>JAZKJV010001569.1:0-614248 GCA_037367405.1 Ottelia alismoides
TAGTTTTGTATAAAAAATCTTGACTCTAAGGAGGGCTATATAAGGATATATTTAGGGTTGGCCAAAGCAAGAGAGAGAAAGACCTAAAGACCTTTCTCAAGTGAGATGCATTAAGGACAAGGAAGGTCACGTGTTTGTTACTCAGACGGATATAGAGACTAGATGGGAGCAGTACTTCCATAAACTTTTCATTGGAGAAAGAAATAGAGAGATCACTTTGGGTGATCTAGCTAGTAGTGAAAGTTACTTGAATCGTGCAAGCTATAGACGGATACAAAGAGAGGAAGTAGAGGAGGCTTCGAAGGTTATGAGACATGGAAAGGTGTAGGATCGGATGACATCCCTATAGAAGTATGGAAAGTTTTAGGTGAGCGCGGTTTGACTTGGCTTACGAATCTATTCAATGTTATTTGGCGAAGCAAGAAATGCCTGAAGATAGGAGGAGTATCGTGGTGCCTCTTTATAAGAATAAAGGAGACATTCGAAATTGTTCAAATTATAGAGGTATCAAGCTGATAGTCACACTATGAAAATTTGGGAGCGTGTGATTGAGAGAAGGTTGAGGCAAAGTTTCCAACATCAAAGAAAACCAATTCGGATTCATGCCAGGTCGCTCAACTATTGAAGCCATCCATTTGCTGAGGAGAACAATGGAGATTTATAGAGCTAAAAGGAAGAACCTCCATATGATCTTTTATTGATTTGGAGAAGGCTTATGATTCTGTCCCACGATAGATATTGTGGAGAGTTTCGGAGAAAAGGCAAGTGCCTGTTCTATACATTAACCTCATAAAGGACATGTATGATAGGACTTTATCTTGTGTAAGGACCCCATCTGGGAAAACTGGTTATTTTGACATCAACATTGGTTTACATCAAGGTTCAGCTTTGAGTCCATTTCTTTTTTACTTTGATTATGGACGAGTTGACAAGTCACATTCAGGATGAGTTACCTTGGTGTATGTTATTTGCTGATGATATTGTATTGATTGACGAGACTAGAGATGGAGTAAATGAGAAGCTTGATTTTGGAGACATGAGTTGGAGAGTAAAGGATTTCGTATAAGTAGGGCTAAGACAGAATATATGGAGTGCACCTTTGATGGAAGCAATGGTGAAGGAAATTGAGGTGAAGATTGGTGATGATAACATTCGGAAGAGAGATTCTTTTAGATATCTGGGATCTATTTTGCAACATGATGGGGAAATTGATGGAGATGTTACTAATAGAATCGATGCAGGTTGGCTAAAGTGGAGAAGAGCCTCTGTTGTTCTCTGTGATAAGAAAATTCCTTTAAAAATTAAAGGAAAGTTTTACAAAGCAGCCGTGAGACCTGCTATGCTCTATGGATCTGAATGTTGGCCTGTGAACCATAGACATGTGCAGAGAATGGTTGTAGCAGAAATAAAAATGCTAAGGTGGATGTGTGGACACATACGTAGAGATCGGATTCGGAATGATGCAATCAGAAAGAAAGTTGGTGTTGCTCCGATCGAGGATAAGATGCGAGAAAACCGCTTAAGATGGTTTGGACATTTGCAAAGAAGATCAATTGATGCACCAGTTAGGAGATGCGAGTGTTGGGATGTTGAGCCGACTAAGAGAGGGCGGGGATGACCCAAGAAGTGTTGGAAAGAGACCATACGAATGGATCTTTGTTTTGTGGATATAAGCCTAAGATTGACCTAAGATAGATCTGAATGGAGGCAAAGAATCCATGTAGCCGACCCTACTTAATTTTGGGAAAGGCTTTGTTGTTGTTGTAGTTTGCATATATATACTTATTTTAATAAATTTTAATGGTTTTCTCTATATTTCTTTTTTATGTGTTATTGGGAAAACAAAGAGAGATAATCATTCCTTGAGCCCCTAGGCTCTCTTATAAAGGAGAGACTTATGGGCAAATTACATAAAGTAGACAAAGGGAAAAGAAAATAAATAAAAGATACATGATGCAGCGTGACCCCAAATTATGGGGCCACATTTATTCAATTAAATAATTATCATTTTTATTTACGTTTTTAGCAGTCGTAATGGTCCAATTTAATAATTGAGATCGCCTGTGATCTCAACGTTGATTTCGTAGAGTTTAATTATAATTGTTGGTCAATTAAATAATTAGAGTCCAATTAAGTTAGTTAGAGGTCAATTAGGATTTAATTAGTTGTAATTTGAGTATTTACTATTTTTGTAAACCCTCTCTCCTATATAAAGAGAGGGTAGGTCCTTGTTTTGAGGCAGTCAATGATTATGAAAATTTGAGAGTTATCTCATTATCTTCCTCCTCTCTCTCTATCCCCACGCGATCTCCGCGGTTCTCCTCCTTCAATCCCTCGTTACCGACGAGATTTCTTCTTCTCAACCCCTCTCTTTCTTCTACCAAAAATCCACCAAAAAATTATATTATTATTTTATTCGTCGCGCCGATTGCTGTTTGCATCATTTGGTATCAGAGCATGGATATCGAATCGTTCTCACGATTCGACGGTCCTGTCGCATATTGGAGAATGAAGCTCGATCAAGCCACCCTATCACGAGGATCACATGCGCATTCGCGTCAACAAAAATACAAGAAGCGCCTCCGGAAAAGCATCAAGGTTCAACAATGGATAGACTCATGGTACAACGTTGATATTTTTATGGTACAAGTTGACGATGAACAAGATCTTGTCGTCGACGATGATCTGTGCGCTATTCAGATCGTTGTGGATGGAAAAAACGTCAACAACGCTGCTGTCCAGGCCCTTTTAGAAGGGAAAGGCGACGAAACGGTGGCTGTCCAGCACGTCCCAGCACCAAATCCGTCGCCAAAAAGCGACCCCGCTGCCTCCTCCAACCATTCCGACGCCACCCCAACCCTCCCAGGTACCTCTCCTGCCCTCCCCGGCCCGCGCGGCCGTCAATCCCACCCTGACAGCCCCCTATTTCCCCATTGCACCACCACCGACCACATCCCAACCCCCAGCCCCCTCTCCCTCGACGTCACCCTCCACGCGCAAGCCTGCGGCACCACCTCCCTGCGATGCCACCCTCGCCTCGCCCCCTTCACCATCCCCTGCAACCCCCCTCCGCGGAAACCAACACCCCAGCAAGGCCCCCCCTCCTCCAGCCCCACACTCCCCGCGCCCATCCCTTCCGTAAACCCAAACCCGGTGGCCCATGCCCCCGCCATACCCTTACCCATTATTCCCCCACTCCCCCCAGCCGCCCCTCTCCTCCCCGAGCGGTCCCAGCGCCCTACCCGCACCCGCAGCATACCCCCCCAGCACCTCCCCTCCCCCGCGATCCTAACCCCCACCCTCCGCCCGCCACCACGCGCCCCCTCCCGCGCCCTCCCGCGCAACACCCCAGGCAACCTTTGCTGCTCCGCCAAGCCGCACCAACCCCTCCAGCAGCGCCGCCGTCCCAGATCGCGCCCTCGAGGAGCCGCTGCGCCGCCTTGGTGTGCTCCCCGACGTCGCGCGCCTATAACGCCACAGGAGCCCCGTGACCTAACAAATCCTCCGAGATTGAGGGGCCTCAAATCCCTGAAAGAAGGGGATTGGAATTCAAGTGGGAAAATTTGCATAATCAAAATTCCTAAATTCTCTATTTACAGAAAGGTCCAGGACAAAAGGAATGTGAGAAAATTGAAGGGTGCGAAAATTTGCAGGGACGCCCTTCAATTGAAAAGAACTACAAACGTAACGTTGAAAGGGATCTAATTGGCCGGAAATTGAAGCCCCACTTCAAGGATGATTTCTCCAACGAACCACCTACATCACGCAATTCGTCAGGAGCCGAATTTTTAAAGCGGTGGAGAGTTGATGCAGCGTGACCCCAAATTATGGGCCACATTTATTCAATTAAATAATTATCATTTTTATTTACGTTTTTAGCAGTCGTAATGGTCCAATTTAATAATTGAGATCGCCTGTGATCTCAACGTTGATTTCGTAGAGTTTAATTATAATTGTTGGTCAATTAAATAATTAGAGTCCAATTAAGTTAGTTAGAGGTCAATTAGGATTTAATTAGTTGTAATTTGAGTATTTACTATTTTTGTAAATCCTCTCTCCTATATAAAGAGAGGGTAGGTCCTTGTTTTGAGGCAGTCAATGATTATGAAAATTTGAGAGTTATCTCATTATCTTCCTCCTCTCTCTCTATCCCCACGCGATCTCCGCGGTTCTCCTCCTTCAATCCCTCGTTACCGACGAGATTTCTTCTTCTCAACCCCTCTCTTTCTTCTACCAAAAATCCACCAAAAAATTATATTATTATTTATTCGTCGCGCCGATTGCTGTTTGCATCACAAATCAAAATTCAAATCCCAACTTATCTTAATTTGGACTCTAACCAACTAACTAATCGATTAGAAATAAATTCAAATCTTCAATTTATCCTAACTGACTCTAATTTTAAATTTGAAATTCAAATTGAAAAACTGACTACTAATGTGAGATCGCACGCGATCTCTTTTATTTAATAAAATTGCAATGACTCGAATAAACGTAAATAAAATTAGACTCTATTACATATAAAAATCAAGCCCTAATTGTTAACTTTGTGTTGCATCAGTTCTCTGCTTGAAAATTCGTCTCCCGACGAATTGCTAGATCTTCAGGTGTTGTGCCGGAGAGTCCTTCCCGAATTCATTGAATAATTTGCTCCAATTGCGTAACCCTTCTCCTTAATCCAACATTATGTTGATAGTTCTTTTCAATTGGAGGCGTGCCCGCAAAGTTTCTACCCCTTCATTTAAAAACATTCCATAACATAATATAACCTTCAATTGGCACCTTTGATAAATATTTGTGAGAGGAGGGGCTTCATGGCAATTGTTCCCAATTAATTTTCCAGTCCTTATTTTGGGGGATTCGAATGCTTTCAAAGAGAAGCCCAACATTAGGGTCCCCGTTGATCTCCGTTGCTGCAGCGGCGACGGTGGGGAGTTTATTTCCAATGACGGCGGACGAATGAAGAGAGGCGACGACATCGGCGATCGCTCGAGCCTTGTACGTCGAGCCAATGGTCATGCCTCCGTGGAAGGCGGCGAGGAGAGGTTGCAGGTGCGGTGACGTATACGGGGGATTTAGGGGTCTGGGATGATGGCATCGGGAGGAGGTAGGGGGGTCGGGGGAGGCACTGAGGGAAGGGGGGAGAGGGGTTGATGGTGCGGGAGGCGGACATTGGGTTTGGGGGATGTACCGCAAGAGGTACGGGAATGGCGGGTGGGGCTGATTGCGGCGATGGTGGGTATGTGGTTGGGGGTGCGGGTGTGTCAGAAGGGGGTACGGGTCCGCGGGTGGGGTGGTGGCACAGGGGTGGCGCCAGGGAGAAGGCGAATGTGGTGGTAGAGCAGGGGGGTCCGCAAGAGGGACGCGAGTGGGCTGTAGATCAATTTCTGCAGCATTTGTATGTCACAATATACCTAGACAACAAGCAGGTCGACATTTTTTCCCTCTGCAATGGTCTAGACTGCGAGCAAATCGTCATTGACGATGAGTTTTCCAAGATTTTCTTCAACGTAGGTCTGGTTAGCAGCTTCTGCGATTGAAGACTTTGATTCAGAGGCTTTTTGGGAAGTGCTTTCGGCAGCGCTTAGGGTCTCAAAGTTAGCAACCAAAACACGTAGTTTTGATTGGAAGTCGAGCAATATGCCCATCATGATCTCCTTGTTGTAGGCGTCGTTGGATCGTTGTTTACGTTCCGACGAATGATAATCTTTCGTTGAATGTCGGCGCGAACGTCTGGACAGGTCGTCAGATCGTGAGGACGATCTGTAGGCCATGCTTTGATACCAATTGATGCAAATTGGGTTTTGCACGCTAATGAAAAAATTAATTTGTTTGTGGCGCAGGGTGTAGGGATTGTTGTGGGGCAGGTTTTGTCGGAAATGCCTTCGGAGATGGTGTTTGCTAGTCTGAATATACCTGGACAGCAAGCAGGTCGCCATTTTCTTCTTTTGTAATGGTCTGAACTGCGAGCAAGTTGTCGCTGACGACGAGTTATCATGATTTCTTCCTCGTAAGTATGGACAACGGCTTCTACGATTGAAGACTTCGATTCGGCAGCGCATAGGGTCTCGAAATTAGCCATCAAATCTCGTAGTTGTGTTTGGAAGTCAAGCAGTATGCCCATCATCTCCTTGTCGTAAGCTTCGTTGGATCGTCGTTTTCGTTCCGACGAACGATGGTCCTTCGTTGCATGATGCTTGCACGAACTTTTGTATGGATCATCAGATCGTGAGGATGATCTGTAAGCCATGCTCTGATACCAATTGAAGCAAATTGAAATTATGCAACGTTGATGAAAATAATTTGATGGTGGATTTTTTGGTGGAGAAGAAAATGGAGTGGTTGAGAAAAGAAAAACTCGTTGGAGAACGGGGGATTTTTGGGAGAAGAGAATCGCGGAGATCGCGTGGGGGAGAAAGGGACGAGAGAGAGATAAAAATCTCGATTTTAAATTGTAATCTGACTTGTTTAAAACAATAGACCACCATCCCTTTATATAGGAAAGATGGGATTACAAAACTAGAAACAAATCAAAACTCAAATCCCAACTTATCTTAATTTGAACTCTAATCAACTAACTAATCGATTTGAAATAAATTCAAATGTTCAATTTATCCTAATTGGCTCTAATTTTAAATTTGAAATTCACATTGAAAAACCGACTACTAATTTGAGATCACACGCGATCTCTTTTATTTAATAAAATTGCAACGACTCGAATAAACGTAATAAAATTAGACTCTAATTACAGATAAAAATCAAAGCCCTATTTGTTAATTTCGTGATGCATCATAATTAGTACATGTTTGAGCCATTGGGAGTAGGTAATTTAATCGTATTTTTATCATTAGCTTAGATTTTACTCTTGTTGTCTTTAATTCTCATTAGGTTAGTATAATTTTAGGATTAAAGATCGCTAGAAAACTAGGCTCCAACCCCAAATCCACTGTCTCCTGACAGTCTCCGCTCACCATTTCGCCCCATTTTCGATCCTCTACGTGTTCTTCGCCCCCCACCTTTCCACCCTTGATCCTTCAAGGATAAGGTCCTCGAAGCTCTCCCACCATCATCATCCAGAGCTTCACCATTCCGCTCATTCCCTTGTTTCAAGCTTCAAACTACAGTCGAGGTGAGTCGCCTCGAGCTGCTGAACTTTTTTGTGCGGGTCCGAGCTACTTAGCAACACCTGGAGCTCCACCTTGAAGCCTAAACAATGAGCTCTAGGTAGCACTAGCGCAGCTCCAGGCCCCCTCCAATGGGGCATGGACCACTTTGAGGAGCCATGCAGGTGCGTACGCCCCCCGGGAAGTGGAGGAAGCCATCAGTGAAGTGTTTGGCGACCGAAAGACGGAGAAACGGTCAATCAAAAGCTCGTTGGAGCTTTGTTCTTGGAGTGTTCTTCCAAGAACCTCCAGGACCGTGCAATCAAGAACCGCGGCATAGACCTGATCAGATCGTCCAATCCTCAGGCGGAACAAAGTCGTCCTGCAGCCGTCCATCTAGCCGCGTGGAAGCACCACAACCCTTCGATCGCGCACCTTTAAGTGGGGGTAATTACATAATATACCCCCGCCTTTTTGTATTTACAAGTTGGTCCTGTAAAAATTAAATTAGGTACAACTTTTATGTAAAAATTGCATGGATCCCTGGATCCTTTTAAATATTGCATATAGGTCTAGTGCCAACTCACCTCACATGATGGCCAACGTGATGTGGGCAAATTACAAGGACCCCACCAATTTTGTATTTTATATTAAGTACTTTAAATTTGTAAATAAGCGTTAAAAGTTTGGGTGCTTTTGTATAGAGCCCATGTACTCTCTTTTTATTGCATAACAAGCCTTCCCAGGCTTGTAAATTAAATTATGCATTCTTATTTTTCTTAAAAGCTCTTGTGCTTTACGAATCTTAGAAAAATTGATGGATATACTTTAAATGATGGTCATGCATGCCACGATGTTTATTTGCCATTTTATTTCACCTCCTATTTATTAAAAATAGAATATGAGCTATTTATTCCCTGTCTAACTTTAAAATTATTAAAAAATTATAAAACATTATCCAAAAATTCCAATATATATTACTATATTTTATAACTCCAAACCAAAGATCATAAAAAATATAAAAGAAAAATCTTAAAATCTGAAAAACCCTCTAACCCTATAAAAATTAGCAAAAATTATATAAATTCCAAAAAAATCAATTGTATAATTATATATATTATAATATATATTAAAATTTATTTTGAGGAATTTTAAACTTATTATCTATTTTTATATCCCAAAACAATCTGGTCTATTAATATAAGCCACTATTTTGATATTTTAAATCAATTAAAAATATCTAAAAAATAGCAAAAATTATAAGAAAAACTCAAAAAATAGAGAAAAAATATTTAAAACACAAAAACATTATATTTTGTAATTTTTTAGTATATATAGCTATATTTATAAATATAAACCCCTTATAGCTTATATATACAATGTTTACTATATATTACCTATAATTACTTATATTAATTATAAATACCTTAAATATATTTTAAAACCTTAAAAATTAAAAGGATCATTCCCGTTTGTATTTTTGAATTTTTATATATTTAATATATATAGGGTAAAATGGTCCTGCCCCTGGGGGCTAACCTTGTTCCCCCCGCCTCATTTTCTCCAATTTTTTTATTTTTTTGAAAAATACTTCCCATGGATTTTCATTATTATATCCCTATATTATGTCATTCAATTTTCATGCAAAATAGAGACTCCTGCAACCTCCATCCAGACGGGGTCAATTTGAACAATTCTACAACCGTTAAAAAATGACTATCTAGAGAGAGGCCGCAGGAGTCTTTGTTTCTTACAAAACTTGAATGACATAATATAGGATTATAGTGATGAATTTCCACAGATTCATTTTTCAAAAAAATATTTAAAAAATATGGGGAAATGGGGTAGGGGGAGCCAAGTTAGCTCCCCCATGGGGCAGTCCCATTTTTCGCATATATATCATATGTCGTACTTATATTATACACGTTATCATATATAGACATATATACTTATTATATCTTAAAAAGAAAAAGAAACCAAAACTCAGAAAAATAAAAAAGAAATAAAAATTATAAAATTTAAAAACATAAAAAAATATAAAACATTAAAAATCAATAAAAAAATAAATATAAGTAAAACCCCACAAAAAGTCAAAAACCCCCCAAAAAGAACAAAATATGTATTGTTTAATTTCATTAATTGGCAATAAATACCTACGTCGTAGCTCTCAATGGTTTGACCTTTGCATTTGCTGGTTATATACATTTATTTGCAGGGTATAATACATTTCATCCCACACAATTTTCATTGTTTATTCATAGATTGTGGGATGATTGTTGTCTTAATTGGTTGATTGGATCTGAGAGCCGAAATAGGCGTTGATACAACGATTACCTAATCTGACTTGTCGAACAATGCAGGCCCTCCAAGACCAGACCCTAGGTTCTCTGATTGATCGATTGAACAGTGGTACATTTGGAAGGAAAGATGTAAGCGTGAACACCTGGATTCTGAATCTCATACTTAGCATTTAATACTAGAAACAAAGAAATTTCTTTTGTACCATATATTAAATAATTAATTTTCTCATCCAACCCCTTACCATTATAATTGACATGCTTCTTTGTTTTACACTGAAGACCGAAACACCCCTTGGCTTTGATGCCAACCATGCCATGCTATCTGTGAGGCTAATGAAAATAACTACAATCAGGGATCCGGAGTCATGAAAATATTGTGCATTGACAGATCCTGTTGGTGGATGATGCCAGGGTCACGGGGGGTTACGGAACTCGATGGGTCAAAGAGGGTTACGGAACCCGAAGGGTCACGGGAGGTTACGGAACCCTAAAGGGTTACAAACATAAATGTAAATCTAATAACTCTAAACACTCCCCCTCAAGCTGGAGCTAAGAAAGCTACATCTTGTAACAAAAAGAAAAAGTATAACCACATCTTCACACGATGCACCATATATATATCCGTCGCTGGTTGAAGACCTCGCTCGAGGATGGGTCTGCGACTTTCAGGTCACCGGAACGTATCTCTGTCATGCCTGTAGAGTCGCTGCGATATCGGGTCACCGGAACGTATCTCTGTCATGCCTGCAGGTCACCGGAACATATCTCTGTCGTGCCTGAAGAAGAATCGATGTAGACAAAGTCCAGCGCGGAGTTGCAGTTGGGTCGTAAAAGAAGAAGTATACGCCCTAACAAAGAAGTCGATGCTCGGTGAAGACTGATGATCTGACGAACAAGTCGTGGTGAAGCAGGGGTTGTAGGAGAGGGGGACTCCAGGCTGTGCCGGCGATGCAGAAGGTGCGGCTGGAGCTGCTAGAGCCTTGGGAGGTGCTTTAGGTGCCGATGGTGGTGGCAGCTGGTGTTGCTAGGGACTCGGACTGCCTTGCACGAGACCATGGAATCCATGAGCGATGCGGGAGGTCCAGCCCTCTCTCCTTGTCGACGGAGAGAGGGCTGGTAGTGGCAGCGGATTTAAGGTATTAGGCTTTGGTCTAGGACCGTTGCTCTGATACCATGTTGAGAAGAGAGATGGATGAGATTTTTATATATTCCATAGAGTTAGGGTCTCTTATATAGAGAGAAATCCCTAAGAGTACAAGAGTTATGGAACTCGAAGGGTCACGGGGGGTTACGGAACTCGATGGGTCAAAGAGGGTTACGGAACCCGGAAGGGTCACGGGAGGTTACGGAACCCTAAGGGTTACAAACATAAATGTAAATCTAATAACTCTAACAATGCCATATCTTGGTCTTTTGGTTGGTTTTTGGGGACTTGTTTTGTGAGGTAGCTAAGGTGTCCTACTTGCTTGATCTTGACAAATAGAGATCTTCAGGTTGTCCTGGAGATCTCTCGACAAATTGAGTTTTTTTCCAGTGGTTTTTCTTTTGGTATTTAACTTTCGGGACTTTATCTTTGTATTGAAAACAAAGATGACTGAAATATCATTTTTCGAGAAAAATGATTTTTTTGTACTATATTTAGTCTTGGCACTTTAAACGATAGAGAAATAAGCCCATGTATAGGATATTCACTCGCTTTATCTAAGTCTCACATATACATGTATTTATTTATGCATGTGTTTATATATATATATGTATATATATCTCTCTAAAATATCAACACACGTACATACATATAAATACATATACATATGTAGATATACATAAATAAATATAAACATAAACATAAGTATGTGTGTATATATGAGACACAATCACATGCACACGCAAAACATTGGAAGTCGCAAATCTAACCTATGCGTACATTGCATGCGACCATGCTCAATGAATCCTATCATAATGACCCAAGATAGCATCCATCGTGGTTACATGTGAATCCCAAGAACATGTCCCACATAATTATGTACATCCACAATATATTAAGGTAACAAGTTGAATAACATATTATGAAGTACCCCAGGCTCCTGAATATATTAATTTGGAGCACAAAGATCCCACCTAGGGTAGCTTAATTCTGCCGGCTATTATGTAGGGACAAAATACTCATTCAATCGACTCTGAAAATAAAAGGATTCGAAATGACCTCAATTTGCCACTTATGCAAGGAGGGCGAAGAATCCGTTGAATACGTTTTGGGAGATTGCTCAATGTGGTAAACTATTACTCATGATTAATAAAGATGCTTCAACATGAATACAACATATCCAGCTACTTCATAATAATAATAGTAATAATAATGGCGCAGTTACCACAATCACATCTTCGAGTTGCGCAAACCATACCCTAATTGTTTCATATCAACTATGGAAACACCAATGTAGGTGTTAATTGGGAAGCAAAAAATATGGCCTCTAAAGGGGTTCATAAGATTGCGAAGGATCTTTTGCAATACCTGGAATGAATTCTCCAACTTATGACTCATTTCCATATGTTTTTTATTTCCTTTGCATGATTTTCCTCCAAACTTGGCTCGATGAATGTGAGGTCGAGAGGAAGCAAGAACCAAGAATGAAGCCCGTCTTTGGCAAAGGTTTTTTTGGAAGCTTTATTTCAGATTCCGCTTTGTTCTTTTCTTGGTTTTTGGTTTTTTTGTGGGCCCAGGTATGTTGGGCTCGGAGTCTAACCCCTAATTATGTATATTTGGCTTAACATTGCCATCGTTACTTTTTCCCGTCTATTGTGTTGTAGGCACTGAACTCTTACCCCCATCACTTTTGTGTTGGATCGAACGTGGGCTTGTACCCCACTCAACTTTACTTGATGGTGTTCATCAAAAAATCACAGGCATAACAACCCAGATAATGCCCCATTCTGACAGTCAAATTAACATGGCATGCATGCAATGTTGTGTAGATATGATATTCATAAATGAAAGAAAATGTCTATAATAAATTACCAAAATGTAGATCTCTATTACGTAGTAGCATCCCACCAGCAACCTCAAAACGAGATCTTTGTCCAATCCCTTCTCTTCTTTGGATCTGTATAAGAAAAATCAGGATAGATATTAGTCCGTAGATACTAAACATTAAAATTAAATAACAAATTTACTTGAACCGAGTCATGCTTATCACTATTAGATGTCTCCAGTGGATTCGATCGACAACTCATTTGGTACCAACACTGGACAAATCACAAAATGTCAAACTGGGAATTAACATACTCAATGATTTAGTATGCATATCATACCTTAAAAATACTGGGCAGGAAGACTTTAAGTATTGGACGAGTTGGGACAATAGATGAAGGGTGAATGTGGGCGATCAGCGGCGGCGGCATTTCACCTGAACGTACATCATAATTGATGGAACTCGGCAAATACCTCTTGTGTTGTTTGCGTGTGCTTTTACACTCACTCTTCGTTCTCTGGTGATCAATGAAGAACCGCTTTGACCATTGTAAACTTGTTTTGGAGGCTGTACTGTATTGTATGTTGAACTATACAAATATTTATGTATGGTGTACTGTACTCAAACAAGTGAATTTGTTTGCGGAGACACATTTTTGAAAATCGCCTTACCATTGTAAATGTCCACAATTCCATGTTCCTTGATGCAGACGAATGAATCCTCTCAGCATTCAGAGACATGTCAGTGATTCAAAAATGGGCTGGTCACTGACTATGCTGCTTGATGCAATTCATGGTAAGGAAATAGACCATTCAACTGGGGAAGAGTCCAACAGTTGGAAGTGACAAGGTGTTTCTTACATTGTGTCCCAAGCGGCCTCAAGGTGGAGGGTCCCAAAAATGATAAAAATCAGTTACGAGCTGCAACTCAGGAAAACCAAATCATTAGTTATCAAGAAAAGCCCCACTAGATTTTAGTAATGCATTATATAATCACCCATACTGTCAACCATAACCAAGCCTTTCCATTTCAAGCCGAGTCGGTCGAATCCACAATGATGCTGCATCATGACCCGCATGCACGTGAAAAGGATATTCAGAGAATGTATGTTCATGCAGCCCATCGGCTAAGGTCACGACTTCGGGCATGGCCAGCTCCCTATATGATATAATAGAGTAGGCAGATTTCAAACTGAAAAAAGTAGTTTGGGGGCTTTTCTTACCAGGGCAGTTCCTTTCCCCTGCCTTCTTCTTGAGAGATTCAGACATCTTGTTTCATCTGCTTATCCTCCATTTACAACACATAAGCATCATGGTCGGCGGTTCCAAACTGAAAAAAAAGAGCATGAACAAAACACAAGCCAATCATCAGCATAGGAAAACATAAACTATATTTTCTTAATATAAATTTAAACTAACAGGTCACCGAAAACCATTTCAGTCGGTCAAAAGAAGCCGCATAAAGGTAAAAGCGGGATGCTCATTGGATGTATATAAACTTTAATCAACTGCTGATGTGCAACCTTGGGTAGACCATGAAGGACATCGTAATTTGCCACCAAAATATCATTCCATCAGTGCATCAACGTAGCTCATCTAAAGAAACCTGCCTTCCAAAAGTATATACATTTTTGGAGTGCGAAAGATTAAACAACTTCACAAATTACTTTGAAAAGTAATTAAACCGTACCACGTCTAAAAAGACGATGACATGTGTGAAGAGAATAAAAACGTTTTATTTATGTTCCTATCTCTGCAAATGATGATATTTACAAATCCATGATGGAAGAAAACACAGCACAAAGGAAGATCTAATGTACGTGCACAGTACACTTGCATCACGAAGAAGCTCCATGATCAACCTTGTCCATTTTCCATTTTTTTTCTGAATGCCTGTGAAAGAAATAAACAGTTCATACACGTACGAACCGGATTTTCTCTGGATACGACTGCCATGGACAAGCACAATCCCGTATTCACATAGTACATAATTTAAGAGTATTTTTCCCAATAACAAAACTATAACCATGCTGACTCAAAGGGTCCAGTCAGCCAATCATGTTTGCATGTTCTACAGCAAGACCAACATAGCCTTCAGCTACTTGTCCTGCCGCCATCTTACTTGAAATTATGCACAGGATGCAGAATGGGGCATGCATATCTGTATTCGATTAGCGTGTCCATACAAAATTTTACATAAAAAGGACCCCAGAACTTGAAGGAATCTAAGAATTTCAACAAATAAATGCTTCCAATCAATAACAAGGATGGCACACATCTACAGTACTGCACATATAAATCCAGCCAAGTTCAGATTCCTAGCGGCTTGCACGTAAAATACACAATCAAATGAGAAAAAAAATATCTTCACTTTTATATCCTACAACAGACTGACAGTATTCAAAATAAGTTGAAAAGCTGTTGCAAACTTCTATGAGTATAAAAAGTCCTACAGAATAAAGCACTGAGTAGCCCTTCAAATACACGTGAACTTAGACCTTAAATCATGGTTTTGAAAAACGTGAGGCGGATCGAGGCGGTTTTCCCTGATGAGGTGAGGCGTATGCCTCGATTTATATAGGAAAATAAACATAAAATATGATGAAGCAAAATTTTATATATATATATATAATCATACATTTAGATATTCTCCGGCATATTCACCATATATGCTATGAACATGAAAATTATAATATTATTTGCATGATTTACGTTGAATCCTAATTCGTATTGTCATCCATATACAATGGAAAGCTTATTATGACCTCCATTAATGTTGGTGAGGCGAAGTTCTTGCCGATATACAACATTTCCTTTTATGTACATGGGTGAAGCAAAATTATGTGACTAACATATATTATTAACATACACAATATACAATATGTTTATGTTTTATATGACTAACATATATATATATCGATATGCTTTGAATCCTAGCCATCCGATTTGCTAAAACCAGTTGAAGAACCGTTGTATGCACCTCCCCCCTCCCATCTTACCATACCCTACCATCACGAGGATCTCGCTGAGGGGCGCCTCGAGACCACCTCAGCGCCTCGAGACGCACGCCTCACTTAGTCTGCTTGAGGTATGCGCCTCGAGGCCGTTTTCTTGGAAATCCGCCTTGAGGCGTACACCTCAGCACCTCGAAACATATTTTTAAAAACCATGCCTTAAATAAGTCATTGCCAATGAACAGGATATCCCAAATAAGAGATCGGCCAAAATCAAAACAAAAACAATTCATATATCAGTATAGCACACAGGCATATTTTTTCTTACCAATCTCATATCTATGCACTAGCTCTCCAAGGAAGGCGAGGAGTAAATAGCAAACCAGTTTTTCAAACCCTCTATTGACATTTGACATTAGATAGCATGCAACACAACAACCTGCAGACCTATCCATTGAAAATGGCATTAAACTTCATTTGACTTGTTGAAAGAAGTAGGAGGAAAGTTCGCCTGGGCGGAAACCGTGGAAACTTATTCCATGGAACCCCCAGGCGAACTTATAATTTGTTAAGTACCTCAAGGAAGCCGTCACTTCAAGTCACGGCTTCCATTGGAGTTTGTTTACATGTGATTAATTTACATGGAAGCCGCCTCTTGAAGATGCGGCTTTGGTGCGGCTTCCATGCGTTTTTTCCCATGTAAATAAACCCCAATGAAAGCCGTGACTTGAAGTGACGGCTTCCTTGGGGTACTTAACAAATTATAAGTTTGCCTAGGGGTTCCGTGGAATAAGTTTCCACGGGTACCACCCATACGAATTTACCTCAAAGAAGTAGCTACAAGATAAGATAAGGCCGATTAGAACAAAAGATAGTTCTTCCATGACTCTAACAGAAGAATCACCAAGAAAGACAGTCAGGACTCACGAATCAGCTTCCATCGCCACACGATCTGCCAGTTCAAACAGAACACATAAACCTTCAACAACTGATCAAGATGGGACCAGAGCAGAAGTATTCCTTGAAGAGAAAAAACCCCACCATCTACAGAGCAAGATTCATTTTGGCCACACTAGACATCCTTATTCTCAAATGCCATATCTCACAGAAGCTTCAACAACCCAACTGCCTAGAAGGACTGTAACTTAACCTAGTCTTTGCAAGCAAGAAGAAAGCCCAGGAAAGCCAACTTTAAAATATTTATCAGAATAACACAATGATGCTGCTCATTTTTTAAATAAAAACAATTTTTGTATGGAAAAATGGCAATAGCTACAATACACCATCCCTGCAAAAAAAGATATACTTTACCCTATAGTAGTAACATGATCATTTACTATAAGCAACATAATGCTCACAACTACAACTGTGCTCAACCAAAGGAGGTTATAATTATATCATAACGATCACAATTGAGTAGTAGCTTTCAATAGTGAAGTTAATACCAGCTGATCTCTCCCTCTGCAGGCAATGGTTTATTTATACATAAAAAAATGATGCGTATTAGCAGTTAGGATCCAAATAACTGATTTGAATAAGAGTATATCTAAAACAATCAGCTAAAGCATGTCATCTGTACGTTAACCGGAAAAACTACCACTAAAAGCAAAAAAGATAAAATAAACAAAGAGAGAGGGGCGGTATGCGCAGCGGACTATAATCTATTGATAAAATTACACAACCACCGGATGAGAGACCGCCACTTTTGCTTCCTATTTATTCAGAAGAGCGAAGCTCCTCCAGGGTCACCTTAATTTGCTCTTGTACAAGCTCCAAACGCTTTGAGTACACTTCAAGCTCTGAAATCTGCTGCTTCCTCCACTTCCCCTCCGAAGTTCCATCTTTCACTCCATTCAGTGGGGGATTACCACCCAGAAGGCCAGCCGGAAACAAGCCAATCGCCATCGAAGATCTGCCTCCCATTCCAAGCATCAGCGGGCCACTCATTGCACAACTCAACAACTCCTTGAACAGAGGTACGATGCAGCTCTTCACAGTCTCCTCAACCACATTTGGACTCGTAGAGGTTGGGGCAACGTACACCGGCTTAACCTCTGCGGTGCAATTTGCCAACATGGGAACCGGCTTGATATCCACCGGGCTAGTTGGGATCAAAGGAACAGGCTTCACATCAACCAACACTGGTGCAAGAGCCGGGACCAACTTAACCTCGACCGGAACAGCGTCCGCACATACACCCACCGTTGCCACTGCAACCGACCTCCTCCGACGATGCCTCCGCCTCACCTGCTCCGCCGGCACCTGCTCCTGATCCTCCCTGCCGTTGCCGGTGCCGTTCTCCTCGTCCTCGCAGTCGTGGGGGGATGCACTGCTCCAAATCTTCCGCGAAATCTCGAATGTGGCGAGTTCGTGGGGGCTCTTGAAGGCAAAGTCCCGGCCAGAGGCCATCCGGGCGACGACGTTGCGGTACTTCTTCTTGAGCCGGCGGATCTTCTCGACGAGCTGGTTCTTGGTGAAGTCGAGCTGGAGCCTGGCACGGATCTGCTCGTAGAAGGGGCCGGTGTCGTGCTGATGAGCGTGGTGCGTGGTGCCGCGCCGCGATGTGAAGTCGTAGAAGCCCTGAAGGATCACGATCTCGTCCTCGTCGGTCCAGAGGCGCTGGAAGATCCGTCGGGAGTCCTCCATAGAGGGGAAGGTGCGCTGCCGCTTGGCCTCCTGGGTGTCCAGGCCGTTCGGGGGCGCGTAGGCGGGGGGTCCAGTGGAGTTGGGCTTGCGGAAGTGATCGTCGTCGTCAGTGGAGGAGCTGGAAGGCGAGGAAGTGGGCATGCCGCCTCCGTTGCTGCCGGCGGCGGCCGCGGCGGAGGGAAGTTCGTCATCGTCGAGCTGCATGTCGTCGTCGTCGTCCTCGAAGTCATCCTCGTGGCAGTCGTCGGCGGGGAGGGACGGGAGGGAGGCGGCGGCGGCGGCGGCGGTGGAGGCCATGTCGGCGGCGGAGGGTGGAGGAGGGGGCGTCATCGCCGGTGGGGGTGGATGGTGATTGGATTTGGGTCCAATTCTAGGGTTAGGGTTGGAATTCGGTGAGGTTTTGGACGGGTGCGGGTTGCCGATAGGAAGGGAGCAAACGGGGTTTGGGGTGGGGGATGATCAACCGTTGGATAAGGAACGAAGGGTAAAGGACTAGGGGGGCCGTGTATAGGGCAGGTAAACGGGGTTCTGCTACTTTGTTCGTTTAGGGGGCATGTATGTGGCTACTTTGTTTAGAGATTGGAAAAACGAAGGTGGACAAATTCTGCATTAATATTTGTTTTAAAAAAGATTAGAGAGAGAGAAATGGGTTGCTCTCATGGGACAGCTATCGGGATGTTCTCATCTCATTTTTCAGCTGATTTTTTCTCTGTTTTTTACGAAATTAGAATAACATATTAAAGAGATATAATGATGAAAATATATAACAATATTTTTCAAAAAAATAAAAAAATTTAGCCGAAAAATGAGGCGAGTCATTTTACCCATCTATATTCATACATGCATGCATACATACATATAAAGAGAGGAATGAGCGTGGGGTAAAAATTACATACTTATTTTAATCAATCTATACGCTCCCATTTTCAGTAAGATTCCAGCCATACGCATACGTGTACCGTAATGTGCTTCTCCGTGAGTATTTAGTAACCATGTATATAGAGGTATAATCGATAATTTGACAGCATAAGCAATAAGAAAGCCAACACATAATAGAATTTCCAAAACTATGAGATATAATTGATTGACTAATGTTTCAAAATTCAATATTGGCCTGGCGGAGCCATATAAACCTATACCCAAAACCCCTATTAAGAGAAAAATGGAACCCCTACAATGTATAAAATAAACTCTGTATCTGACTAAAGACGTTTTTAACCCCCTCCCCCCTCACACACACATAGATAGTGGGAATTAATTCTAACTCTCGCATGATTAAAAAAGTAAAAGGTCTCGAAATGAAAACCATCATACAAAAAGAAGATTTAATTTTTCATATTTATGATTTTCTCTTTTTGTAAGTCTAAATATATTTCTTGAAAGGAAAAAATTCGTTAATTTTGGAACCCCAAATTATATCCCTGTAATCGTTAAGCATTGATCTCTCTGGCCCATGTCTGAAGTAAATTATCGGACGGTGTACTTTCGGATTATTCTCATGGGTTCCACCCCCTCTGTGGTACTCATTCTCTTCTATCCCAGGTGGTGGAGGCCTTTATTTAGAGGATGAAAAGTGATATTGTTATGAATGTTGTGGAAAATCCTATACGCTCGGTTATTCTGGGCCAGAGTTCGGCCAGCCTTCTTGGGAAACACTTGAAGGCGACTAACCTACTGACTATCTGAAATGGGGAAAACGATCCCCATGTTCATCCATTTACAGATTTCTGCCTTAACCACTTCTCTTAGATTGGAATACAGAGCGACCTGACCTTTGAAGAAAAAACAAACAGAAGGGGAGAGTTTTCAATATTTTGAGGGATTCTCTCAGCTATGGAAAATCGAATAAAAAATAAATAGAAAAATGTCGGTTGTCAGAGTCGAACCGATGACCATCATATTACAAATATGATGCTCTAACCTCTAAGGTAAGTGAGCTCACATAACAAAAATGATATCAAACGAATAGTACATAGAAATTCAATAAAACGACATTATCTTAGTAACCATTTTTTATTTAACCATTATATTATTAATTAATATATTAAACATCATTAATGTATTAGAATGGCATATAATTGACATATATTATTATATTAGCTAATATTAATTATTAATAATTTAGTTTATATCTTAGTATATATCATTATATTTTAATTCTAAAATATATCATTAATATAAATAAATATTTAATATTCATTTGTTTATATCCTATTTTTTTATTAATATTGAAATCTATTGAAATTTAAAATTGCTTTTATTTACATTATATATTAATATATACATATATCGATATTAGAAATTTATCATTTTGATTTTTATTTTATATTTTATTTTGTATTTACCTCAAAAAAGGATAAAATAAGAATAAAAATATTTTTTCTGATAAGAAGCTAGTGTACTTCCCATGTTCAAGTCAAAATCCGTTTTACAAATCCCCTCTCTTTTGCATCCCCTCGACTTCTTCTTCACGTGGTTCACGTCGGGAATGACTCTTCCCCACTATATATAAGCTCGTCAAGATTGATAATTCCTTTGATGTTATAGCTAAGGGCCGGCTCGTACAGGCTCTTCTGAGGGTAGTTTTTAAAGTCAGACTAGTAGTTTCGCTCCTTCGGCCGGACCTTTCATATGAGGGGGGTTTGAAGGGTACTAGGAGGAGTGGAAATAGTCCTAGTGTCAAGGAACGATCCAGATGCCAAAAGCCTATATCAACGTATCTCTCCAACTGAGAGCACTAAGGGAGTTACTACAGGGACTGGTTCACTCCGCTAAATGCAAAAAGAGGCAAGTGATGACGGATTGATCCAACCAGTTAGTTTCAGTTCAGGAAAGCATTCTCACTTAAGACAGTAGTGGTCTATCTTGAATCTTAATCTCAGCCTTGACTATTTTGACATCATGATCATAGGAGAAAGAAAAGCCTATGAGCACCTATCTTTATCCAAATGGAAATATGTCTTGCGCTTAGCTATGAAAGCATCTCTTCTGGGTCAAATTCGAGGGAACTACTTTGTGGCGTAGGAGAGCGGGTAAATTAGTTGGGGAAATAGAGCTTGATTGAATATTTGGGCTTGAAACTTTGATCCCCTATGGTCAGCTACGAGCTCTAGATATATGAGAAATTACTCGATAAAGTTTCGTGTACAAGAAATATCATACTGGCCAAAGCAAAAGAGAAAAAATGGTAGAGAAATTCAAGACAGTGCTAACTAAACCACCATAATATCTAACAAGTCGAGTATGATGTCAATCGTAAAGAACACCAACACAGAAAATGGGTTGGAGAAACAAACCAGCCCATGACTTAACATTAGCAAAATGTTGCCTCCAATTCCATGTATGTTCGATAAGGCATAATCTCCCTCCGAACTGCCTTGAGCCCCCTAACGTACAAGATATTCCCCACCTATCATATGGCTTTCTAACTCCACTTCAATTTTTGGTTGTAACTAATCGACTATTTTCTTGATTTCTTTTTTGCATCCCACATTTTTCTCTGAAAAACGGGGGCTTCCCTACTACTAACAAAACCGTGACTGGAGAAGAACACATGAAAGAATTAAGCTACTATGGTAGAGAGCCTTACTACCTTCTTAAGGGAACTGGGAACTGCGAAGTAGTAGGGTCGATAGAGTGGGAAGGTGTGTGACTTCTGGAGCTGCGATGGCAAACTGGAATCCAAAAGCCAGTTGTTATAAGCAGTCTATGATTCGAATCACCATCCAAGACATGCCTTCTCTTCATTAGTTAGACTTCTTTGTGGTGAGGTATGAGGTATACCTCTTCTCTTCTTGTTGTCCTGACTCGTGCTTCCTTCCTCCAATCTAGTTACAACTCATTCTTCCCCGCTATATATAAGCTTCCTTCGGGGAGTCCAAGTGAAAGAAAAGTAGTCCCCTCTGCTGAATTACCATTCATTCACTTTCATTCTTTCATTTTAGCTTTAAATCCCTAGTAAAATACATGTAAATACCACTAACTTGCATGAATTAACATCTAATATTAATATATAATAAGTATATAAAGACATGTATTGAAATCCAGAATAAAAGAATAAAGAAAAGAAAAAAAGAAAATAAAGGATGTATCAAAGATACTGACCCTAAACCCCAAGACCAAGTCAAATATTGACTAGGTGTTGACAAGATTTTTCGCGGTTTAAAATGTGAATTTAAGCAATGTCGTTGTGAATCGTGATTAATCAAGATCAAATAAATAAGATTACAACTACGAGCATAATAAAAACAATAAAGATGTATAGTGCAAGTAGAGGTTCGTATCCGCAGGGACTAAGCAAACTCGTTATTTTTATTCTTCTTTAAAACTTGATTCAAATTTTGATCTATTGAGATGAAAGAAAAACTATGAAAGAATGTGATCTACGGTGAAAATATTTCCTACAATTTAGAGTAAACGAATGTGGGTATGAGTGCAACTAAGTAAGAAAGTGAGCACCGAATCGCAACTTAGTAGGGAAGAATTGATAATCACTTGCAATATTTCAAGATATAATAAAAGATGTGAGAGTTGTGATGCATATGTTGAGAAATAAACTAAGGTAAATAAAAGATACCAAATAGTTGTTTCATTAAATTTAACTTAAACAAGAGCCGCTAATATAACAAAATGTGAGGGAGGTGTAAGAAGGAGAAAGGAAGTGCTTCTCTATCCGGATGTGAAATGACAACGATGGCGGCGACGACGATCACGGGGACGGATGCGCGAGCTTCTGGATACGTGCGTGAGCAGGGAGTTGCACACGAGGTGACTGTGGTGCACGTCGAGGAGGAGATGCGTGTTGGACATGCGAGCCCACGGCAAGCCATTATGCAATAAATGTTTATTGCGAATATCATTCTCTGATCTGAAATGAAGAATAACCAATTTGCATAATAGGTCCCTTAGTACAATTAGGGTTATGTACCATGGCCATCTTGATGATCATAAAGTTGTTGATTCAGTTATCGAATCATAGAGGGCTTGGATGAATATCTAAAGAGTTAGATTGAGGACTCATCAAGCACCGTCAAATGATTGTTGAGAGATGATCTCCAGCCTGAGTAGGAGATGGCAATCCTTTCTCATTTAGGTTGATATCTGACCGACCTCTTGATGCAGGTCCTCTGCATAGGAATAAAGATTCGGAGGTGTCAGATTAGTTAGGTCAAAGAGTTGACTTAACGAGATCGAGATAACCAAAGTCCTATGTCGTATGTTGTCATGATATAGGCACGCATCCTCTGACCGGAGACAGATGTGTTACTATAAGTCTGAGTATGTACATTTGGCAGACCAATAGGTTGATGACCTAATCAAGGTCTATACACCGGTGTGCTGGTGTGCATATAAGGGCATATGAGTAATACGATCTCTCAAAGGGATCATACATGTTCAGTTACTGAACCAGAAGGCATGAGCTCACTCATGAGATATTGGGGAGAACCAAATTCCATGCACGGTCATCTTGCTTTGGAAGCTTGACTGAATTTGTAGGTTTGATATATACTTTTGGAAAGTATATGATCAACACCTAGGTATGATATATGCTTTTGGAAAGCATATGATCGATACCGACTCCCAATGATCAAATGAGAAACTTTATGATAAATCCCTGAAGTAGACAATGTAAAATTGATCTTATACTTCGGGATTATTCTGAGTCTTCCAGCATGTAGGATGTACAGGTATTGGGAATACCTGAGCATGATGTGATCATAAACAATTGTATAACCATGACGCTTCCATTCCTAGGGAGTGATGAAACGGGTCTGGATTTTAGTGACTCCTCTCAGTAGAGAAGCAATCTGATCTTAGTCCAAATGTTGGACATTGATTTGAATGTGATTCAGATGCAATGTTAGATTTGCAGTCCTGATTTATTCAAGCATCAATGGGAGGCTCGAGATCTGGATTTGAGATGTGATCTCAATATCCAAGTCACTATACATGGAACAATACAATCGCCATGTCCTTATCTCCAAGTATCTGCGGAGAAAGCGCATTATCCTTGAAAGAGTTCAGGATAATTTCATTGTTGATATAAGTATCCGAGCATTGAGAAAATAGATAATTAAATGTGATTTGATTATCATGATTAATATGAATTCGATTCATACTATAAAGAGAGTTATCTTAAATAATTAAATGCGATTTGATTATTAAAGATGTAAATAATGTGAATGAGATTCATATTATTTGGGCACATGAGGTAGAGATCCAAGATGATTAACTATGATTTAATTATCATGGATATTGAATAATGTGTATAGCACTATCCATATTAATCACATATATTATAAATGTGATTTATAATATATAAGAGAGAGCTATTTGTAATTTACATTTGTTAATTAAATGTTGATGTGAATTGGATTAACATTGGACATTAAAGTGAAAATGCAATTTACATTTTATTTTGGGTTGTGAATATGATTCACAAATTTTCAAATAGTAAGATTGTAATATTCACAAAATAGATTTGATTTATTTTTGTGAAATAATTTGCAACAAAAGTTGTTGCAAATATTGGAGATAATAATGAGATAATGGAATCTCATGTAATATATAAAAGAGAGCCACCTTCCTCATATAGAGGGTAGACGACTACAATCCCACTATGGAATATGGTAGCCGTCCACCCCTATTATGGAAGGAGGCTTGCCTCCTTTCTATTTCTCCAATGAAGATTGATTTAATGTAAATCAAATTATATTCAATATATATT
Source organism: Ottelia alismoides (assembly GCA_037367405.1). Classification (NCBI taxonomy): domain Eukaryota; kingdom Viridiplantae; phylum Streptophyta; class Magnoliopsida; order Alismatales; family Hydrocharitaceae; genus Ottelia; species Ottelia alismoides. The sequence goes on from JAZKJV010001569.1 coordinate 24,699, forward strand.
TGATTTTATTAAATTAATTGTTGTTGGTTTTTATCAACACGAATCTTAGCCATTAAAAGAAACACAAATCAATGAGACCCATTGGATTTGTGTTGTCCATGGATTGAGATCCATAGATCCCAAAATATTATAAAAGGAGAGGCACCCCTTTGCTCTTCTTGACACACAAGAGAACATAAATCTCTCTCTCTCTCTCTCTCTACATGCCCTCTCTTCTTCTCTCATGTGGTCGTCCACCATGGATGCCCTAGAGAGGTTCTCCATCACCGCAGCGTCGTCGTTATGCCGCCCGATCATTTGCTCGTGGATCTCCGTCTTCTTCGGTGCGTCTCGCTCGTAAAGAAGACGTCGGATCTCGTGTGTCGAGATCAGGAGATTCGTTGCTTAGATCATCAACATGGATTGCAAGAAGCATGTGTTTCATCAACACGCTCGCAAGCGTCTCCTCCGTCGGATCAGACTTGAGACAGGAGGTCTCTTCGTTTAGAGACTCGATCGCAACCACGCTTCAAGAGGTAAACATATTACTTGTTTGTAGTTTAGACAAAACGATCCTAGAAGTGTTCTTGGATCATGTGGTTTCGTCACATGAAAAAAAATTAATTTCCGCTGCATAGAACAACTAGTGCGACTAGTCGTTCCTCGTCGTATTCGATACGACGCTCACGCTTCCGTGATGCGCTTGAGGATTTTCTCATATCCTTCAAGTGGTATCAGAGCCTTAGGTCGGAGGTTTCGAATACGATCCATAAACCTAGGACGACTTAGGTTCGTTCGGGTTTGCAAATTTTTTTATCGCATTTCATTTTCGCATCTATGTTTAGTGATTATTTTCGGCCCTGTTTAAATTGTTTAAACACAAAAATAATAATTGAATTTTGTTCCCCATTAAATAAGGAAATCATAGTATCTGAGTATACGTAATTTGGATTCCGTTTGCTCGAGATATGGTCGTGTTAATGAACATGTATTCACTGTTGCGGGAACTGCAAATCTTAATATGATTAATGAGTTAACTACTATTTTGATCCGTCTAGAAATGCGTGAAATATCACTTAGATTCTGTCATAAATCAAATTAGCAATCTTTGGAAACTGATTTTGTCTAATTTGGATTTGAATTGATTGAGATATGTTAATTTTAGTAAGTAGGGGTCACTGCTGAAATTACATTCCTAATCAAGAACCATGTGATTGTCAATTAGTGAAATTAATTGTTAATTTCATGAAATAATTATGTAAAATATTTGAGAAATATTTAATGATGATTATTTCCTTAATTGACTTAGCCTCAACCAATAGATTGATTAGATTTGATCTAGATCATGATTGGAAACACAATCAACAAATAACTTGCTTGAATATGATTGGGAATTTGTCTAGCAAATTTCCTTATAATTAAAAATATTTTGATTATTACTATATGGTATAATTTCAGTTAAAGAACCGATGATCATCTGAAGTACATATTTATCTATTTGACATTATCCTTTCTAGAGGTGGATATAGTGTCTAGTCAGGAAGCATTGGGGTAGCGGGTCGCAGCGGCTGCGGTCCGTTCCACTTTCGTCGGTACTGGCCATGACAGCGGGTAGGGACTCGATAATGCCGGATAAATCAAGGTGTATTTTTCTAATTATTAAAATTCGAATTAATACGTACTTTGAGATAATACCATATATATATTCAAGTAAAACCAATCAAGTTTGTTGATTGAATTGGATTGATAATTGATTTAATTAAATTGAATTAATTATATCCAATTAAAATACTCTATTATGAATAGACGTGTATTTCCCTTAGAAGAATTATTTATATGAATATGATTCATGATAATTAATTAAAATTTGAATATGAGGTGGAGGATCACATAAGTGACATCCACGGTCTCCCGTCAAGGCGAAGGGTTTCCGTCGCCAAGGATTGCATATAGGAGACGCATGTCCGAAGTGACAGCTCCTGTATGCAAGCGCATCTGGATCGGGCCCTTTGCTTCTCGAAATAGTAAGGCCGTATGCGTAGTAACCCCAATATCGGATCCTCATATTATTGAGGCGATATTGGATTGCGCATAGCAAGTTCTATTCCTGTTGACGGTTGGTTCAATTAACGACGGGTCAATATCACCTTAGGGGTGCTGGGCTCGGGTGTTAAAGACAAATTGGGAATGCAAGTTGGACTTGCAAGGCAGAATGTGTTCCCACTTCTTTTTATCCGAGTTACAAATTCTCATATTATTGGGATGTAACAAAGATAAGGAAGGAGATCCTAGATCTTGCTGAGATATGATGGTAAGTATATCTCCTACATTGAAAGTGATTGAGGGAATGAACTTTCAGTGTTGACAAGGCAAAATAACTTTGATATAAAATTCCTAAATCAAAGTAAAATATGTATATAAATTTATGCAAAATTTCTTATTTCAGATAATCCTTCAGTAAACCCACTCAATAATATACTCAATAATAACCAGTAAAATATCATGGATTGGATCCATGGTCAAGACATTGTACTTGCAGTTGAGCACATAATGTATGCGGTTGCAATGTGCAAGTTTCCTCATAATAACGAGGAATGACAATTATAATAGACATTAGGACTTCAACCTTAGAGTTTGTATGTCTCTATAGTCCTGATCTCTCATCGAATGTACTTTGGAAGTGACATGTCGATGATGATCGCAATTGTCAATTAATCCTTATAAAATCTAAGAAGATGTTCTGGCATACATATGTGCTCTCGACATTTAATCATGAATGGCATGGTGGCTCTATAAGAGATGATGTATTCAAATGTTTGAATACCTACCTGAACCAATGTTTTAGGAGTTTAGATAGATGTAGATACGATGAGTGTCATCATTCTGTTGTCTATGCTCTGGTCATTCCTGAAGCTTCATAATATTCATATTGTATGAATTGAATGAAGCACATGTATAAATGTTGAAATGCTCTTATATTGAAATCTTTTGAATTTAACATAAGAGATCCCTTATCTTAAGCAATGGTTGTTTATAGATGAAGGAAGCATAGTGGAAGCGTGGGTCTAACCCATGTGAGAATGAAAGTCAAAGAGTTGACTGTACTTCTGTGACTTCCATATCTAAATGTCAATACTGCAATAAGCTGATGTGTTGATAGTGTGACTATCAAATCTATCTAGAATACTTAGAGGAGGTCTCGGATAGTGCATCAGAATAATCTACATATAATCATTGAAATTGACTTTCTTATTTGATAAGATAAAGTTTAATAATTGTATCTCAATCTTCTAATGACACTTGCAATTGGTTGCATATATGTTAGAAGATTAGAAATTTGATCTTAAGGTTTAATGGTCATCCATGTTAGAATTGATGCAATTGTTGCAACAATTTTCATTGGATCAATAGACTTCATATTTTCAGTGGGAGCCCTTAGTCTTAGAGAATGGCTCTATGACCTAGACATTAGATTACACTCATTGTTTATTTCTAAATGTTGGAAATAAATATGAATTCTGGAATTGACCTCTCATAAAGAGTTATGATGGATATATTTCAGTTAGTAATCTGACATCTGGAGGACTCTGATAAATTAGAAAAATTAATGAATGGTTCATTAACATTTCTAATATTGAAAATTGAACCTTTAAAGATCAATAGGAGGATGAAGATCATTTGAAAATGATCTGGCATCAAGCCTTGGACATTTGTCTGTTAATGTGATCAATAGACTAATAAGAGATGAAACTTTAGATTGTCTAAAGGTTCAAATCTTACATACTTGTGAATATTGTATTCAAAAGTAAAAATGTCCAATACACCCTTCCTTAGAATGGTGTAAGATGTCAAGGTATTCAAGATCATGCATATTGATGTATGTGAATCATCTATATCAGAATAAACATTATGGATATGTGATATCTATTGATGATTATTTGTGATATGAGATTTCTTCTCTTCACTTAAAAAACTTTGAAATGTTCAAAGATTTCACAATTTTGTTTTAGAACCAAAGTTTGAAGGAAGATTAAATGAATTTTTTATCTAATCTAGGTAGTCAGTAACTATTAGATAAATTCATGGAATGCCTTATAGAGATATGAATGTCATTTCTATCTCAATCCTCCTAATGTACTTAAACTGAAGAGAGTTGTGGGGAGATACAATTGGATTATGTATGACATGATTTAATCAATGATGAATTTTAACATAATTACCTATTAGTTTCCAGGTGTCTATGTGGTAGAGACTACAATATATCCCTAATAAGATTCCATGCAAGTAAGCTGGAACTTAGCACCTGAGAGTGCTACTTCATTAGGAAAATAAAGGATGGTATTGGATACCTACTTTATGACCTTGAGATTCTTAAAAGATTTCATATCTGAGAATGTGATTCTTAGATGATGAGATCCTTGAGAATCAAGATGAAAATGAAGTAAAGGAACTCATTTAATCTTGAGATGATAATGAGACTCATGAAATTGGAAACTAAAAAGACAATTAGATGAAACACTAATACCTCTTCATATAAGTTTGAAGATGGATTCCATGTGTCAGTTGAATCTGACAATGATCTGACTTCATGTGATGAAGCTCCTGAGGATCATGACATGGAAAGATGGATGTTAGCAATAAAAGTCTAATGTAGACTTCATATACAAGTGTTGTATGTGAACCCTCGAGGATCCACCTATAAGGGTCAGACCCATTAAGGTGTAAATGAATCTTCAGGAGAAAGAGGGAATCTGATGAGAAGATAGAGACCTTCAAAGCACAGTTCATAGCCATGAGCTACACACCGAAGAGAAGACATTGCTTGCGATGAGACTTGTCTTCAGTGACCATGCTTAAACCCATCAGAATAATGCTAACCACAGCTACACAACTTGACTATGACATCTTCATAATGTAAGTCAAGATTACATTCCTCTATGAATACCTCTCTGAGGACATTCACATGAAGCAGCCCCATGGCTTCATGGTTGAGGAAATCAAGATGTGCAAGCTAAAGAAACTCCATCTATGGACTCAAATAAACTTCTTGTAGTTGATTTGATGAAATCATAAATGTTATGATTTCAGAAAGAATCTTGATAAACCATGTGAAGCTTAGAGGGAGTGCCATTGTGTTCATCGCGCTAAATGTAGATATCCTAATCATTTTGAATGATCTAAGGATAATAATAATAAGTGTTTTATAATCTGGTTGTTCTATACCTCGAGATATGATCTCAAGAATACCTCTTAAATCTTAGTTCTGAAGTTGTTCAGAAGCAAAGAGAAGAGCGTATTGGGACCGTCACATTAATGATACACCTTGGACATTTCCATTTCTGGAAAATTCCAACAAGGCTTCTTTCCCTCAAGATATGGTACTGACATATCTAAAGGGATAGCACCTCAAAGAGTTGAGGATGTGAATGCTAAAACTGCTTGCCTTGTGCATCAGATCCGAGAAGCCAATGTATGCTAGATGTGTACAAAATCCAGATATCTGCCATGTAGTGGGAGTAGTAAACTATTACTAATCCTACTATGGTGATAAAATACTTGATTGCAATAATAACAATATCTTCATAGAGGACAAGACTTTTGATATAGTGATCTCAAAGTCTTATCTTCAAGAAATTAAGACTTTATAAATAGTGATCTAAAAGATCTTAACTGAGAATACCCTATGAGATAGAGATCTCCAAGAATAAGGGTATTCGGATAAGGATGATAGAAATTACATATTGGTTATAATATTTATTGAGGTTTAGTGTCAAGGACACGGTGACCTACATCATTGAGTATTGGTTGCATAAGATGCAACATTCGTATTAGATGCGAACACTGTTACTAGGAGATATGCAAGTGTCGTAAAAGGACTTGACATAGTCTCTTGAGTACAGAGTGACTGATCAGCTTACCTAACTATTTTCTAAATAGCCTATGATTGTCACATGAGTGTGGGTTTAAAAGATTAGCTCATTAATGGCTCTTTGGGTTAGTGGGAGATTGTTGGACATGCGAGCCCACAATGAGCCATTATGCAATAAATGTTATTGCGAATATCATTCCATGATCCGAAATGAAGAATAACCAATTTGCATAATAGGTCCCTTAGTATAATTAGGGTTATGTACCATGGCCATCTTGATGATCATACAACTGTTGATTCAGTTATCGAATCATAGAGGTTGGTGCTTGGATGAGTATCTAAAGAGTTAGATTGAGGACTCATCAAGCATCGTCAAATGATTGTTGAGAGATGATCTCCAGCCTGAGTAGGAGATGGCAATCCTTTCTCATTTAGGCTGATATCTGACCGTCCTCTTGATGCAGGTCCTCTGTGTTACTATAAGTCTGAGTATGTACATTTGGCAGACCAATAGGTTGATGACCTAATCAAGGTCTATACACCGATGCGCTGGTGTGCATATAAGGGCATATGAGTAATACGATGTCTCAAAGGGATCATACAGGTTCAGTTACAAAATCGGAAGACAAGAGCTCACCCATGAGATATTGGGAAGAACCAAATTTCGTGCACGGTCATCTTGCTTTGAAAGCTTGACTGAATTTGTATGTTTGATATATACTTTTGGAAAGTGTATGATCAACACCTAGGTATGATATATGCTTTTGGAAAGCATATGATCGATACTGACTCCCAATGATCGAATGAGAAACTTAATGATAAATCCCTGAAGTAGACAGTGTAAAATTGATCTTATACTTCGGGATTATTCTGAGTCTTCCAGTATGCAGGATGTACATGTATTGGGAATACCTGAGGGTGATGTGATCATAAACGATTGTATAACCCTGACGCTTCCATTCCTAGGGAGTGATGAAACGGGTCTGGATTTTAGTGACTCCTCTCAGTAGAGAAGCAATCTTATCTTAGTCCAAATGTTGGACATTGATCTGAATGTGATTCAGATGCAGTGAGAAGATTGGATTTGCAGTCTTAATTTAATCAAGCATCTATGGGAGGCCCGAGATCTGGATTTGAGATGTGATCTCAATATCCAAGTCAGTATACGTGGAACAATACAAAAACCATGTCCTTATCTCCAAGTATCTGTGGAGAAAGCGCATTATCCTTGAAAGAGTTCAGGATAATTTCATTGTTGCTATAAGTATCCGAGCATTGAGAAAATGGATAATAAATGTGATTTAATTATCACGATTAATATGAATTCGATTCATATTATAAAGAGAGTTATCTTAAATAATTAAATGTGATTTGATTATTAAAGATGTAAATAATGCGAATGAGATTCATATTATTTGAGCACATGAGGTAGAGATCCAAGATGATTAAATGTGATTTAATTATCATGGATATTGAATAATATGGATATCACTATCCATATTAATCACATATATTATAAATGTGATTTATAATATATAAGAGAGAGCTATTCGTAATTTACATTTGTTAATTAAATGTTGATGTGAATTGGATTCACATTGTACATTAAAGTGAAAATGCAATTTACATTTTTTTGGGTTGTGAATATGATTCACAAATTTTCAAATGGCAAGATTGCAATGTTCACAAAATAGATTGGGATTTATTTTTGTGAAATAATTTGCAACAAAAGTTGTTGCAGATATTGGAGATAATCATGAGATAATGTAATCTCATGTAATATAGAAAGGAGAGCTACCTTCCTCATATAGAGGGTGGACGGCTACAATCCCACTATGGAATATGGTAGTCGTCCACCCCTATTATGGAAGGAGGCTTGCCTCCTTTCTATTTCTCCAATGAAGATTGATTTAATATAAATCAAATTATATTCAATATATATTTGATTTTATTAGATTAATTGTTGTTGGTTTTTACCAACACAAATCTTGGCCATTAAAAGAAACACAAATCAATGAGAGCCATTGATTTTGTGTTGTCCATGGATTGAGATCCATGGATCCCAAAATATTATAAAAGGAGAGGTACCCCTTTGCTCTTCTTGACACACAAGAGAACATAAGTCTCTCTCTCTCTTTCTCTCTCTACACACCCTCTGTTCTTCTCTCATGTGGCCGTCCACCATGGATGCCCTAGAGAGGTTCTCCATCACCGCAGTGTCGTCGTTGTGCTGCCTGATCGTTTGCTCGTGGATCTCTGTCTCCTTCAGTGTGCCACGCTCGTGAAGAAGACATCGGATCTTATGTGTCGAGATCATGAGATTTGCCGCTTGGATCATCAACATGGATTGCGAGAAGCACGTGTTTCATCAACTCGCTCGCAAGCGTCTCCTCTGTCGGATCGGACTTGAGACAGGAGGTCTCTTCGTTTAGAGACTCGATCGCAACCACGCTTCAAGAGGTAATCCTATTACTTGTTTGTGGTTTAGACAAAATGATCCGAGAAGTGTTCTTAGATCATGTGGTTTCGTCACATGAAAAAATTTTAATTTCCGTTGCATAGAACAACTAGTACGACTAGTCGTTCCTCATCATATTCGATACGGCGCTCACGCTTCCGTGATGCGCTTGAGGATTTTCCCATATCCTTCAATGCGAGGGAAGAAGAGGGTCTCTCATAGTGACGTTGCACGGGCTGAAGGTGGTGCGTGGGACGCACAACTTGCGCGATGAGAAGGAGGCGAACTGGTAGCTGCGTGAGGAGGTGCGTGGGCTGGTTGTGATGTGCACGGGCTGCGCTAGCGTGGGCTATTGGCACACTGGAGTGGAGAAGCAGGCCATCGAGTGAGAGAGTACACGTCAGGGCAAGAGGATTATCGGGGAGGGCGTTGCCTGGAATGCGTGGGAGGAGCCTTCCGTGGAGTCGAGATTGGCGGGTGAGCTCCTCCTTTTATAGATGCCATATGCGTCTCCTACAATTAAAGAGTCTTTATCTCATGCACATAAAGATAAAAAAATAAATACATACATGCATGGAGAAGTTGCATGGAAAGAGAGAGAGAAGAATAAAGAGAATGTGCATCGGAATGTAACCAATATGGGTAGCTACTTTGCATGGGTAAAGGGAGAGAGAGTGTGCGAATAAAGAGGGTATTCATGCATGTATGTGGGGCTCTAGGCATGTTATTAAAGAGTGAAAATTTTACACTATCATCCCTCCCCTTTTCTTTCCAACAAAAAGCGAGAGGCATTTTGTAGAGCCAAAATAGAAGTATTGGATTCTTATCAAATTTAATGTTATATATATAAACCCAATACTTTTTTTCTCTCTTACTAAAATATGGTTTGTTTAGTTTATGCAAATAATTATTTATGGATGGTTATTAATCTTGATATTTAAATAATCCCGCCATATAGTTCATAAATAATATGTAAATTGAAGCTGAGAATATTTTATCTTGATATATCACCATGATTTATCAATTTATGCTATGATTTTAATTAATTCTGTGTAATTAAGATGGTTTTCTCCGTTGTTTATATGGAATAAATAACATGTGAATTGTGTGCAATTGGAGATTATATGTCAAATATTAAGGTTGTCCTTCACATAATTTGATCATATTATATCAATATATAATGTAATCATCACACCCCATGCTTAAATCTTGCCAGTCTCGAGCGAGAATGAGATAAATAATAATGAAGGGTGAGGGAAATAATCAAGATATGAGGGTTTACATCAGACATACCCACAAAGTCTTGAGTTTTCAGCTCCCAACTACACAAATACACAAACTGTAGTAGAGTCGACCCTTGGATTAAGGATTTGTTCGAATTATCGACTTGACTCGAGTTTATAGTTTCAACGGCCTCTTAGTTCCGACAAAATTATTTGGTTTTAAAAAGTCGATCAAATCAGCTCATCCCCAATCAACAAGTATTCTCTTTGACCTTTAGTGGATATAAACGGTGTTCGTGATATTTTAGCTTTCGTGAGTCAAGAGAATGAGACAACAGTACAATCTATTAAGGTACCGAGTGATTCCCTACACATATAGTCTCAGTCCTCACCTGAATTCAGGCATATTCTCTTTTCACCCAAGTATGTTAGCATAAAAAATAGGTCATAATTCATATGGAGAATGTGACTTAATTTTCGGGATTTTCTGTATACCGCTTTGGTCTGTTGCTCTCATTCTTTTCCTTTTGCAGAGTATAACCCTGGGCCTCTTTGGGCCTCTTTTAAGAAATTAGGTAGCATCATTGGGCCGCTACCACGGCTTGTTGGTGGAGAAGGGTTATTTGGTGGTCTTCTTTCATTGCTTTTGTTTCGCACTTCTTTGCATGCTTGGTGGTTTTTGGCATTCTTTTGTATTGTGATATGCCTTTTTGTGGTATTTTTGCTTTGGGTTTGGAATCAAGGTAGTATCAACTTAATGTTGACTTTGGAAGCACGATACTGACTTATTTACTGACACACTTAGACTGGAGAGATCATGTTGCTCCTGAGTCAAGTTCCTTCACTAACCATAGACAAGGTTCAGGCATTGGCACAACCAAGAGGACAACTCCTCACCTCAACTAGATTGTAACTATATCTCATAAAATAAACTCAATCAAGCTAAGTGGAGTGTGCAGTTGTTTAATATCCAATGAAGAGTTTAAGAGTGATACTAGTTGCTTTAGGTGATCTAGTTAGATACAGAAGTTCATTCACCAGTAGAGTTAGTGGAACTGAGAGAATAAAGTTCATACAGACCTGAAGAAAGCTTAAAAACTCACGCCTAATAAAATTATGATGGAATTAAGTGGCTTAGATTCAACTCAGCTTCATTTTATAATCTATGCAATGAAGAGCTGATTTCTCAAAAATAGGATAAAATGGGAAGGAATGACATATTTTTGGTGGGTTTTTTTAAGTATATGCATTTTTAAAAGTATGTAATGCAGATACACCCCATTCTTATTAGGAACCATATCCTCATGGCGAAGTCAATAAATCAGAGGATCAATAGATTGGACGAATGACGTGAAAATGTATTTTTTAAGGTATGGAGGTGTACCCCCATACTTATCTAATTCCATGCAATAAAAATAAATATGCAGGAAATAGAAGAAAAGATACATGTAAGGAGAGACTCACGAGAATGCATAGTTTAATGCCTCAGCTCGACGGTGTGTACTGCTCATTGTTCCTGTAGAAGGTATGTTGCACAAACAGGCATGGGGCCAGAGGATTCAATAACTGGTTTTAATCTTTGACCATTGACTCTGAAAGTGGCTCTAGTATTTGGGTCAGATATTTCTAGTGAACCATTTATCAAAAACTTGGGTTACAATGTATGGTCCTTTCCATTTTGATCTCAGTTTTCTTGGAAATAGTTTTAATTTCACATCAAACACTTTTTTATTCTCCTGAAATGTTTTCCTCAAAATGTTAGCATCACACCATATATTGATTTTCTCCTTGTAAATCAAGTTGTTATCGTAGGCTTGTGATCGTAATTCTTCCAATTCAACCAAATCCAGTAGCCTTCTTTTTCCAGCCTCATCATAATCCAAATGGTGTTTCTTTATCGTCTAAAGTAATTTATGGTGGATTTCAACAGGTAAATGACGTGATTTTTCATAGACTAGTCGGTATGGGCTCATTCCTAAATGTGTGCCAAATGCTGTTCGGTAGGCCCAAAGAGCAGATGGCAAGTGTTGGGACCAGTCTTTGCGATCGGATCGGACAATTTTCTGGAGTATGGTTTTAATTTCTCGGTTAGAAAATTCGGCCATTCCATTAGTTTGTGGGTGATAGGCGGTCGAGACACAATGTTCAACTCCATTCTTTTTAAGTAGATTTTTCACCGATGCATTTAGAAAATGGGTTCCACCATCACTAATGACCACCTTAGGTAAGCCAAATCGAGCAAAAAGGTTGGTCAGGAATTTGACGACAGTCGCACTATCAGCAACGCGAGTGGGAATGGCTTCGACCCAACGGGAGACGTAGTCAACGATAAGAAGGATGTGCTGGTAGCCGTGTGATGTGGTGAAAGGTCCCGTGAAGTATATGCCCCAAGTGTCAAAAATTTCGACTACATGTACTAGTTGGAGGGGCATCATGTTGCATCGGGTCATTGTTCCATTGGTTTGACAGGCGGGATAGGCTTGAGCAAAATGATGGACATCCTTAAATAGTGTAGGCCAATAGAAACCATATTGTAGTACTTTAGCGGTTGTACGCTTCCCTGAGTGGTGTCCTCCATACCTAGAGGTGTGGCAGCGAGATAGGACACTAGAAACTTCAGATTCAGAAATATGTCTCCATATCAAATATGTCCCCTCTTTGAAGAGTAGAGGGCCGTCCCAGTGATAATATCGGGCTTGGGCTTTGATTTTGTCTTTCTTATGTCTTGTCCAGTCGTCAGGTAATGTGGAAGTGATGAGGTAATTGACGATGTCCGCATACCAAGGGAGACATGCATTATATTCTCATCTAGGAAATAATCAAAAATTGGGGCCATGTTATTGATTGGTGAAGGAAGACTTGATAAGTGATTAGCTACGACATTCTGTGCTCCGACTTTGTCTCGAATTTCTAGATCGAATTCTTGGAGTAATAACACCCACCTAATGAGTCTAGGCTTGGCATCTTTCTTTGTGAAGCGGTATATCATAGCAAAATGGTCTATGTAAATAATGATGTGGGACCCTAAGATATAAGATCAAAAATTTTCTAGCGAAAACACAACAGCCAACAATTCTTTCTCAGTCACGGTATAATTCCTTTGGGCGTCATCAAGGGTCTTGCTGGCATAGTGGATGGCATATAGCTTTCCATCCTTCCTTTGTCCCAAAACTACCCCAACAACATAATCAGAAGCATCACACATGATTTCAAATTCAAGGGTCCAATCAGGGGGTTGTAATATGGGTGCCTCAGTGATGATTTTTTTCAGGTGAGTGAAAGACTCGAATGCTCCTCGATGAATATAAAATATTGGTCCTTCTCAAGTAATTTGGTGAGTGAGCAGGCAATTTTTGAGAAATCACTGGTAATCATTGGTAGAAACCGATGTAACCTAAAAAGGACCGAACTCCTTTTATATGAACAGGTGGGACCAAGTAGGTGATGGTCTCGATTTTTGAAGGATCCACTTCCATCCCTTTCTTCCATACAATGTGCCCCAGCACAATCCCTTGTCTCACCATGAAAATGCGATTTTTCTCAAGATAATATCAAGTTTACTTCTATACATTTCTGTAGGAATTTATCCAAAAATCCAAGTGTTTCCTTAAAAGAGTCCCCAAAAATTGAAAAATCATCCATAGATACTTCCATAAAATCACCGATCATATCAACAAAGATACACATCATACATCTTTGAAAAGTTGCTAGAGCATTACATAATCTGAATGGCATGCGTTGAAATGCATAGGTTCCAAAAGGACAGGTGAAAGTGGTTTTATCTTGATCCTCCGGTGCTATAGCCACTTGATTATATCCGGAATATCCATCCAAAAAGCAAAAGAATTCTTTTCTGGCTAGTCGCTCGATGATTTGGTCAATGAATGGTAGTGGAAAGTGGTCTTTCATGTAGCCTTATTGAGTTTTCTATAATCGACATAGATTCTCTAAGATGTTGCTACTCGAGTAGGTATGTCCTCTCCTTTTTCATTTTTTACGATTGTTAATCATGCTTTCTTTGAGACGACCTAGAGAGGACTGATCCAAGGACTATCAGCTATTGGGTAAATGATGCCAACACTCGACCACTTGTATATTTTATTCTTCACAACCTCTCGAGGGTTTACTATCATTTTCCAAGTATATGTGGTGTGTGCAGAATGTCGGGCTTATTCCTTTCAAATCAGTTATTTTCCATCCAATAGCTTGGGAATTCCTCTTCAAAACTTCCATGAGTTGGCTTTCCTGAGTGTGATCTAGGTTGGCATTAATGATGATTCGAAGAGTGTGTGCATCATTGAGGAAAGCATACTTCAGATTTTGTAGTAAGGGTTTCAGTTCGACAATGGGTGTTGGTGGGGTCAGAGGAGCAGTTTCTTCTGATGTATTTATCGATGAAATAGTCTCAAATGGTGGCTCCATCATGGGCATGATCATAGCTGAAGTAATAGTTCAGTGTCCAGTGTGTCTCAGACTTCATCTAAATCAAAAATTTCCTGACCACTGAGAGGGCATGGTGGAGCTTCGAGTGCAGAGTTCATATTATATGTGGCAATTTGATGAGACATGTCTTTGTAAGTGGATCGGGAGGTGTTCATACTAACCTCCAAAGGATCTTTGGAGAGATGGATCGGGACAAAATCTTTTTGTATATCGAGTACATCACAATTCTCTATCCAACCATAGCCTTTAATTTCATAGTCAATGGTTGTGGGAATGACAAGATCAATAGGGATGATATTGACATTAATATTAAATTGTACTTTCCCATCTTCAAAATCGAAGTGTGCCTTAGCTGTGGCTAAGAACGGTCATCCGAGTATGATGGGGTGTCTCACTCAGTGTATTGGCTGATCCATATCCAATACAACGAAGTCAACCGTAAATTGATGTCCTTGAACAGTAACTATTGCATCCTCTAGTAGTCCTCTCGGTCTCTTCACAGGATGATCAGCTATTTGTAGAATCATTGAGACGGGTTTTAGTTTCCCTAAGTCAAACTGCTCCATAATAGTGGTAGGAAGGAGATTAATTGATGCGCCATTGTATAACAGAGTGCGCTCAAAAGTCAATTCACCAATTGTGCATTTAACTAGAGGTTCTCCCGGATCTTTCTTCGGTGGGCATGAATTGGGAAATGGCATTAGATATTGCTTGTGGGAGCACACATTTTTCAATATTTTCCCGATCGTTCTTTTCTTTCCCTTTGATTTCTGCTTTGGTGTGCATTTTTCCTTCAAAAAGCAGGAGAAGGTTGGGACTTGTTCGAGGGCTTTTAGAAGTGGAATCTCAATGAAAATGTCCGAAAGTAATTTTTCCAACTCTGAATCGATAGTGGATGATTTCATATTTTTTCTGCGAAGAGCTTCAGAAAGAGAATGGTTATGGTCGAGGAGAAAGTTAAAGGTGTGGGTATCTTAGTTGGTTCCTCTTCTTTGTTGATGTCCTCTTCCTCTTCGAATCCATTCTCAATAGTCTGTGATGCGGTGTGAGCAGATGTGGTTTTCCCGCTTCGAAGAGTAATGGCATTGGCGGATTGATTGGAATGGGTTGGTGTTATGAAACTCACTTGATTCCTAGGAAGTTGTTGTGTGTTCCCTTGGGTTGAATTGCTGGTCTTATGAGGTGTAGAAAATCCTTGATTTTGATGTGGAAACCTAAGAGGTAAAGTGAAGGACCCGACATGTGGTAATGTGGTGTGAAAAGATCCAGATGAACTAGCTCTATTGGTGTTGGGGTTAGGCAGTGGTTGAGGTGATAGTGTTGGGATGTAAGACCTGGTCTCGGTAAATTACCGAGCATTTTCAACGTTGGCTTGTTGTTAGGCTTGGTTTGCTTGTTGTTGTGCTGCGACAAGTTGCTGAATAGCTTGGGTGAGAGCATCAAAATTCACAACCGATGGAGGTTGAGTCATGAGAGGCCCCGTTTATTGTTTAGGTTGGTTGTGATTTTGAAAATGGTAATTGTACCGTCCATTCCACCCAGTATTTGATTGTTCTCTCCATCCTGAATTTTGGGTGTTTGAGAATGACCCACCTTGATTTCTTTGTATCCAATTTACTATTTCAGGAGTCATTTCTTAATCATAAGTGAATGGTACGTGGCCAAAGTCTTGAGTGTTGGGGTTAGAAGTAACCCTACAGGAGTTATTCGGGACTTTATTCAGAGCCAAGTTACCGATTGCTTGGGTCATCAGATCCATTTGTTTGGAGAGGATTTTCCCTTTATCATGAATTTGCTGGGATGAGTCACTAGTGGATCTCTCCTGATCAACTAAATTAACCGGTCTCACATGCCCACTATATTGTTCAATGGAGGAGCTATTCACCGAATTATCTGCCATGTTTTCAAATAAAGTTCACACGAAGTGTTCATCGCGGCTAATATAATTCCCGTCACATGAGCTGCCGATAACTCTCTTGAATGACATGTCTATGCCCTCATAAAATATCTGAATCAATTTCCATTTGGGGATTGCATAATGAGGGTATTTCCTTTGCAATTCCTTAAAACGCTCCCAGGCTTCATGAATGGGTTCTTTGTTCTTCTGGGTGAATGATGATATGGCTTCTCTCAGGGCATTTGTCTTTCCTATGAGAAGTATTTCTTGATGAATGCCTCTCTTAAGGCGTCCCAGGAGGTGAGTGGGGTTCCATAATTTTGGAGCCATTGGAGTGCTCGTTCCTTCAGAGAGTAAGTGAATGCTTTCATATAATTGTATTCCTTTTCTACCCCGGGGATGCTCATTGCGTCACCGGCAGATCAAAACTCTTGTATGTGTAGGAAAGAATCTTCACTCTCATTTCCATAGTATTTTTGGTATCGAGGAGAGAGATGCTGACTTTATTTCAAAGTCTCCTACCTCAGGTGGGATCTGGACCCAATGGACCAAGTCTTCTGCCGTAGGGTTATAATGTATACTAATGGGTGGTGGTCGGATGAGAGGTGCTATGGTATGGCAGATTGTCGCATTTTCTTCTCTCAGCAGTTGTAATTGTTGCAGAATGAGGTCCATGGGGTTAGGTCGGTTCTCTTCTCCCATGTCTAAGTGAATTCTTAGACTTCTCACTTGAACAAGATGGGCGGGGTTTTGTTTTATAGATCAAGTTGTAATCTAGCGGTTCTTGTAATTGATTTTTCAAAGATCTACGTCCTAGCATACACAACACAAAAACAAAATAATTTATTGATTCACCAACTCCACACAAATTGCCGCAGATGCGGTTATCTTTTCAATTTTAAATTTAGTTACTCAACGAATATTATCAGAGAATTATTGGTCCTTAATGAAGAGGTGTTTGTGGTAGATTGTGAGAAATCGATATCCTCTTCCGGCTAGGGGATCCAGAGTGGGTACTCAAATCGAAGATTTGTTCTTCCCGCAAGAACCTGTAACCAACGCATCAAGGAGTTTAGACTTCTCTCTGCAATCCCACGTGGCACCAGGGATTTTTGTTTCTATCACAGGGTTCTATGTATTCGTGAGTTTGTGTCAATCACCAAGCGATCAAACAAGCATTCAATTTTATCCGCTTTCGCCCGGATCACTGTGGTGATCTTTCAAGCTTATCTTGTTATATGATCAAAACACAATTTGGTGATCTTTGAATTAGATTGTCAAAGAGGGAGAAGATAATGGAGATGATGTAATCAAGAACTCTTTTGTATTTTTTTCGATTTAATTCGATGTACAAGCAAATGCAAGAAATGTAAATCGAAGTGAAAAAGAAAACTCACAGTGCCTGCACTTCTGGTGCTAAATCCGTTATGTTTTGTCCTATTGATAGCGAGTTTCATTTTTTTTTCTTTTTGTGGGTTCAAGTGCATGAAAAAAATGCACGGATTAGAATATCAAAAATAAGTTAAAAATGAAGGGAAAATGCTAATGTTGCCTAGTCCCCGGCAACAACGCGAAGATATTGATAAGACTTTTCGCAGTTTAAAATGTGAATTTAAGCAATGTTATTGTGGATCATGATTAATCGAGATCAAATAAATAAGATTACAATTACGAACATAATAAAAACAATCAAGATGTATAGTGCAAGTAGAGGTTCATATCTGCGGGGACTAAGCAAACTCGCTATTTTTGTTCTTCTTTAAAACTTGATTCAAATTTTGATCTATTGCTACGAAAGAAAAATTATGAGAGAATGTGATTTACAGTGAAAATATTTCCTACAACTTAGAGTAAACGAATGTGGGTATGAGTGCAACTAAGTGACAAAGTGAGGGTTGAATCGCAACTTACTTGGGAAGAATTGAGAATCACTTGCAATATTTCAAGATATAATAAAAGATGTGAGAGTTGTGATGCATATGTTGAGAAATAAACTAGAGTTAAAAAAGATGTTACCAAATAGTTGTTTCATCAAATTTAACTTAAACAAGAGCCACTAATATAATAAAATGCAAGGGAGATGTAAAAATGAGAAAGGAAGTGCTTCTCTATCTGGATGTGAAATGACGACGATGACAGTGACGACGATCATGGGGACAGATGTGCGGGCTTCTGGATGCATGCGCGAGGAGGGAGTTGCGCACGAGGTGACTACGGTGCACGTCGAGGAGAAGATGCGAGGGAATAAGAGGGGTCGTGCACAGCGACGTTGCACGGGCTGAAGGTGGTGCATGGGGTGCACAACTTACGCGATGAGGAGGAGGCGAACTGGTAGCTGCGTGAGGAGTTGCGTGGGCTGGTTGTGATGCGCACGGACTGCACTAGCACATGCTGTTGGCGCACTGGACAGGAGGAGGAGGCCGTTAAGGGAGAGAGTACACGTCGGGGCAAGAGGATTAGCGGGGAGGGCGTTGCTTGGAATGCATGGGAATAGCCTTCCGTGGAGTCTAGATTGACGGGATGAGCTTCTCTTTTTATAGATGTCATGTCCTTTCCTGCAATTGAAGATTCTTTATCTCATACACATAAAGACAAAAAAAACAAATACATGCATGCATGGGGAAGTTGCATGGGAAAGAGAGAGAGAGAGAGTGAATAAAGAGGGTATTCATGCATGTACGTAGGTGGCTATAGGCATGATATTAAAGAGTGGAAATTTTACACTATCATCCCTCCCCTTTTCTTTCCAACAAAAAGTGAGAGGCATTTTGTAGAGCCAAAACAGAAGTGTTGGATTCTTGTCAAATTTAATGCTATATATATGAACCCAATACATTTTCTCTCTTACTAAAATATGGTTTGTTTAGATTATGTAAATAATTATTTATTGATGATTATTAATCTAAGTATTTAAATAATCCCACCGTATAGTTCATAAATAATATGTAAATTGAGATTTCTAAGAATATTTTATCCGAATATATCACCATTATTTGTCAATTTATGATATGATTTAATTAATTCTGTGTAATTAAGATGGTTTTTTCCGTTGTGCATTTGGAATAAATAACATGTGAATTGTGTGCAATTGGAGATTATATATCAAATATTAAGTTGTTCTTCACATAATTTGATCATATTATATCAATATATAATGTAATCATCACTAGGTCGATCAAGAATAAAGTAGAGGTAGATAAGGGTCAAATATTGTACAAAATATACAGAGAAATCCTAATTCTTTTATGTACAATATACTATATAAATAGGTCAAACTTACACTATTTTATTCTTCATTATATAGACCTCAAATTTTAAAGCGTTTAACACAAAACTTGTACATATTAATGTATGAAAAATTAGAAAAATAATTGCCAAAATAAATCATACACAATTCACTTGGTACACAGATGAAAAAATCACAAACAGAACTTCATTGATCAGTATCTACTCCATATGAATCAAATTGCTCCAAACTCACCTCCATTGTATTTCAAATCAAATTATCTATTAAATGAAGGTGGTTTCACTAAAAATGGATCTAAGATATAAAAGGCAGCTTTTGGGATACTATTGTACTTGGGCATTTTTACTCCGTACATTTTTAATCCTCTTATATTTTTGAATTATTGTATATATTATATAATACATATTAAAAATATAAATACAATTAAAACAACTAAAATACCACCAAAATAAATAATAATATTAAACATAGGTAAAATATACCTATAATGTATATGCATGTAAGTATGTATACATATGGATAAATTTATAAAAATATCATAAAATATGTACATGCATATCAAATAATGTTGTAAATATATAAAATATGTAAATATAGCATTGTTTATAAAAATATACAATATATATTTAATACATGCATATATACATATATATTAACATGTATATATTAACATGTAATAAATAAGGTTGTAAAATTAAATAAAATCATGATAAAAAAGTTTATAAAATAATAAATATTTTTCATGTTTTAACTATTTTTAAATAAATTTATTATTTAATTTTGAATTTGCTTTCTTTTTTATTTCTATTTTGACATGTTGCTTCCTACATGGACCAATAACATCGGGGGGCCATTGGTTTATGTGCCATCCTCGATCAAAGCCAGCTCATCGTTACTGCATTAAAATGAGCCCTTCACCTTCAATTCAAATTTTGAGCTTGATTTTGCCCGTAACACCAAACCCACTAGTGAGCGAGATCCTTATTGAAAGCAGGCATTCCCTCCAGGCATCGATGAGGAGGAGCAGGATTTGAGACTCCTCATTGTCGGAGTTTTGCTCCATGTAGAGGTGTTGCCTCCCAGATCTGATCAGGTAGGGGCATAGATTAGTTTGTTGGTTTAGCTTTGTTTTTTAGTTACTAGCTTTTATTTCCAAGATTTAATTGTAGTTTGCTCTTGTTTCCAAGATCTTTAAGTATGCGTGGAGCTTCAGCTCCTACCATCGTTTCTCTGTGCTACACCCTAGTTCTGACGCATCTGACCACCACATCAGCTCCCTCATCACCTTCTCCATCTATTTGTTTTATCACGACACCGTGATCTTGCTCAGATCAGGTCTTCCACCTCCATCGAACACCCATCATCAAAGGTCCTTACCATCTCACCCCCTCTGCTTTATTTCTTATTTTTGTGGGTCGAGAGTGTTCCTCTCTAGCCTGGACATGTTTTGAGTATGTCCAAAGTTTGAAAGACTCTTTCTAGGGAAGGATCGAAGACCTGCTAGGCTTCTTTAAGTTACCCAAGCAAGGCTGGCCTCTAGGCCTCTCCCAGAGAGGCTTGGATCTTGTGAGGGATTTTGTAGAGCCAAAATAGAAGTGTTGGATTCTTGTCAAATTTAATGCTATATATATGAACCCAATACATTTTCTCTCTTACTAAAATATGGTTTGTTTAGATTATGTAAATAATTATTTATTGATGATTATTAATCTAAGTATTTAAATAATCCCACCGTATAGTTCATAAATAATATGTAAATTGAGATTTCTAAGAATATTTTATCCGAATATATCACCATTATTTGTCAATTTATGATATGATTTAATTAATTCTGTGTAATTAAGATGGTTTTTTCCGTTGTGCATTTGGAATAAATAACATGTGAATTGTGTGCAATTGGAGATTATATATCAAATATTAAGTTGTTCTTCACATAATTTGATCATATTATATCAATATATAATGTAATCATCACTAGGTCGATCAAGAATAAAGTAGAGGTAGATAAGGGTCAAATATTGTACAAAATATACAGAGAAATCCTAATTCTTTTATGTACAATATACTATATAAATAGGTCAAACTTACACTATTTTATTCTTCATTATATAGACCTCAAATTTTAAAGCGTTTAACACAAAACTTGTACATATTAATGTATGAAAAATTAGAAAAATAATTGCCAAAATAAATCATACACAATTCACTTGGTACACAGATGAAAAAATCACAAACAGAACTTCATTGATCAGTATCTACTCCATATGAATCAAATTGCTCCAAACTCACCTCCATTGTATTTCAAATCAAATTATCTATTAAATGAAGGTGGTTTCACTAAAAATGGATCTAAGATATAAAAGGCAGCTTTTGGGATACTATTGTACTTGGGCATTTTTACTCCGTACATTTTTAATCCTCTTATATTTTTGAATTATTGTATTTATTATATAATACATATTAAAAATATAAATACAATTAAAACAACTAAAATACCACCAAAATAAATAATAATATTAAACATAGGTAAAATATACCTATAATGTATATGCATGTAAGTATGTATACATATGGATAAATTTATAAAAATATCATAAAATATGTACATGCATATCAAATAATGTTGTAAATATATAAAATATGTAAATATAGCATTGTTTATAAAAATATACAATATATATTTAATACATGCATATATACATATATATTAACATGTATATATTAACATGTAATAAATAAGGTTGTAAAATTAAATAAAATCATGATAAAAAAGTTTATAAAATAATAAATATTTTTCATGTTTTAACTATTTTTAAATAAATTTATTATTTAATTTTGAATTTGCTTTCTTTTTTATTTCTATTTTGACATGTTGCTTCCTACATGGACCAATAACATCGGGGGGCCATTGGTTTATGTGCCATCCTCGATCAAAGCCAGCTCATCGTTACTGCATTAAAATGAGCCCTTCACCTTCAATTCAAATTTTGAGCTTGATTTTGCCCGTAACACCAAACCCACTAGTGAGCGAGATCCTTATTGAAAGCAGGCATTCCCTCCAGGCATCGATGAGGAGGAGCAGGATTTGAGACTCCTCATTGTCGGAGTTTTGCTCCATGTAGAGGTGTTGCCTCCCAGATCTGATCAGGTAGGGGCATAGATTAGTTTGTTGGTTTAGCTTTGTTTTTTAGTTACTAGCTTTTATTTCCAAGATTTAATTGTAGTTTGCTCTTGTTTCCAAGATCTTTAAGTATGCGTGGAGCTTCAGCTCCTACCATCGTTTCTCTGTGCTACACCCTAGTTCTGACGCATCTGACCACCACATCAGCTCCCTCATCACCTTCTCCATCTATTTGTTTTATCACGACACCGTGATCTTGCTCAGATCAGGTCTTCCACCTCCATCGAACACCCATCATCAAAGGTCCTTACCATCTCACCCCCTCTGCTTTATTTCTTATTTTTGTGGGTCGAGAGTGTTCCTCTCTAGCCTGGACATGTTTTGAGTATGTCCAAAGTTTGAAAGACTCTTTCTAGGGAAGGATCGAAGACCTGCTAGGCTTCTTTAAGTTACCCAAGCAAGGCTGGCCTCTAGGCCTCTCCCAGAGAGGCTTGGATCTTGTGAGGGACCCCTAGACGGTGTGAGATACTTCCAAGAAGGTGTTGAGCTTTACGATGAGCTGACCGACCGTCGGAGGAGGGAGCTGGACCGGATCGAAGGTCAGGGAGGAGGGTGTTCTTCCTTGTTCTTTGTGAGGACCTCAGAGCCGTCAGATCATCTGCCTCCCCCAGTTTTAATATGAACCATATGATCAGTGAACTGGTGCGCTCCTCGAGCCGTTGATCAACTTAACCGGAGCATCCTAGATTGTCTGATAGCGTACATGGAGGGTAAACTTCATCCGCACCCTCCTGCCTTTTGTATTTACCTTCTAGTCTTGTAAATTAAATATAACATATTAAAAATAGGTTTATCTGCATTTAGACCCTTGTACTTTCTTGTATATACATATAGGTCTTGTGTTAGGTCACCTCATATGGTCCATCCATATAATTCAAAACCCACATAAAAACAAGAAATTTTAAAAATAAAAAGTTAGTTATTATTAATTAGTAATAATTAGCGATAATTCGCTACCCACTTGTGTTTCCCAGTATTCGACACTCTATTTACTTATGCATATACACATAATCTGTAGAGTTATAATAAATTTTGACTTACACACATTTTGATCACTTAATCTAATTGTGGGTTTACTATTATTTGAATCAAGTATTTGATCATCATAGTGATTACTTGTCTAGCTTGTTAGACAATAGACTAGTTGAATGTCAACAAATGGCAACATTGTTGGGGAAGGCAACGGTAGTTTATGATAAATTGTATATAATTGTCTATCTTGTTTTATATCATTTTCTACTTCTTATTTTATTTGATATTTTGCTTAATTGTTCTAATCACTCTTCTTGTTTAACTTTGTTGTGAGGACTTACGAAGTGAGGATGGATCTTCTAGGAGATCCGAATCACCCGAGCAAGGCAGAGGATGACTTTTTAAGATTGAGCCGACAGGAGAGGGCGACGTAGAAGAGCAAGAACCAAGAGGAGAGGTCTTAGTGTAGCTTCAGTATAGTTTTTATTTTTATTTTATGAGAGAGTGATTTATAATTAATTGTAATAATTAGACTCTCAGATGCTCAACACTTAAGGTCTATTTGACCAAGTGATTGTTCACTTGGGGATCCGATTGATTTTTATCGTGGTTTTTATCGCCTTCGCATTTTCATTCTCCCTATTTCCCCAATTATTTTATGTTGTTTCTCATAATTTGTGTTTTTCGCTTTATTTTTATTTTACGTCTTCATCGATTAAGCCGTTAGATATTAAGATTGCTTGAATCAGTAAATTAGGTCCAAAGCCCTAATACATTCAATGTACCTATAGTCTATTGCGCTTGGACTTATTCAAATTAATCAGTTCTTCACAATAATAGTGATTCATATTCTTATTGTGATTTCATCTAATGCATGTGCATATAGATTACTTTTAAATTTATTTGTGGATCATATTGCATGTAGAGTGTTGGATCAAGGTATGCATCTTTATCGACTGCATGCATTCATAAATTTCAGACGCGCCGACTTTTCCATCTTCCTTCAACAACATTTATGGACTTAAAATAAAAGGAAATCAGAAAATTCGTTAGGCATTTATATTCAAAAAATATACAAAAAAGTGAAAATCGAAAAATTGAAAAAAAGTTCGGTCTTAAAAACTTTGACCTTAATTAAAATTGATTAATAGACTTTATTATTTGGGTGCATAAGTCCACAGTGTATTCATGTACTTTGTAGACCTACTGATGCATGACCCTTAAGTATTAGAGCCAAAAATCAAACATGTTACTTTCTTGTGTATCGTCTAGGCTTGTCAAGTAATAGTGTTTCTATCGGTGCATGGGCGAGTAGGGCCATATACACTTGTGGGTTTGGTCTGAATTACTTGAGTATAGGGGTACTACGACTGTAGGACCCTGTCTCACTGTGCCACATCTGAGTACCATTTGGGGGAAGTATCAGATTCACTACATCAGCTTACTCTCTATTTCATTGGTTGAGCAGTATGATCATATCCAATAACAAGGACATGAAAAGTGCATGCTACAGGTTACAAAGGAAGTGGGAAGTACATGATGCTTGTATGGTAGTACTCACTCTCCTATAGGGATAGAGCTAAGCCAAGTATGAAAAGATTGTCTGAAAACAACGGTAAAAATGATCAAGATAAAAGTCAAACTCTCACAGCTCCATGCATTATGTTGATGAAATCACCCTTGTTTATGTTTGATTGATTTTAGTTAGGTCAAAAAATAAAAAAATGCACACTTGCGCCATTTGTTTACACTTCTTTTTGTCACTTCTTTGCATTTTCACTCATTGTGAGCCATTACTCATATTCTCTTCATTTTTTTCCTTGTTGATCTATGTGTTCCTTATTCCTCATCCAACATCCTTTTATTTCTCAAGATGACAGACTACGGATGGTTTTCTTCAAACTCCTTGAAAACCCATATCGATACCCTAATTCTGACATCTCCAATTATTCGGGGTGATTCTAGAGAGACCAGTTCAGACTTTGTGAATCACTCTCGAGACTCCCCGCTTCTTTCACCTAAAATTCGGGATGACTCTCTTCCCAAATTCTCTCCCTTTCATATGGAGATAGACCAATCTCCATTCACATCTCCAACATTAATAAAGTACGAATTGACCCTAATCTTGAACATTTATCATCGCATGGTGCATTTTTCAAGACTGACCGGGGTATCTTTCCTATTACAGATCAAGAACCCAATCATGATATTTTGTCATCAGATTCAAACACCGATATGGCTCCTTAGAAAGGGAAGGCATAACAAGTAGAGTAGAACGAGGTTAATGCATAGATGCTTGCCTCCATACAGGAGATCCATCAACAACTGACCGCAAAAGCTGAGGCATAGGCTGCGTTCCAAGAAATGTTGATAGAGATGAGGAGAGACAGTGAACATAGAGGAGGAGAAGGAGGAGGAGAACGCCAGACTGATGAACCCTATGGAGAGGAGGAAGAGATTAGAGAGGCTCCAAAGTCCACACTTAAAGAAACATATAATCCTGGTGTTGGTCAGATGTCAGAGTGGATCTAGATATCTCCAATCCACGGACACTTCGAATTGAATCCCCAGCTCTTGTCCCTTTTGCCATCCTTCTACGGGAACATAAATGAAGAACTGTATATTCATTTGTAATAATTTGACTGCATCTGCATAACCACACATTATCCCAACATTCCATTGGCGGTTGTCAAGATGATTACTTTCCCGTTCAACCATCAGGATAAGGCTCTATATTATATCAATCATTTAGGGAAATGGTAACGGCCTAGGAGGAGCTGAATTCAGCTTTTCTCCACAAATATTATCCCCTAGGCCATTGATGAATCCACGATTCATCATCTCAATCTATTGATCTTAGCAAAATCCCTGAGCCTAATCTCAAATAAATGTACCTAACATCAATAAATTAATGACTCTTGTAAATAAAATAAAATAATTATTATACATTATATGTATAAAATAATTTCATAATAAAAAGCCGTGAAATAAAGGAGTTTTTCACATGTAAATAGCCAAAACTGCCAACATTTTTAATAATTTCATACTAACTCCTTTTCATCTAATTCTTTCTTTAACTTATTTATAAAAATGTGTATAAAAAACATAAAATAAATTCCACCATAAATAAATGATCCTAGATCCCAAAGAGAAAAAAGCATAAAGTCTAACTTCCCGGCCAAATTCCCGCTCCGTATTAAATCCAAATTCACCAAACTCACTTTTAAACTTAAGTTAAAAAATTATATATCCAATGAAAGTGATTTCATTAAAATTGGAACTCATTTGCAAAATTTGAGTTTTGGGACCTAGATGTATATTGTACATAATGTAATAAATTTGATTTTGATATTTTTTTGTACAAATATAATCATTTTATTTATTTCTCTTTTTATTATTTTTTATTTATAATTTCATAAATTATATAATTTAAAAATCTAAAAAAAATTGTTTTTCATTGAAAATAAGGCAAAGTGACCTTGTATATAATGTACATATTTTCCTTTTCCTATTTTTTATTTTATTTTCTTAATAACTAAAAAATCCAAAAAAAATTGTGTTTGTGTTATTTATATTATTTTATTCTATATTTATTGTTTATTAAAAATGAAAAAAAAATAAAAATTAGAAAATTAAAAAATTCATGTACGTATTGTTTTGTTGGACTTAATTTTGTAAATTCTCCTTTTTTTCTCTTTATTTTACCTTTTTATAGCCCACTTTTATTTTATTTTATTTTATTTAATTCCCATTCTCTACAATGACTTCTCTGTTCTTCCATTGCCCTCCATTCAACTCCACCATTTTTTTAACCATTCAACTCCACCATTCCGTCATTTTTCTAACTTCTATTTTCTTCTCTTTTTATTCATCCCATTCTCTTCATTTTACCTTTGATCCACCTTTATGTGAGAAAGAGAGCTGAGCTCACTGAGTTGATTAGGTGATAGCGATATACCCGTGGTCAAGCAACGACCGCCTCCTCTCGGTGAGAACCGTTGACATTCCGGCCAACATCGCAGCTGCCTCCACGCGCTGCTCAAGCTCATCGCTCGTCGATGATTCGAGCGAAGACCGTACTTCTTGTGAGTACATCCCCAGGCGCATGCTTCTATCGTAGGTAATTCCCCTTTTCATCATTCATCGTCGTTTTCATTTTTTTTTCATTTTTTATCACATCGCATCACCACCACGCCACCTTCATTTGTTGTTCTACATCCATCTTCATTATTCCCACCATTCACCACCTCTTTATTCCATATATTTATTTCCCTGTTAAAAAATTCATAAAATCTAAACAACATCAACAAAGTTCAAAAAAACCTAAAATAAAAAAGGAAAGGGAAGCAACGGGCGTACAGCCTGTCGCCCCCCTTCGGCCACCACTGGCGTGTCGCCAGCCTCTACTGCACGCCTCCCTCCTTCGCGCGACCTCCATGCTCCAGCAGGCATTGTCGTCCATCGTGCGACTGCTCCTTTGCACCACCGGAGGTCATGCGTCGTCGCCCCTCCAGGTCGCCTCTCTACCCTCCACGCGGTCGTGCGCCCCTGACTGTCCCCTCACGCCCAGCAACAGCCCGTCCTATCCACCAACGCGACCCCTATTGTACCACTTCGCTTCCATAGGCCACCGCCCTCCACCTGCCTCGACACCGCCGCGTACGGGGGAGGGGGCTCCTCCCAACCCTAACTCCTATCAATTAAAGAAGAAGAAGGTCCTCTTCCTCTTTTAATTTTTTCTTTTGTAAAAATTGCATAGTTTTCTCCTGTATTTTCTATTATTGCAAAAGTGCCCTTATGCACAGTTTCTTTGTTTTATATTCTAAATTACACAGATACCCCTATGTTTGAGAGTCAATTTAGACTTTATTTTGACATCATTTTATTAGTGAAAAAAATAACATGTTGTACCTCAATTATTTTTGTATCTCGTGGCTATTTATTTGTAATTTTGTGAGCATTGGTTAATTAACTAAAATTATTTTTGTGAAAAATTGCTTAGTTTACCAAATATATGGTTTGAAATTCATATTTAATTAAATCTTTCTCCAAAAAATGTGCAAAAATAAAAAATGATGCGTATGAATGTGTTTTAATTACTTTCCAAATTTCATCAAAAAGGGATGTGTCTTGTGCATAAAATAAATTATTGAGTGATTACAATAATTGATTTTTAATTAAATTCTAATCACTATTTTTGCGAAATTTTAAGTCTACTGAATTGGTCATAGAAATACCTTTTTGAGATAATTCACTCTCTAGATAAATTGATGATATGGATTTATTAGACCACTTAACAAATTTATAAAAAAATCATATATTGTAAAAAATTCCAAAAAAATATTGTAGCCTCATTTCATCATTTTTAACTTTCATTAAAATTTTCATAAGTTTTGCATTCTGTTTATGTAAAAAATTGCATAAAGACCCATAAAAAGTTTGCATTTTTCATTATTGCATTTTAACCCTAAAAATTCCAAAAAAATACATTCTATATTCATCACTTGATTAGGTTTCTGGGAAAATATAAATTGGCTAAATTGGATCAATTTCACATTAAAATTAAATTGGCTAAGTTGATTGATTTCTTATAAGCCTAGTCCAATTGCATTTGTTTTTATATTGCATTAAAAAATCTAAAAAAATCTTGGAAACCTAGAGCTAAGTGTTCTGAATTGACCTAAAGTTGTTCCTTTGCTTCCTGTGTTTGACCCTGGACTTGCTCGGGTTAGAAATCGAGTCCTCTTCACTGAGACATTTGATTCGGTTCTGCATAATTGGTTGAGTGTCGTGCTACAACGAGTACTGATTAATATATCCACTTAGCCTGATTATCAGTCACCGCAACTAGATGTGTTCCCGCATTGCAAACTTCTCCGAGTCACCTCACGAGTTTATTCATGAAGTGTAGAAGAAGTTCAAGGATTTTATTGGAGAAATTCCCCCAACATGACATATCGAAGACCAACTTGGTCCAACACTTCTTTAGGGGCTTAACTTAAGAGAGTCAGAGGTTGATGTCGCGTGTGGTGGTTCTGAATGAAGTAAATAAAAAATTATTTACTATGCATCACAGAAATGTGGAATATTTAGCAAACATTTTGCCAAAACAATCTTAGTTCATGGTATGAACTGGAAAATGTAGCACAATAATTTACGCATCCAGAAATAAGAAATTCCAAGGAAATAATTTCCAAAATAATTTTTGATATTCACAATAAATAAAAGAGATAGATCAGGGTTACCTCTTGAAGCGTGAGTCTCTAAAGTAAGAGACCTCCTGAATCAAGTCTGATATGTGCTTGTCTCTCTCGTACCTACGATGAGTCTTGTTGCTTCCCATGAACCCGGATGTCGTCTAGAGCAATAAGAAGAGGTGTGTATGTGTTGTACACATCCAATATTCTTATATATCTCAAGGGCACGAAATTTCTAAGGGACTTTGCTCTCCAAAAATTGTGTTGTAAAAGAAAGAGCCTTGATCTCCTTTTATACTTATACCACATGTCCAACATGTGTGTTGTAGTCTGATAAAACCTGATATCTACCCTTGCTAATTATGTGGAATTAACGATAAATTTCGTTGCAGGCGGGCAATTCAAATCAATCAAAAAGGCCACTTAATTAATTATTCAATTAAAAACGAGCGGTCCAATTTATATTTTACTTTGGCAAGCCCAAGCTCGAACTCAGGGAGGTCACCGTCTCCTTAGGTTGATTATTAGGCAATCTCGAAGCTAGGTTTTAGAGGAAGCATTTTTTGGTATTTTTATACAATTAATAAATGCAATGCAATTTTGGTAAATGTAAAGGGCTAAATTAAAATTTCAATCAAATGAATTCCAAACCCAATGAAACTTAACCAGAATGTGTATGATGTAAAATGAAGCCATTGTAGTTTTTTTAGAATTTTATGATGCAAGATGATTAATTATGAATTAAATATGCAAACTAGGTGATTTTGAGAAAATTAATTTTAATAAATATCAAACACTAATATTTTCCAGAAATTAAATTATCCTAGAGAGATCTATGTGAGAGATATCCATAACACTTTTTAATTCCTTAAAATTCTAAGTGTGGAATTAATTAAAAATCAACCACTCAAATTAGTGATTATTTTATTGTGTCCTCGATATACATGTAAATAAGGTGATTTTTAGGGTACAATCTAAAACAACCTAAAATCTACTACGATGTTTTGAGAATTTTTGGAGCAACAGATGATTTATCACAAATTAAAGTTCCCGTAGTGGAAAAATATGCAATTTTCAACTAGATGAATTATGTTAAATCAACCACATATCATAAAAAATTAATTAAATATACACAAGATAGAGCATAAGTAGTTCTACACAATGTTATTTTTTAAATAAAAAATTGATGCGAGATGAAGGTTCAAATTAATGCCCAAATACAGGGCCTAAATGTAAAACAAAATTTAAAAATAAAAAATTTACGAGTGATTATGTAATTACCAATACCCTAGAGGGCGTTTATGCAATTTTCCCAAGAGGACATGTGTACCTCATGTGCCTCCTGGAAGGAGGGGCTATTTTTGGTATTTACGAAGAAACGAGGGGGAGGGGGGGGAATATTTCACGCCCCACGTGCCTTGCACGTGTCCTGCTGGCTGCGGGTTCTTTCTTTGTAATTTCCTAGGACTGTGGGGGGGGGTAGGCGTAATACTTTCCCCCTAGCATGTGTCTCTCACTTGTTTTTGCAGCTTCGGGTGGAGGCTTGGAGTCCACCCCTCCACGTGGCACGCTTGGCGTGCTTCAGAGGTTCGAGACTCGGTGATGAGGGCGTGGCTAGGTGCTAACCATTGGATCAAGGCTTGGCCTTGATTCTACAATGGTTGTAGGTCCACCCTTGGCTAAAATGGGTGGACGAAGGTGGTGAAGACATGCGCGAGGTTCGAGGTGGTGAACGCGATCGAAGTCGATGGCTGGAGGGAGGCTGCTCTGTTGGAGGAGGTGCTGGCAGTTCTGAGGCGGGACACGATAGCGATGGACTGTGGAGGCGCATCTTCACAGAGGTAGCTAGAGTATGTGAAGGGGCAGATGCGAGTTGGGGGTTGTGGACGAAGGCTGTGGAAGTGGGTCATCGACGGCAAAGGGCGAACAATGGCTTGAGTGTGGGATGCTGAGGATCAGAGAGCGGAGCACCTAATGGGGTGGCGACCGAAAGATGGAAGGTGGATAGTGGATCTGGGGGTAGTTCAGTGGCCATGACGTGGAGGTGCGATGATGGAGCGGGTGAAGTGATGGTGGTCGAAAGGTGGAAGTGGTGATGGAGATAGGCAGAGGGACGGTGGTGGACTTGATCTAGTAGGAAAGATAAGATAAATTGGGAAGAAGCAGGAGAACAACAAAAAAGCACAAATAGTAAATGAAGAGGAATCGAAGGGAATTTACCTGAATTCGCCAGATTGACGGGGAAGCTACGCTTGACCCCAATTTCTCGCCTAGAAGAGCTTTGGCAGAACATCTTTGAAGTTGGGCAGAGCGAGGAACGCACCGCTATAGAGAAACGGTCTCCTCTGTATCTCGCTAATGAAGGAGGTGATGGGGTCCTCGTCATGCTCAATGACTCACTCCGTGCTATCACCAAGGAGTGGTCAGAGGCTGGTGTCCCTTTTCACACCTGCTAATGGAAGATTATGCCTGTTAGAGGAGGTCATCGGCACTTTATGGGTGGTTGGAGCAAGGCCGAAAGACGCGAGATTGTGGAGAGAGGGAGTGATGTGGGTGGGTGCAGTTGCTGGTGAGCGGGTCTTACGTAGGAAAAGGGGGTGCACGATTGGCGGTTCAACTACGAGGGTGGGGTGTGGTTGAGCTGGGGAGAAAGAGGCGTTGGACGTAGGGCTGGTGGTTGTAGAGAGATATAGAGAGAGAACGGGGACATATAGAAGAGATGGAGGTAGTTGTGGGAGGCGCACACACCACTGCGTGAAGCGAGCCGGAGGGAGAGTGAGAGGGAGGAGCGGCAAGCATGGGACCCGACCGCAAAGGGGGAGAGGAAGGAAGATGCACTACGTGGCGTTCATGGATGCGACCATTGATAACACAGTTTTTGTTAGCGGTTTAAAATACGAAGATGTCAGTTGTAGAGAAACCACTAAGGGAATAGAATAGGAGAGAGAGAATAAGCGGCTTCTTTCCTATTTTATTATTTATCTAGGTAAGTGTGCCTGGGTCGAACTCGAGGAGGCAGAATATCAATATGGCAGTTTTGATGCAAGAAATAAATCTCGAGAAAATTTCAATATCTTCTTGGTTTTACAACTAACTCAAGAAACGTTCAAAACTAACACAATCTTACAAAAATCAAAGCGAAGAAAATACTTGATGAAAATCCATGAAAAATAGTTAGAAATGTTACTAGGGTAGTTGTGTAACTACCCGGGTAGTTGTGTAACTACTCCGGTAGTTGTGTAACTACCCTAGGAAAATCAAAGAAAAATATAACAAAAAAGATGTCCAAAACACCCCTAAAGCCCAGGGGTACAAGTACAAAGAAAAGTTTTGAGTCTGTTACAAAATGATCCATGGACAAGGACTAATCTACAAAGAAAACTAAAATTATCACATTTAGGTCCCTGCATGGGGACCTAAATGCAATATCTGGAAAGGTCTGGAGCCGGTTGAAATTCTGGATTCTTGTCTGGGTTTAAGTTGCAAATCTTCTACCCCTTCATCTGACGGTTGGAATTAGATTCTAACGCACGATCTGAACTGTCAGTATAGGTCACGTGTCAGCAACCTATACGTTCCAGTGTTCGTGGTTGTTCTTCAGCTCTTGCGCGGATGCAGCGATGGTGTTCTCTTCTTCGAATTACCCCCGTCGATTAGATACATTCTTTGGACTCCAACAGGGCCAGGAGGGAGACTCCTTCTCCCTTCGAGCTCGCCTGCGGGTGAGTGCTCTCTGAGATAGCAGATCACGATGGTGGAGCGTCATTGAAGATGGCCGATCAGCTCTACCTGGCAACTGAAGATGGCTTCTTTTGCTATGATCTTTCTTTGAACTTTAAAGCTCCAGATGATGAAATGATGCTCAAACGTAATAACAACCTACATATGAGTGTGATAATGCTCGATTCACAAGTGAATCGGCCAACAAAGTTAAAGAATTTACAGTTCTTTAGTGTGCCTTCCAGATTATGATTAGTGTGAGAATGTGAGATGAATGGAGCTGATTTTAAGGGAAATCTAAGCGCATTTGAGCGATATGAGTGGTGTGCGTCTAACATGAATGATCAATGGTCCTAATGACACAATTAACGATGCTAAACGAGGCATGCAGCTCGAGGAATAAAATCATAAAGGATGGATGAATGACATGGGATTGTGATGATGTAAGACCTTCTGGGTGATGGCTTGACGAGGCGGTCTTCTCAGAGCTGAAAGCGACGTGAAGTTGCGATGCAAGGCGGGTCGCACCTTGAAACCTCCTCTGATCTCCCCTCTTCCACGCAGGCACCTAAGATGGATCTGTCACCTCCAGATCGGGATGGATCACGGTGGAGAATGTGGGTTGATAGCCAGCTATGTTCTGGAAGTTAGAAGCTTAGGAGCAATTGGTTGGGAATGGCTGATTTGGAGAGGGTTTTATAGACGATCTAAAGGGGGTTTGTTGAATATCTAGGGCTGACGTGGATCTAGGTTGTTAGAGATAGAGGATCAAGGGTTTAGATCGGAGTTAGGAGTTAAGGAGTGGCTGGTATAAAAAGATGAAATGAGGCGGTTGGAACAGAACATCGGCCTGCCTTCTTGAAGAAGAAGGTAACATGTGTTGACACGTGTCAACACCTGGTTGGCCAGTTTAATAAACAACTTAATAATTAAGGAACAAATAGTAAATAAGGGTATTTTAAATAAGTATAAAAATAAAAGTTGTAAATAATTAAAATATCTACATTATGGTATAATTAGTTTTAATAAATAATAATTATTTTACGAAATATAAATATTAGATTGATAAATAAGTATAAATAATACTTAATAAATAGGTTTGGATTTTTAATTTAATAAATTAGTCAGTAGTATATTATTTTATATTTTATTTATTAATAATATTATAAATAGAGCATGTCCAAATTTTGTAGATTTTAATAAATTAATTTAAGTATATTAATAAATAGATATATAAGGTATACAATTCATTTATACCTACAAATTAGGTTTTTTGATTTATTTAAAATAATAAATAAGCTCCAAAAATTATGAAATAAATTAGGGTTAAAATACAAGATCAAGAAAGTAATTAGAAATTATAAAATTATTAAAATAATAAATAGTGTATTTTTAATAAATAGATAGCCCAGAAACCCAGTTGTGCTTAGGTCCCAAAATCGACTTTTTGCAAACAGACTTTAGT
Organism: Ottelia alismoides; assembly: GCA_037367405.1. NCBI lineage: Eukaryota > Viridiplantae > Streptophyta > Magnoliopsida > Alismatales > Hydrocharitaceae > Ottelia > Ottelia alismoides. Next base: position 59,350 of record JAZKJV010001569.1, read on the forward strand.
GAAATCACCTTCATTAATTAGAGAATATTATTTTATGAATTTAAAGGTAAGTAGAGTTAAAGTGGAGTACGTATGAGAAGATTATGATGTTTGGAACTTGGGATTTTGACAATTTATAAGTTGGATTTCTTGGTATATATACAAGTAATATTTTTAACTTATTTTTATATTTTTCTATACATTTTTAGATTAATTATGGAAAGAGTTTGGTAAAAAATATCTTAATATGAATTAATTAAAATTCTTTAAATTTTTAGTATTTATTGGATAAATAATAAAGAATGTATAAAATGTGGAATTAATTATTTTAATTTTTTTCTTCCTTATCTCCCCCTACTTATTTATTTGTCGAACAATCCATGTCGGCTTGGTCTCGGGGGTTAGGTTATAAATATACCTTTCCACTATATTTATTTTTACAAGTCATATTGTACATATATACAATTTGCCTTTATTTTTATTTTCTTTATTTTTATTCTTTATTTTATTTACATGATTATAATGCATAAAAGTGCATTTTTATTCATGACTATGGTTTTTGTTAAAAAGTGGAATTTAATGGATATTTACATGTATTTGTTAAGGGTTTTAAGACAAAATATAGATAAAATGTTAATGAATAAAGGATTCATCAGCCACGTAGCAAAAATAAAGTAAATTAAATAAATAGAAAACAATAGTAGTGATAATAATATAAATAGATAATTAAAATAAATAAATAAAATAAATAATAATTAAAGTAATAAATAAATATAATATAACAAATAATACAACAACAACAAAGCCTTTTCCCACAATTAAGTAGGGTCGGCTACATGGATTCTTCGCCTCCATTTAGATCTATCTTAGGCATAATATAACAAATAATAATTAAAATAATAAATAAAAATAAATACATAATAAATAAATAATAAGTAATAATAATAAATAAGTAAAATAAAATAATCAGAATAAAATAAAGATAAATAAATAAAATAAAATAAAAAATGGGGGGTGACACGTGGTGGCTCCAAGAGCTGCCATGTGTCGCTCCCACAAAAATCTAAAATTAAATATAAACAAAAATAAAAAAGAGATAACAAAAGGAGTCAAAAGAAAAGTGGTCAACATGAAAGTTTCTCATCTCAACGAGATCTACAACTTTTGTGTTGGATCAAAAACCAAAATAAATCATCTATACTAAAAGTATTTTTAGCGGCATCTTATAGGTATAAAATACCACATTTTTATCTTTTGCAGATTTTTTGGTATTTTAAAATAAGATAAAAAACAAATAAAGTTAAAGAAAATATGGAATAAATATTTACAACTTAATCTATTTTTGATTTTTTAATAAAGAAGAATCAATAGATAAAATAAATAAATAAATGGGACATATGCATAACATACAAAGTGACCCAAAACCATAGTTTCATATACAGACTCTGATTCTTTATTTGGTCTTGTTTTGATGGTAATTGAACGTACATTAATTTAAAAGTGAGTAGGAGTCCATTGGAGAATGTAAGAGAGAGATATTCACATTTTAAGGTTCTTAGTCTCAAACTAGGGTTTGGATTTTATTGGTCAATTTTAAAAGGTAGTATTTTTTTGATATTTTTCCTTTATTAGTTTTAGTAACATGTGAACTATAGAGTTGATTTTATTAAATTTTGAATTAGAATTTTTTTTTGATAAAAAAAGGGAAAATAAGGTGAATATACATGCGATATTTACAAGGGAATTTGGCTTCTTATTTAATGCAAAAATGCATGCTAAAGTGCATATATTAATTCTAAGTGAATGAATGCTAATAGTGTAGAATAAATGGAGAAATGCAACTACTTACTCGGGATCAGAGCTTTTAGAGTGAAGAATCACAGGTTCATCAACCCCTTATACTTAAACCTTGCTAGTCCCCGAGCAACTGAAATGAAATGAAAAAGTGAAATGATTTTGGGTTCCATACCAAGGTCATGATCAAAAAGTGAAAATGGAGCTCGACTCGACCTTGGATTAGTAATGTGTGGAACCTTATTGGGAATTGAATTTAAGATCTAACAACCTTTAAGTTCCACAAGTCTCTACTCAGGTCGCCTTAACAGTCAGGTCAGAACAAATCCTCATATGCAAATTCTGATGACTATGAATCTTAATTGTATTGTGTAAGTGATATATCGCTCTCGACATCAGGAATAGCAAAGAAATAGCTTCCTCTAACAAGGTAACTCTAATTCCATGCTCTAGCAACTCTTTCATCGAGGAGCATGGTATTCCCTTCTAAGTTCAAGTGTAACTGGCTCAAGAAAAGGGGGTAGAGAAGAGAATGGATTGTGACCATTGTACTCACATATTCGTGGAGCTTGACCAGTGTAGCTAAGTCTCCAGCTGCAGGCTTCCATGATATGAGACTTTGAAGCATATGCCTTGCTTATTCATTTTTTTCTTCTCCGATGGGATTTTTTTAACTTATTGCCGTCTAACTTTTTTGGAGATTTTTTATATACACAAAAGTGTAGCATGTACATCAGGAGTTTTTCTTCTTGAGCCAATAAACTATCCTCTTTTGAAGCTTTATTGCAACACACAACATCCCGTCATTAGACGTCAACGCCACTAGACTAGGTTGAGATGCATTACCCACCCCAGAGAAGGATAGATGTTTCCACCCATGTGCTACTCCAAACCAAAGGATTCTGCCTCCTCACCACCTCATCAATGAAGAGCTACGCGCATGGTGCTTGTCCAAGTTTGGTCAATGTCTAAAAGAATCGTGCATGTGTATGAAATATTCTACTTAGACTAATCAAGACGACACGTGAACATAGACTTGCTCAAAGAATTAAGTCACTCGACCTGAAAAATATTAACTCCAGTTCCTATAAGGTTCCTATGAAATTAGGTATATTAAGGTCAAATCAAAGCCATCCTCGACTTCTATTCATAACTTAGTTCAGAACCCACTAACTTTTCACTTTGCATATGCTAGATATGAAATGAGATGCAGATGACATGCAATGTATATGAATGAAGTACAAGATGATTTTTTTGAATGCAAGGATGATATGAAAGAGTAAATAAGAAGCCTTTTTTTGGTATACCTCCTATTTTACAATAAATTATACAGGAGTATTATTTACGAGAATTTTAAAAATTTATACACATTATACAAATTTTACAGCTTTTATACAATATCCATATTATTCAATTATACATGTATTTTACAAAAAGTTTTTTTTTACAAATTTTACCCACCCCATAATTATTGCATAATATATACAAAAATATGTGAAAGTACGAGCTATGGGTAAAGTATATATGTAATATATACATGCCCCCTATACTTAGCATGTGCTATGTCCTCAGAGCACAAGAAGCGAGGAAAAGACATATCTCGTGCTAAGCGTGGGAGAGTTAAAATAACAAAAAGTACAGAAGTCAATCCACCCCCTATACTTAGGCTCAAGTCAACCTAAGTGTAGAGGAAGAGGAACAATGGGGCGGATGAATATACATACATACATACATACATACATGGCGAGCATCATCCCCCCTATACTTAGGCTCTGGTCAACCTAAGTATAGGATAAGAATGAGTATGAGAACCGATGGGGTTGGGGAATATACAAAGAGAAAGGGGAGCGAGGAAAGAGATGCTCGGAGATGGTAGGAGTAGTGATGATTCATGCGTTCCTTAAGAGTGGATCATTGGATTCTGGGATACACATGAATGAGATCTTTTCAACACAGGCTAACTGCTCATCTGATCTTAACAAATGCTTCAGCAGTTGATCCTTTACCAGGAACGGTTGTGCACCATCTATAAGCTATGAAATTCATACACTGTCGTTCATGTTCGCTTCCCTAACTATGAAGGGTCATGTCCACTTGGACTTCAACTTGCCTTGAAAGATCTTCAACCTAGCATTGAATAACCATACCTTCTATCCCAGGACAAAACTCTCGCGTCTGATATGCTGATTGTGCCAACTTTTGATTATGTCCTTATAGATCACACTGTTATCATATGCCTTGTTTCTGATATCTAAAAGCTCGTTTAAATCCATCTTTCTGCTCTTCTATCCCTCATGTGTGTTCCAATTCACTTTCTTTAATGCCCATTCAGATTTACATATCAATTTGGTGGGCATATGACACTGCTTTCCATAAACCATTTGGAATGGGGAGGTTCCAAGCGAGGTCTTGTAAGCAGTCCGGTATGCCCAATGAACTTGGTCCAAAAGCTGGGACTAGCATGGACTAGCGACATGGTGCTCTTCTCCTCCTTATTCGACACCTCAGTCATGCCATTCGATTGCGAATAGCATGGACTAGCGACATGGTGCTCGATGTCGTAGTCCTTTGTTAACTTTTTCATTTCCATGTTAACAAAGTGGCTACCCCCATCAGAGATGATGACTTTGGGAACCCTGAATCGTGAAATGATGTGATCTTTCACGAACTTACAGACACTCTTGTTGTCTGCATCTCAGGTAGGGATAGCTTCCACCCACCTAGGGAGATAATCAACTGCCAAGAGAATATGCTCGTAGCCATGGATGTTAGGTAATGGGCCCATGAAATCTATGCCCCTTGCATCGAAAACATCAACCATAATGACCAGATGCATGGGCATTTCATATTTGGGACCGATTGTCCCTCCCATTATCTGACATACTGGATATGACCTAACAAATACATATGCATCATGGAACAGGGTTGGCCAGTACGAACCACACTGAAGCACTTTCCAAGTGGTTCTCTTCTCGGAGTGATGTCCTCCTGCATACAAGGAATGCCAATAGGTGAGGACACTCATGTATTCCTCCCGAGGAATACACCTCTGCCAGACACAATCCGGACCTTCGAAGAAAAGGAACAAATCCTCCCAATGGAATTTCGTAGATTCCAACTTAAGTCGATCGATGCTGCTCTTAGGCCAATCATGGGGAGCTATCTTAATCACCAAGAAATTCACCATGTTGGCATACCATGGAAGAGAGCCGACAGAACAGATCGACTCGTCGGGGGAGGAATCCTCGATCGGGTCAATCTTAGAGGAACTATGTGACTCAATGCGGGAGAGGTGATCAACCACCACATTCTTAACTCTAGCCTTATCCTTGATCTACAAATCAAACTCTTGGAGTATTAGAATCCACCTAATAAGATGCACCTTCGTGTCCTTCTTTTCCATGATGTACTTGATGGTTGTGTGATCTGTGAACATGGTAACCTTGGATCCTAAAAGATGAGACCTGAATTTGTCCAAGATGAATATTGCGGCAAGCATTTCCTTCTATGTGACGGTATAATTCCGTTGAGCCTGATCGAGTACTTTACTTCCGTAGTGAACAACATAAGGAATCCCTTCTCTCCTTTGTCCTAACATGACCCCAACTGCAAAGTCAGAAGCGTCTGTCATGATCTCAAAAGGAAGAGACCAATCTGGGGCATGCAGGATAGGAGCATCCATGATCTTTCTCTTTAGGAGCTCGAAGGCCTCAAGACACCTGCAATCTACAATGAACTCCATGTCTTTTCCTAAGAGCTTCATTAACAGTCGAGCAATATTTGAGAAATCTTTTATGAATCTGCGGTAAAAACCAACATGCCCGAGGAATGACCACACTTGTTTGATGTTGGTTGGTGGTTGAAGTTTCTTGATCACATCCACCTTGACAGGTTCAACCTCTATTCCCCTCTCGAAGATGACATGCCCCAACATAATGCCATCTTGAACCATAAAATGGCTCTTCTCCCAAGAGAGCACCGGATTCACCTCACCATACTTCTTTGAGGACTCGATCGAAATGAGATATACAAGTATCAAACGAGTTACCGTGGACCGAGAAGTCATCCATGAAGATCTCCAGGAAATCACCCACCATCTCGGAAAATACCGCAATCAAGCACAACTAGAAAGTCCCCAGTGCATTGCATAACACAAAAGGCATGCATCTGAATGCGTACATACCGAACATACATGTAAATGTGGTCTTTTTCTGGTCCTCAGGAGCGATGGCCACTTAGTTGTAGCCCGTATACCCATTTAGAAAACAAAAGAATTCTTTTCCTGCTAGTCTCTTCAGTTACTAGCCTATGAATGGTAAGGGGGAACGATCCTTTTTCATCGCAGCATTCAAGCGTCTGCAATCCACAGAGACACACCACGACATGGGTACTTGCATCGCAATCTCCTCTCCATCCAAGTTGGTGACTGTCTGAAGTTTCGTCTTCTTATGGACTATATCAAGTGATGCCACCCACTTGGAATCGGAGATGGGATATTGATGAATCCCCATTTCATCACCTTTATTCCATCATTTTAGCCTTACAAATCCTAACCAATGCATGTAAATAGCATTAATTTATACAAAATAGCATCCATCATTTATTACATTTATTGTGTAAATAATACTGTTTTTAGTGCCAAAATTATAGAATAAAGAGAAGAAAAGAAAAGGAATAAAATATTGAAAATATTTTAGGACCCTAAACCCCAAGACCAAGTCAAGGATTGAGTTGGTCGATAAGGAATACAGTAGGGGGAGATAAGGGCCAGAAATAGAATAAAAACCCTATTCTTTCATTCATTATTTATGCATTTTTGACACCTATTTTATTCTTTATTATTTATTCATCAAATGAAGAAACTTTGTACATAAAAGTTGTAGATAATAATGTAAAAAAATACAAAATTGAGTTTGTACAAAAATAATACTCAGTGTTCATTTTATACTCATAATAAAAAGCCAAAAACCCAACTTACCAGACCCATATCTTTCAAATAAAAAGTCAAAACATATCAAAATCACATCTAATTGTATATAACTTTTCACAAGCTATTTAATGGTGGTGGTTTTATATTGTTTGGAGTTACTGTGTGAAAGTTAGGTTTTGGTCCCTCATTGTATATTATACCGATTAAAATATTCATTTTATTCATTATTCATTATTTTTACAAATTTATATTTTTATAATTTTTAAATATTATTTATGACATATGTACATATTGAAATTATAATAAAACTAAAAAGAAAACGTAAAATAAAATAAATCTATGTGGAAACATAGATAAAATACCTATGATTATACTTGTATGAAAATAAAAGGGAAACATATTCTTTTATTCTTTCTTCTTTCATATTTTTATAATATTGTCAATATTATCTACATTCTATTAAAATTACAAAACCAAAATAAAAATCATCAAAACACATTAAAATAAAAAGATGTATATAAAACATAGGTAAAATACCTATAAATATACTTACATAATACACATATCTATTTATTTAAGTGTACAAATGACAACATAAAAATACAACACAAATATATTTATACTCATAAAAATAACTTATAAATATATAAAATAAAATAATAAAATAATAAAATAAAATATACAAAATAAAAATAAAATGTATAAAATACAGACAAATATACCTATAAACACACTATTAAAAAGTAACTACTAATAAAATACATCAAAAAATAAATAAAAATCATATTAAAATACTACATTAAACAATAAACATTTTTTTTCTATAATAAAAAATTAATAAAATCCTTTATTAGGTGTAATTAATAAGTTAATAATTGGTCAACCAATTTTGTCATTTTGTGCTGACATGGACCAATCACTGGCCGTCATATGTTGACCGCTATCAACTATCTCCCCCGCTTCCAGACGTGACACGTCTGTCCAATCTTGTGATTTTGTGCATTTTTCCTGGGAGTCTCGTCGCTCAATCATCTTTGCCTTCTTCATACGAACTGATCAATGATCATTGTACATACATGCCATGCTCTCTAATCACGTGTACATACACCCAAATCCCTGGTTTTAGCCAGTTAATAAGGGTGTTGTGTTAGGTCTATAGATAAAACCTCTGTTCGTCCTCACCATTTTGGTCACCATTACGAGTCTAGGAGCCCTGATCTTGTGTCCAGTTTGATCCCTCGTGACAGGAGGTGCTTCGACAAGGCCAGACCGAGCTCTAGGAGCACGGAGGTGCACCCACGATGGTTCTCCGACCACCCTGCTCCCTGGGCACTCCCCAGGTATAAGAGATACTCCTTTATTATGCACTTTACTTCTTTTAATCGTATGTTTCATTTCTGCTTTTAGTTTAGGACTCAGTGAGTTAAATTAGCATTAATCGTTCATCCCATAGTTCGCCGGAGTCGAGCTTCGGTGAACTCATCCGTGCGTGTCAATCCCATCTCTGCCTTACCTTTCGTCTCCATCTCATCCTCATCACTCCCCGATCATCCCACATGCATCTAATCAACCATGACCACCTTGGTTCTGCGAATCGAGGTTCATCTCCGCTGCCTCGTCGGAAACCTCGCCTCCCACTTCATTTTTGCTTATCCAGCTTCACACTTGGTCGAGGAGGAGCCCCTCGAGCCGAACATCTCTTCAGTGCAGGTCAGGAGCTCTAAGGAGTCCTTCTGGGCTCAAATCATTGCCATCTGAAGCTTCCCAGGTCGTTGTGCTTCCTCAAGCTCACCAGGTCCCTCCTGTGGGCCCTAAGCCTTCTTGTGACCCTCAGCAGCAGCGATCCGTCGCCCAGAAGGTGTATAGCCTATCGCCATTGCAGAAGCCCATCTGTGGACGTAGGAATCAACGATCGAAGCTTGGAGGTAGGGACCTTCTTCCCTGTTCTTCGAGCAGATCAGCAACAGTCTGATCAAGGGCGCATCTCCAGTTCTGATCTCCACCGTCCATCCTCGCCAAATCTCGACCGTTGATGAAGACCCCTGAACTGATCCAGAGCGCTCATCTTCGAAGGGGTATCGTCCCACCAGAACGCCATGTGTCTAAGTGAAGGGAGGAGGACCGTCCGATAGCACGCCTTATGGGGTAAATTGCACATCTGAACCCCACATTTTTATAATAATTATTAAGTCTTGTAAATAAAGTTCACCGTTTAAAAATAATTGGACATTTTGTAATTAGGACCCCAAGCTTTATGTAATTACAAATAGGTCCAGTCCACGTCACCTCACGTGCCGTCGCACGTAGGGGTGCTAATCGAATCGAATACATTCAAATCCACCATGATTCTAATTCAATTCATTATAAAAGTTTCGAATCCGAACTCGAATCTAATTTCAAACGAATTTACTAACTTAAATTCAGATTCAGTTCATTTTGACTTTCGAAAATTCAAATTCGATTCATTTTATTTCGAACTTGAAATGTTAATTGATGTTTTAGAGCTTATATAAATAATATTATACGAATAATAATATAATATAAATAATTATTGTATAATTCTTATTTTGAAATATATTACCAGGATAAGTTGAAAAAAAATATAAAATCAAAGAAAATATCAAACTAATACAATACATTGGATAAAAATAGCTAATTTTTACAATTATATGTGTCTTTTACAATCTAAATATACTCTTTTTCTATGATAAAGAAATGTATAAATACAATATAAGCCTATCGAAGAGATAGAATATCATTGACGAAAAAGCTGAACACATTACAATTACCATTGCATGTTAAAGTAAGACAAGATCAAACTTATATACAAAGTTGATAGAAATTAATATTATTATTTGGAATAATGTGAATAGAAAAGATAACTTATCAAGATAAAACCTCTTCATTGAATGTGAGATCTTCAATATAAAAACCTAAGCCATGAAAATGAAGTATACAAATTTTTCTGATGTACAAAGAAACAACTAACATTATGATGAGAAGAATGTTTATATTACTCACGTAATGATAAATGTCTCCATGGCAATGATAATCATCATATTTGCCATGCAAGAAATATCAAAACAATAAAAAAACAAAGGAGATATATCTAGATAAATTCTGAATCATGACAAATGTTAAGGAAGACTTGAAGTAGTAAAACCATCATTTTCATATGTTAGAAGAAAGACCACCATAATTTACCGTGGGTCTTTAAGATCTTTGGTAGATAACGAAAGGGAGAATACAAAAGTCAGTGTAAGGAATGTGGGAACATGAAAATAATTGTGTGGGTGAGGATTTAGAATAGCGATTTTAAACATTTGATTTTTCCTATTAGATTTTATTACTAATATTTTTTACTCTTTTTTATATTCAATATTTAGTCTTTAACTAACAGGATTACACATACATATATATATACATATTAAATTGGGTATGGCTTAGAGTGCTTTGTATCCTCTTTTTGCCTCAAAATTTCTGAATAGCATGCTAATTGATTATTGTACTTATCATACCTGAGCACCTGTCACTAGGCTAAAATAAGAAATAAAGATAGGAACTTAGATATTTTGTATAACCGATGTACGAAGGACCCACATGTCTAACTCATAACATATTTGCAATCAAACCACTTGACTTAGTTATAAAGAGGAAAGGAAGAAGATTGAGTCTCATTTGGAGGGCCTAATGTTGCATATACACGTCACATGTTGGTAAGTCACATCGGTGAAGCGTGAGAGTATGTAAATCATGGCAGTGAATGCTAGACATGATCTCAATGGAGCCTAGATATGATTATAAGTTTAAAATTAACCACTTATCAATGTAGTAAGTTGGTTTGAGAGTTTCTTTTTGCTTGCACATGTTAAATGCTAAATCTTTCAATGTAAATTAAATGTAGATATTCATATTCTTTTCTGCATCTATTTACTTAAAAATTAGTTCGACCTTTTGATGTAATTATGCAATAATTCCTTGCACAAGAATATTCAGAAAAGATCCTACTCGACCCAGAGCACTTGTTACACGTATGTATGTAAATATGTATGTATATGTATGTACTATGTGTATATATAAATACAAGGGTGCATATAAACATATATGTATGTATATAAATATCGAATCGAATCGAATTATTTTCGAACGAATTTGAATTAATACAGATTTGATTCATTTGGGAGTCGAATCCACAATCAAATTCAGTTCATTTGGTTTCGAATCGAACTTTTTTCGAATTTTTATCGAATGTATCCTAATCGAATTTGAATGATTCGGTTCAATTAGCAGCCTTACCACGTGGGGTGGTGACATTGCAGGGATACCCCTATGAGTTTTTGTATTTCTAAAAAGTCCAAAAAAATGAAATGCATGTTATATATTTTTGTGAAAATTGCTTGGAGGTCCCTGAACTTTATGATATTTGCATTTTGGTCCTTCCCAGCCTACGTCATATGTAGTCCCATGTGATGGGTATTTTACGTGAATATCCCTGGTAGTTTTGTATTTACTAAATAGTTCAATGAAACAAAAGTAACGATATATATTTTTGGGTAAATTGCACCTGTACCCCTAAAGTTTATTTTATTTGCAAAAATGCCCCATCTAGGACATGTATTTTTGTGTGTTTTATCTATTTATTAAAAATATCTAATGTGCTCCTAAAAATCAACAAAAAATAGGATTAGATGCTTCATGCATTGCACTCTCACGCCACGTGTCCACTTTGAATTTTTTGCATTTAGTCTATTTATTAAAATTAAAGGAGTCTATTTAGTCCCTGTTTAGTTTAGAAAATACCAAACAAATATAAAAACATCTTTAAAAATTCCGAAAAACTTAAATATAGTATATTTTATCCTTTTTTATTTATAGACCAAAAATCATGAAAAATTGAAAAACAAAAACCCTAAAAATCTTAAAAACCCAAAATATTTTACAAAAATCTAAAAAATTCTTAAAAAATCCAAAAAATATATCTTTCTATTTTATAACTTTATTTATATCAATATTTATATATTAAAATTGATTTGGGTAATTTTGGAGTTTATTTATTATTTTTAACATCCAAATTAATTTTAGGTATTTAATTAACCCCATATTTGGGATATGCTTGACTTTAAAAATACATAAAAATTAGCAAAAATTCCAGAAAAATAACAAAAAATTAGAAAATTATAAAATCACGAAAATTTCTTATTTACTATAGTTTGACTATTTTTTACATATTTATGTATTTATAGTATATATATCTTATATTGTATTTATAATATATATATATATACATATACATATACTTACATATATATTATATTTGATAGAAAAAGAAATATAAAAATTGAAAAATATAAAAAGAAAATACAAAATCAGAAAATAAAAAATAAAAAAATTATTATAAAAAAATTTAAAAACCCACAAAAGAATCTATATTTAATTTATGACTTGGTTTGTACATACAAGAATACCATATGCTACTTGTATACTCTCTGTGGTTCGACCTCTACATGCTTATTCACTATGCATTCTACTGTAGAGAAATAAAATCTTAATGCCACATTTTTTCATTAAGTGAATTATGTATATTGTGGATTAATTGCTGATTTAATCCAAGGTCTTTGTCGGTTACCTCGACGACGGTGTTCCCGCCTTGTGTGGAACACGCGACCGATGATGATTTTGGGTTTATCAGATGGCACCGTTGTTGGGGAGCAATGAGCGTAGTCTAATTTTTCTGTCATTTTTATATAGCCATTTATTTGATTTATTGGTTCATTGTTGTAGATAACCATTAATTTATTTCCAATTCACTCTTTGATTATTATTGTGAATATTTATTTGATTATTTAATTACTTGTGCTAATGATGTCTCTTTGTGACTTTGATGCGAGGGCCCGCCACGCGAGGACGACTTTATGGAAACCGAGGCAGCCAAGCTTGGAGAAGGTTGGTCTTCACTCTATGACCAGCTGGAGAGAGATCACCAAGGAAGCAAAGAGAACAAATTAGCTTAGATTTAATTTAAAAATTTATTCATGTAATTTATGGTGAGAGAGAGAGAGAGAGGATTTTGGCATGTAAAATAACTTGGACTCTACTCTTCACAACGAGGTCCAGTGCACGGGTGTCTGTTCACCTGGGGGTCTCATCGCAGTTTTCCGCATTTTCTCGCCTTCTTTTATTTGTTTTCTGCTGTTTTGAGCTTTTCGCCTTATTTAACTTTGTTTTGTGTGTATGAAGCCCCTAGATTTGGGTTGCTTGACTCGGTAACTAGGTCCACACCTTAATAAGAATGCATGTTCCTATAGTCTCTTACGTATGGATGTAGTCAACTTCATAATGTTAGTAATTCAGATTTGAGACCGCGTACTGCTAGAGGTTGTATACACCGCATGCAGGACCTGTTGTGGTGGGTACCGATCGGCATCAGAGACCAGACCTTGGTATCATTTCTGAATAACTAACAATTGGTTCTTCACGATTAATAGCAGCTACTATTTAGGGTGATTTTATCGATTGCACACTGCCATGTAGATAGGTTTAAAAATTCTATTTTGCATACTGCATGGAGAGAGCTAGGATGCACTGTAAGTCCTCTAACTCAGCATGCATCATTAGGTTCAATGGTGAGATTTCCATCATTGAACCGACTTGCACGGCTTTTCCGCTATCTCCCTCTGATTTTGAAAACCTAGGATTTAAATGAGAATCTACAAAAATGTTGGCGATTGTATGGAAACAGACTCAAAAAAAATGAAAACCCAAAACTAAAACAAGGGGACTACTAAATAAACTTTGACCTTAATTAAAACCCATAATGAACTATCATTGTTCTAGGTTCATAAAGCCCTCATTATTTTCAGGTACCTTCGGAGGGGACTAAAATCCCTCCCATGAGTGAGGTACGTCCCACTAAGGAATAGAGCCAAAATCCTAGTATGTAACTGCCTTGTGTATCACCTGGATTTCCGAAGTAATGGCGTTTCTATCATACGGGATCGAGCAGGGCCTTGTCAACGATGGTGTTTCTACCTTGTGTGGAACATCGACACGGTCTGAAGTACTGAGCATAGGCCACGCTTCACGGGGTGTCTATCTCATCGGGTTGCGTCCGAGTAGGTTCTTGCATGCTTACGGGTGATTCCGTTCCGAGCGAGAACTGAAGTATTGGTTTCGCCTATCGACTTCCTCTCTCTATTTCTTTGGATGAGTAGGGATCTAGGAAGGGTTACAAGGACCTCGAAAAGTGTAGACTACATGTTACAAAGGAGGAGACAAGTACGAGATACTTTTCTGGTAGTACTCTCTCTCCTGTAGGGTTATCATGTTAAGGACTTGTTACAAGATATGCCTAAAATAACAACTCTAAAAACTGAAAAGATAATAAGTAGCCGAATCTTTACGGCTTCACATGGCGTGAGTTGGTGAACCCAATTTTGTATTGTGTTTGTATGGATCTAGATTAAGGTTCAAAAATCAAGTCCCGCGTGCTTATGCAAATTTTGTCATGTGTTTCTCCCTTTGACCCCCACGTAGTTTGAGCCTTTCTACTATTTTACATTCTCATTTATTCCTCGTCGATCACTGTATCCTTCTTCCTACATCTACCCTCCTTTTGCTTCACGATGTCGATCCATGGATGGTTTAGTCGGGGCCCTGCCAACACCTACATCGATTCCATAGACTCAACCTTGCCAATAATTCGAGGCGATTCTCGAGAACCCGATCCGGACCTTGCGGGTCGATCTCCAGACTCCTCATCTTCTACCATTTCATGTGACCACCCAATAAACCGAGACCACTCTTATCCCACTTTCACCATTGTGAATGAAAGCCGATCATTGTCCATATCCCTTTTCATTCACAACACTCTGGAATTGACCTTGATTCCAAATTCATCATGGCAACTAGGATTCAATTGCAAGCAGTCTGATTGGGATTCTCTGATCTTGCAGATAAAAGTTAAAACAAGCCCTTGATCCCAATCCAGAATTCATCTCCTCAGATTCAGACCCTGAGATGGCTCCTCAAGGAAAGGTCAAGGGTCAACAACCCCCACTGTCAGAGCAAGGACAGATGCCAGATCAGAATCAGGTCAATGCACAGTTGTTAGCATCTATCCAGGCTATCCAGCATCAGCTGACAGAGCAAGCCCTAGCACAGACTGCATTCTGGGAGATGTTGAATGATGTTATGAACAGACCGGAGGGAGGAGGAGGTGGTGGACCTCATGATATCCTAGAAGAGGAAGAGCCTGAACAAGGAAGTCCGAAACCTACGCTGAAAGAGACATACAACCTTGAGACAACCAAATGACCGAGTGGATCCTCATACCACCGGTGTATGCTCATTTTGAGCTAAAGCCTCAATTTCGTGCTCTTCTCCCTTCTTTTCATGGGAACACCAATGAAGAGCCATACATTCATCTGCAATAATTTTCACGTGTATCTGTCGTATTACTCATTATACCAATGTCCCTCTAGACATAATGAAGATGATGGCATTCCCATTTAGTCTACAGGACAAGGTCCTCTATTGGGTCAACCATCCGGGGAAGGTTGTGACAACTTGGGAGGAGTTGAAGTCCGCATTCTTACACAAATTCTACCCTCTCGGTCGGCCCAATCAAATGCGATCCCAATCGGTAATTTCTCTTAGGGTGCACATGAGAGTATCCACGAAGCCTAGGAGAGATTCACAGATATGCAGGAGAAATGCCCCGTCATGAAATTCCAAGGACCAGCTTGGTCCAACACTTCTTCGGGGTCCTGAATGTGGAGAGTCAAAGGCTCGTTGATGCAGCCTATGGGGGCTCAAATTTTATCAAGGATGAAGACGTCGTATGATAGATCTTTGAGGAAATGACCGAAGGAGAGGCCACCTTCTCTTCATCAAAGGCATACCGGAAGCAGCCCCAGATCCTCCAGAAGCAAGTGCACGTGGCAGCGTATTGTGAGGCGGAGAGAGATGAGAGCTCCAACCTCAGCATCATTGGGGGCCATCTCTCGAAGGTTGATATCATTGAAAAGTTATCACAGGACCTCTAGAAAATCGTTGTGATCGAAAAGAGGACGTAACATTTAGATAAACTGGATCAGATCACCAAGCAGCTGGAGCTGCTAGTGGGCACCATCAACTCTGTCCAGTTGGTAACACCAGCTACCGAAGCTCCAGCTGAGAAGAAGGATGAGCCAACATCGTCACATCTGCCTCAGCCGAGCCAGCAGCCGCCGGCCGTCCAACATGTATACTACGTGCAGATGCTCGATCAGGGCCATCTGCAGCAGCAGCAACTGGTTGTTTGCCAGCCATATTTCCTCAATCCATCGGATCCAACATTCCCACCACCACCCTTGATCCAAGAAGTTAATGGTGTGTGGAGCAATGATGCCCAGCTGGCCTGTCCCACCGGACATCCCCAGGGCCAGCCACAAGCCAACATGCCATTTCACCAACCACTGGGTGGTCGGTTTGGTCAGTCCTCCACAATACCAGCAGCCTCCCCAGTATATGAACCAATGGAGGCAGAACCAACACTACCAGCAACCACAGTACCACCATCAGCAGCCATATCACCAATATGCGGCTGCTCCACCTCCACAATATCAGCAGTATCCTCTTCCCTCCTACCCTCAATATCAGCTTCTTCCACCACCTCAGCACCACCAGCAATTGACGCCTCAATTCCTGAACACTCAGCAGCAGCTTCAAGAGAAAGGAGCAGGTAGAATGTGATGTCTCATCTATACCTGTAGAGTCAGATGATTGTGCTATTGTTTTATCTAATGCTGTCCCTCTCAAGAGCGGTAGGGCCTTGCCTCCGCCAGCCAACAATAAGGTGAAGAATAAAGCTTCAGGTGAATCGTCATCTTCTGCATCAACCGTACCAGCTATAAGAACGAGTGAGGAAGAAGAAGGAGGAGGAGCCAGTTCAGCTGCCACTCACCACCATCAACATCAACAAAAAGAACAAAAAAATCAGCAAAAGCAAAAAGAACAAAAAGAAGATCGTCGCTGAAGTGAAGCCGCGCCTGCCTTGGAGGAGCCGCCAGCAGCAGCCGATCTTGTGCCAGCCGACAGAACGAAAGCCCCACTTTTTGCCCGTCCACTAGCACCTGCATCTCAGCTTCCAGATTGTACTCCTTTTTGTAAACCAGTTGTACAACATATTGTGGACGATGATTTTATTGTATATAAGAACTCTATTTAGAATTCCAACAATGTACATATATCTTTTCCTCATGCAATAGAAAAACCCAAAAAACTGCAAAAAGAAAAAGTGCATTATCTGATCTTGGAGTTGTGGATATCATTAATAACTTGATTGTTGAGATTCCTCTGATGAAGGCCATGGAGTACATGCCAGTTGTGAAGAAATGTTTGAAAGAGGCATGTACAAGCAAGCGTTGCCCATCATGACAAAACAGACACAAACAGGTTGAGAAGCATCTCACCTTGGCCACTGTAGCAGTCATCAGCAACCTCCCACAGAAGAAGCAGGATAAAGGAGCACCTCTTATTAGTTGTGAGATTTTTGATCAAGTCTTCGAGCGCACTCTGCCTAACAACGGTTCTTCCATCAACCTTCTGCCCTCATCACTATTGCAAGAATTTACTAAATGATGTGACACATGCTTCATTTATCCCATCTTCGATTCAAAATAGATGAGCCCCTTGCACGTAGTTCCAAAGAAGTCAGGGCTTACTGTGGTTACAAATGATAGAGGAGAGGATATATCTACTCGGGTACCGACATCCTGGTGTGTATGTGTTGATTACCGTCATCTTAATGCATCAACAAAGAAGGATCACTTCCCCTTGCCATTCATTAATCAGGTTTTAGAAAGACTAGCCAGCAAGGAGTTCTTCTGCTTTCTGGATGGGTACTCTGGGTATAACCAAGCGGCAATCGCCCCTGAGGACCAAGAGAAGACTACCTTCATTTGCCCATTCGACACCCTACGCTTTCAGGAGAATGCCCTTTGGATTGTGCAATGCACCAGCGACATTCCAGGGATGCATGCTTGCAGTCTTCGCCGAGATGGTAGGCATTTTTCTCAAGGTATTTATGGACGACTTTTCTGTCTATGGTGATAGTTTCGATTCGTGTCTTGAGTACCTGGACAGAGTACTTCAGAAATGCCGTGAAGTCAATCTAGTGTTGTCATGGAAAAAGAGCCACTTCATGATCACAGAAGGGATTGTGTTGGGTCATGTCGTTTCCAAACGTGGCATGGAAGTCGACCCAAAAAAGGTGGATATGATTGCCAATCTTGAGCCACCTCAGACAGTAAAGAATGTGAGGTCGTTCCTGGGGTATGTGGGATTCTATAGAAGGTTCATCCGAGATTTCAGCTGCATTGCCCGACCTCTTACAGAACTTCTATGCAAGGAGACTGAGTTCAATGTAGATAAACAGGTTCTCCTTTTATTTAATCAGCTGAAGGAGCTCATCACTCAAGATCCAATCCTACAGCCACCGGATTGGCCTCTCCCCTTTGAGATCATGACGGATGCGTCGGTTTTTGCAGTTGGGGCTGTTCTAGGACAAAGAAAAGATAAGGTGCCCTATGCCATTCATTTTGCCAGCAAAACGTTAGATGAAGCTCAGAGAAGTTATATTGTGACTAAGAAAGAGTTGCTGGATGTGGTATTCGCCCTCGAGAAGTTCTGATCATATCTGCTAGATCAAAAGTCACCATCTTTACCGACCACTCTACTATCATATATTTACAGCAGAAGAAGGATGCCGAACCCAGACTGATTTGATGTATCCTTCTCCTCCAGGAATTTGATTTGGAAATCAAGGATAAGCCTGGAGTTCAGAATGTAGTAGCAGATCATCCCTCCAAAATTGAGAAGCAAGAGCCTCCTTTGAACAGTGCACCCATCACAGAAACCTTTAATGACGAGTCGATTTTGGCCGTGGATTCACTCCCTTGGTATGCTGATATTGTCAACTACCTCATTTCAGGAGTAGTACCGTCGGATTGGAAGATTCAAAAGGATAAATTCTTGTCGAGAATCCATTTCTACCATGGGAAGATCCTCTCTTATTCAGGGAAGGAGCGGATTGCAATTGGTGTAGGTGCATCCCTCAGGAAGAGCATCATAGTGTCCTCGAGCATTGTCACTCGCTCGAATCTGGTGGACACCACTCTGGAGATCGAACGACAACAAAAGTACTTCAGTGTGGCTTCTGATGGCCCACACTATTCAAGGATGCTGCAGTCTTCATCAAACGATGCACTGACCGTCAAAGATTGAAAGGCACACTCACAGCGAAAGACTCGATGCCCCTGAAGATCATTCAGATAGCAGACGTCTTCGATGCTTAGGGCATCGATTTCATGGGACCTTTCCCTAACAGTCAGGGATATGAGCACATCCTTCTTGCCGTTGACTATATGAGTCGTTAGGTTGAAGCTATCTCCGCTCGAGCTGCAGACGACCGGACAATGTGCCGATTTCTAAGAGAGAATATCATTTCGTGGTTCGGGATTCCAAAGATGATGATATTAGATGGAGTAGCCACTTCATAAATAAAGAGGTCAAGAAATTGATGAATGAATACTGCGTCGACCATCGAGTCACATCTCCTTATCATCCCTAGACCAATGGCATGGCTGAATTGTCGAACTGAGAAATCAAGACGATTCTTCAGAAACTTGTGAGGCCGGACAGAAAGAAATGGTCCCAAATCTTGGACTCCATTCTCTGAGCATACAGAACCGCTTACAAGTCTCCCTTGGGCATGTCGCCCTATCGTCTTGTATATGGGAAACCATGCCATCTGCCCGTAGAATTAATTCACAAACTCTTGTGGGCAATCAATATGTCAATTTGGACTCTTAGAGTAGTGGTCAGAAAAGAAAAGATGATCTGAACAAACTCCTAGAATTCCGAGACTATGCATATGATAACACATTGATGTATAAGGAGAAGGTGAAACGCTGGCATGACCGGCACATCGTACGAAAGACCTTCAAAGCTGGACAGAAAGTGTGGTTGTTTGATGGAAAGTTAAAGAACTTCTCAGGCAAATTAAAAAGCAAATGGACATGGCCATTTCAAGTTCGAGAAGTGCGTGACAATGGGAGTATTGCAATATCAGAATTGTCTCCTGACGCACAACCATTCGTCGTCAACGGTCAACTACTGAAGCACTACCTTGAGCCTGATACTTTCTTGGTTTTTGTCAACTCAATCAAGGTACTGCACTCTGAAGATACATCCACAACACTGATAACATCAAAAGATTCAGACAATGCACCTCAAAAACTTTTCCTCTGATCTTTTCTTCTTTCCTTCTTTTCCTTTTCTATTTTCTTTTTCTACCAAAAAGGTGTCGCCCCTTATTGTCAGTTTTCTATACTTAGGACATACTTTGTCCTAAGTATAGGGGGGTGAGCACCTTGAGTCCTTTCATTCTTTGATTCTCTCCATTGTCTCCTCTTCTTGTCTATACTTAGGGATATCTTACCCTAAGTATGGGGGAGACAGTCTGAGTACGATCTGTTCATTCTCACCCTTGGCCATCCCTGCCTTGTGTACAGTCTGCTATACTTAGGATTATTTTATCCGAAGTATAGGGGGGATAGTCAACTTCCCGTTCATTTATTCATTTCCTCATTCCTTCATTCTTTAGACTTTTCTATACTCACTCCGAGTTATGTCTTCTCTTTTTCTCTTTGATCTATGAGGACATAGCTCGAGCTAAGTATAGTGGGGTGATGAAGCCACATTTCATCATCTTTATTCTATCATTTTGGCACCTAAAACCCTAGCAAATGCCTGTAAATAGCATTAAAACCATCATCTTAGCATCCATGCATGTGCATCTCAACACTGTATAAAATACTGTAATTAAGGCCAAAATTATAGAATAAATAAAGAAAAGAAAAAGAATAAAATATTGTAGATATTTTATGACCCAAAACCCCCGAGACCTAGGCATCTTGATGAATAGGTCGACAAGGAATAAAGTAGGGGGAGATAAGGTCAGAAACACAGATAAAACACCTATACATTATATTCATTCTTTATTCATTTTGGGACCTATTTTTGGTTCCACTTTTTATACACCAAATAAAGAAACTCTGTACATGAAAGTTGTA
Organism: Ottelia alismoides; assembly: GCA_037367405.1. Classification (NCBI taxonomy): domain Eukaryota; kingdom Viridiplantae; phylum Streptophyta; class Magnoliopsida; order Alismatales; family Hydrocharitaceae; genus Ottelia; species Ottelia alismoides. The sequence continues at coordinate 80,167 of JAZKJV010001569.1, forward strand.
GGTAAATTAGTAAAGAAAAATACAAAATTGATTTCACAAAAAAATAATGTACAGATAAAAAGTTATGGTCTGAATAAGAATCCAGAATCCCAACTTCCCAGACCCGTATCTCACAACTGTCAACTCCAAATGCAGCATACTCACCTTTAATTGTATATAGAATAAAATAAACTATTTAGTGGTGGTGGTTTCGCATTTGGCGGAGCTACGGTTTGAAAGTTGACTTTTGGACCCACATTGTATACCCACATATTAAAATATTCAATTTATTCTTTATTATTTACTCATTTTTTTTATAATGTTGTAAATAATACTTATAATAATTATGTACATTAAAAGAAGAATAAAAACCTAAATAAAAACAAAAATAAAAATACTTGTATATGTTCAATACATATATACATACCTATGTAAAATATACTTGTATTTTATTAAATATACAAAACATATCAGAAAAATAAAATAAAAATATATTTGTGTATATAAAAGTATGTTATAATCTTAGAAAATAATAAACAAAAATAAGTAAATTAAAAATACAAAATAAAAATAAAAGTATTAAAATACATAGGTAATATACCTATATAAGGCTAAAAAGTAAACTTGTAAAAATATGTATCATAAAAATAAATAAAAATCATAATAAAATACTACGTAAAATAACAAATAATTTTCATTTTATAACTTTAATTTAATTCGACTTATTTCTATTTTTAAATGAAATAATAAAACATTTTTATTCTCTTTCTCCTGGTTGGTCCACGTGGACCAACCAGGAGCTTGCGACTGTTGACCGGCGGGTCAACAGTCTGTCTTCTTCCTCCCAGCCCGTAGCGCGCGTCGTTTTCCCCCTGTCTTCGCGCCTTTTTCGAGGGTGCGCCGCTCATCCTCTGCGGCCGCTTCCTTCACGAAACCTCTTCCTCGATCAATCACCTCCATCGCCGACTCCTCAGATCTCCCCAGATCTGCTCGATTCGCTCGTGATCTTCCCTCGAAGTCACGCACTCCACCATCTACTTAACCAGACCCACCTCTTCCTCCCTCCGGTTGAACACCTTCGGTCCACCCTTCCTCGCTCCGCTCGTGCTCCAAGTCTTCCTGGAGGTGACAGCTTCAGCAGCATTCACTCAGCCAGAGCAGAGGAAGTCGGAGGCGTCTCCAGTACCTCCCCCAAACCAGGCGGTCGAGGTAACCTTCCCTCCGATTTATATCGTTGAGGATGCCATCTCCCCTGTTTATTTTGCTTTAGTTAGCTTAGGTTCAGTCTAAGGATCAAAAACCCCAAAAAAATCTCGAGTTTCCTCGCTTCAATCACCGATTCACCCATTTGGCCGGAACGCATCTCCGGCCGACCATCGTCCCGACACTCCACACACCCCCGCTTCCATCCAGAGGTCCAGGCAGTTTGCCCTGGACCTCCTAATCGTTTTTGCAGGTCAAAGTTCTTCGATTCGCGCCTGGAGGCAGTTTTGGAACCTCGCCGGAGCTCGCGAAGCCCCCCCAGCTCCGCCGACCGCCAGCGAGTACCTCGGCCTTCGCTGAGGTGTTTTGAAGCCACCAGGAGACAGAGACAGACCTCAGGAGGTCGCAGCCCCATTTTGAAGCTTCCAGATCGTCGGAGGCCCGAGAACGAGCTCGGGGAAGTTCGCCCTCGCCGGCGCTCTTCCCTGTTCTTCCTCCGAGCTTCCCCACCGTCCGATTGGGGCACCCCTCCAGATCAACCAGCCACCGTCCGATCTCCATCTGCCTCAGCCGTCCGATCTTCATCGCAGCATCTAATCTGGACCACTGAATCGAAGCGGTATCGGCTGATCAGGAGCGTCCACGTGTTTAAGTGAAGCTACTTACGCCGTTGGATCGCGCCCGGCGTGGGTATTTTGCACCCTCACCCCTGCGCCTCTTTGCATTTACATTTAGTATTTAAAGTTGCAGATGTAGTTTAAAAACTTCGGGACTTATTGCATGTCTACCCTCAGTGTTTTGTAATATTACAGGGATACCCCTGCCAGGTCACGTGTGCTCACGCACGTGTCTTGGCAATTTTGCAGGGAACCACCTCCGGGTTTGAACATTTATCCTCAGTACCTTAAATTCCATATTTAGTATAATATTTCTTGGACATCTTGCATACTGAACCCCCTAGCTTCTGATATTTGCAAAAATACCCTTCCCAGGCGCGTGCAAGTCACGCGCCCTGGTGGGTTAATTGCTCAAACCCCCTTGCGGGTTTTGGTATTTAGACTTGATCCATTAAATGCAAAATACTGTTATATAATTTGTGGAAACTTTGCATATTTGCCCCTGGATGTTATGATATTTACACTTATACCCCTGCCAGGCCTTATTAAAATTTGGAAGCTTGTTCTAATTATTTAAAATACCTTTTAGCCTCCTAAAAATCCACAAAAATAGGATTAAGTCCCTGTTGCATTATAGATTCACACTACATTTTTGCATTGCATATTTATTGCATTTTCATATTTATTAAAAATCAAAAACATGCATTTATTTCCCTGTTTGCATTAGAAAACCCATAAAAAATATAAATATATTTTGAAAAATTCCAAAAAAATCACGTAGTGTCTATTTTATTATCTTTTAGTGTCAGTCCAAAAATCAGTAAAAACTTCAAAAGAAAAACACTAAAAAAAAAATTAATTAAAAACTCTTAAAAACTTCAAAAAAATTATAAAAAAATAGCAGAAAAACCCAAAAAGTACAAACTCAGCTTCTGTTTCTTCCTTATTTTGTTACTTTTATTTGAAAAAAATAGTGTGAAACATTTTTGCTACTGGTTGCTAATTTTAAATTGCATTTTCGTCACAGCCAGCCTTATTTCTACTGTTTTGCTTTATTTTAATATTTGAAAATCCCAAAAACATCTTGAAAAATCCCCAAAAATCATAAAAACAGTAAAAAAACCTTAAAAATACCAAAAACATTTATTTTCTGAATTTTGGAGCATTTTTGTGCATTTTTATAAATATTCTACCTTGCCTTTTACTATGTTGCATTTACTTTCCAATATTGAAAAAGAAAATAAAAAAATATAAAATATAAAATCTAAAAATCAGAAAATCAAAAAGCAAAATACAAAATTAAAAATTTAAAAAAAAAAAATTAAAAATTAAAAACCCACAAAAATTGTAGTTGCTTGCTTGCTTAGTGTAGACACTTTACACACACATTCACTTGAGCACAATTTTTGAATTACCCTGTTTGCTCCCTGTGTTCGAACTCTCTACGTACTTGCATCTATACATCTTTTATGTAGAGTTAAAAATAAATTTTAACTCCACATTGTTTCTAATTTATTGATCTTAGTGTGGGTTAATTGTTGATCAAATACGGATTTCATTTGAGAGTCGCAACAGCGACGGTTATCTCCGCCTTGTGTGAGATACCAATTTAGACCCTCGTGAGATCCGCGTCTATCAAATGGCGCCGTTGCCGGGGAGCAACAGCGAGTAGTTTATTTCTTTAGTGATTGTGTGTTGATTGTTTACCATAGCTGCATTTACCTCTCTTACACTCTTAGTATATTTTGATTGAGCTTTCTGACCATTCTCTTTTCTTGTCTTCTTGCGAGGGACCGCGGAGCAAGGCGGATCGCCTAGGTGACCCGAAGCAACCTTGGGACGCGGAGCCGGCTATTCTTTAGCCAAGCCGGCAGTAGAGAGCAGGAGGAGTGAGATTGAGTGGTAGTCTAGCTTGCATTTACTTTTGTGAGAGAGAGAGACTATTAAATTGTAATAATACAGGTACCTTGGACACTTGAACATTCGGGCCTAATTTCCGGGTGTTTGCTCACTCGGGGGCTCACCGCAGTTTTGCCGCGTTTTCATCGCTGTCATTTTCCGGTTTTGTGTTTATTTTTCATTTTCTTTTGTGGATTGAGCTCCTAGATCTAGGTCCTGCTTGACTCGAGTAGAATAGGTCCAAACACTTAATTATCTTTGCATGCTCCTATAGTCACGTTTTGGACTTAGACTAATTAAACAGTTAGCGAGTAGCTTCCAAATCCACGCGCCGCGAGCTCACACCCGAACAAGCGCTTTCTCCTACTCCAAATGTGTTGGGCAGAGGAGGGGTGAGCCAAGACCGGACACTCGGATTAGAAGTTATTAGCTAACTTGTGGTTCTTCACGCTAGCAGTTGCCTAATCTAGGACGATTTCCGTGTGCATACCGGCATGTAGTTTAGGTTTATAAATTTCTGCTTTGCATCCCGCATGGAGAGAGCTGGGAGTCACTGTAAGTCTTCTTACTTTGCACGCATCATTTAGGCACAAAGGTGAGATCTCCATCTTTGTGTCGACTTGCACGGCTTTTCCGACTCTTTTCTCCCTCTGTTTTTGGACAAAGTAGGATAAAGGAAAAAAAATACAAAAACGTTAGGCACTTGTTTGAATTTACTCAAAAGAAGCGATAACACCAAAAAAATTAAAAAAGGGACTGCTGAAGAAAACTTGACCAAAATAAAAAAGGTAATTGGATTCATTGCTTGGGGTGAGTAATACCCTCACTTGTATTCAGGTTGCATGGGAAGGTCTCCTTCCAAGTGAGGTGAGCGCTTCGTAAGGATTAGAGCCAAAAACCCAGCTTGTGGCTGCCTTGTGTATCGCCTGGATTACCGAAGTATTGGCGCTTCTATCGTACGTAGTCGAGTAGGGCTTGGTCACCATTGGTGACTCACTACTGTGTGAGCATCGACCTCGTCCGAAGTATCGAGCATAGGCCACGCCTTCACGGGGGTGTCTGTCTCACCGGCTGCGTCCGAGTAGGTTCTTGCACGCTCACAGGTGATTCCGTTGCGAGCGAGATCCGAAGTATCGGTTTCGCCTATTGGCTTCCTCTCTTATTCTTTGGCTGAGTAGGGATCCAGGAAGGGTTACAAGGACCTCAACTGCACAAGCTACAGGTTACACAGGAGGAGGACAAGTACGGGATACTTTTCCGGCAGTACTCTCTCTCCTATAGGCGTAGCGTTCTAAGGACTCGTTCAAAGATAAATATCTGAATCAAGTTAAAAATTGAAAAGATAAAAGCCGAACCTTCACGGCTTCATGTGTTGAGTTGGTGAACTTACCCTTGCCTTGTGTTTGATTGCTAGATTTGTTTAGGTCAAGATCAAAAACACAGCACAATTGTGCGCAATTTTGTTGCATCTTACTCTTATTCTTCTTTTTCTTCCCTTGCCCTTCCTCTCCTCTTCTCAATAATCAAGATGATGGGACGGAGATCTCTTAGGCCGCCCCTGTCGGCACCGCTATCCCGCACTCCTCCTTATTCATCTAGGACTACCTCGGAGAGTCCGCTCTCCGAGCCTGAGTATACATCCGCCCTGTTCCCCCTCGACCACTCTTCCCATTCTCCCTCTCTCAGTCCAATTATTTCAGATTTCAGTGCATCACAGAGTTCAGATCATTCTACAGCACCTGAGATGGCCTCTTTTGCTTTTACAGAAGATCCAGTCATGTCGGACAGAGGCGAGCATGAAGATGATCATGAGCACCCTCCATTCGTATTTGATCAGGCAGCCATCAACAATTCGTTGTTAGCATCCCTGGAAACCATGCAGAGACAGATCCGAGACCAGGGAACATTTATGGGTGATCTCATGCGAGAGATAGCGCAGATGAGAGAAGACCGTGCTGGCGGAGAAGGTGGAGGAGGAGGAGGACCCGATGCAGGAGGAGACAATCCAGGCGGCGAGAGACCGCCACAGACCATCATGAGGGAATTGCATAACCCAGCTTCATCCCTCACTCACCGATGGATTCGACTCCCACCTATCCATGGAGACTTCGAGCTTCGGCACAACACAATTCAGATGCTACCCAAGTTCCATGGGTTGCCGACCGAAGAGCCGCACCTCCACCTCCAAGAATTCGAGATGATTTGCAGCACCATCCATGATCGATTGATAACCGAGGACACAATCAAGATGATCGCCTTTCCATTCTCTTTGGTTGACAGAGCCGCCTATTGGCTCAAACATCTTGGGCATTTCGTCGACACATGGGCAGATCTCCGGGCCGCATTCCTGAAGAAGTACTATCCTCTCGGCCGGACCAACGCAGCTCGAGCCATGATAAGCAACTTCGTCATGATCCCAAACGAACAATTCCATGAAGCCTGGGATCGATTCAGAGAGCTCATCGACCGGTGTCCCCACCACGACATCTCCAAGCCCAATCTCGTTCAGAGTTTCTTTTGCGGGCTGACACCGGAGCTGCAGGGGCTAGTGAACGCCTCTTGCGGTGGGTCTTATTTCTCCAAGGGAGAGGACGACGTCTGGGCCATCTACGAAGGCATGGCAGAAAACTCCACAGTGATGACCCAGGCCCGAGTCTATACACAGCAGAAGCCCCCGCAAGGAGCGGGATCATTTCAGAGGATCGCTCGCATCGATGCCGGTCCTAGCACAACGTCGGTAGCCGCAGCCCAAGCCGAATCAGCAGCAGCCGACATGGGCATTATCAGTGAAAAGCTGGACCGCATGGAGATCCTTGAGAAGAAACAGAACCAAGGTCTAGCCCAGATGGACCTTCTCACCAAGACAATGAGTGACCTGAAAACTCAGATTCTCTGTATTCAGGAGGCACATGCCCATTCCCAACAGCCTCCCAGGTCACAGGTTGCTTCCAGCAGCAACAATCCCAACCAGGCCTCCACCTCATACCGCCAGGTGAACCATATCCAGGCGGAGCCGGTTCCATTGTTGCAGTACCATCCAGAGCAACCGCCATCTCAGGAGACTCAGATGGTGGTTTATCAGCCGGAGCAACCACTGGCAGTTCTTCCTCCACCCTCCTTCGAGCAGGAACCGTTGATGGAAGTCAACGGGATTTGGTATGACCGGTACCCTCAGCCCGCAATTCGTCGGGATCACCCCGGATTCCGTTGGGGCAACGGTGGATCCTCTTCCCAACAGCAGAACCCTGCCCAAGGATACCAGAACAGCCAGCCACAACAGCAACACCAGCAGCCCCAGTATGCCCAACCGCAGCAATATCACAGTGGTCCTCGTCCCAACTATCAGGGACAGCAGTGGAGGCAGCGCGAGCAGCCTCAGCGTTTTCAGAACCAGCCTCCCCAGTACCAGCAGCAGCAGCCTCGTTTCCAACAGGGAAACTCATCCGGTTCTCAGCACCACTCCTTTGAGAACCCCGCTCTTGATGATCTTGCCCGCTTGCTTTCTGAACAGCAAGCCTCCTTCAGGCAAGAAATGGATGAATTCCGGCAGGAAATGAGGGAGATAATCAAAGGCAAAGCCACCATACCAGCTCAGATCGAACCAAACCCTAATAATTTCAAAAGAAAGCCTGAGCAGGTAGAGTTTACAGAGGATACCCTTCCTAGTGACTATGAGAATGACATGACATATTTCTATTATGATGCTGATTTTGTTACTACTAGGAGCGGTAGGATACCCGCCGGCGGCGTCTCTTCTGAGCGACAACCGGATGCAGAACCAGGAGCGCCAGAGGAGCAGAGAAGCGGTGCTGATGCCGCTCATGATGATGTTGACGGCGGTGCTGATGCCGTCGTGATACCAGATGAAGACGGTGGTGCTGATGCCACCATTTTTGATGCAGAACATGAAAGCGGTGCTGATGCCGCAGAGACAGGTGCCAGTGGTGGTACTGAGGCCACCACATCTCCTTTTGTTGAAACTCCAGCTGTGGTGTCACCACGTTTTGTATCTTTGGACTGTGATCAAAACAAAAACAACAAAAATATGAATAAAGAAAAGGTTTCTGTTCAAATTACGGATCCATATGTATTGAATGATGATGTTGGTATGGATTCCCCTTCTTCACAGGCACAGGAACCTATTTCTAGTCCTCCATCTGAGGAGGCCCCTACTATCCCCTTCCCAGAGGCACTTCGCCGGGCAAAGGGGAATAAAAAAGAAAATCCAAAAAAGAACCAGGAGTTAGAGTTCGGCGATCAGATGATTGACAGATTCCACATTCAGCTGACTCTACGTGAAGCTTTTGAGCATATCCCTTTCTTCAAAAAGAATCTGAGAGAGACAACCACTGTCAGAAGAAAGCGGAGGCACAGAGATCAGATCCATATGCTCACACATGACACTTGCTGCACCATTCAGAACAAGTTGCCAGCCAAGAGACCAGATGCAGGAGCTCCCTATGTCAGATGCGAGATTCAAGAGCAGCAATTTGATCGTACTCTATTAGACAGCGGCTCTTCAATTAACCTCCTTCCGGCAGCCTTACTCAAGCAATTTGAGTTCGGCACTCTTCATCGAAGCAGAACAGTCCTTCAGTTTGCTGATAGGTCGATAAAGAGGCCGAAGGGGTTGTTGAAAGACGTGGTCGTTACCATTCAGGGCCTGAAATTCCCCGTGGACTTCGTTGTGTTGGACATGGAGATCCCTGAGTCGGTAACCGATGCCCCCATCATACTCGGACGCCCATTCTTGGCCACAGCCAAGGCGGTGACCGACCATGATTACGGGAAGGTATGTTTTCGCGTAGAGGGCGAGACCATACAAATAGAGACGATCGAGGAGACCAGAGCCAGAGAGTTAGAATGCTCCGAGCAGTCCAGCGAAGCCGCGCAGATGACAGAGGAAGAGCTAGACGTCCACCAGGTTCGTGATTTTGAAATGACTGATGATGAATCTAACTGGAAAGACCCTGTAGCACCGACTCTCGCCTTGCCTACCGAATCATTGTACCTCAAGCTCATGGCAATCGAAAGTCGGGAGAGCACATTCCTGGATACGGATACACCTGAGGCTGACAGCATCGCGACGAGTGGTGCCGATGATTTCAATTCCTGTTCTTCTATTTCTGATCCCTCGTATTCAGACATTGATTGGGCCTATTTTGATGATCCGTTGTCTTGTCTGATTCATTCTGAACCAGCAACCATGACAGAGTGCGAGCCCGTACAATACATTGATAATTCAGTCAGCCGCCTTTCGTCAGAAATTCATGCCGAGCGAGAGTTCTCTCATGCAGACCTTGTGGCATTCACACAGACATATCAGAGGCCAGATCTGCCACCTCCCAGTTGTCCTGAAAGAAAACCTCTGCCGCAATCAATGAAGTATAGATTCCTTGCGGGTGAGCCTGAAATGCACCCAGTCATTATCTCAGCAGATTTGACTGGAGAACAAGAATCTCGTCTGATGGAGGTTCTTGAAAGAAACCGCAAGGCAATCGGTTGGAATATAGCTGACCTCAAGGGGCTGAGCCCGAAGCTGTGCTCCCACCACATCTATCTCGAGGATGACGCTAAGCCATCGCGCGAATTCCAGCGACGGCTGAACCCGAATCTTCGAGAGGTTGTCATGAAAGAAATCTCAAAGTGGTGGAGTGCTGATTTCATCTATCCCATCTCCGACTCAAAATGGGTAAGTCCGTTACACGTGGTGCCCAAGAAGACGGGTATCACAACAGTTGTCAACGAGTTCGGAGAGGAGGTCGCTACCAGAGTACCAACTTCTTGGAGGGTCTGTGTGGACTACAGACGATTAAATGAGGCCACCAAGAAGGATCACTTCCCGCTGCCCTTCCTTGATCAGATTATCGAGCGGTTAGCCGGGAAGAGCCATTACTGTTTTCTTGATGGGTACTCTGGATATAATCAAGTGGCCATTGCGCCCGAAGACCAAGAGAAAACGACCTTCACCTGTCCGTTTGGGACATATGCTTTCAGACGGATGCCCTTTGGTCTATGTAACGCTCCAGCGACATTCCAAAGGTGCATGTTGTCCATCTTCTCGGACATGGTGGGTACCTGTTTAGAGGTCTTCATGGATGACTTCTCGGTCTATGGCGACGGGTTTGATGCCTGTCTTGACTACCTAGACCGTGTGCTGAAGCGCTGCATAGAGGTCAATCTTGTATTATCCTGGGAGAAGAGTCATTTCATGATGACTCAAGGGACGGTCCTTGGGCATATCGTCTCCAACAGAGGCATGGAGGTCGATCCTGCCAAGGTGGATATCATCAGAAAACTCAATCCGCCGTCCAATTTGCGTCAGTTACGGTCTTTTCTGGGGCATGTCGGTTTCTACCGACGGTTTATTCAGGACTTCAGTCGAATTGCCCGACCGTTGACTGACTTGCTAACCAAAGACACCGAGTTTATTGTCAATGATAAGTGTCTTGAATCATTTGAGACTCTCAAGAATATGGTTGTCTCAGCTCCTGTCCTTCAGCCACCCGATTGGTCTCTTCCATTCGAGATCATGACGGATGCTTCAGATTTTGCCGTTGGGGCTGTTCTTGGACAGAGGAGGGATGGTTTACCCTTTGCCATTCACTACGCCAGCCGGACCTTAGATGCCGCTCAAAGGAATTACACTGTGACTGAAAAAGAAATGCTGACCGTAGTCTTCGCTCTTGATAAGTATCGATCTTACATTCTCGGATCTAGAGTAACTGTGTACACCGATCATACCGCCATCCGGTACTTAATGGCCAAGAAGGATGCCAAAGCACGCCTTACCAGATGGATCCTTCTACTCCAGGAATTTGATATTGAAATTAAGGACAAGCCTGGAGTTAAGAATGTGGTGGCGGATCATCTCTCCAGATTGGAGAATCTTGAGGAATCTGAGCCCAGCGCACCTATCACAGAGACGTTCCCAGATGAGGCGATCTTAGCCGTCACCTCGCTCCCATGGTATGCCGACTCTGTAAACTATCTTGTCGCCAAGACAGTCCCTCAGGGTTGGCCCAGGCAGAAACTTGAGACCTTCCTAGCTAAGGCCAAGTTTTACCATTGGGAGGATCCCGTCCTTTATCATGAAGGAGGGGATAGCATCTGGAGAAGGTGCATTCCTCAGGAAGAGCAGCATAGCGTCCTCACATATTGCCACAAGCTTGAGGCAGGAGGACATCATTCTGGAAAAAGGACAGCACAGAAGGTGCTTCAATCCGGCCTATGGTGGCCTACTCTCTTCAAGGATTCTGATGAGTTCGTGAAGGGATGTACTGACTGTCAGAAAATGGGAACCTGCGGACAGAGAGACATGATGCCCATGCAACCCATTCACTTCTGTGAGGTTTTTGATGCATGGGGGATTGATTTCATGGGCCCATTTCCTAAGAGTCAGGGATTCGAGCATATTTTGCTCGCTGTAGATTATGTCAGTCGATGGGTTGAGGCCATCCCCGCCCGAGCCGCAGATGCAAAAACCGTGTGTAAATTCTTGAGGAAAAATATCATTTCACGGTTCGGGGTACCTAGAGTTTTGATTTCTGACGGGGGGTCTCATTTCATCAATGACAAAGTTAGGGCCCTTGCTGACGAGTTCGGCATTGACCATCGGGTTGCAACTCCTTATCACCCTCAGACTAATGGTCTTGCTGAAGTATCGAATCGGGAGATAAAGACGATCTTGCAGAAAGTTGTCCGCCCAGACCGAAAGGATTGGTCACAACTTTTGGACTCGGTCCTATGGGCCTATCGGACCTCTTTCAAAAATCCATTGGGGACATCTCCCTTTCGTCTCGTCTATGGCAAGCCGTGCCATTTGCCAGTGGAAATCAAGCACAAATCTTTATGGGCAGTTACTGAGTTACTTTTGGATCCTGAAAGTATAGGAGATCAGAGACGAGCAGAATTGGCAGCCCTGGAGGAACTAAGAGACACAGCCTTTTCGAACAGCCTACAGTACAAAGAAAAAGTGAAGACATGGCACGATTCGCATATCAGCCATAAACAGTTTGAGCCAGATCAGAAAGTATGGTTGTTTGATTCCAGGCTGAAATTATTCCCAGGGAAGTTGCAGAGCAAGTGGAAAGGTCCGTATGTGGTTAGGAAGGTACATGACAATGGCAGTATTGATATATCCGAACCGTCATCTTCTTCTACCTTCCGCGTCAATGGTCAACGCTTGAAACTATATCTTGATCATGATCCGCCAACCATTGACGTTGCCCCCATTCTTCTGGTATGAGATGTGTTCTTTGACTCATATAATTCTGCATCTCATACATGGTGATCAACTCCATCTGCCGCTGTACAGATCCATCTGTTCATATCACTCTCATCTGTTGAGTCATTTCCTTCTTTTCTTCTTTTCCATCTCTATCTTCTTCATCTATCAAAAAGGTGCCGCCCCTGTAGACAGTTTTCCATACTTAGGATGTACTTTGTCCTAAGTATAGGGGGGTGTGCACCCCGAGTTTCTCTATTCTTTTTGATCCTCTCCATTGTCTCCTCTTCTTGTCTATACTTAGGGATATCTTACCCTAAGTATAGGGGGAGACAATCTGAGTACGATCTGTTCATTCCCACCCTTGACCCTCCCTGCGTTGTGTACAGTCTGCTATACTTAGGATTATTTGATCCTAAGTATAGGGGGGACGGTCAACTTCTCATTCATTGATTCATTCATTCTTTAGACTTGTCGATACTTAGTACGAGTTATGTCTTCTCTTTTCTCTCCGATCTATGAGGACATAGCTCAAGCTAAGTATAGGGGGGTCGTATATACTGTGTATATACTTTAAGCCATAACTCGTACTTTCGTAATAAATATGGCTAATAATTCATTAATAATTCATTACAAATCCTTTAAATAAAAAGATGTGGTAATTCCTCAAATTCTTTTTGTATATACTGATTAATAAATCAGGTGAAAATGTTTTCTGCAAAAATATTTGAAAAATAGTTTGAAAGTCTTTGAGAACATCTATTGAACACCATTTTGAAAATATTTTCAACCTGTGTAAAAATGTGTGGTTTGTAAAAATTTCTTTTCTTTGTCTGAAATAAAATGTTTGAAAAATGATTTGCAAATGGTTTGAAAAATGGTTGCAAAAATATTTGAAAAATCTATACATACTGTTTTGAAAACCGATTGCAAAATGATTTTCAAATGTGTGTAAATGATTGTAAAAATTATTTTGGACTATAGTTTTCAAAAAAAATTGTTTGAAAAACTTTGTGTCAAATAAGTTTGAGGAATATGTACATCTCACTAAAATCAACTATATCTATATATATAAAACTGACCACTTACCCTTGTAAAATTCTGAAATCCACTTCTTGTAAATATAAGAAGCACTCCCGTGTACATATTTTCACCTAGTTTTCAGCCAAATCTTTTTGATTTCAAAAATCCCAAAAACATTTGCAAAACCAAAATCCAAAAACATTTGAAAAATCTGTTTGAAAAATACAAAAAAAAAAATTGCATCTGCATGCATCATCATCATCTTTTCAAAAATCCATAAAAAGTTCAAAATCTTGAAAATTGCATCACAAAAATATTTTCTGCATCGCATTGCATAGCATGAGCATTTTTCGGATCGAGTTTGATAGTTGAACAAGTCTAAGTAAAATCCGAAGATTGGAGCTTGATTGGACCTTATAATCTACCTAATAACAGGAACCTTATAGGAACTAGGTTTGAGGCACTTCAGGTCTAGTTGACTTAATTCTTTGAGGATCACGGGACTTGGTTCAATGGATTCTTGACTGCCTAAGTAGAGTATTTCGGAGCACACGCACGACTCTTGTTGATAATGACCTAACTTGGACACCTGCACCTTTCACATAGCTCTCCATGGATGAGGTGGTGAGGAGGCAGTTTCCTTTGGCTTGGGGTAGCATATGAGGGTAGTACTTCTAGGCGGAACCTCTCTTCTTCTTATAGTGAGGGAAGTGCACCTCAACTTGGTCTAGTGGTGATGAAGGCTAAAGACAGAAGCCGTGGGTTGCAATAAAGCTTCAAAAGAGGGATAGTCCACTGGCTCAAGAGGAAAATTTCTTGTATATATACTGCTCATGTAGATATGTTGTACAGATGCAATTGAAAAAACAAAAAAAAAATGCAAAAAAAAAAAGAACTCCAAAAAAGTGGTGGGTCGGATTGAAAATTTAATAATCCCACCGGAGTATGTATATAATCAAATAAAGCAAAAGCTTATGGTATCCATGTAACATCTCATGAAGCTTGCAGCGGGAGACTTAGCTACACTGGTTAAGCTCCCAAAAGTCTATACTTCTTCCCCCTCTTCTTGAGCCGGTTGCACTTGAACTTAGAAGGGAATACCCCGCTTCTCGAGGAAAGAGTTGCTAGACCGAGGGATTAGAGTTACCAGGTTGGGGGAGGTTGTTTCTTTGTCACTTCTGAGGTGGGGAGCTACATATCACTTACACTGTACAAGTCAGATTCATAGTCGTAAGAGTTTGCGTATGAGTTGAGATATTTCTGACCTGGCTATTGAGGAGACTTGGACAGAGTTTTGGGATACTCAAGGACTGTTGGATTTCAAATTTAGTTCTCATTAAGGTTCCGACCGCACTAAAATTCCCAAGGGTCCGACTTAAGCTCCAAACTTTGATTTTGCGAAGACAAGTTTGATAATCAAGTAAAATCCAAGTTCTTCTTTTTCTTTTCTTTCTTTTTCTTTCTGCACATATTGCATATGTGTTTGCTAGGGACTAGCAAAGGTAAAGTATAGGGGGATGATGAAGCCACATTTCATCATCTTTATTCTATCATTTTGGCACCTAAAACCCTAGCAAATGCCTGTAAATAGCATTAAAACCATCATCTTAGCATCCATGCATGTGCATCTCAACACTGTATAAAATACTGTAATTAAGGCCAAAATTATAGAATAAATAAAGAAAAGAAAAAGAATAAAATATTGTAGATATTTTATGACCCAAAACCCCCGAGACCTAGGCATCTTGATGAATAGGTCGACAAGGAATAAAGTAGGGGGAGATAAGGTCAGAAACACAGATAAAACACCTATACATTATATTCATTCTTTATTCATTTTGGGACCTATTTTTGGTTCCACTTTTTATACACCAAATAAAGAAACTCTGTACATGAAAGTTGTAGGTAAATTAGTAAAGAAAAATACAAAATTGATTTCACAAAAAAATAATGTACAGATAAAAAGTTATGGTCTGAATAAGAATCCAGAATCCCAACTTCCCAGACCCGTATCTCACAACTGTCAACTCCAAATGCAGCATACTCACCTTTAATTGTATATAGAATAAAATAAACTATTTAGTGGTGGTGGTTTCGCATTTGGCGGAGCTACGGTTTGAAAGTTGACTTTTGGACCCACATTGTATACCCACATATTAAAATATTCAATTTATTCTTTATTATTTACTCATTTTTTTTATAATGTTGTAAATAATACTTATAATAATTATGTACATTAAAAGAAGAATAAAAACCTAAATAAAAACAAAAATAAAAATACTTGTATATGTTCAATACATATATACATACCTATGTAAAATATACTTGTATTTTATTAAATATACAAAACATATCAGAAAAATAAAATAAAAATATATTTGTGTATATAAAAGTATGTTATAATCTTAGAAAATAATAAACAAAAATAAGTAAATTAAAAATACAAAATAAAAATAAAAGTATTAAAATACATAGGTAATATACCTATATAAGGCTAAAAAGTAAACTTGTAAAAATATGTATCATAAAAATAAATAAAAATCATAATAAAATACTACGTAAAATAACAAATAATTTTCATTTTATAACTTTAATTTAATTCGACTTATTTCTATTTTTAAATGAAATAATAAAACATTTTTATTCTCTTTCTCCTGGTTGGTCCACGTGGACCAACCAGGAGCTTGCGACTGTTGACCGGCGGGTCAACAGTCTGTCTTCTTCCTCCCAGCCCGTAGCGCGCGTCGTTTTCCCCCTGTCTTCGCGCCTTTTTCGAGGGTGCGCCGCTCATCCTCTGCGGCCGCTTCCTTCACGAAACCTCTTCCTCGATCAATCACCTCCATCGCCGACTCCTCAGATCTCCCCAGATCTGCTCGATTCGCTCGTGATCTTCCCTCGAAGTCACGCACTCCACCATCTACTTAACCAGACCCACCTCTTCCTCCCTCCGGTTGAACACCTTCGGTCCACCCTTCCTCGCTCCGCTCGTGCTCCAAGTCTTCCTGGAGGTGACAGCTTCAGCAGCATTCACTCAGCCAGAGCAGAGGAAGTCGGAGGCGTCTCCAGTACCTCCCCCAAACCAGGCGGTCGAGGTAACCTTCCCTCCGATTTATATCGTTGAGGATGCCATCTCCCCTGTTTATTTTGCTTTAGTTAGCTTAGGTTCAGTCTAAGGATCAAAAACCCCAAAAAAATCTCGAGTTTCCTCGCTTCAATCACCGATTCACCCATTTGGCCGGAACGCATCTCCGGCCGACCATCGTCCCGACACTCCACACACCCCCGCTTCCATCCAGAGGTCCAGGCAGTTTGCCCTGGACCTCCTAATCGTTTTTGCAGGTCAAAGTTCTTCGATTCGCGCCTGGAGGCAGTTTTGGAACCTCGCCGGAGCTCGCGAAGCCCCCCCAGCTCCGCCGACCGCCAGCGAGTACCTCGGCCTTCGCTGAGGTGTTTTGAAGCCACCAGGAGACAGAGACAGACCTCAGGAGGTCGCAGCCCCATTTTGAAGCTTCCAGATCGTCGGAGGCCCGAGAACGAGCTCGGGGAAGTTCGCCCTCGCCGGCGCTCTTCCCTGTTCTTCCTCCGAGCTTCCCCACCGTCCGATTGGGGCACCCCTCCAGATCAACCAGCCACCGTCCGATCTCCATCTGCCTCAGCCGTCCGATCTTCATCGCAGCATCTAATCTGGACCACTGAATCGAAGCGGTATCGGCTGATCAGGAGCGTCCACGTGTTTAAGTGAAGCTACTTACGCCGTTGGATCGCGCCCGGCGTGGGTATTTTGCACCCTCACCCCTGCGCCTCTTTGCATTTACATTTAGTATTTAAAGTTGCAGATGTAGTTTAAAAACTTCGGGACTTATTGCATGTCTACCCTCAGTGTTTTGTAATATTACAGGGATACCCCTGCCAGGTCACGTGTGCTCACGCACGTGTCTTGGCAATTTTGCAGGGAACCACCTCCGGGTTTGAACATTTATCCTCAGTACCTTAAATTCCATATTTAGTATAATATTTCTTGGACATCTTGCATACTGAACCCCCTAGCTTCTGATATTTGCAAAAATACCCTTCCCAGGCGCGTGCAAGTCACGCGCCCTGGTGGGTTAATTGCTCAAACCCCCTTGCGGGTTTTGGTATTTAGACTTGATCCATTAAATGCAAAATACTGTTATATAATTTGTGGAAACTTTGCATATTTGCCCCTGGATGTTATGATATTTACACTTATACCCCTGCCAGGCCTTATTAATATTTGGAAGCTTGTTCTAATTATTTAAAATACCTTTTAGCCTCCTAAAAATCCACAAAAATAGGATTAAGTCCCTGTTGCATTATAGATTCACACTACATTTTTGCATTGCATATTTATTGCATTTTCATATTTATTAAAAATCAAAAACATGCATTTATTTCCCTGTTTGCATTAGAAAACCCATAAAAAATATAAATATATTTTGAAAAATTCCAAAAAAATCACGTAGTGTCTATTTTATTATCTTTTAGTGTCAGTCCAAAAATCAGTAAAAACTTCAAAAGAAAAACACTAAAAAAAAATTAATTAAAAACTCTTAAAAACTTCAAAAAAATTATAAAAAAATAGCAGAAAAACCCAAAAAGTACAAACTCAGCTTCTGTTTCTTCCTTATTTTGTTACTTTTATTTGAAAAAAATAGTGTGAAACATTTTTGCTACTGGTTGCTAATTTTAAATTGCATTTTCGTCACAGCCAGCCTGATTTCTACTGTTTTGCTTTATTTTAATATTTGAAAATCCCAAAAACATCTTGAAAAATCCCCAAAAATCATAAAAACAGTAAAAAAACCTTAAAAATACCAAAAACATTTATTTTCTGAATTTTGGAGCATTTTTGTGCATTTTTATAAATATTCTACCTTGCCTTTTACTATATTGCATTTACTTTCCAATATTGAAAAAGAAAATAAAAAAATATAAAATATAAAATCTAAAAATCAGAAAATCAAAAAGCAAAATACAAAATTAAAAATTAAATAAAAAAAAAATTAAAAATTAAAAACCCACAAAAATTGTAGTTGCTTGCTTGCTTAGTGTAGACACTTTACACACACATTCACTTGAGCACAATTTTTGAATTACCCTGTTTGCTCCCTGTGTTCGAACTCTCTACGTACTTGCATCTATACATCTTTTATGTAGAGTTAAAAATAAATTTTAACTCCACATTGTTTCTAATTTATTGATCTTAGTGTGGGTTAATTGTTGATCAAATACGGATTTCATTTGAGAGTCGCAACAGCGACGGTTATCTCCGCCTTGTGTGAGATACCAATTTAGACCCTCGTGAGATCCGCGTTTATCATGGGGTCGTATATACTATGTATATACTTTAAGCCATAACTCGTACTTTTGTATTTTGAATAATACCTATGGCTAAAAATAATGTTAAATTCGTCACAATCTTCTAATAAAAAGATGTTTATGGCTCCTTGGACTCTTTTTATACATCCTGATTAATAAATCAGGCAAAAATACTTTTGCAAAATGTTAGAAAAATAATTTGAAACTCTTTTTGAAAAATCTTTTGAAAGCTGTTTGGAAAATATTTTGTAAAAAGTGTTCAACCTTTGTAAATATTTTTGTTTGCAAAAATTTATTGTCTTTGCATGAAATAAAAATGTTTGAAAAGCGATTTGCAAATGGTTGTAAAAAGGATTGCAAACATATTTTGAAAAAATCTATATATATATTGTTTGAAAAATCTTTGCAAAATGATTTTCAAATATGTGTAAATGTATGCAAAGATCATGTGTGAAAATTATGTTGGACTATAGTTTTCAAAACTACTGAAAAATGATTTTCAAATAAGTTTGAGGAGTATACACATCATACTCAAAAGTCTTTATAAATGTATAAAAGTGAGCAATCATCCCTTGTAAATCCTTTAAGAACCAAAACTCTTCTATACATAAGATATATCTCCATGTAAAGATATGTACCCATTTTCAAAAATCACAAAAACATCTGCAAAACTAAAAAAATACCAAAAATATTTCGTATGTACCCATCCTTTTTGTATATACTAATTAATAAATTAGGTTAAAAATATTTTTGCAAAATGATTTGAAAAAATGGCGTGACCCGTTTGGAAAACTTTTTGTGAAATATTTTCAACCTTTGTAAAAATATTTTGATTTGCAAAAAAATCTTTCCTATCTTCTCCACTAAAACTTAGAATTAATCAAACTCACTTTCCTTGTACTCCAAATTTAATAATCCTTAGAATGGAGTGGTTTCATAAAATTCAGAGTCAAGGTGTGAAATGTGCCTTTTTTGGGTACTATTGTATATTATACCTATGTATATTATATGTATATAATTTGTATTTTTATTTTCCTTTTATTTTGGCATAATTTATATTTCTAATTTATTGTAAATATAGTATTTGACTTATATAAAATACAAATAAAAATTACAAAATAAAAAATCAACAAAAAAAATCTTGTATATATTGTATATGTAGCAATATATATATATTTAACCTAATTAATTACTTCATAAAAATCAAAGAAAAATATCATTAAAATCTTTATAAATTATTGTAAATTAATAAATTAATAAATTATGTATATATTTGTAAAAATAATAAATTAAAAATTAAGGTGTTTTACATATAGATATTTACACCTGTAAATAACACTTTTTATTTATTTATACCTTCGTATATAATATATTATATTAATTAAAAATCATTATAAATAAGATAAATAAATTACTAACATTTTCTTTTTACATTATTTTTATTGTAAATTCATTTTCTATTTTATTTTCATTTATTTTCCATTTTTACCACGTTTTATCGTTTAGCAGGTTTTGTCCTATTCCGTGTGCCTCCCCATTGGCTGGACCGGGGTTTGTTGACCCGAGTCAACTCCATATTTCACCCATAATTTCCATCTTTTTCATGTGCCTCCCTTCTCCCAATTTTCCCATGTGTTCTGGTCATTAGCAATCTCTACCTTCTTATCCAATATTCTAACCCAATCAACCATCTACATCGCCAACATAATTATTCCATCATTATCGCTTCAATCTACATGTGTTTTGAATTCAAAATCCGGCCGGACCCTATGCCTATATATACTTCCAGATCGCCGCCCGCTGCTGCTTGATCCGATTTTCCCTGAGTTTTTTTACCCGTGATCCATGTTGGAGTGACAAAGTTGTGACATAGCTTTGCCCCCTTAGATTTGGAGTGCGAGAGATCAGTGGAGATCATGATCTAGTACGTGGCTGGAGACCTCCGTCGCCTCGTTTCTCCTCTTCGCCCATCACAATAGATCGAGGTCGATTACCTTCTTCCATCCACCTGAAGGTATTCTAGTTAGTATTTCTTTAGTTTTTTCTTTTAATTTTAGTTTTATTTCCATCCAATAGTACAAATTTGATAAGTCATCTCCACGCTTCGGTCTGCAAGATCAGAGTCATCGGTTCACATTGACGTACAACTGACCCGACCTTCACCTTCACACGACCCTTCTCCACATTCTTCCATATCTTCCCACCCTCAGATTGCTTGATATCTAAGGTATGACCTCCTCTTCGACCACTCTCGTCGGATGTCTCCATTCCTTCACTATTTCCCTTATTTCCTTGCTAATAAAGCAGGCCGGAGAATCCTCTCCGAGCACTGAGCTGATTGCAGGATGTAGGAGAGGTCTGGAACACCAAAACGACGCTTGAAGGTCAACTTCATGCTGTAGAATCTCCCGACCTTCAAATAGCATTCCTACCACCTTCAAGCACTGTGGAGCCGTTGGATAGAGAGATAAGCGCCACATGAAGCAATAGCACCAAGAGAATCCGATTTGGATGAAGATCAAGTGAGCTCTACTCGATCGAAGTTCGCTGGAGCAACCCTTCCTCCGAGTTCATCTAGATAGCTCCAGAGCCGCAAGATTAAGAATGCTGATCACAATTTCAATCGTGGCCATTCACTTTCACCCATTTCCGCATCATTGACCAGAACCTCTAGATTAGATCCACGTCGCTCGAGTACGCATTATCTTCAACCATAAGATCAGAGAGCCATCCCATCCTTACAATTCATTTCGATACGTGTATTAAGGGTAACAATGCACCCTAGCCCCTGCACATTTTTATTTTGCAAATAAGCCTCTCTAAGGACATGTGTCTGTTTGTTTCTCCCGTTGTTTTTTTAATTTACATTTTAGCACTTTTGAATTGCAGAATGTGCATAGCACATGACTTGTGGAAAAATTGCAATAAAAATTTCATAGTTTATTGTTAATTATTGGCCCCTGGAATTAAATTAATCACATTTTGGTCCAATTCAACACACCTCATGCCTACCGACATGTAGATTTGTGGAAATTTTACATAAAAGGCCCTATATTTATTTATTGGTTATTCATCTAGTCCATAAAATATTTTTATTTACAATCTAGTCCATGTACATCTGCATTTATTTTGCATGCTAAAATGAATTAAAAAACAAGCAAAACATCATTTAAATATCTACAAAAAATTTCTTAACTTCATGCTAATCTCATTTAGTCATGTTAATTTTTATTTTACATTTTTCCTTTTTTTTATTTTTAATAAATAAAAATCACAAAATTGCTCCTGTTTGCATAAAAATTCAATGAAAAATATAAAAATTTCTATAAAATTTCCAAAAATATTCTTGAATGTTTGTTTTGATTTATTTTATTTTCTGACAAATTTCATTCGCTAATTCTGCATACAAACCAAAATATAGAAAAAGCTTGAAAACACTCAAAAATTCATTTTAAATCATTTAAAAACCCAAAAAATTGCAAAAATACTTTTCAAAATACTAACAAATTTATCTTTCTATTTGTGCTTATTTCTTTATTTTTTCACTTTCATTTTCTATTTTAAAAATCCAAAACACCATCATTGTTTTCTGTTTGCAGTATTTTTTGTTTTTATTCATTTTATAGCCTTTATAATGTCTAAAATACTGGAAAAATCATTAAAATATCAACAAAACATTAAAAACCCAAAAATAATTTATTTTACTTTTCTATGTATTTTTGCTATATTTAAAAATCCAAAAAGTTGCTTTCTTATTCTTTTCTCTTATTTCTTTCCCTTTGTTTTTATTTTCTTTTGTTTTCAAAAACTTAAAACATTTGAAAAACTTTAAAAATCATTAAAAAATATAAAATCAGAAAAGCATATAAAAATATAAAAATTAAAAATCCATAAAAAATTAAAAAGGTAAAAATTCCACAAAACCAAGTCTAGTGTGCACAAAAGTTCCTATTGTATTTCAATTGTTTATTATTGAATTAAATAACCCCCAGGATTTTTGTAGCCTCCCTGAGTTTGATCATGTATGCTATACAGGTAAATTAAATATCAATCACTTTTTCTTGCTTACATTCTTTTCTTTCTTGTTGTCTTGAGTTGTGAATAATCAAATAATTTTTGTTGAGGGATTTTTAGGTTGCAATGACATTGCAAATAATTCTTCTTAATTAAACCCAGAATTTCCTGTTAAACATTTGCCTAATGTACATACTTAGACATATAGTAATGCATCTGTATCTGGTCAAAGGATGTTTGCCTATATGTGACAACATACAACAAATGTCTTAGTTATCTCAATCTCGTAAAGTCAACTCTTTGACTTAGATCATCCAACACTTATGAATCTCTCTTCTTATGTAGAGAACCTGCATCAAGAGGTCATTCGGATGTCAGCCTTTACAGTCATGATTGCCATTTTCTTCTCATACCATAGATTCCTTTTTATATTAACTTGATGGTGCTACTGAGTCCTCAATATAACTCTTTAGATATTCAACCATGCACTAGCCTTTATGATCCAACCTTTGGATTACCAACTGTATGATATCAATATGGCAATAGTACATAACTCTAATTGTACTAAGGGATCCATTACGTAAATTAGTTAATCTTCATTTCATATTAAGGAATGATATGCAATAACTTTTATTGTATAATGGCTCCCTATGGGCTCACATGTCCAACATATCATGTATGAGTTAGTTTTGTAAAATAATTCATTAGATAATATTGTCATATAATATGAAAAGTTAATCACTAAAAAGCTTCTATAGATGACATGGGAACTGTACTAAGATGAAGACCTAAATGTTTTTCCTGATATATGTCGAGAGGGAAGAGACATACGAAGATCAAGAATGGTGCTTATATGTTTCAACATAATCACCATGCACATGCCTAATAAGGTGATGAGACAATTTGGCTTGAGATGACACATACCGATTGCCAAGGAGAGGATCATTCACACGCACACACATACGTGGGCAAATCAGTTTGCATCAAAGTTTGTGACGATTACGACATCGGCGGCGATGAAGATATGAGTTTGTTCCAAAAGAGCAGTATAAAAAGTGTACTCAACAAGAAGTCATCAATGAATATATGAGGTGGTACTGTCAAGTCACAAGGAGATGGATTTAAATTACAATGCCACCTCTGACTTTCTTCTATGAACACATGGTCAAAGAAAAAGGACTTTGATAAGTGTAACAATATTAATTTATCATATCCTATTTTTTATTAATGTAAAATTATTTGTTTTTATAATTTAACTATTCCATGTTCTTAAGTAAATATGTAATTGTTAAACTGGGCCGATCATAGTGTGCTAACAAGCTAGCGCACTAATCATTGCATCGATCGATCCAAGTTCACACAACAATTAACCCAATATTAGATTTAGCGATTAATGTATTTAGATTAAAATCTATTATAACTCTACATAAATATGTGTATAGGCATAAGTAGGTAGAGTGTTGAACACTATGAGGCAAAACGGAGGGTATGCAATTATTGTTAATTATTACCAATTAATAATAATAACATTCACTTTTTGTTTTTAATTTTACTTATTTTTGTGGGTTTTTAGATATATTAAATTTTTATGTATTTTTATTCTTTAATATTTTTATTTTATTTTTTAGTTTTAAAATTTATATTTTGTTTTTAATTTTTAATTAATTTCCTTTTAATTTTAAAATAAGATAAGTAGTAATATATAATAATACATATATTATAACTTATATAAGTAATATATAGTATATATAATATATCTTTATATATAAATCAAAAGTAAAATTATAGAAAATAAATTATTTTGTCTTTTTTATATTTTGCTCTATTTTTGGTAATTTTGGTATACTTTTTCTAATTTTAAGGATATTAAAGTGATTAAATGTATAAAACAATGACTATAGTAAACATCCAAATTCGTTTAGGGTTTAATAAATATATAAGTCCAAAAGTAACCCAATTTGTTTTAATATATAGTATATATAATAAGAAAAATTCATAAATAGAGAAAATGTTATTGGATTTTTATAATTGTTGCTAATTTTTATGATATTTTTAGGGTTATGTCGATTTTACTATTTATACTTTGTATTTTTTTAGTGATTTTTGGATATATTGTAGAATTATAATATAGATAATGTAGTTTTTCAATCTTTGAAATGATTTTGTAATTTGCTTTGGATTTTTATATGCTAAATAGGAAATGCATGTTTTATGATTTTTAAATAATAAGAAAATTAATTTAAATGACCTAAGAAAATATATGTTATCAAGCAAGGTTACATGCATCTAACATAATTTTTCGACCATTTTAAGCAAAAAATATTTAATATTAGAAATAATCACAAAAACTAAATGCACAATGAAGGAGGGATCTGATTGCAAATATCAGAAACTAAAAATTCTTTAAATAACAAGAACAACAAGTTCAAGGTTATTATTGCAAAATTTACAAAGCCTTACATGGGACTATACGTGAAGTGGAAGGACCTAAATGTAATTATAGCAAAGCGTGGGGTTCCATTCGCAAATAAACCTAATTATATTACACTTAATAATATATTTACTTACTAAAATGAAATACAAAAATGTACAGGAGGTTGCGTGCAATATACCTAGAGAAGCTCGTGACCCACACATGAGACGTTGATGGATGGCATGCGTGGCTCCACGTGGCATCACTAAAGATCTAAGGGTTGAACGTGCGCAACATTTCGATTAAAATCAACGACCCATATTATATATGGGTTGCACCTTTGATCGGACGATTATGGAGACCTTATGAAGAACATGGAAGAACACTTCCTCGTTCTTCCTTCCATCACTCTTTGCTCCTCCTTTCAACTGTATCTGGTGATGCTGACCGGCTCAATAGCTTCCTGGGATGGCTCTACACATGCAGGAGGGCTCAATGGTGTCCGGGCCTCGTTGAAGGACTCTTGGAGGTCGAGGAAAGCTTGTTGCACATGAAGTTTCGATGCAGGTCTAAATCAACCCCCATATAGGACTTCTTCGTGCTGTATATGCACTGTCAGAAAGGGGGCACAAGGGCTAAGGATCCGGGCCCTTTATTGGGTATAATGGGGCAAAGATGATGTGTAATGGAGGTCTCTGACAATTTGACAAAGGATGGAGACAGGTGGACTCGATTCTTGCAGAATCGAGGTGGATGGGTGATTAGGGATGATGTAGAAATGAAGAGGAATGTTGTTAGGTGGTCAGTGCATCGGAACAGTTGGTAAATACGAGGAGTAAATGTTGTAGTTTTAAGCTCCGACGTACTTTAATATGATGGATCTTAAGCTAAAATGAAGGAAATTGCATCAAATAAGGACTGAAAGAAATGCTAGAAGGAAATGCGAATAAAATGCATCAATAAAACCTAGGCCTCAATAGGTAGAACACCTTGAAGAGACGAGTTGCCTGAGCTAACCTCCAGTGACAAGGAACCTCATTCCTCCACCCTTATCCTCGTTGCAAACCTAGGAGCAACACCTCCTGTCGCAAGAGCAGGCTCTAGCAATTTGTTTTAGGGGTTACGAGTGGGAAAAACATGAGAAAAAGGTGAAGGAATATGGAGGGAATTATTTATAGACATTGTAGAGTGGCGACTTTGGATCAAAGGTTGCATGAAGATGGAAGAGGGTTGGTGAAACCTAAGGGCATGGTGAGGTAGAAGTAGATGGGATGGTCAACTTTGATGAAGGGCTCATGGGCAGAAGGTGTAAGGTGGAAGCATGAAAAATTGGCGAAGATGGGTGGTTCAAGGTTCTGAGAAATAACATGCTAGGGGGGCGTGCATGGGATGTGTTGACCGGGGTGGAAAAAACAATAAATAAAGTCTGTATAAATTCAATAAAAATAGTAAATTGTTTTATTAATTTAAAATTAATACATAAAAATGTTTGTTATTTTATAAAATAGTTTATCATTATTTTTATTCATTTATACAACATTATTTAAAGTGTTAATAATTACAAGTACATATATAGGTATATACTTGTATTTTGTATATTATATTTAATTTTGTATTTTATATACATACTATTGTATTTACATATTTTATATATTTATAACATTATTTAATATGTATTTATAGATTTCATGGTATTTTAATAATTTTATTTATGTGTATAAATAAATGCATGTATATATAATTGGCCCACAAATATATCTCCTGTCGTTGCCTTCCTTTTATATCTAATTAGACTACATTCTTTTTTTCTTTCTCTTGTTCTTCTCATCTTCTTTTTCCATTCTGACTGTATTGCCTAATTGATGTCCGCGGATCTGGCCGGGGCTATTTGATCTGAACCCACATTTGCATCTTCTATATTGGGTTCTTTCCCTATTATATATTTCACGTCGCTTCATTCACTTGTGAGATAGAGCCCCTCTAAGGATGCACCTCGACTCCCATGGCTTCGCTACTTCTTCTCCTCCCCTTCTTCCCTCACTTCAGCTGCCGCCTTTGCGCGAGTAGGTACAATATACCTATATATTATAATGTATTATTTACTTTAGTATTTTTAAATATTTTTATTTATGTCTACATTTTAATAATTTTTATATAATATATACAACTATTTTAAAATACAAAAAGAGTTAAAACTATAAATATAAAATAATATGTTATTTCTACAGATGCCCTAGTACAATAGTACCCCAAAAAGATGGCTTTTGTATCTTAGCTCCATTTTTTAAATGAAACCACTTTAATTTGATAGATAATTTATTTGAAATACAATGGAGGTGAGGTTAGTTCTATTTAAGTTTATATGGAATAAGATATTGAGCAATGAAGTTCTGTTTACGTCTTTTCAATCTGTGTGTACCACGTGCACTTTACATGATTTATTTTGGTTATTATTTTTTATAAATTTCTATACATTATTATGAACAAGATCCATGTTGAAGATTTTGTTGTTTGAGGTGTGTACATTGAATAGTAAAATGGTGTAAAAATGGAATATTTATTTAATATATTATATATAAATGAATTAGGGTTTATGTGAAATTTGTACAGTGTTTCGCCCTTATCTCCACCTACTTTATTCATAGTCGACCTAGTCAAGGATTGGTCTCAGAGTTTTGGGCCATTCATTATATTTGATTCTTCATTTATTTTCTTTATTCTTTATTTTAGATTTAAATACAGATATTTACATGCTAATTACATATGAATGTTACCTGTTAATTTATACAAATTAGTAGTATTTATATGTGTTTTACTAGAGATTAAAGCCAACATAGAAGAATAAAGGTAGATGAATGTCTATTCATCACCCCCCTTGATGTGAATGAGGTGAGGGAATTTCTACATAATGATGGAGTTCTTAACACCAGGTCTTGGAGGGCAAGTGATGCCCGACAAGTCAGGTATGATAATCACAGTATCAACATCTCTCACAGTGCTCGGATCCAATCACCTAACTCAGACAATCAATAATAAAACCCTTGGATGTGTACATATAAGTAGATTATGCAAGTGAGTGAGTTATGAACTTTATTTAACTCTACATGAAATGTTTATGGGCAAGCAGGTAGGGTGTCGTCCATGGGAGCAAACATGGATAGGTCACAAAATGAAACCCAACTCAAAGAATCTAGCACAAAATGGTTGGTTTTGCAACCTAATTAGTGTTTTTTGTCTTTTTGCGGACTTTTAATTTTTTTATGATTTTATTTGATTTTTAATTATATATTTTTTATTGATTTTAATTTTTTTAAATGTTTTAAATTAATATAATATAATATAATAATAAATATATAATATATAATATATAATATTGAGGTGAGAGATAAACAAAGAGAGAAAAGGAGTCTTTTAGATTTTTCAAATATACCAAATAAATTCAAAATGCACCAAATAAAATATTTTTGATTTTTTTATAAATTTTCTATTTAAGGCATTTTAGTGTATTTTAAAGCTTTTTTATGGATTTTTAAAAAATCAAAATACTCAAAATAAATAAACAAAAAATATAGGAACTTCAAACGAGCCTAAAAATAATCTAACAGATCAGAAAAGGCCCAAAATGATTTTTCCTGGTTGATAAAAGAAAGAAAATTTGAAGATTTAGAACATATTTGTCTGATTTTTTTATGATTTTTTATTTTTTAAGGTTTTCTGTATTTTACAATATTTAAGCTTTCTATTTTGTATTTTTTAATGAATTTTAGGTATGTGATACAATTCAGTAAAATACACCTACCTTAATTTTTTGTAATTTTTAATCTATATTTTTATTTTTATGATTTTTCTAATTGAAAATAATAAAATATAGTGATTTTTGTAATTTTTAGTTTGGAAAAAAATATAAAATAATATAATACAAATATATGTGATACAATATAATATAAGGTATTTAAATAATTTTCCTAAGATTTTTGGAATTAATTAGCAAATTAATATAATTAAATAAAGAAACCCTTTTATTAAATAGTATAGGGACTATTCTGCAATTAAGTAAACCTTAAGCATGTACTTGCAACAAATAAGAAAAGTCTAGGTGCCTTTCCAAAAATTTCCCAATTAAATTCACAATTAAAAAGCACTTAGGAGGGGCTTTATGCAAATAAAATAAACTCCAGGGATAACAATGCAATCATCCCAATAAAATATAATTTCAAATTTATCTAGCAGGGATTAAATTACAATTTCCAAAAATATTTTCAATATTTCCAAGCATAGAAATACAAGAAAATAATGCAATTATCACTCAAAAGCCCTCACGTGAGACCGCATGTGAGGTGACGTAGATGAGGACTAAAGTACAAATAACATAAACCTTAGGGTTCCAGATGCAAAATATCCACAAGTCTTTATACGACAGTAAATATTTACAGGAAGGAAACATAAATAGTAAAAAGGTGAGGGAAAATAGTGCAAAATACCCTCACTTGCATGCTGGGAACGACTGGGATATGATCACTTGAACACGTGGCACTTCCTCAACGACCGATACCCTTTGCAGATGAAGGGGCAAGATTAGATCTGAAACCTGATCTGATGGTGTTGGTGGCTTATAATCGGATGATGGATGTTCAATCTGGGCAAATGTTCTTCATCGGACGACGACTGAAGCTCTTGGAAGAACGGATGAAGAACACCTCCCCACCGAGCTTTGATTCGAGCTCCTGAGTAACTCCAACCATCTCCAGCTGTGTTGATGGGCTAGAGAACCTGCCTAGGATGATGTTGGAATAATTGATGGCTGAAAGAAGGTCCGGGACTTACTGAATGGGTCTCAGAGGTCGGAGAAAGAAACCTGACCTATAGGAGCTTCACTTGATCTGGGCCCCACAAATGGGATCCTTTTGAGCCAAAACCTACAAGCTTCCAGGCCTAAAAATAGGTAGGGATATGCAATGGGTGATGCGGGGAGGGGTCTCTAGCGAAGGTGTAGAGGGAGACCCGTTAGACATGATCTGCGCGAGATCGAGGTGCAGCAGGTGGTCTGGGAAATGGAGAAGTGACAGGGAAGCTGATGAAGGCAGAGTGGAAGGCAAATTAGCTGTGTATGATCAGAAATAGGTGCCGAAGCTCCAAGCTCTAGCGAGGTACTTTTTTGGAGTTTTTAAGTGATTTAACAAGATAAAACAAACAAGAAGAAGATCTAAACTACTGCTAAGTTAAGGAACGAAATGAAAGTAAAAGAAAAGCAGCTCACTAGAGAGGAGACTTGGGAGAAGAGATTTGTCGGATACTCGTCCTCCTCCTCCTTCGTCCTCACTCAAGGATGGGTGCTCGACCTTCCTATCACAAGGCGAGGCTCCAGAGAAGTTCAAGGTGGTTAGAGATGTGGTAGATGGTCAAAGGATCAAAGCAGAAGGAGGGATCTTATTTATAGACAGCTGGAAAAAGTAGAAAAAGAAGTTAGGGTTTCGGCATGATCGACCGACAAAGATCACATTCGAGAAGGAGGGTGATACGACCTTTGATTTTCAAAAGGAATTGAGCCTAAAGAAGCAACCAAATTCATATGAAAAATGGGAGAAGTTGGTTTTCTGATAATTTCTAATAGACTATAGACGAGAGGGGGGATGTTGACCCGAGGTCAACAGTCGAAGACCGATGATTGGTCCATGTCAACGCCACCTAGTCACTAAATGAAAAAACCTGATAAATAAATGAAATAATAACAAAAATAAAATAGAAAATGATTTTATTTTAAAAAAAACTTAAAATGTGAAATATGTTACATATTTAGTAAGCCATTTTTGGTGCTTTTATTTATTTGTATCATGATACATTTTTTATGTTTTGATTTTTACATGTAAAATATAGGTATATATATGTATACTCTATTTTATTTTTATTTTGTGTTTCATAATTAATTACATAGGTACATATTTTTCTTTTATTTTTCTTAAGTTATTTATGTACTTATATACACACACATATTATATGTACTTTATAATATATTTACCTATGTAGTTAAGTACATTATTTATTTTGGTATATTTCTATTTATTTTATTTTAGTTTTATTATGCACAAGTATTTTAAGTAATATTTACAAATTTATAAAAATAAAAAAACATAAAAATATAAAGAATAAATAAATTGATTATTTTAGGAGGATACTAGGTCGCTTCGTCAAGGGTGGATCAAGATCCATTCTTGGGGACTTTCGAAATTGATACTTCAACCCACTTCTTCTAGTAACAAGGACATCTAACGACTGGAGGCTGTATTGAAACAAAGCTTCATATGAGGAATGGTATGCTAGCACATCTTTTTCTAAGACCCCAAAACATGGGCGTACCAAAAGATTCTATATCCAACGGAGCAAAACAAGAATGCAGAACAATGCAATATAAAGAAAAGTATCCAAGAGAATCCTTCACCAAAAATTCCAAAAAAAATTGAGCTTTCATAAAAAAGCATGATTCTTTGTGAAGACTCTATTATAGTGACCGAGCTTCACATGGGAATACTACTACACTGGTCCATTGTCACTTCTTTTCCCATTCTTCTATCTTGTCCCCTTTTCAGTTGTCAACTAGCATGCACCTGGCCTTAGAAGGAAATATATGTCTCCCTGAGGATGACTAGCAAGAGGAGGAGACTTCTTGATAGTTCAATAATTTGTTTGGAAAGAGCTAGGAAATTCACACATATGGTACTTGTCATTTCAAGGTTACAAGAGTATGTGACTAAAAGGATGGTTCTGACCAGACCGTGAATTGAACTGAATGATAAGATCATGGAATCTAAGGGTTGTTGTGTCACACTTCCTAACCTTAACGCGGTTTCGAACAAACCAAGAATCCAAATGTTGTAACTGAGCTCCAAAGTTTAATTTTATTAAGACAAGTTTAAGAGTCTAAAATTATTCATAGTTCTTTCTTTTTCTTTTCTTTATTTTATTTTTCTGCACTTATTAACATAAGTGTTTATGTGGACTAACAAAGGAAAGTATAGGGGATGATGAATCTCCATTTCATCACATTATTCTTTCATTTTGGCCTTAAATGCCTATTTAAATGCATGTATATAACATTAATTTGTGCAAAATAACATTCAATAACTGGTCTTTAAATACTGTATAAAATATTCTTTTAATTCTAAAATAAAAGAAAAAGGAAGGAAAAGAAAAATAATGAAGTGTCAAAGACATTGAGTGACCCTAGACCCTGAGACCCAGTCACCATGATGACTTGGTCGACAAGGAATAAAGTAGGGGAGATAGGGCAGCTAAAAGTACAGGCAAGACACCATAAAACCCTAGTTCTATAACTCAATAAATGGATTTTGGTACCTGTTTTATTTCCCTATTTTTGCATCTCAAATAACAAAACCCTCTGCATCAAAACTGTACATAAAAATATAAAGACAAATACAAATTTTATCTCATATTAAAATAATATACAGTGTACACGTAACACACATAACAAAAAGCCGGCAAGAAAACTTCCTTGACATGTATCTCCTCTATACAACTCAAAAATGACCAAACTAACCTTTATTATTCATAAAATTAAATTATATATTTAATGAAGGTGGTTTTATTTAATTTGGTGTTGAGATGTAAAAGTTGGCTTTTGGGTCCCTATTGTACTATATACTTGTAT
The DNA here is from genome assembly GCA_037367405.1 of Ottelia alismoides. Classification (NCBI taxonomy): domain Eukaryota; kingdom Viridiplantae; phylum Streptophyta; class Magnoliopsida; order Alismatales; family Hydrocharitaceae; genus Ottelia; species Ottelia alismoides. The sequence continues at coordinate 112,545 of JAZKJV010001569.1, forward strand.
ATAATAATTAACATATTTATTCTTTATATTTTTAAATATTTGTAAATATTATAAAAAATACATTCAATAATAAAATTAGAATAAAATCATTAAAAATTCATAAAAATAAATAAAATGTAGAATATATTAGTAAACTATACATATACTATAAATATTTATTTATTTCTATAAATAAACAAATTCAGAAAACTAAACAAAACTATGTAAATATGTATTTAAATAATTGATAAATATATAAAATACATGTATATAATAACAAAATATAAAATACAAAATAAAAATAAAAAGACCCAAAGTACATGGATGTATACCTATGTATATACATGTAAATATTAGCAACTAATAAAATAAATTGTAAAAATAAATAAAATATCCTAGAAATACTACATAAAATTACAAATAATTTTTATATTTTAACAAAAATAATAATACAATCATTTACTACTGATTTATTAAGGGAATTATCCCTATCTTTTTCCTGGTTAGTCGCGTGGACCAACCAGGAGGCATAGACTATTGACCGCCTGGTCAACTGTCCAGCCTACCCACCCCCTTCTTGTTAGAACCTTAAGACCCTCATATTCTCCCATTTTCTGCGCCTCCTCCATGCCTTTTCTCCTTTCGACTTCTTCATGATTTCTGATAACAACACACCCCTCCGTCTCTTCATACCCTCAAATCTCACCAACCAGCTTTCTCCTTTACACAACCTCATTCGCAAGATTGCCCTTCACCCTGTGTATAAAATTGACCCATCACCCCCTTTTGATGTTCTGATCCCCCTTTCACAATCGTAACCCATGAAGGATCCATATGGGTTGAGTCCTTGGTAACAACATTGATTCCCCAGCCTTCGCAGTGAGGATAAGGCAGTGGAGGCGATGATCCGAGGTTTGTCAGAGCATCTCCGGCTGAGCTTCCATCATCTCCTTGGGATAGCTAGGTACGAGCTGTAGTTAGGTTTTTCTTTTCGCAATTTCATTTAACACCTTAGTATAATCCTTTATTCCTTGAATTAGCTTCTATATTAGCATAATTTTAGGAATTAAGATCGCTGGAGCTTACGGCAATAGACGCTAATTCACTGTGAAAGCCATGTTTCCAACCCGCATAACCACCGTCATCTCAATCCTCATTGCCTTCTCTACAAAATCCCTTTGTGTCCAACCCAGATCATGCAAGGATCGGGTGAATCGAGCCATGACTTCAGCTATTCTCGTGGAGCTCGTCGCTGATGAATATGCGATTCATCATCTCAATATATTGATCTTAGCAAAATCCCTGAGTAAAATCTCCACACAAAATCATTAAATTAATAAAATCACTCTTGTAAATAAAATACACTAATTATTGTATATTATATTATACACAATAAATTAATAATGAAAAACCGCAAAATAAAGGAATTTTCACCTGTAAATAGCCCAAAACTTCATGTATTTTTAATTATTTAATTTCAACTACTTTTCAACTAATTCTTTCTCTAACTTATTTATAAAAATGCATAAAAAATACAGGAATATAAAATAAATTCTTTCAAATACCTAGATCCCAAAGAGAAAAATCGTAGAGTCCAACTTCTCGGTCGAATTCCCCCTCCATATGAACTCCAAATTCACTAAAATCACTTTTAAAGTTTAAGTTAGAAAATTATCTATCAAATGAAAGTGATTTCATTAAAATCGGAGCTTGTTTGTAAAATTTGGATTTTGGGACTTAGATGTGCATTAAAATCGGACCTATTGAACATATTCTCTTTCTTCATTTTTATTTTCTTTTTCTTAATCATTAAAAATCCAAAAAAATCAGTATTGTGTTTTATTTTATTTTTAATAATTTTTTTCTTTTAATAATTTATTTTATTTTTATGTTGTAAATATCTTTTATTAAAAATATAAAAAAATTAAAAATAGAAAAGTAAAAAAACGTGTATATATTGTTTGTCTTATTTTGTAAATTCTCCACTCTTTTTCTTCTCTTTGTTTTATTATATTTTAGTAGCCTATTTTATTTTATTTTATTTTTCTTTATTTTCATTCTCTACAATAACCTCCATTACACTCCAACTCTTCCACCATTTTTTTATAATCTCCAGTCTACTCCACCATTTTTTAAACCTCCCATTCAACTGCACCATTCCATCATTTTCTAGCTCCTATTTTTCTTCTCTTTTTATTATTCTCTTCATCCATATTTGTCATCATCCACCGTTAGGTGTGTGTGTGTGAGAGAGAGAGAGAGAGCATGAGCTCCCTGAGTTGAATCGGTGATAGCGTGATAACCGTGGTCGAGTGACGACCGCCTCTTCTTAGGTGAGATCCGAAGGCATTCAGCCAATGTCACAACTGCCCCCGCACGCTGCTCAAGCTCATCGCTCGTCGATAATTTGAGCGATGAACGTGCTTCTCGTGAACACACCATAAGTGTCTGCTTCCATTTTAGGTCATTTCTCTTTTTATCGTTCATCGTCATTTTTATTTTCTCATTTTTCTTATCACACCACATCACCAACACACATCTTCACTTGTTAATTTTTTTAGCACATTACCAACACCACACCATCATTCTCATCTTTTGTCTTTATTCCATGTTTAAAAAATGAAAAAAAAAATAAAATTTAAAAGAATCAATTCAGAAAAATAAAAAAATAGAAAAAGAAAATAGAAAAAAGATTGACAGTAGCGGTGGCCAGCACCCATCACCGAACACCATCGCGCCTCCACCCGCATCCCTCCAGGTCGCAGCCTCCTGTGCGGCCACAGTCGCCGCCACCGTGGTGCAACAGCTTCACCGCTCCAGCACCACCTAGATGCAGCCTACCCTCTTTTCCAGGCCCAGCCACCTGCACACACAGGTCCCCCCCACCCCGCAACCTACACGTGTAGACCCTCCACCCTGCGCCCCTCCTCGCGCGACACTCCCCGTTACCACCGCAGCTGCCGCGCTTTCTCCGCTGACTCCATGCATCGCTCCGCCAAGGTCGCTCGCCCCATCTCCCCACATCATGCGCCCTAGCTGCTGGAGAAGAAGAAGGTCCATTTCATAATTTTAATTTTTATAAAAATTACATCTTTTCCTAAAAAAGTTTATGTAATTACAAAGTAGTTCATGTACATATTTTGTTAGTAAGTTTTGTTTTCTGTATTTTACACGGATAATCCTATGTTTATGCATTAATTTAGATATTGTTTTGGCATCGTTTATTTTAATGAAAAATAGGATGTTGTTGAGCAAATAATTTTCTATCATTTAAATATTTATTTGGATTTTTGTGAACTCTGGTTCATTAATTAAAATTGTTTAAGTGAAAAATTATATATTTTACCTAATTTGAGCTCTTAAATTCGTATCTAACTCACGGTTGCTCTGAAAAATCTTAAAAAATCTAGAATGATGCTTTCAAACGTGATGTTAATTACTATCTAAATTTCATATTCATTGGATTTGTCTTGTGTCTTAAATAAATTATAGAGTGATTTACTAAATGATTTTTAATTAAATCCACATATGTTATTTTTGTAAAATTCCAACTCTCCTGGATTCCTCATAAATACCTTTTTGAGATAATTAGCTCTCTAGATGATTTAATATTATGGATTTATCAGGAATTAATTACTCACTGCCACTTTTTTTATTAAACAATCCATAAAAAATTCATATATTGTCAGAAAATTCCCAAAACAATTGTAGACTCATTGCATCTGTTTAACTTTCATTAAATTTTTCATAATTTTTGCATTCTATTTGAGTGAAAAATAATGTAAAAACCCATACAAAGTGTGTATTATTCTTTGTTGCATTTTAACTCTTAAAATTCCAAAGAATGTGTTTTGCATTCATCACCGCATTATGTTTATAGGAAAAATATAATTTGTCTAAATTGAATTAATTTCGTATTAAAATTAATCTACCTAAGTTGTGTGTTTTCTCATTAACTTAGTTCACCTGCATTTTGCATTCGCATTGGAAACGTAGACCTAAGTTTTTTGAATTAACCAAAGTTGTTCCTTTGCCTCCCTATGTTCGACCCTGGACTTGCTCGGGATATAAATTCAAGCTGAGACACTCTTCACAGAGACCTTTTCTCGGTTCTTACTGATTTGCTAAGTACCCGTATTACAAGGAGTACAAATTATCATGTACCTAGTGGATGAATCAGATGGCAACATTGTCGGCGAGGCAAACGGCTTAGGGATTAATTTAGAAAATTAGTTTTTGTTTTTCTCTCACTCAGGTAGTCTGATCCCCGAGCAATCTTGTAATTAATTAATCAATTTTTTTCAATTATTTCTCTGCTAATTTTTGTATATATTTTGTTATTTATCTCTCTAAGTTTCCTTGAGAGAGCCCGGTGAACTTGGAGTGCATCGGAGGTCGTCAGATGTGACGCATGCCGACTGTTGAAGATCAAGAAATTTTTAATTTATTTTTGAGAGCATTTTCATTTTTGTAAATTATTGTGTTGTAATAATTTAGGCAATTTATTCTTTACAACAACTCTTGTTGATAGTTCGTGCTTGTATCCGAACATGACATTTGACCCATTCGTGGTTGTGTGGTTGCTTGACGTAGAATAGGAGTTGCACTTGCGGTTCTTAGAGCATTTTATTAGAATACTTTTTTTGCTTATGCTCGTAATATTTAGGACCACACATCACTTTTAATGAGACATACTTAAATCGCAAAGCTATTAGTCCAAATTAAATTGTTCATCACTCGCTAATAGGACTGCCTGTCTAGGAACGATTTTCTCGTTGCATCTCATTTAGTATTAAATTTCAATTCTACGTTGCATCCTGTATGTAGAGCGCGAGGATCACTTTAAGTCTCATGAACTGGGCATGCATCATTGATTTCATTATTTGCATCGGTTTTTCTTGACTCCCTTCCCCTTGGTTTTGAAACTTAGGTTAAAAGGAAATCATGATTGATCGTTAGGCGTGCTGTGTTTGGTGGACTAATCAAGTGATAACCGAACTTAAAATCGGGGCTGCTAATCATAGTTGACCAAAAAAACTGACTGAAATTAACACATATTTTGGGAGAGCAAAACCCTCATTATGCATGTGCCATTGCAATCGTTGAGAGGTGAGGATGCATCCCTAGGATAGCATCGAAAACCTACTTATAATCCTTGTGTAATTGGTCGTATATATTGATTCACCTAGTTAAAATTTAAAAGATAAACGGTCGGACTCTTGTGACCACCACTGTGTTGAGTAGGTGAACTCGGGATTTGCTCTTGTATTTGTTTATTTGTGTGTTATTCGGTGCACTTGCACGCTTACTTCGTCGATCTACTTCATTCTCCCGTCTTCCTTCCAGGATGTCAGAATATTGGTCATCATATCCCGGTCACTCTTCATCGACCATATTCTGATCATCTCCACCCTCTTATCCCTCCCCATACCCGTACCCCGACCGCGAAGTCAGAACTCTGGCTGACTTCTCCACTTCTCCATACTTCTCACATACCCGACATTCTTACACCCCTGACCCACATCCTCTCTGGATTGACTCACCATATTCTCATCCGCTTGCTGGAGGAACAAATCGAAGAGCAAGCCACTGCTGAGATGAATGATTGGCAGAATTAGTTGCCCCCACAGACCTCATTCTCACCTCGAGTTGGGACCTAACAACAACTAACTTATACACATTCCAACTTGACCTTAGGGTACAACATGTCGATCAAATAGACTGAATGGAGAGGCCTGCACTATATGATCTTCCTGACTTGATTGACCTGAGTTATCAAGCCCACATTGACAAGCCTTCATATCACCCATTCGGAGAGCCAACATATACACGGGATTGGATTCATGCGACCAATTTACAGGGCCCCTGTCTACTGACTCCATCTTACGAGGCTCTGACCAACATCTGGCATATAGATGGGCCATACTCAACCCAGCATTACACGCCTGAGTCAAGGTGTGTTGAGTATAAAAGCCCAAGTTCTCAGCAGTATCCCCCAACTGAGCAGACTTCTCTCATGATGTGTCATGAGAACTTATTGGAGGATGACATTTTTAAATCGATCAAGAGTCCAGGTTTTAAAGTGGATCATGGATTTCACAAATTAGATTTTGAAAACCTGGAAGACACCTGATTGACCATACATCATCTACAGCTGGAGTCCCTTCAACCTCCCTCTTCTACTAACCGCTTTCCCTCCAAACTTAAGTCTATACATTCTCCTAATCATCTTTCACCTATCAAAAAGACCAAAAATTTGAAAATCCCAAAAATACCATAAAAATTGAAAATGAAAAAGATCTAAAAAATTAGACCCTGCAGTTAGGGAAGTGATTGATAGAGAGTTGATTTTTGAGCTTCCCTTAATAATGGCCATTGAACACTTTCTCGACCTCAAAAGATTTATGAGAAGTAAATTGATGCCTAAATGGTCGGGCAATAAGAGGATAAGGACTGAGAAACATATAGTGTCTATGGCCACCTCTTTAATGATAGGGAGAAAAACCAAGAGCTACAGAGTGAAGCGGTTGCCTAGGTTTGATTGTGAAATCAAAGATACTACTTTCACCCATGCAAGAATTGATGATGACTCACCTATAAATATCCCTCCGACCTTCGTGTTTGCCAAGCTCAAACTTGGATCTACCAAGAAGTCAAGAGAGATCGTTCAATTGGTTGATCGGTCCATTAAACGGTCACGAGGAACTATTTCAGTCATCATTACTTTCCAAGGTGCTCTACTCCAAGTACACTTCATGATCATTGACATTGAGCACTGAGGAGAGTTCACCCAGTCTCCGATCATTCTAGGGAAGCTGTTCTTAGCCTTAGCTAGGGCAACTATAGATTGTGAGACTCAGAAGATCGATTTCCTACATTGGGAGCACTCCGGCCTCACCCAATCTTTGAGGACACATGATATTCTAAGGTAACCCGTAAAGTCGCTGACAGCCATGACCTCCGAGAGACAGTTGAGTCCCATCTCTCTACTACACCTAGGATACCGACTGTCCATACGACCATTAGTTCAGTAACTCCCTACACCTACACATCACCCACTGCTTATATCACCACCATCGTGACAGCTTCTAGAGAGGACTCACAACCAGAAGTTGCCACTAAGTCGGACAAGATCATTTCTGATTTCCTTTATTATTTTGATGATCCGACGCATGAGCTGACCAATGCCAAGCCAACTGAGAACACCATTCCATACCAGAGACGTGTGTTGACCCTGCAGGAGTATTGCAATGCATATGGTAACTCATCTGATGATGAACCTCTGGTCAGTACCTCACACACACCACATCCAGGACCTACATCAAAAGATACAACTAGGACCAGATTGACCAATCTCGATAAATCGATTGCTCCATCCTCTAGTCGGTCATTTGGTAAGAAGAAGAAGTATATTGATTCCTCAAGGTGTTCCCCCAAACTCTTCAAGACGTATCACTCTCCTCTTCCTCTTGATGCTCCATGTTCTAGAAAACTGACTTAGAAAGTTGCCTTCAACATACCAGAGAAGGAATTTTCTAAGGAGTCCTCATCAGGTCCAGATGAGGTGATCTATATGAGTGAGCTCAGTTCAGCTATTATTAAGCCATATTTAAGCAAGCAGCCATGTGTCGACCCTCATTGTACGTTCCCTATCCCTCACTATTATTCCTCTTAGGATGATTCTGACAGCGACCCATGTGTATACTACCCACCCCCTCGCTCCCGCAAGAAGGTCCGCCACAAACCTTCTTGATCATTGTATATTCTCACTCCTCCTTGTATAGTTTTTATTTCTTTTATTTCCCTCCCTCCCCTGTGATTCGCATCACTCACCCCAGTTCCGTATCGTTTTCATTTTGTGGCTATACTTAGGATGTCTAGATCCTAAGTATAGGGGGGTAAGTGACTCAAGTTGCTCCATCTCTTTTTTTTATTTTTGTATATTCTTTCCCACCCTCATCAGTCCCCCAATCTTGTGTTCTCTCCAATACTTAGGCTGACCAGAGCCCAAGTATGGGGGGGAGGGCGATGCTCGTTGTGTATTCTCCAACGCCTTTATATTCTTCTTCTCTTCTATTCTTTTCACCCACGTATGCTTAGTACGAGCTATGGCTTTTGTCACCTAGTGCCATGATACCTATAGCCCGTACTATGACTTATTTGTAATTAAAATAAGGGGTTATGGGTAAATTATTGTAAATAAGAGGTATACCAATTTAAAACTTTTTCATAAAACAAAAAATTTAAAAAAATAAAAAAAACTCATTTTTTTAAAACATCACTTTTTGAAAAAAATCAAAAATATTTTCAAAAAAAAATCTCTTTTCAAAAAAAAACTTTTCAAATTTTTTTCTTCTTTCTTCCTCTTTTTTTTCAAAATTTTTCAAAAAAATGTCCTTTCTTATTTCCCTTTCTTTAAAAAAACCATTTGAAAAAAAACAAAAATCTTTTTCAAAAAACTTTTTTCTTCTTTTCCTTTCTATTTCAAAAAAATCACAAAAATCAAAATAAAAAACTAACTGATGATTTGGTTTAGGCTCTGACACTTTCACATTCACACAAGACTAGTGAAGTTCGTGAAAACTTGGTTTATGAGGTCTTGAGATTTTAAGTTAACCAACCTTAGTTATTAGGGTCTTTGACTTAATTGTTCACATTTCACTAGTTTGAAAGATTTGTGTGCTATATTGCATGCTTAGTCTCTACCTTAAGAATATGATCACTTGAGGAACTGGGATGAGGGATTTGAGTTTTGACTTTATTTTATGATGCTCGAGGATGGGATAAAATCAATGAAGACTTCATGAAACCTTAGTGTCAGCACCTTTAGCCAGCATGAGAACATGGTTCTTGTACTATCACTTGACATTTACCTATGTGCTAGGGTGTGATGAAATTTAAAAACTTTTGTTGATCAGTGTGCGCCAACTCTTAGTAAAAGCAGTGGAGCTAGCCAAAAGCAAAGAAAAGAAAAAAATAAGTGTAAAGAAAAGCTCTCACCATACAAAGTCAAATATCAAAGAGCTTCCACCAAAGGCGAGCGCTCCCAACCATTTCAAATTGTCCACTTGGACCACCGCTATTATGACTAAGGAGTCGGGCTAGAACCAGTCTGGGTGTAGAAGGTACGATAGGTACTCAAAAAAGACACACCCCAGTGTACTCCCAGGAAAACAATTGCAGACAACTCCAACTTCTCTTGACGGACACACTGATCAACAACAAAAAAATACATGTGTTGAGTTAATAAGGCAGTCGAGAGGATACTTGTTCTAATAAGAGGGTGAGAAGAAATGATGAAATCCTATGCCCTCCATTAACTGGCCTTCCATCTATACTTTGAAGTCTGACAACTAAAGAGATGGTGGTTTGGATGCAAGAGATGGTTTATCCACTAGTGTTGAGGATCGAGTTCTTAGGAGAGTCTCTTGGACTGGATCCTTGGGTGAAGTTGCGACTCTACTCTTGTAATTGCAGTCCACACTTAAAGTCATATCTCTATTATATATATGTACAGAGAGAGTCTGATGATTAGGGAAATTTGATACCTTTTGACTAGAGCTTGGTTCAACATAGAATTTTAGGATCTCTAAACCAAGAGTTCTTGAACGGATCAAGTCCTGTATTCACATGCACAGTCAAGGGTTAATCCAACTTATTCATTCTTTATTTGCTCAAGGACTAGCAAAATTTAAGTATAGGGGGGTGATGAATTCGCGATTCATCATCTCAATATATTGATCTTAGCAAAATCCCTGATTAAAATCTCAAATAATGTCCATAAAATCAATAAATTAATAAAATAAATCTTGTAAATAAAATACACTAATTATTATATATTATATTGAACAAAATAAATTATAATAAAAAATCGTAAAAAGGAGTTTTTCACCTGTAAATAGCCCAAAACTTCATGTATTTTTAATTATTTTATTTCAACTCCTTTTCGGCTAATTTTTTTCTGACTTGTTTATAAAAATGTATAGAAAAATAAAAAAATATAAAATAAATTCTATCTCAAATAATTACTCCTAGATCCTAAAGAAGAAAGGTTGTAAAGTCCAATTTCTCGGCCGACCCGCTTCGTATCAACTCCAAAATCACCAAACTCACTTTTAAAGTTTAAGTTAGAAAATTATCATTAAATAAGAGCTCATTTATAAAATTTGGGTTTTGGGACCTAGTTGTACATTGTTTATATTGTACATATTCTTTCTTCTTCATTTTTATTTTCTTTTTCTTAATTATTAAAAATCCCAAAAGACCATTGTTGTGTTTTATTTTATTTTTAATAATTTATTTTATTTTTATGTTGTAAATATCTTTTATTAAAAATACAAAAAAAATTAAAATTAGAAAAGTAAAAATGTGTACATATTATTTGTCTTATTTTGTAAATTCTCCACTCTTTTTCTTCTCTTTATTTTATTATATTTTAGTAGCCTACTTTATTTTATTTTATTTTTTTATTTTATTTAATTTTCATTCTCTACAATAACCTCCCATTCCACTCCATCTCCTCCATCATTTTATTATAACCTCAATTCAACACTACCATTTTTTCAACCTCCCATTCAACTCCACCATTCCATCATTTTTCTAACTCCCATTTTTCTTCTTTTTTTATTCTTCTCTTCATCCACATTTTTCGCCATCCACCTTTATGTGAGAGAGAGCACGAGCTCCCTGAGTTGAATCGGAGAAAGCGTGACAACCGTGGTCGAGCGACAACCGCCTCCTCTCTGGTAAGATCCGTTGGCATTCCAGCCAACGTCGCAGTCGCCCCCGCGCGCTGCTCGAGCACATCGCTCGTCAGACATTCGAGCGATGACCGTGCTTCTCATGAATACGCCATATGCATCCGCTTCCATTTTAGGTAATTTCTCTTTTTATCATTTGTCATCATTTTTATTTTCTGAATTTTCTTATCACATCACATCACCGCCACACACCTTCACTTGTTTATTTTCGTTAAAACATTACCAACATCATACCATCATTTTCATCTTTTACCTTTATTCCTTATTTAGGAAATTAAAAAAAATTAAAAAAAATAAAAGAACCAATTCAAAAAATAAAAAAACATAAAACAGAAAAAATTTGGTAGCAGCGGCGGCCATCACCCACTGCCGACCACCGCCGTGCCTCCACCCGCAGCCCTCCAGGTTGCAGCCTCCTGTGCTGCCACAACCGTCGCCACCGTGGCCCACAGCGCAACAACTTCACCACTCCAGCACCACCTAGCTGTGGCCCATCCTCTTCTCTTGGTTCAGCCACCTACACGCGCAGGTCCCCCCGCCCCGCAGCCTACACGTGCAGACCATCCATCCCATGCCTATCCTCGTGCGGCACTCCCCATCACCACCGCAACTGCCGTGCTTTCTCCACCGACTTCCGTGCGCTGCTCCGCCAAGGCCGTTCGCCTTATCTCCCCCCATCTTGTGCCCTAGCCGCTAGAGAAGAAGAAGGTCCATTTCATTTTTTTTATTTTTGTAAAAATTACATCTTTTCCCGTTAAGTTTCTGTAATTACAAAGTAGTCACTATACATATTTTGTTAGTAAGTTTTGTTTTCTGTATTTTACACGGATAACCCTATGTTTATGCATTAACTTGGATATTATTTTGGCATCGTTTATTTTAATGAAAAATGGCATATTGTTGAGCAACTAACTTTCTATCATTTAAATATTTATTTGGATTTTTGTGAACTATGGTTCATTAATTAAAATTCTTTAAGTGAAGAATTATATATTTTACCCAATTTGAGCTCTTAATTCTGTATCTAACCCACGGTTGCTCCAAAAAATCTTAAAAAATCAATAATGATGCCTCAAACATGACTTAAGTACTATCCAATTTTAATATTCGTTAGAATTGTCTTGTATCTCAAATAAATTATAAAGTGATTTTTGTAATTTTTTAATTAAATCCACAGATGCTATTTTTACAAAATTCCAACTCTCTGGGTTTCCTCATATAAATACCTTTTTGAGATAATTAGCTCTCGTGATGATTTGATATTGTGGATTTATTAGGAATTAATTACTCAATGTCACTTTATTTTCATAAAAAATCCATAAAAATTCATATATTGTCAGAAATATCCAAAAAATATATTGTAGAATCATTGCATCATGTTTAATTCCCAGTAAAGTTTTCATAATTTTTGCATTCTGTTTGAGTGAAAAAATTTGCAAAAACCCATAAAAAGTGTGTGTTTTTCATTGTTGCTTTTCAACTCTTAAAATTCCAAAAAAATATGTTTTGCATTCATCATTGGATTATATTTCTAGAAAAAACTATAATTTAGCTAAATTGAATTAATTTCATATTAAAATTAATTTAGCTAAGTTGTGTGTTTTCTCATTAACTTAATTCACCCGCATTTTGCATTCGCATTTATTTTTGCATAAACAAAATATCAAAAAATTCGTATTGGAAACCTAGACCCAAGTTTTCTGAATTAACCCAAAGTTGTTCCTTTGCCCCCCTTTATTCAACCCAGGACTTGTCCGGGATATAAATTCAATCTGAGACACTCTTCACGGAGATCTTTTCTGGGTTCTGACTGATTCTCTAAGTACATGTATTACAACGTGTACAAATTATCACGGACCTTAAAGACCAATCAGATGATTCGTGCAATAAAGAATTAAACTTAAAAAGAACAAAACAAATATTTAACGAAATAAAAATGCAATTTCACTAATAAAAAAATACAAACTAAAGCACCTCCTTCTTCGATTACAAACGGCTAAGATTAGGGAGGTAGGGGCAATGGACCACACACGGTTGCGAGAAGGAGGAGCCGCTGCCATGCCTGGAGGAGGCAGTTGGCCGGGGCGTCGCAACCTGCGCGGAGGCGATGGACGCGTGGTGGCTGAGGTACGGCGACAACGATGGTGTCTTGTGGGGGTGGGAACTAGTGGATGAAGATGAGGTCGCGTGGACGGTCGCGTGCGTCCGCACATGGAGGAGCGGAGACTGCATGTCTGGGTGGTAGTGTTGAGGTGGGAGGAGCAGCGGCCACGCGCAAAGGTGGTCGCAAGAGGGGTCGGCTGGCACCGTACGCTTGGCGGGGGGGGGGGGGGGGCAGACGCGTAGGATGTGGACGGAGGGCGCACGGCCGCACGTGGCTGGTGCGGGGCGAGGCGAGGAGGGGCCACCACTAGCGACGGTGGCTGAGCGTGATCGACGAGCGGGAAGGGCCGACGGCGGGGGCGCCTGCTGCGTCCCTGCACTTTTTTTTTATTTTTTTGGTATTTTTTTGTGATTTTATTTTTTTAAATTTTATGAAATAGAGAACAAATATGAAAAGATGATGGTGGTGATATAATGTAAAAAATGAAGATGATTAATATTAAAAAATGTTATATAATAATAAAAAACTGAGAAGAAGATATAAAACTTACCTGAATCTTCACTGGAATGCGGAGCAGCTACGCTGAACTCCTTTCGTGGCCTCGAGCATGTGACCAAACATGCTAGGTTGCACAACAACCTAGAGGAAACAGCGATGCGGAGCGGAGCTCCATGGATCCCGCCTGAAAGGAGGTTGTCGCTTTGTATCGGGGTGGAACGCTGTCACCGATCAACCTCGATGAGCTCTCTCCTTTTTATATAAGAATGTTAGATTAATCCCTTGATTTACAACTTCAATTAGAGGTCGAGGTCGTTTGCCTCGAGCTAGAGGATATTTATTTGTAGGTGTCATGTCTCGAGGACCTTCCTGGAGCTGAATTGAAACTCTATCAGTTGCTTTAGGTTGCTGATGAAGGCGAAAATTGCGGAGTCTAAAATGAGCCTCACAAGGCAAGGACTTAGTCGTTGTGACGACTTCTCAACAGTTTCGTTCAATCAATAATCAACCAACACAAAGAATAAATCAAGCAAAGCAAGTGTGAATCAAAATTTATTATACCCTACTACATGTGAATAGTGACAAGCAAGTAGGGGTCGAACACATGAAACAAAGGTGTAGAGCAATGTAATCAATCACAAGGAATTTGTATTTTCAAGAATGTAGCCAAATTGTGGTTTTTATGGGTTTTTGCTTTTATAATTTCTTTTGGATTTTTTGTTTATATTTTTTTATGTTGTTTTTGAATTTATATTTTTATATTTTCTTTTTATATTTTCATATCTTTAATTTCCTTTTCTTTTTAGGAAATGTAATATATATATGTAGATATGTGTGTAATACAGGTGATATATAGATAGAATAGATAATAAATAATAAAAATTCAAGGAATTAAGTGTTTTTTGTGTTTTTAATATTTTTATACTATTTTTGTAATTTTAGGGGATTTTTCAAAATTTTAAGGATTTTTAAATGGGATAAAATATTAAAATAATGAAAAATTAAAATTATCAAGCCACCACAGAAAATCCCAAAACTATTTTTACATCAAAATATACTCCAAACCACAAAATCCATAATAAAGAAAACTATTTTTGGAGATATTATGAATTTTTGAGAGTTTTTATAAGGTTTTGAGTGTTTTGAGATTTTTAGGGTTTTTTCTTTTATATTTTTGTTTGTTTTTTGGAAAGATGGTAAAATAAAGGAAAGCAAAAAACTATTTTTTTATAGAATTAATCAAAATGATTTTATATTTTTTTTGTATTTTTATAAGGTATACTGTGAAAAATGGTACTATTTTTTATTTTTCAAAAATATAAAAATAAACATAAATCACTCTACGAAAAATAGATGTGTTATGTAAGGTTATACGGTATTTAAGTTAAGCCTCCTAGAATTTTTAAGGAAAAGGGACTATTTTTCACAATATAAAACAACAAAGAGAAAATTCTTTACTGGTACGGATCTAAATGTGCTTTCTAGAAAGTTATCTTTGATTTTTGAACCCCCAGAAATAACTCTAAGGGATTAACATGCAACTTCTCCATGCAAATAAAATATATACCACTGACGGTGTCTATTCTATAATTCTCAACTCACACAAGGGTCAATGTGCAAAATTTCCTCAAAATACCACACTTAATATTCCAAATTTATGACTTAATAATGATTAAATAAACCCGCGAGGGTTTGTTTGTAAAATAATTAAGCTTTGTCGGTTGAGCTGGCCAGGGACTAACAAGCAAATACTAGGAGAGTTGAGGTTCAAAGCACAAAACTCACAAATATTTTAATGTCAGATGAAAGATTATTGGTTGAATGGAAATGCAAAATACATGGGGGTTCAGAGCAAAATACCCACTAATTGTGCGGGAGCAGATGGTTCATGCTACTTCACTAATCCACGCGTCAAGCATCCGTCGATTGGTAGCGGTTTGCAATCGGGCAGCCGAGATTAATTTTCCTTGGAGGATCTGATAGTTGGGCAATGAAAAGATCTCACGGTAGCTATACGCTTGGCAGAATGGACCTGATCAGATGGTTGCGGAACACCGAGGAAGAATGAGCTAACAACACGGCCCTGCTAAGTTTTGATCTGCAAAATCTTGAGGTAGACGGCTCCTTCCTGGCTATTGAAGGTTTAAAAAGTGCCCTGGCATCCTCCTGCAATGCTGAGAGGTCTCAAAATGATGCGAGAGGGTCTCGATCAGTCCGGTGGAGCATCTTGACATGGGGGTTCTCCTGGGGGTTGATGGGGCTCGAGAAGCCTTCTTTTGATGGATTTTCCTGCAGGAGATGTCAGAGGCAAACAAATGCGAAGCCACGAGGCTCCAGAGGTCGGAATAGATACAGGGTGTATGGTATGGAGTCCTTTCGGTGAGAAGCGGAGTGGGAGGAACGGATTCCTCGATCCGTGCAGGATCGAGGTAAATGGAGACAAGGGAGGCATAAAGCAGATGAAGGGGAAGCTTAGGGAGGTATTAAGTGAGGCGGGGGATTACTGGAGTGGTTGGGAATGGGTGCCAGAGCTGGAGCTCCGTTGTTCAAAGATTTGGATTTTACAAAATAGCAGAAGAAATGGAGCGAACTAAATGGTGAATTTATCTTACTGCTAGGCTAAAGAGTTGAAAGAGAGAAGAAAATAGAATCTTACCATCTAAGCTTGACCAGAACCGGAGCTCCAGCGAGGTTGGCGGTGAGTAGTGGATCACGCCTCAATTCAACACCAGACATCACACCAAGGGGCTAGATCACCTCCTGCTGTCACAAGGATGTCAACTCCAGGCTCATATCTAGGGCAAAGGGCGGAAGAGGAATCAAAGATCAAAGGTTGGATAGATGTGAGGCTAAGTGGGGGTGAGTGGTCAATTGGGAAGATCGATGGGGATCAAGTGATGCAATCCTCAAGTCAATCATCGTGCATGATAGTGCATATGTCGAGGAAAAAAACAAATAAGAAATCAACCCAAAATTGTGTTTGTATCAAGTTGGAAAAATCGACAAAAAAGCCAAGTTCAAACGAGGTATGGCGAAGGTTGTTGGATGTTAGAGGAGTTGACTGGAGTCAACCCTTGGCGCGCCCTAGTTGGTCCACATGGACCAACCAGGAAAAATCCAGTCTGGAATTATTTAGAAATCACATAATAAATAACAAATGATTTTATTAAAATAAAGTTAAAAATTAAAAATGTTTGTTATTTTCTATACTATTTTACCATGATTTTTATTTATTTTTTTGTAAGTTAATTTTATTACAAGTTAATTTTTAGGATTTTGTTTATTAGTATATTTACATATGTTTTGATTCTTTTATTTTTAATTTGTGTTTTTTATTTTATTATTTTATTTTCCTATTTTATATAGTTCAAACTTATTTTTATATGCACAAATATATTTTTATTATATTTTTTGATATAATATATATATATACTTAAATAAATAGGGTGATATAATATATATGTATATGTATAGGTATTTTCTCTATGTATTATATATACTTATTTTATCTTAATGTTTTATTTATGGTTTAACTTTAGTTTTAATAGGTATATATATTATAAATAATATTTATAAAATTATAAAAATATAGAATTATGAAAATAATAAAGAATAAATAAAATAATATTTTATACCAGTAAATTAGGGTCTAAAACCTAACTTTTACATACTAACTCCAAATTAAATGAAAAATCTTCATTAAATAGCTTATAAAAAGTTATATACAATTAAAGTGATTTCGATACATTTTGAATTTTTACTTGGGAGATATGGGTCTATGAAGTTTGGGTTTTGAGATTTTATTTTGCATGTAAAATGCATGATGTCAATTAATTTTGTATGAAATCAATTTTCTATTTTTCCATACAAGTTTATCTACAACGTTCATGTACAAAGTTTCTTTATTTGAGGTATAAAAAGTAGAAAATAAAATAGGTCCCAAAAATGAATAAATAATGAATTAAAAATGGAAATTATTGGTGATTTTTGGCCCTTATCTCCTCCTCCTTTATTCCTTGTCGACCTAGTCATCATATTCTTTTATTCTTTTCTTTATTCGATAACTTTGTCATTAAAGTAGTATTTTATACCTAATAAATGGAATAAAGTGTGAATATCAATTTGTACAAATTAGGGCTATTTACATGCATTAGGTAGGGTTTTTAACGTCAAAATGATAGATAAAAGTGATGAACTGGAGATTCATAACCCCCTATACTTACCTTTGCTAGTCCCTAGCAAACACTTATGCAATAAGTGTAGAAAAATAAATAAAAGAAGAGAAAAAGAAAGAAAGTGGATTGAATTTAATTTTCAAACTCATCTTCAAAAAAATCAAAGTTTGGAGATTAAGTCGGACCTTTGGATTTTATGTGTGGTCGGAACCTTATTGGGAAACAGATTTAAAATACAATAGCCTTCAAGAATTCCAAAACTCTGCTCAAGTCTCCTCAATAGCCAGGTTAGAATACTTCAACTCATTGAACAACGTCACACTACCCTTGTTAATTCGATCAAATTAATGGTCAAATTAATTAATCGTCGTTCTTTGCAGTCAGATAATGAGAGCAGATCAAAAACCACTTTTAATTAAAGCAAGTTAATCTAGAGTGGCAAATTTTTTACTTGGGCAAGCCCAATGTTGAACTCAAGGAGGCAGCTGTCTCCTTAGGTAGATTTTTAGCAAAGTCCAAGGTTTGATTTTCAATGGAGAATTTTTTTGGTCTTTTTCGGTTTTTTATGCAAGACACATGCACAATCCAGTCAGTTGACAAGTTAAATTCAAAAATATGGTAAAATTGATTCCGAAAATTATGAAACATGGCCAGATGATGGAATGGGATGAAATTAAGCTACATAAATTTTTTTGGAATTTTCTGACACTAAATGAATTTATTGTGAATTAAAAAGTGAAGGCAGGGTGATTTTGACTAAATTAATTTTAATAAATATCAAATCACAATATTTTTAGAAGTAAAAATTATCCTAGATAGATCTAAAGGTGAGGAATCCAGGAAAAATATTAAACCTAAATTTCTGTGTGAAATGAACCTATTAAAAATTAATTAAGAAAATCACTTAATGATTTATTCAGGCCTCGGGATGTGTTCAATTGAGATGAAATTTTTATGCAATGTAAACCTAATTATCCTAGATCTAATGTGATTTTTTAGGGATTTTGGATCACAGAGTAATTACTATCAATTAAGAGACATAAATGGGCAAAATATAGTAAAATTCAGCCAATTAACTTGGTGGTCTTCGGAGGCTCGGAGCAGGGCTCGGGTGGCTTTGGAGGTTCGGATCTGGCTCAGAGTAGCTTCGGGTGATCCAAGCCTAGTGGTCGGGGAAGAGGCTCGGATCGGCGACGTGGCTCGATGTGGACCGTAGGATCAAGGAGGATCCAACGGCAGTTGGCTGCGGGTACGTGGCGTGTCTGGATCCGTTAGATCAAGATCAATCCAACGGTGATGGGTCGCTCATGAGACAAGGATGTGGTCGATCAGTGACCGTTGGATCTAGATTAATCCAACGACACTTGGAGCGGGCAAGGGCGATGATGTGGCACGATCTGGATGCTTAGGATCTGCCTGATCCTACGACTGCGGAACGTGCGTGATGTGGTTGGTTCCTGGCCGTTCGATCAAGGGGATCGAACGACTGCTGGCTGTCATCCCCAACGGTCCTCCGCCTTCTGCGGCGGAGAGGACTGGGCTCCGGCGAAGCTGACCTAGCTCTGCCTCGTCCTCCCGTCTTCGGTGAAGGATGCTGGAGGCCGGGTCTGGCGTAGCTCAGAAGGTTCGTGGAGGGACGACGGAGTGTCCGGTGATGTTGGATGAGGCTGGGGTGACCTGGAGGCCACTGGCGATGAAGCTCGAAGATGCGCTGGTGAAGCTTCTGGCCAATCAAGGAGATAGTACTTGCAGGGGGTTAGAAGATAGCCGAAGCATGCGAAATGTTCATGGAGTGGTCGGGAATGAAATGCGAGGCCTGTGAAGCGGTGATGGTGTCCGGTGATCGAGCTTCACCAAGGTGGCGGAGCTGGCGTCGGTGAGGGGTGAAGTACGTCGTCGGATGAAACTAAAGGGCTCGCGAAAATCAGATCTCACTTGCGTAGCTCGGAGAATGATTGGCGGAGCGGGATGAGGCTCGTGGACGGTGAATAAAATCGGAGAAGGAGGAAGAAAAGTAAGAAGAAGATGGGGGAAGAGATGGAGGGATCTACCTGGGATCAGAAGCTCGGAGGGAGCTTCCAAGTCATCGCTCGAAGGCCGGTAGGGGACATGAGCTCGTGCAGCGCCTTGGAGAAGCTGCGACATGACGGTGGAGGGTCGTGGATCTCGTCGGAGGTGGTTCTCGGTCTTCGCTCAACCTCAGGTCAAATTATTGTCACCAATCTGAAGGTGGGAGCTCGGAGATACTCTCTGTGGTGGCAGATGGGGGTGAAAGTGACCGGAGGCGACTTATTTATAGGATGAAGGTGACGACATGGATGGCGAGGAGGTGGTGTTCGTGGGTGTCGTGGAGCGAGGTTGAGGGTCGTCATGGAGATCGAGGGGGCTGGCGAAGATGAGGGACGAGTGGGCTATGTCGTGGTGGCGCTAGGGGTCGGAGATGATGGTCGGTGTGGAACCCAAAATAGAAAGGGGGCAGCCCCTTGCGCACGATGGAGGACGTGGGTGCGGGGTGTGCGGAGGTAGACGACGATCCCTTGGCCGTTGGATCAGGCGATCCAATGGTCCAGACGAAGGCGCGGATCGATGCTTGGGATTAGATCTAGGACGCGACATCGGAGGGCACAGGACGTGCCACGTGGCGGATGCAAGGCGAGGCACTAACGGGCGGTCTTAATGAGGTCTGGGTTTTGATCGAGCGACTGGAAATAATTGCGGTGATGAAGGGTGAAGATCAAGGCTCCCAGAGCGAGATCGGATGGCGCACAGAGCACCACGTGGAGGCTTGTGGGCGAGGCACTAGCGGACGACGCGGATGAGAGCTGGGGATGATCAAACGGTGGAAAACCAAGGGCGTACGTGGAAGTCACTGGGCCGTTGGATCTAGATTGAGATCCAACGGCCAGGGATGCGGGCGGACCGGTCAAAGGGAGCGTGTCGCGTGGCGCAATCAGAGGGCGCCACGTGGCCAGCTCTGAGTGGCTGAAAAGAAAAAATAAGATTAGAGGGAGGAGTCCGAATTTGGAAAAACTCAAAACATGAAAGTTGTAGATCTTGATGAGATCTACAAGTTTCTTGTTGACCAAAAACGGGGATGAGGTAAATGTGATACAAAAAATACAAGAATACAAATATACATATGTATAGTATACAAAGTGGCCCAAAAACCCAAATTTTGCCTACGAGCTCCGAATTGAATGAAATTAGTCTCATTTTAAAGGTCTCTGGATGTGTATTCATCTGGAGGTGAGTAGACCTAATTCGGAATTTGTAGGAGAGAGATATTAACATTCTAAGGTCCAGGGGGTTTGGGGCTTTATTGGGTATTTTACAAGATAGGAACTCTGGCCTTCTTCCTTATATTATTAACTAATGGTGTACACATTATAAGGAAGGTGTTATTTTATTTTGGAGGGGGTAAAATACAAATAAAGAGGTGGATATTTTACAAGTGGATTTTACACATGGATTGGCTTCTTATTTAAATGCAAATATGAATGCTAAGATGCATATCTTGTGGATTGATGCATGAATGCTATTTATGCAAGATAAAGGGAAATATGATTCTAAATACCCGGGGACAAAGCTCTATTTTCAACTTTATCATACGCAAGCCCTTATGATTATGAATCTCACTTGTACAATGCATGTGATAGCGGCTCCCCTCAACTGAAATGACAAAGAGACTGACTTCTCCAGCATGAAAACCCAATGATTCCTCAATCTAGCAACTCTTTCCTCGAGGAAGGGGGTATTCTCTTCTATGTTCAAGTGATAATCAACTCGAGAGGAGAGGGTGAAGAGAAGAATGGATGGTAGCCAGTGTAGCTACCTATCCTAGGTTGCATGGCAAATGTAGTCAAGTCACCTAGCTGTAGGCTCACCGATGAATATGTGATTCATCACTCTAAAAGTTGAAAATAGAGCTTTGTTCCTGAGTAATTAGCTACAAATAATCACTTATATTGCATGATTAGAATTCATGCATGTGTAAATAATATCTGCATTTTAGCATTCATATTTGCATTAAATAAGGAGCCAAATTCACTTGTAATTATCCACCTGTATATTAGCTAAAACACCACATTTTATACTAACTCCAAATACAATAAAATCAACTCTATAGTGTTTATATTACTAACACTAATAAAGAAAAACTATCAAAAAAATACTAACTTGTAAAGTTGACCAATAAACCCAAATCCAAGTTTGAGACTATGAACCTTAAAATGTAAATATCTCTCTTATACAGTGTCCGATTTAGGTCTACTCACTTTTAAAGTAATATACATTCAAAGACCTTCAAAACAAGACTAATTTCATGAAAATCGGATATCGTATGTGAAACTTGGGTTTTGGACCGTTATTGTATATTGTACACATTGACCATAATACCCTTCATTTTATCTTTTTATTTTCTTAATTATTAAAATCCACAAAAATTAAATTAAATTGTAAATATTTCTCTCATATTTTCTCTATTTTATTTTGAATTTTCTCTTATTTAAAAATAACAAAAAATTTCTGCAAAAGATAAAAATGCAGTATTTTATATCTATAAGGTACCACCCAAAAATACACTTTGTACATATGACTTCTTTTGATTTTTGATCCTTCACGAAAGTTGTAGATCTCGTCGAGATGTGCAATTTTTGTGTTGACCACTTTTTGATTTGACCCCTTTTGTTATTTTTTATTTACATTTAATTTATTATTTTTCTGGGAGCGACACGTCTCAGCTCCTGGAACCGCCACGTGTCACCCCCATTTTTTATATTTTCATATTTATTTATTTACATTTTATTTTATTTTAATTTATATATATTTCCATTTTTTTCTCTCTTCTTTAAATTTTAGCCTACTTATTTTATTTATTATTTGTTTCCCCCCTTTTACTTCTTCTCCTTTACTTGTCCTCCACTCCAAGTCACCAACTCCCCATTTTCCCCTCTTTCTCCACTTCTTTTCTAACCTTCCTCTCCTCCTTTTTATTCTCTCCTCCTCCCCCAATTCAAATCATCCACCATTTCCTAAACAAGAGAGGAGAGAACTCCAGCCCCGTCGAAGCTCTGAGGTGACAACTCCACCTTCGACGTTGAGAAACGACGAGTCTCCGATCTTCTTCGACCATTGGAGAGATCCGCAAAGCTCCGCTTCACGTTGCACTTCCTTCCAGGTTGCTGCCCAATCTCGTATGCTCCGCCACATGCTTGAGGCCACGACGGGAGCCGCGCACCGCAACTTTGCCCTATGGCGAAATCACAGGTAAGTATCCCTCTACTTTTCCTTGTCATTTTTTATCTAACACCATTTATTTATCATGTTCGTCATCACATTTTCATCACCACATAAGGTTTTTTTAACTCACACTATTACCACCAATCATCTCTTACATCATTATCATCAGCATACATCATCATACCACCTATTCCTACAATTTCATTTCCTGTTAAAAAAATTAAAAAAAATATATCACATGAAAAAAATAAAAAAAAGAG
This sequence comes from Ottelia alismoides, assembly GCA_037367405.1. NCBI lineage: Eukaryota > Viridiplantae > Streptophyta > Magnoliopsida > Alismatales > Hydrocharitaceae > Ottelia > Ottelia alismoides. The sequence goes on from JAZKJV010001569.1 coordinate 135,559, forward strand.
TGCAGGTCCATCCCTTACAAGCCTCCATTGCGTCGCCGCATCACCTGCAGCCCCTGGCCAGCCAACAACCAGCCACTAGAGCTGCACCCTTGCACGAGCGGCCGCCAGCACGTGCCCACCTGTGTCGCTTGCCCCAGCGGTCGTGCCCCTTTGACCTTCGTGGCCTCCGCCCTTCTCGGCCGCCAGCCATGCCACCACGACCGACTCCCCCGCCCCCCCACACCCCCCCATTCCAGCCAGCGCGCCCCAAATGCCCTTGCTAGGCCACCCCTCTGCCTCTCGGCCATAGCGCCCCTGCGCGCCACCTTCAACCGCTCCCAGCGGCTCCCAGCCACCAAACCCTCACACGCCTCCTACGCGTGGGCGTTCGCTGCCATTGCCCACCTGGTCTCGCACCCTCCGCCGCCCTCTTCCAGATGTCCCGCACCTCCCAACCGTGCGGTGACCCCTTCCGTATGATGCTGCCCATCGCGGCCGACCTACGTGCCCTTCAGCCTTCCTCGCCTCCTCACGCGCATGACCGCCCGCCAGCCCACTCCGCCCGCTCGTGCGACCCCCACGCGACCTCGCCGTCATCCGCACTCCCTGCCCTAGTCGCGCCTAGGAAGGTGGGTTCCTTTCTTGGAAGAAGGTCTATTTTAATATTTTTTTATTATTTTGTGAATATTGCATAGTCACCCCATCATATTTTTAAAATTTCAATAGTGCCCTTAGGCATACTTTATTTCGTTAGATATTCATTTCTGTATTACAAAGACATCCTTGACTTTGAGCATTAATTTGGACATCTTTTTTGCATCATTTATTTTAATGAAAAATAGCATATTGTTGAGCAACTAATTCTTTATCATTTGGATATTTATTTGTAATTTTGTCAATATAGGCTAATTAACTAAAATTATTTTGATGAAAAATTGAATATTTTATCCATTTCATGTTCTGTAATTCATATGTAATCAAATTTTCTGCCAAAATTGTGTAAAAATCAGATTTGATGCCTCTAGTTGTTCTTTAATTGCTATCCAAATTTCATCTAATTGGAGTTGTCTTGTGAATAAAATAAATTTTAGAGTGATTTCTGTAATTGATTTTTAATTAAATCCATAGATATTATTTTTTGCGAAATTTCAACTCTTCTGGATTGATCATTTAAATATCTATTTGAGATAAATCTCTCTCTGAATAATTAGATTCTGTGGATTTATTAAAAATAAAATACTCTCAGTCACTATGTTTTCCTTAAAAAAAATCATAAATAAATCGTAAATTGTCAGAAAATTCTAAAAAATAGTGGTAGCTTCCTTTCATTATATTTCACTTCCAGTAAAAATTTCATAATTTTTGCATTCTGTTTGCATGAAAAATTGCATAAAACCCCCCAAAATTTACATTTTTCATTTGTGCATCTTAAATCCAAAAATTCCAAAAAAATACATTTCGCATTCATAATTGAATTAGGTTTCTAGAAAAATACAATTTAGCTAATTTGGATTAATATCACATTAAAATTAGTTTGGCTAAGTTGTGTGTTTTCATATTAACTTAATTCAACTACATTTTGCATTTGGCATTTTTATTGCATAAAAAAATTAAAAAAATCCTGCTTGGAAACCGTGAGCTAATTCCTTTAATCTGATCCGAAGTTGTTCATTTGCCTCCTTGAGTCGATCTTGAGGCTTGCCCATGTTAAAAATACATCAAACTGTCCATTATTTAACTCATCGATTCATCGATTCGTGTGGTCATTTTTTGATCGATCATGATTGCCTAACTACAACAAAATCGACACACATTCAAATTAAGAGGGCATCTTAGCGGTCCATCAAATGGCGCCATTGCCGGGGAGGCAAACAACTTAGGATCATTTTAGAAAATTAGGTTTTGTTTTTCCATTCATTCGGTTAGTCTGGCCCCCGAACCCATTTATAATTATTCCATTTTTTCAATTATTTTTCTATTTATTTTTTCATCTATCTCTCTCTAATATAATTTTTATCTTTTTGTACAAGGGTCCGGTGGACTTGGAGCAGCTTTCTTGAATTCGACGCATCTCAAAGTGCATCGAAGGCCGACAATTCGTGGATCAAGTCAGATGTTGAGACGCCAAAAAGATTTTCATTTTCATTAATTTGTAATAATTGCATTTAAAGCGATTCCCGTTTGGGTTCTCGCGCGTGTAACTGAATAAAAAAAGGAGACTCTCTGTGTTGTGCGGTTGCTTGACGTAGGATAGAACCTGCACTCATGGCTCTCAGAGCTTCCTAGGACTGTTTGTGCTCGTAATTTCTAGGACCACACTTCACCATTAAAAGATGCACTTAGACTACAAGACTTCAGCCAAATTTAAATTCATTCTTCACTCGTTAATAGAACTACCTTTCTAGGAGCATCTTTTCATCGCTTGCATTCATTTAGTGTAAATTTTCAATTCAGTATTGCATCATGCATTGTAGAGAGCTGGAGGTACTGTAAGTCTTCTTACTCAAGCATTCATCATCGTTTTCTCGAATGCATCGACTTTTTCCGATTCCCTCTCTTGGTTTTTCTAACTTAGGATAAAGGAATTGGCACTGGACGGTAGACGTGATTGCTTGTGTGGATTAAATAAAGTGATATCTAATCTCTAAAATCGAGAGTGCTAATAGAATAGGACCCCAAAAATGACTAATATTAACCCTTATTTGCGGGAGAGCAACCTCGACCTTGATTTCAGGTTGAGTGAGGGTACAGAGTGCGTGTGCACACCCTAAGATAGAGCCAAAATCCCCGCCTTCCATATCGCGTACCCTGATCCTAGCAAATTTCATAGGCTGAACTACTCGAGGTTCAACTGACCAACACCAAGTAGCCTCCGCCTGCTTCGGCATGTAGATAGGGTTGAAGCAGCGGTGCACCGCGACAAGTTGCTAGTAACCCTAGATCAACTTCCTTGGCCTGCACGCCTAGGCCACTCGACGACCCTTGCCGCGGATCTGCATCATCGACGATACCCCGTGCTTCTCCAGCGGCTGTCGTGCTCCGCCCGCAACCCCCACAGCAGCCCATCAGCCGAGTAGCATCACCGCCACACGTGCAAGGCTGCACCACGTGCGTCACCCTGCCTCGACAACACTGCTTCTCCCGCCCGTCGCCAAGGCCGCAGGCAGCTCTGCTGACGTCGAGCTACGCGTGACCTCCACTGTGTGCTCAACTGCTTAGCCTTTCCTCCTCCTCCACACAGTTCAACACAGCTGCCTACGCATCAGTCATGCATGTTATTTCATTCCTCACATGAGTAGCACGTGAGTTTGGTGAAATTTACAAGATGCCCTTGCCAAAGTAGCATATTTGCATAAGATCCCCAAACCACATAAGCAGCACGCGCACGAATGGAAAAATTACAACCGGACCCTTAGAGTTCCAACTATTCACGCCAGAGTCCCTACAAGCTAAGAGCATGTGCTGCACTTGCTCCCATCTGGAACAATTGCAAAATTAGCTCTTGAAGTCTAGGTAATTGCACTGAAGTCCCATCAGAATCTTTATTTTTATCAATTTTATTTCCTGTATTGCATTTTGAACCTTGTGTTTGCATATTCATTTGAACATTCATTTAGCATTATTTTATCTGTTTGAAAATTGCATATTGCAGAACAATCAATTCTTTATCTATGGAATATTTATTTGTAATTTGATGAGCTGTGGTTTATCTAATAGAATTAATTTGGTGAAATATTGCATATTTTACCCATTGTATATTCTGAAAATGATATTTAATTAATCCTTTCTCTAAAATTACAAAAAATCATAGTAGGTAGAGTTTGAGTAATTATATTTTGTGCCAAAAAATCATCACATTTGCACGTACATCGATGTCTAAATAAATTAATTGGTGTTTCACTTAATCGACTTTTAACAGGTCAGAAATTAATTATTTTTGAGGTCTAGTAATTTTCCTGGATTCATCTCATATAGAAGTATCTAGGATAATTTTAATCTCTGAAAATAATTTAACTTGTTATTTATTAAAACTAATTTTACAAAAACTATCATGCATTCATATTTAATTTGTAATCAATTCATATTCAGTCGAAAAATTCCAAAAAATTGCAACCCTATAACTAGCCAAAGGACCTCGGTTTGGCCTAATATAGTAATTAGATTGATTTTTTTTCACATTTCACATTCTTGCTAAGTTTGAGAATTTTTTGACTTAATTTGATCATACTTTACATTTTAACTCTCGAATTTGGTCTTAATTTCATTGCACTCGTTAATTGCATTAAAAAACCATAAAAAATATTCTCCTGAAAACCTAGCATCTAGACGACTGAAAATTAATCTAAGGAGAAAGTTGCCTCCCTTAGTCCGACCTTGGGCTTTCCCAAGTAAATAAAATCAACTGCTTTTGATTAACTGATATTGTTTTAAGCGGTTTTTGATTGATCCAAATTTACCCGACTGCGATGAATACATTTAAATTTAATTGCTAATACGATTGAATTAAGAGGGTGAATTACGGGTCTGTCACTCACATACATATGACTTTGAAGCTCTGGCTTGTTTATTGACTATACAAATATGTACATTCCGGCAGGAATTTTATTTTCAATCAGACCTGTCTATTTTTTTCGAGTTTATTATTTTTCTTTGTTTTGAAATACTATATACAACAACATTTACATATAGAGTTTTTCCTCTTGAGCCAGTAGACTATCCCTCTTTTGAAGCATTATTGCAACCCATACTCTCATGTCTTTAGACGTCTCTGCTACTGTACTGGTTGGGGTGCACTTCCTTCCCTAGAAGAGGATAAATGTTCCCACTTGTGTGCATCTCATACTGACGAATCCAATACCCACATCACTCCAAGTGAGTTGAGCCAAGTGAAGGGTGCATGTGTCCATGTTAGGTCATTATTAACAAGAGCCATGCGTGTGCTCTGAAATACTCTACTTAGGAAGTCAAGAAAACATTGAACCAAGTCTCATGATTCTCAAAGAATTAAGTCAACCAGACCTGAACTACCTCAATTTTAGTTTCTATAAGGTTCCTGTGATTAGGTAGATTTAAGGTCCAACCAAGCTCCAACCTTCGACTTTATCAAACTAGTTTAATTATCAAACTCAATCCGAAAAAATGTGAATGCTATGCAAATGCTATGTACAATGTAGAAAATATTTTACAAGGGATGTGTTATTAATTTTATAGATACATATATATAATTAACAAAGAATTTTTCTCTGATGTATATATTCCTCAAATTTATTTGAAAATCATTTTACAAATAATTTTGAAAACTATAGACCAAAATATTTTTTACAAATAATTTTTGCAAACATTTGCAAATATTTGAAAATCATTTTGCAAAGGTTTTTCAAACAATGTATATAGATTTTTAAAATATTTTGCAACCATTTTCAAAACCATTTGCAAATAGTTTTTCTAAAGAATTTATTTCACAAAAAGAAAAGAAATTTTTACAAACAAAGTATTTTACAAAATATTTTTAAACAGTTTTCAAAAGATTTTTCGAATAGATTTTCAAACTATTTTCCAAATATTTTACAAAATATTTTTACCTGATTTATTAATCAGTGTATACAAAAAGAATTTGAGGAATAATAATCATCTTTTTATTAATTGATTTAATGAATTATATAGTATTTTAGCCATAATAATTGAAAATACGGAAGTACGAGTTATGGCTAAAGTATATATCCAGTACATACGATCCCCCTATACTTAGCTTGGGCTATGTCCTCATAGATAAGAGAGAGAAAGATAAGACATAACTCGTACTAAGTATAGAAAATCCTATCGCATAAATAATAGACGAATGGAGGAATGAGAAGTTGATCATCCCCCCATACTTAGGATGAAATAATCCTAAGTATAACAGATTGTACACAAGACAAGGAGGGTCAAGGGTTGGAATGTATGAAATCATCAGCTCGACCTGTCCCTCCATACTTAGGGTGTAATATCCCTAAGCATAAGCAGAGTGTCAAAGGTCGAGGGGACATGTGAGGGATCAGAGAATTTAACAACTCGGGGTGAACACCCCCCCCATACTTAGGACAAGGTATGTCCTAGGTACATCAGTGATGAAAGGGGTGACACCTTTTCAGGAGAAAAAGAAAATAAAGAACGAAAAGAAGATAAGAAGAAAAGAAGTAAAGTAAAGATCATTGAAAAATATTTTGATCTGCTTCATCTGGTACTGCGGCAGTGGTTGCTTTCAACTCTTCTTCATACACGACTTGAATAGAGTAAACGACAGATAGAAATGCAACATGCTCTAGGTAAGGCTTCAGAAGTTGTCCATTGACTACAAAAGGTTGTGCGTCAGTTGACAGTCCATATATCATCACACTACCATTGGCATGCATATGTGTCACTATAAACAGTCCAGTCAACTTACTTTTCAATTTGCCTGAAAAAATCTTCAATTTCGCATCGAATAACTAGACCTTCTGACTCGGCTCAAAGGACTTGCGGCGGATATGCTTGTCATGCCACTTTTTGACCTTCTCCTTATTAAGATTGTTATCATATGCATAATCTCTAAATTCCAACAATATGTTCAAATCTACTTTTCGGTTCTTCCCAGCTTTCTCAGAGTCCAAGTTACAGATGTTGATGGTCCATAAAGATTTATGAATAAGTTCAATGGACAAATGGCACGGCTTGCCATAGGCAAGGCAGTAGGGAGACATTCCTAATGGTGACTTATACATGGTTCTGTAAGTACAAAGAACTGAATCAAGTAACTGAGACCAGTTCTTGCGATCCTGACTCACAAGCTTTTGTAGAATTGTTTTTATCTCCCTATTGGAATATTCAACCAAATCATTGCACTGTGGGTGGTAAGGTGAAGCGACACAATGTTCAATACAGAATTCTTATGTTAATTTTTTCACCTCTCTATTGATAAAATGGCTTCCCCAATCTGATATGAGAATCTTGGGAATCCTGGACCATGCAATTATGTGATCCCTTAAGAATCGACAGACAGTTCGACTATCGGTGGTTTGGCAGGGATAGCCTCCACCCAACGACTCACATAGTTGACAGCAAGCAGAATATATTCATAGCCCTAACCGTTAGGAAATGGGCCAATAAAATCAACGCCCCATGTATAAAATACATCGGAAATCTGGATAAACTTCAGGGGCATTGTGTCTCATAGTGCAATGTTTCCACCCATCTTTTGGCAATCAATGCGATGCTTCACATATTCATCTACATATTTGAATAAGGTTGGCCACCATAGGCCGCTTTGGAGTACCTTTACTGCAGTTCTTTTGCCTGAATGGTGTTCTCCTGATTATTTATCATGACAAAGTGCAAGGACATTTGGAACTTCCTCCTAAGGAATACACCTCCTCTAGATGCAATCTGCCCCCTCACGGAATAGATATAGATCCTCCTACTGGTAGAAATGTATATTAGACAAAAAATTGTCCACTTCCAGCTTCGTCCAATCTTGTGGAGTTCTCTTGGACACAAGATAATTTATAATATCAGCAAATCAGGAAAGTGAGGTGACTGACAGAATCACCTCATCTAAAAAGGTTTCTGTAAGCGGTTGCAGGTTCAACTTAGGAGCCTCAGGCTCGGGAAGTATGGATAAGTGATCGGCCACCACATTCTTGACTCTAGGTTTATCTCAGATTTCAAGGTCAAACTCCTGGAGGAGAAGGATCCACCAAATAAGACGTGGTTGGGCATCCTTCTTCTATTGTAAATATCGGATGGCCAAGTGATCTATGTAGAAGACAACCTTGGACCAAAGTATATGGGATCTGAACTTTTCCTAGGCAAAAACTACCGATATTAGCTCCTTCTCAGTGACTGTGTAATTCCTTTGAGCCTCATCGAGTGTTTGACTATAGTAGTGAATCACAAATGGTATATTATCATTCCTCTGTCCAAGCACATCATCGATGGCACACTATGACACATATGTCATTATCTCGAATGGTTGAGTCCAAATCGATGGCTGCAAGATGGGGGCCTGAGTGATGACTTCTTTCAACTTATTAAAGGCAAGGAGCACACGGTCATTGACAACGAAATCATTCTTCTTACCTAGCAGCTCTGTCAACCGTCTGTCCAACTTTTTAAAATCTTTGATAAACCGTCAGTAGAAACCGACAAGGTCTAAGAATGACCTGACTTGATTGAGAGTCATCATTGTCTATAAATTAAAAATCACCTCCACCTTGGATGGGTCAACTTTCATGCCACATTTAGATACAATATGAACTAGCACAATTCCTTCAATCACCATGAAGTTGCTCTTCTCCCACGAGAGCAATGGATTCACTTTGCAACACCTCTGAAGGAATCGATCTAGGTAATCAAGACAAAATCAAAGGAATCCTCGTAGACCGAAAAATCATCCATGAAAACCTCCAGAAAATTGCCCACCATATCAGCAAAAACTGCAACATACACCTCGGAAATGTGGCTGGGGCATTGCATAGCCCAGATGATAATCGTCTGAAGGCATATGTACCAAATGGACATGAGAACATGGTCTTCTCTTGGTCTTCAGGAGCTATATCAACTTGATTGTATCCAGAGTACCCATCCAAGAAGTAAAAATATTCTTTCGCTACCAGTCTCTCTAGAATATGGTCAATGAAATGTAATAGGAAGTGATCTTTTTTGGCAATGAGATTGAGTCTTTTGTAATCTACGCACACTCGCCAAGAAGTGGGGTACTATGGTCACGATGTCCTCTCCTTTGTCATTCTTCACGATGGCGATCCCTGGTTTTTTTGGCACTACATGCAAGGGGCTCACCCATTTGGTGTCGGAGATGGGATAGATGAATCCCGCATTACACCATTTCTAAATTTCTTTCATGATAATCTCCTGAAGGTTCGAATTCAGCCTTCTTTGAAATTCATGGGAGGGTTTTCTATCTTCCTCAAGGAAATTGCGATGCAAACAAAGGGAAGGATTGATCCCCCCATGGAGATCCGAAGTTTTCCATCTAATAGCCTTGAGGTTTCTGTCAAGAACCTCCATCAGTCGGGATTCTTGGTCTTTGGTCAGATGGGCATTTATGATGATCGGGTACATGTTAGCTTCACCTACAAGGAAAGCATACTTCATGTTGGAGGGTAATGGTTTTAGCTCAGTCGGAGTGGGAGCTACTTTAGTGGTGACTTCTGGTATCATAATAAGTGGTGGTTCTTTTGTCTGTTTGGTGTCCACCTTAATCCGTTCACCTAATGCATCTAGAAATTCACAAAAATTATCAATGATATCCTCTTCACTACAAAAATCTGCAATGATCTGCTCTTGGTCTTGAAGGCTAATTGTCTCCATCAAAACCTCAACAAGTATTTCAATAAGATTCTCATCGTGATTGACAAGGGGAAATTTGACTGCACTCTCCCTTTCTTCTTCGGGGTAGAGGAATTCATGGATCTCATTGTCATCCATAAATAGGTTGGTATCTTGAATTTCTGTTAAAAAGTCAAAGTCTTCGGAATGGTTGATCTCCTGCACCCCCGCTGCAGATGTTCCCTTTGTAGGCTTTGCATCGGACACGGTCTCTATCTTGACTTTGATGTTGCTGGAGATGAATGTGATTTCTCCAGTGTCGTAATTCACCACTGCATTGGTTGTTCGTGGGAACGACCGACCAAGGATGATGGGGTGAGTATCAGAGGCGTGGAGACATCCATGTCTAGCACAACACAATCGACAGGGAATTGCATTCCTTGAATAGTGATGATTACTTCCTCTGACATGCCCCTAGGTCGCTTGACGGATTTATTTGCGAATTGCATCATCATCTTTGTAGACTTGAGCAATCCTAGCCCGAATTCAATGAGTAGTGAAGCTGGCATTAAATTGATAGAAGACCCGTTTTCGAGTAATGTGTGTTCAAACTCTTAGTTAAACATCTGACAACGAATGAGTGGCGCTCCCTTATCTTTCTTTTATCTTGGAGATTGTTGATGGCATTCACAGTGGTCATGGTGAGAATGTGCTTTTCATGTTTGCTACATTGACTTCTTGGATTGTGAGGATGAGGTCAGCGTCATGTCGTACATGCATCTTTGAGTCCTTTTTTCACAACAGGAATGTACTCAAGAGCTTTCATCAGAGGCATGTTCAAGACCAAATTTTGAATAATCTCCACAATGGTAGGATCAGACAAAGCATTTTTCAAATTTTTTATTTTTTGCATTTTTTTCATTGCTTCTTGGAAAGGAATATTTACATAATATGAAATTGTAACATTCAAAATTTTTCCCTATCATTGTTTACAAGTAGACGGCTGATGAATCTCCATTTCATCACCTTTATTCTATCATTTTGGCTTCAAAACCTCAACAAATGCATGTAAATAGCATCAAATTGTACATAATAGCATTCATCATTCATTGTATTAATTATACATTAAATAATGTGTTTAATGCCAAAATTATAGAATAAAGAGAAGAAAAGAAAAAAGAATAAAATATTGACGATATTTTATGATCCAAACCCCGAGACCAAGGCCAGCATAGAATTGGTCGACAAGGAATAAAGTAGGGGGAGATAAGAGCCAGTGTACAATAAATACCTCATTTATTCATGCATTTATTTATGTAATTTTGACACCTATTTTGTACATAATTATTTCTTCATCAAATAAAGAAACTTTGTTCATGAAAGTTGTAGATAATAATGTAAATAAAAATACAAAATTAAGTTTGTGTAAAAATAATACCCAGTGTACATTTTATACACAGAATAAAAAGCCAAAATCTTAACTTCACAGACCCATATCTTGCAAATAAAAACTCCAAATCACCCAAACTCACCTTTAATTGTATATATCTTTCCAAGAACTATTTAATAAAATTGGTTTCATAATTTTTGGAGTCCATCTGCAAAAGTTAGGTTTTCGGCCCCCATTGGGCAGCCTGCCTGATTAAAATATTCAACATATTCATTGTTCATTATTTTTATCCAATTTTATTTTTAGAATTTTGTGAATAATGTATATAATACATGTACATACTAAAACTAGACTAAAACTAAAAAGGATTAATAAAATAAAAGAAGCTAATGCAAGTTAGTAGGCAAAATACCTATGACCAAGAATGTATATAAATAAAAGGGGAAAACACTCTTTAATTTTTCTCTTCTTTTATATTTTTATAATAATGTAAATAATACATATAACCTATTAAAAATGCAAATGCAAAATAAAAATCAAGAAAATATATTAAATAAATTAAGTACACAAAATACATAGGTAAAATACTAAGAAGAATACCTACACATACATATACCTATTTATTTAAAAATGAAAATAAAACTCATAAAAATTAAATAAAAATACCTTTATACTCACAAAAACAAATTATAAATTTATAAAATAAGCCAATAAAATAATAAAATAAAATAACCAAATAAAAAATTAAAAGATATAAAATACATGTAAATACACACATATACACTTTATTAAAATAAAACTATAATAAAACACTTTAAAAAATTCAATAAAAATCGTAAATAAATACTACATGAAATAATACACATTTTTATTTTTTAAGAAAATTCTAATAAAATCATTTACTAGGTTAAATAGATCAATTTCTAAAAAGATTTATTATTTTGGCATCTAGCGGCCGACGTGGACCAATGGAGCGTCGGCCCTTGTTGACCGCTTGGTCAACTGTCCCATCCAGGACCTGGCGTCTCTGAACCATCTTTTCCCCGGATTTCGTCCCTTTTTTACGGCCATCTCATCCATCGATCGAGCTCGCTTCCTTAACAAGAAATGATCTCTGATGATCACTGATACCCGCCAATAACTTGGATCAATTTGATATTCATTGGATCAAGCAATAATCGCCGGTCAATAAGGCTCCAGGCCATTGTCTATAAATAAGAAGCTCCGCCCCCTTCCTCAAATTTGGCCAATTTTAATCCATCCAAACGACTTGATTTCGTTCCTGGGACGTTCCTCGTGACAGGGGGAGTGATCCAGCGCCTCGAATCGGCCGGAGGAAGGACGATTTTGTCGTGGCGGAGCTCCGGCGTCCGTCCTACTCCCTGGTGGCCCCCAGGTATAAGAGCTGCTCCTTTATCATTTTTTAGTTAGGTTTTAATGTTAGTTTTTAATTCCCGTTGTTAGTTTAGTCTTTAGTTAATCATCGTAGCTTAAAATCAAAAACTCGAAGATCGCCGGAGCTCCGCTCCGGTGACTTCTCCACCGTGATCTTGACTGTGTCCGACCGCCTCGTTCACCCCATCTCGTTCCTCATCGTATTCTCCATCGATTTATCGCCTTTGTCCAACCGAGTACCTCTGGTTCTCGCGAATCGGGGCTTCACCTCCATCGTACACCGGAGCCCCTCCGCCTCACTCCATCTTGCTGCGAAGCTTCAAAATCCCGGGTCGAGGAGGAAGCCCTCGCTCCCCCGGTTCTTCCTATGCAGGTCCAACGAAGAAAGGAGCCCATCTGGGCTCGAATCGAATCAGGAAGAGGTTCCTGGAGGTCCTGTTCTTCATCGACCTCGTCCGAGCACCTCGAACCTCCAGGAGCCATGAGAAGACCGCCGGCCGACGCGGGAAGCCTCCAGCTACGTTCAGACCACCTCAGACGCACGGGAGACGCCCGGAGGAGCCCAAGCTTCACGATCGAAGCTCGCCGGGGGCGAGCTTCTTCCCTGTTCTTCTAGACATCTCCAGCGCCGTCGGATCAGGAGGCGAGGCCCAGGTCGAATAGGAGCCGTCCGATGAAGACACGCACTGACCGTCCAATCCGCGAGGAGCATCTAATCCGGACCCTTCATCGACGAACCGGTATCCGCCGTCGGATGAGCGACGCGTGGATAAGTGGTGCGTCCATCGCCGTCCAGTTGCGCACCTTAGAGGGTAAATTTCAAACATATCCCCCCGCCTTTTTGGATTTATAGTTTAATGCCAAAAATAAAATGCCACGTTGTAAACAAAGTGTAAAATTTGCAGTCCGACCCCTAGAGTTTATGTATTTACATTTTAGTCCCACCGCGCCTCAGGTGCAACACCCACGTGAGGTGCGTAATTTTTGCACTTAAACCCTGCCGGGTTTTATTAATTGTAAAATGGCCCTGAAAATAAAAGTAAATATTTATTTCTGTTGTAATTTTTGCATGGATGCCCCTGAGAAATATTTTAATTGCAAAAATGCCTCTGCCATGCCATATATTTTTGTATGCTTTGTCCATTTATTTTGTGCCTGATATTAACTTGAAAAATCTTGCAAAAATGGATATAAGCCCCTGTTAGTGTACCCTTGAATGCCATATTTTTGGATTTTAATTTTGTTGCATTTTCGCATTTATTAAAAATAAAAAACATGCCTTTTATTTACTATCTAACTTACAAAATACCAAAAAAAATATTAAAAGACCTCGAAAAATTCCAAAAAAAATCCCTAGTGTGTATTTTGACCTATTTTAGTGTCGAGTCCAAAAATCCCTAAAAATATCAAAAGAAAAACCTTAAAAATTCAAAAATACAAAAAACTTCAAAAAATATATAAATTCAAAGAAAAATCAGAAAAATATAAACTCAGCTCCTATTTCTTCTATATTTTATTAGCTGTATTTGAAAATAGTGTGGAGAAATTTTATGGCTGTTTGCTATTTTTGATTCCTATTTTACTTACAACCAGCACCTATTTCACTGTTTTCCTTTATTTCAGCATTTAAAAATACCAAAAACAATTTGAAAAATACCCAAAATCACAAAAAAGTAAAAAGTTATGAAAATCCCAAAAAAGGTTTTGTTTCTATATTTTTGAGTGTTTTTATATTTTTATAAATATATTATCACTCCTCTCTCTTCTTTGTATATATATTCCTCTATATATATATAGATATCTATGTATATATATACATATGTATAAATGTCTAAAATTCCAAAATAAAAAAAAAGAAAAAAGAAAAGAGAGAATATATATACACATATATATCTAATGTATGTATTATATCTTATATACTCACCCTCTATGGGTATATATATACATTTATATGTTTATATTTTATTAATTATATATATACATATATTACCTAATTATATTATTGAAATAAAAATTAAAAAAATATATATATAAAAGATAAAAAACCCACAAAAATAGGCTTCACACATGGATGACTCTGTGGTTCATGCACATTTTAGGCTATTGCATTTTGTATTGCTCTCTGTGGTTCGACCTCTACATGCTTAGTCACTGTACATTTTGTGGTAGAGTAATAAAGATTAATTCACACTTCTTTTTGGACTTAATTTCTTCATTCTTTTATTGTGGGTTAATTGCTGATTAACATGGGTATTCTGCGAGCGGTCGCCTTAGCGACACCTTTTACATATCATTCATGGTGACCCTTGTAGAATTACTCGGTTATCAGATGGCGCCATTGCCGGGGAGCAATGAGCACAGCCTAATTTATCTTGTCATTCTTGTGTACATTTTTTATTCATCATTAATTTTGTGAGCAACCATTTTATTGTCATTAATCACCATACTCTATTGATTGATTCATTTATTGTGATTATTTTATATCTGCTCTATTTGATTTTTTGAGCTATTCTAATTCAATCTTTTTGTGACTTTGATGCGAGGGCCCGCCACGCGAGGATGACTTCTTAGGAGGCCAAGGCAGCCGAGCTTGGAGGAGGGTGGTCTTTCACCTCATGACCACTTGGAGAGAGCATCAAGGAAGCAAGGAGCTGGGGATTAGATAGGTGTAGAACACTTAGGATAATTTTTTGTAATTTATGGTGAGAGAGAGACAATTGTGGCATGTAATTAAACATGACTCTACTTTTCACAATGAGATCCAGTGCCCGGGTGATTGTTCACCTGGGGGCCTCATCGCGGCTTTTTCGAGTTTTCATCGCTTTCTTTCCTTTGTTTTCCGAAGTTTTGAGCTTTCCGCCTTTATTTTATTTTGTTTTGTGTGCTTGGAGCCCCTAGATGTAGGTTGCTTAACTTGGTAGCTAGGTCCACACATTAATAAGAATGCATGTTCCTATAGTCTACTTCGTATGGATCTAGTCAAATTTAAACAAGCCGTTCATTTGTCTCTTAGCCCTTGTGCCATAGTGAGCCCTGTAAAGAGATTTCTCCTAAACTCAAGTGTGTTGAGCAGAGGAGGGGTGAGCCAAGATCGGACCTTTCGGACTAGAGATGAATGAGCGACTTATGGTTCTTCACGCTAATAGCAGCTAATGTTTAGGGCGATTTTGTGCCTTGCATACCGACATGTAGATAGGTTTAAAAATTCTGTTTTGCATACCGCATGGAGAGAGCTGGGATGCACTGTAAGTCTTCTAACTCAGCATGCATCATTCGGTTCAATGGTGAGATTTCCATCATAGAACCACTTGCACGGCTTTTCCGCTATCTCCCTCTGATTTTGAGCACCTAGGACTTAAATGGAAATCTACAAAAACGTTAGGCGCTGGTATGAAACAGACTCAAAAAAAAAGTGAAAACCCAAAAATTAAAACAAGGGGACTGATAAATAAACTTTGACCTTAATTAAATTCTGTAATGGACTATCATTGTACAGGGTTCATAAAGCCCTCATTGTTTTCAGGTACCTTGGAGGGGGACCAAAACCCTACTCCCTTGAGCGAGTGCGACCCCCTAAGGATTAAAGCCAAAAACCCAGTCTGCAACTGCCTTGTGTATCGCCTGGATTTCCGAAGTAATGACGCTTCTATCGTACGTAGGCGAGTAGGGCTTGGTCACCAATGATGACTCTCTGTTGTGTAGAGCATCAACCCTGTCCGAAGTATTGAGCATAGGCCACGCCTTCACGGGGGTGTCTGTCTCATTGTCCTGCGTCCGAGTAGGTTCTTGCACGCTCACGGGTGATTCCGTTGCGAGCGAGAACCGAAGTATTGGTTTCGCCTATCGGCTTCCTCTCTCTTTCTTTGGCTGAGTAGGGATCCAGGAAGGGTTACAAGGACTCCAAAAAGTACAGACTATAGGTTACACAGGAGGAGGACAAGTACAGGATACTCTTCTGGCAGTACTCTCTCTCCTATAGGGTAGCGTACTAAGGACTTGTTATAAGATATGCCTGAAAATCACAACTCTAAAATGAAAAGATAATAAATAGCCGAGCTTTCACGGCTTCACATGGCGTGAGTTGGTGAACCCGATTTTGTATTGTGTTTGTATGGATCTAGATTAAGGTTCAAAGATCAAGTCCCGCGTCCTTGCACACATTTTGTTGTTTCTCCCTTTGACCACCCCGCTCAACCGAGCCTCTCTACTGTTTTACACTCCTTTTATTCCGCGTTGACCATCGTATCTTTCATCCAACATCCGATCTTCTCTTGTACTTCGCGAAGTTGATTCATGGATGGTTTTCGTCGGGACCATGCCGACACCCACATCGATTCCATGGACTCAACTCCGCCAATAAGTTCGAGGCGATTCTCAAGAACCTGATCCAGACTTTGCGGTTCGATCTCCAGACTCCTCGTTTTCTACCTTTCTCTTGGCCACCCAATAAACTGGGATCACTTTTTTCCCGCTTTCACCGTTGTGAATGGAAGTCGATTACAATCTACATCCTTTTCCGTTCACAACATGCTGGGGTTGACCTGAATTCCAGCTTCATCACGGCAGCTGAACACAATTGCAAGTGATCTGATTCGGACTATCTCCTTATGCAGATAGAAGACAGTGCGAGCCCTGGAGACTACTCCGGAGTTCATCTCATCCGACTCAGACCCTGACATGGCTCCAGGAGGAAAGGGCAAGGGTCAGCAGCCACCCCAACCAGAGGGATAGGTGCCAGATCAGAATCAAGTTAATGCACAGCTACTGGCATCTATCCAGGCCATCCAGCAGCAACTGACCGAGCAGGCCCTCACACAGACAGTTTTCCAGGACATGTTGAATGATATGATGAACCGAGACGATGGAGGAGGAGGCAGAGGCAGAGGAGGCAGGGGAGGAGGAGATGGAGGTGGAGGTGGTGGTGCAGATGATGATCTAGAATTTCCCCCACCACCAAAGCCAACCCTTAAAGAAACATACAATCCAGGAGACAACCAGATGACCAAGTGGATACTCATTCCACCGGTACACGCTCACTTTGAGTTGAAGCCCCAGTTTATTGCTCTTCTCCCTGCATTCCATGGGAACACCAGCGAGGAGCCGTACATTCACCTGCAGCAATTCTCTCGCATTTGCTGTACTACGCACTATCCCAATGTCCCTCTAGACATTGTCAAGATGATGGCATTCCCATTCAGCTTACAGGACAAGGCCCTTTATTGGGTCAACCATCTGGGGAAGGTCGTGACGACCTGGGAGGAGTTGAAGTCCGCATTTCTGTATAAATATTACCCTCTAGGTCGGCTCAACCAGATGCGAGCCCGAATCAGTAATTTCTCCCAAGGACCCCATGAGTCGATACATGAAGCTTGGGAGAGATTCACTGACCTGCAGGAGAAGTGTCCCCATCACGATATTCCGAAGACCAGCTTGGTCCAGCACTTTTTTGGGGGACTGGACATTGAAAGCCAAAGGCTCGTGGACGCAGCATGTGGGGGTTCACATTTCAATAAGGATGAAGACGTAGTCTGGCAGATATTTGAAGAAATGGCCGAAGGAGAGGCCGCCCTCTCTTCATCCAAGGCATATCAGAAGCAGCCCCAGATCCTTCAAAAACAAGTGCACATGGCAGCGTCCAAGGAAGCAGAGAGAGATGAGAGCTCCAACCTCAATATCATCGGGGGACATCTCTCGAAAGGTGATATCATCGAAAAGCGATCACAAGATATGGAGAAACTCGCTGTGATCGAGAAGAGGACCCAGAACTTAGACAAGCTTGATCAGATTAATAAGTACCTTGAACTGTTGAAGGGCACCATCAACTCTGTTCAGTCGGCGACACCACCAGAAGCTCCCGCTTAGAAGAAGGACGAGCAGCAACCGCAGCATCAGCCTCAACCGAGCCAGCAGCCACCGGCAGTCCAGCACGTGTACTACGTGCAGGCGCCCGACCAGGGCCAGCCGCAGCAGCAGATGGTCGTGTACCAGCCAGAGTTCCCTTCCGGATCTGATCCAGTCTTCCCACCACCACCCCTGATTCAGGAAGTGAACGGGGTATGGAGCACTGATGCACAGCCGACCCGTCCTCAGGGACAACCCCAGGGTCAGCAATTTGCCAATCGGCAATACCACCAACCTCAAGGTGGTCGCTTTGGACAGTCCTCTCAGCCTCACTAACAGTACCAACAGCCTCCCCAGTTTGCACAGCAATGGAGGCAGAATTTTCCATACCAGCAGCAGCTGCAGTACCGCCACCCTCAGCCGTATCACCAGTACGCGGCTGCCCCCTCTCAGCAATACTAGCAGTATCCTCCTCCCTCATACCAACAACTTCAACTTCCTGCACCACCTCAGAACCACTAGCAACAACCTCCACATCCATCCAACCAACAGCAGCGTGGTCTGCACGCTGAACCATCAGAGGTACCCCCTACAAACCCCACCATGGATTGTCTGGCCCAGCTTGTCAAAGGGCTAGCGGATATGACCAAGCGGCTTGACGACCTAACCGCCACCCGAACTACCATCCCGGCTCAGGTCGAAGCCAACCCCAATAATTTCAAGAAGAAAGAGCAGGTAGAATGTGATGTCCTGTCCGTGTCTGGTAATGATATTACTGCTTATTCTAATGTTGTTACTCTAAGGAGCGGTAGGGCCTTGCCTCCGCCTGCTAGCAAAAGTGGGGTGAATAAAGAAACAGGTGGATCGTCATCTTCCACATCAGCCGTGCCAGCTCCAGGGGCGGGTGAGGAGGAAGAAGAAGGAGAAGCCAGTCCAGCCATCGTGCAGTTCCAGCAGCAGCCTCAGCCAAAAATACAAAAAAAATCAGCAAAAGCAAAAACAACAAAAAGAAGCTTGTAGCGGAAGCGAAGCCGCGCCAGCATTGGAGGAGTTGCCAGCAGCAACCGATCCCTTTCCAGCCGATGGAGCAGACGCTACTCTTTTTGATCGCCCTGCAGCACCAGCATGTCAAGACACAGCTTGTACTCCTTTTTATAGTTCGGATGTACAACATTCTATGGGCGATGATTTTGATGTAAATAAGAACTCTCGTTTTCCTGCCAGTGATGTACATATTCCTTTTCCTCATGCAATACAAAAATCCAAAAAAATTGCAAAATGAAAAAAGGCATTGTCTGATCCAGGTGTTGTGGAAATTTTAGATAAATTGACTGTTGAGATTCCTTTGTTGAAGGCCGTGGAATACATGCCAGCTGTGAAGAAAGGACTGAAGGAGGCATGTACTAACAGGCGTCGCTCAGCGCAAGAAAACAGACGCTGAGGTGTAGAAAAACACATTCTCTCCATGGCCATTGTTGCAGCCATTAGCAATCTCCCACAGAAAAAGCAAGACACAGGAGCGCCTCTGATCAGTTGTGAGATTTTTGATCAGGTCTTCGAGCGTACTCTCCTTGACAGTGGATCTTCCATCAACCTTCTGCCCTCATCCATAATGTAAGAATTTGGGCTGGGACCGCTCAAGCAGACACACATGATCCTTCAGTTCACTGACCGATCCGTCAAGCGGCCCCGAGGTCTTTTGGAAGACGTGGTAGTTAAAGTGCAGGAGATGCAATTTCCAGCTGACTTTGTAGTCCTTGATATGGACTCTCCTGCACCCCTGCTCCAGACCCCTATCATCCTTGGCAGACCATTCCTTCGTACTTCAGGTGCCGTGGTTGATTACGGGTCTGGCAAGATTACTTTCAGCTCGAACACCCAGCAAATCACGATAAACATGAACAGAGATCCGAATGCCACAACTGATGAGAGCCAAGCAGCATCCGAAGCAGGCTGTGATTTTATTGCGGAGATTAGAGATTCATGCTTGTCATTGGACGATCCATGGACCCGAGAAATCCTCACTCTTGAGGAGGACTCGGAAAGCGCAGTCAGCATATGCTCCAACGATTCATGGGAGACAGATTCTCAGATGCAGGCGCATCTCTTTAAGCAGTCACTCCAGACCGAACACGATCAGCTTAGAGTAGACCCGTTCGGCACATCACCAGGATCTCAACAACATGATGAGGATGGTAGCAGCTTCAAGGAAGTACATCCCACTACCAGCATAGTCTCTGAAGTGACAGATAAAGTGGACAGGTCAAAACCAGAACTCAAGCCACTTCCTGCAGGCCTGAAGTATGCTTTCCTTGCGGGTGAAGAACAAATGTATCCAGTCATCATCAGCAGCAGGCTGAATCCGGATCATGAATCTCGTCTTCTCGAGGTTCTAGAAAAGAATCGCATGGCACTTGGTTGGAGCATATCAGATCTCCGAGGGATAAATCCAGCCTTGTGTTCACACCACATCTATCTAGAAGAAGATGCCAAGCCGTCCCGTGAATTCCAACGAAGGCTAAACCCTAACCTTCAGGATGTCGTCATGAAGGAGATAACAAAATGGTGTGACGCAGGCTTCATCTATCCCATCTCCGACTCAAAATGGGTAAGCCCACTGCATGTAGTTCCAAAGAAATCCAGGCTTACCGTGGTTACAAATGACAAAGGAGAGGAAATTTTCACGCGGGTACCAACATCCTGGCGGGTGTGTGTTGACTACCGTCGTCTCAATGCAGCAACCAAGAAGGACCACTTTCCCTTGCCCTTCATTGATCAAGTTTTGGAAAGATTAGCAGGCAAGGAGTTCTTCTGCTTTCTGGATGGGTATTCCGGGTACAACCAAGTGGCGATCGCCCTTGAGGATCAAGAGAAGACTACCTTCACTTGCCTGTTAGGCACCTACGCCTTCAAGAGAATGCCCTTTGGTTTGTGTAATGCACCTGCAACCTTCCAAAGATGCATGTTAGCAGTCTTCGCCGAGATGGTGGGCAGTTCTCTTGAGGTGTTCATGGACGACTTCTCTGTCTATGGTGATAGTTTCGATTCTTGTCTTGGGCACCTAGACAGAGTGCTTCAGAAGTGCCGAGAAGTCAATCTAGTACTTTCGTGGGAAAAGAGACACTTTTTGGTCACAGAAGGTATTGTGCTGGGCCACGTTGTTTCCAAACGTGGCATGGAAGTTGACCCAGCGAAGGTGGATGTCATCTCAAATCTCCAGCCACCTCAGACAGTGAAGAATGTGAGGTCATTCCTGGGGCATGTGGGATTCTACAGGCGATTCATCAAGGATTTCAGCCGCATTGCCCGACCTCTGATAGAGCTTTTATGCAAGGAAACAGAGTTTATTGTTGATCAGCCGGTTTTCCTTGTTTTCAATCAGTTGAAGGAGCTTATCACTCAGGCTCCAATCTTACAGCCGCCCAACTGGACTCTTCCTTTTGAGATAATGACCGATGCGTCAGACTTTGCAGTCGGGGTTGTTCTTGGACAGAGGAAAGACAGAGCGCCCTATTCCATTCACTATGCCAGCAGAACATTAGATGAAGCTCAAAGAAATTATACTGTGACAGAGAAAGAATTGATGGCTGTGGTTTTCGCCCTAGAGAAGTTCAGGTCCTATTTGTTGGGATCAAAAGTCACAATCTTTACAGACCACTCTGCTATCCGGTACCTATAGCAGAAGAAGGATGCCAAGCCAAGACTGATTCGTTGGATCCTTCTCCTCCAGGAATTCGATTTGGAAATTAAGGACAAGCCTGAAGTTCAAAATGTGGTAGCAGACCATCTCTCCAGAATAGAGCAGCATGAATCTTCTCTGAATAGTGCACCCATCACAGAAACCTTCCCTGACGGAGCCATCTTAGCAGTGGATTCTCTTCCTTGGTATGCAGATATAGTCAACTACCTCGCCTCTGGGGTAACACCAGCGGATTGGACGAAAAATCAGATGAACAAATTCATGTCGACCATCCGATTCTACCAATGGGAGGATCCTCTTCTATTCAGGGAAGGAGCGGATTGCATTTGGCGCAGGTGCATTCCTCAGACGGAGCAATGTAGTATCCTCGAGCATTGTCACTCGCTCGAATCTGGTGGACATCACTCTGGAGATCGTACGGCAGCAAAAGTTCTTCCGTGTGGCTTTTGGTGGCCCACTTTATTCAAGGATGCAACGGAATTTGTCAAACGATGTATTGACTGTCAAAGACTGAAAGGTACACTTACTGCCAAAGATTCAATGCCCCTGAAAATAATTCAGATAGCAGACGTTTTCGATGCATGGGGCATTGACTTCATGGGACCTTTCCCTAACAGTCAAGGTTTTGAGCACATCCTTCTTTCCGTCGATTACGTGAGTCGTTGAGTTGAAGCTATCCCTGCTCGAGCCGCCGACAGCCGTACCGCCTGTCAGTTCCTGAAGAAGAACATCATTTCGCGGTTCGGGATACCAAAAATTCTCATATCAGACGGGGGTAGCCACTTCATTAACAAAGAGGTCAAGAAGTTAACGAAGGAATACAACATTGACCATCGTGTCGTATCTCCTTATCATCCTCAGACCAATGGCATGGCGGAGTTATCAAACAGAGAAATCAAGACTATACTGCAGAAACTTGTTAGGCCAAACAGAAAAGACTGGTCTCAACTCTTGGACTCAGTCCTATGGGCTTACCGAACCGCCTACAAGTCTCCCTTGGTCATGTCGCCCTATCGTCTTTTATATGGAAAACCGTGCCATCTGCCCGTGGAATTAATTCACAAGTCTCTTTGGGCAATCAACAGTTGCAATTTGGACTCACGCAAAAGTGATCAGAAGAGGAAAGACGATCTGAACAGGCTCTTGGAATTCCGAGACTATGCATACGATAACACCTTGATGTACAAGGAGAAGGTGAAACGCTGGCATGACCGGCACATCAGACGAAAGACTTTCGATGTTGGACAGAAAGTGTGGTTATTTGATGCAAAGTTGCAGATATTCCCGGGTAAATTAATGAGTAAGTGGACAGGGCCATTTCGAGTTTGTGAAGTGCGTGACTATGGAAGTATTGCAATATCAGAATTGTCCCCTGACGCACAGCCCTTCGTCGTCAACGGCCAACTCCTGAAGCCTTACTTAGAACCTGATGCATTCTTGGCCATTGTTGACTCTATCCATCTCGTGCAAAATGATGACATCTCCACAACTGCTGCAGCATCAGAAGATTCAGACGATGTACTCCAACCACTGTTTATCTGATTTTCTTCTTTTCTTCTTTTCCTTTTCTATTTTCTTTTTCTATCTAAAAGGTGCCGCCCTTGTAGACAGTTTTCTATACTTAGGACGTACTTTGTCCTAAGTATAGGGGGGATGTGCACCTAGAGTTTTTCATTTCAGTCCGATCCTCTCCATTGTCTCCTCTTCTTGTCTATACTTAGGAGTATCTTACCCTAAGTATAGGGGGAGACAATCTGAGTACGATCTGTGTATTCCCACCCTTGACCCTCCCTGCTTTTTGTACAGTCTGCTATACTTAGGATTACTTGATCCTAAGAATAGGGGGGACGGTCAACTTCTCATTCATCCATTTCATTCATATAGATTCTTTAGATCTGTCTATACTCAGTACGAGTTATGTCTTTGCTTTTCCTTTCGACCTATGAGGACATAGCTCGAGCTAACTATAGGGGGGTCGTATATACCATGTATATACTATAAGCCATAACTCATACTGAAAAATAAAACATCAAATCAATCTAAAAAAGCAATAAGTAACTTTATAATAATAAAAGATGATTGTGAGCTCCTCAGGCTCTTTGTACTTATACCGATTATTAAGTCAGGAAAAATGTTTTGTGAAAGAAAGTTTTCTTTGAAAAACCTTGTGAAACTTGTTCGAAAATAGAGTGTACAAGTATTCAACCTTTGAGAAAATTAGTTTTGTGTGTAAATTTTATTTTCTTTGAGTGAAATCAAAATGTGTGAAAATCAGTGTGCAAATGATTATAAAAACTTGATTGTCAAAATTGTTTTGAAAAACCTATCTATGATGTGTAATACCTTTGTAAAACCATTTTCAAATACGTGTACATGTTTGCAAAATTACTTTGGACTAAAGTTTTTAAAACTCTTGTGAAAATGATTCTTGAATAAGTCTGAGGAGTCTGCACAAAAATCTCTTATACAAAAATAAGCATAATCCCAAATAAAGCTTATAAGAGCCAAACCATATTATACATCAAATACAATTTTCTTCTTTTGTATATACTGATTAATAAATTAGGTTAGATGCCTATACAGTATGATTTGAAAACTAGTGTGGCCTGTTTTGAAAAATTTGCTGTGAAATATTTTCAACTTGTGTGAAACTGTGTGGATTGCAAAACTTTTCTTGGTGTGAAAGAAAGGATTTGAAAAACCTATGTGCAAATGTTTTGAAAATTGCTTGTCAAAACTATTGTGAAAAATGTACATATAGTGTGAAAAATCTTTGGAAAAATAGTTTTCAAATGTGTGTAAATGATTGCAAAAATTCTCGTGTACTATAGTTTGCAAAATTATTTTCAAAACTAGAGCTGAAGAATAAGAGCATTAATACAAAGACTTGTAAATCAGAAATAAAATGCATAAAATTCTTTATGTACAAGCTGATTAAAGTATGCCATTAAAACCTGTAAAGTCTTTGAAAACCCATACCTTTTGTAAATAAAGCGGCCCGCCTGTGTAAATAATTGTATGTACCTTTTTGTATGTGTCAAGTTCTTAGTTGCAAAAATTTCTTTGTATAAAAAGATTCTTTGATTCTTTTAAATTCTTTGTAAAAAAAATTGCATCATTCATTGTGCATAGCATAAGCATACCATTCATATTCTTTTTGAGTGAGCTTAATGATTGAATCAGTCCAATAAAGTCTCAAATTGGAGCTTGGTTAGACCTTACCGCACCTAACTGCACTGGGACCTTACGGGAACTAGGTACTTCAGGTCTATGCAGACTTAATTCTTTGAGAAATCAGGGCTGGGTTCAAGTCACCTCAGTGGACTAACTAGAACTTTTCGAGACACACGTATGACTCTTGCCGACTGTGACCTAACTTGGACACTTGCACCTTTCACTTGGCTCAACTCAGTTGAGGTGGTGAGGGGGTTGGATTTGCCAGTCTGAGACGCACATGGGTGGAAACATTCATCCTCGTCTAGGGAGGGAAGTGCACCCCAACCTGGTCCAATAGCAATGAGGTCTAAATACAGGAGATTGTGGGTTGCAATAAAGCTTCAAAAGAGGGATAGTCTACTGGCTCAAGAGGAAAAACTCCTTATGTAAATGCTGTTGTGAATAGTATGTTGAAAGAAAAAAAATGGTCAGGCCTGTACAAAAATAAAATGCCTGCAAAGTATGTACATATGCTGTAAAGCCAATAAGCAAGCTTGAGTTCCAAAGTCAAATATGTGAGCCTACAGCTGGATGACTTGACTACACTGGTCTTGCATCCCAGGATAGGTAGCTACACTGGCTACCGTCCATTCTTCTCTTCACCCCCTCCTCTTGAGCTGGTTGCCACTTGAACTTAGAAGGGAATACCCTGCTCCTCGAGGAAAGAGCTGTTGGATTGGGGAATCATTGGGTTGTCATTCTGGAGAAGTCAGTTCCTTTATCATTTCAGTTGGGGAGAGCCACTATCACTTACACTGTACAAGTCAGCTTCATAGTTATAAGGGTTTGCGTATGATGTAGACCAGTTCTGACCAGTCTATTGAGGTGGGTTGAACCGAGTTCTGTGACTATCGAAGGCTGTTGTATTTTAGAGCTGGTTCCCGACTAGGTTCCACACACATCTACACCCAAGGTCTGACAGGAGCTCCAAATTCAGATTTTATAAAGACATGCATGGCACTGAAAGCACCCCTATTCACTCTATCCTTCTTTAATTGTCCTTTTTCTTTTCTTT
The DNA here is from genome assembly GCA_037367405.1 of Ottelia alismoides. Lineage (NCBI taxonomy): Eukaryota > Viridiplantae > Streptophyta > Magnoliopsida > Alismatales > Hydrocharitaceae > Ottelia > Ottelia alismoides. The sequence goes on from JAZKJV010001569.1 coordinate 161,398, forward strand.
ATTCTTTTTGTACTTATTGCATAAGTGCTTGCTAGGGACTAGCAAAGGCAAGTATAGGGGGTGATGAATCTCCATTTCATCACCTTTATTCTATCATTTTGGCCTCAAAAACCCCAGCAAATGCATGTAAATAGCATCAAATTGTACATAATAGCATTCATCATTCATTGTATTAATTATAAATTAAATAATGTGTTTAATACCAAAATTATAGAATAAAGAGAAGAAAAGAAAAAGGAATAAAATATTGAAGATATTTTATGACCCAAACCCCGAGACCAAGGCCAGCATGGAATTGGTCGACAAGGAATAAAGTAGGGGGAGATAAGGGCCAGTGTACAATAAATACCTCATTTATTCATGCATTTATTTATGCAATTTTGACACCTATTTTGTACATAATTATTTATTCATCAAATAAAGAAACTTTGTTCATGAAAGTTGTAGATAATAATGTAAATAAAATACAAAATTGAGTTTGTGTAAAAATAATACTCAATGTACATTTTATACACAGAATAAAAAGCCAAAATCTCAACTTCACAGACCCATATCTTACAAATAAAAACTCCAAATCACCCAAACTCACCTTTAATTGTATATAGCTTTCCAAGAACTATTTAATAAAATTGGTTTCATAATTTTTGGAGTCCATATGCAAAAGTTAGGTTTTTGGCCCCCATTGGGCAGCCTGCCTGATTAAAATATTTTTAGAATTTTGTGAATAATGTATATAATACATGTACATACTAAAATTAGACTAAAACTAAAAAGGATTATTAAAATAAAATAAGCTAATGCAAGTTAGTATGCAAAATACCTATGACCAAGAATGTATATAAATAAAAGGGGAAAACACTCTTTAATTTTTCTCTTCTTTTATATTTTTATAATAATGTAAATAATACATATAACCTATTAAAAATGCAAATCCAAAATAAAAATCAAGAAAATATATTAAATAAATTAAGTACACAAAATACATAGGTAAAATACCAAGAAGAATACCTACACATACATATACCTATTTATTTAAAAATGAAAATAAACTCATAAAAATTAAATAAAAATACCTTTATACTCACAAAAACAAATTATAAATTTATAAAATAAGCCAATAAAATAATAAAATAAAATAAACAAATAAAAAATTAAAAGATATAAAATACATGTAAATACACACATATACACTTTATTAAAATAAAACTATAATAAAACACATTAAAAAATTCAATAAAAATCGTAAATAAATACTACATGAAATAATACACATTTTTATTTTTTAAGAAAATTTATTATAAAATCATTTACTAGGTTAAATAAATCAATTTCTAAAAAGATTTACTATTTTGGCGTCTAGCGGCCGACGTGGACCAATGGGGCGCCGACCCTTGTTGACCGCCTGGTCAACTGTCCCATCTGGGACCTGGCGTCTCTGAACCATCTTTTCCCCGGATTTTGTCCCTTTTTTAGGGCCATCTCATCCATCGATCGAGCTCGCTTCCTTAACAAGAAATGATCTTTGATGATCACTGATACCCGCCAATAACTTGGATCAATTTGATATTCATTGGATCAAGCAATAATCGCCGGTCAATAAGGCTCCAGACCATTATCTATAAATAAGAAGCTCCGCCCCCTTCCTCAAATTTGGCCAATTTTAATCCATCCAAACGACTTGATTTCGTTCCTGGGACGTTCCTCGTGACTGGGGGAGTGATCCAGCGCCTCGAATCGACCGGAGGAAGGACGATTTTGTCGCGGCGGAGCTCCGGCGTCCGTCCTGCTCCCTGGTGGCCCCCAGGTATAAGAGCTACTCCTTTATCGTTTTTTAGTTAGGTTTTAATGTTAGTTTTTAATTCACGTTGTTAGTTTAGTCTTTAGTTAATCATCGTAGCTTAAAATCAAAAACTCGAAGATCGCCGGAGCTCCGCTCCGGCGACTTCTCCACCGTGATCTTGACTGTGTCCGACCGCCTCGTTCACTCCATCTCGTTCCTCATCGTATTCTCCATCGATTTATCGCCTTTGTCCAACCGAGGACCTCTGGTTCTCGCGAATCGGGGCTTCACCTCCGCCGTACGTCGGAGCCCCTCCACCTCACTCCATCTTGCTGCGAAGCTTCAAAATCCCGGGTCGAGGAGGAAGCCCTCGCTCCCCCGGTTCTTCCTATGCAGGTCCAGCGATGAAAGGAGCCCATCTGGGCTTGAATCGAACCAGGAAGAGGTTCCTGGAGGTCCTGTTCTTCATCGACCTCGTCCGAGCACCTCGGACCTCCAGGAGCCATGAGAAGACCGCCGGCCGACGCGGGAAGCCTCCAGCTACATTCAGACCACCTCAGACGCACGGGAAACGCTCGGAGGAGCCCAAGCTTCATGATCGAAGCTCGCCGGGGGCGAGCTTCTTCCCTGTTCTTCCAGACATCTCCAGCGCCGTCGGATCAGGAGGCGAGGCCCAGGTCGAACAGGAGTCGTCCGATGAAGACACGGACTGACCGTCTGATCCGCGAGGAAAATCTAATCTGGACCCTTCATCGACGAACCGGTATCCGCCGTCGGATGAGCGACGCGTGGATAAGTGGCGCGCCCATCGCCATCCAGTTGCGCACCTTAGGGGGTAAATTTCAAACATATCCCCCCGCCTCTTTGTATTTATAGTTTAATGCCAAAAATAAAATGCCACATTGTAAACAAAGTGTAAAATTTGCAGTCCGCCTCCTGGAGTTTATGTATTTACATTTTAGTCCCTCCGCACCTCACGTGCAACACCCACGTGAGGCGCGTGATTTTTGCACTTAAACCCTGCCGGGTTTTATTAATTGTAAAATGGCCCTGAAAATAAAAGTAAATGTTTATTTCTGTTGTAATTTTTGCATGGATGCCCCTGAGAAATATTTTAATTGCAAAAATGCCTCTGCCAGGCCATATATTTTTGTATGCTTTGTCCATTTATTTTGTGCATGATATTAACTTGAAAAATCTTGCAAAAATGGATATAAGCCTCTGTTAGTGTACCCTTGCACGCCATATTTTTGGATTTTAATTTTGTTGCATTTTCGCATTTATTAAAAATAAAAAACATGCCTTTTATTTACTGTCTAACTTACAAAATACCAAAAAAATATTAAAAGACTCAAAAAATTCCAAACAAATTCCCTAATGTGTATTTTGACCTATTTTAGTGTCAATCCAAAAATCCCTAAAAATCTCAAAAGAAAAACCTTAAAAATTCAAAAATACACAAAAACTTCAAAAAAATATATAAATTCAAAGAAAAATCAGAAAAATATAAACTCAGCTCCTATTTCTTCTATATTTTTAGCTGTATTTGAAAAATAGTGTGGAGAAATTTTGTGGCTGTTTGCTATTTTTGATTCCTATTTTACTTACAACCAGCACCTATTTCACTGTTTTCCTTTATTTTAGCATTTAAAAATACCAAAAACAATTTGAAAAATACCCAAAAATCACCAAAAAAGTAAAAAGTTATGAAAATCCCAACAAAAAGGTTTTATTTCTATATTTTTGAGTGTTTTTATATTTTTATTAATATATTATCACTCCTTTCTCTTCTTTGTATATATATATATATATTCCTCTATTTTAAAATATATATATATAGATATCTATGTATATATATACATATGTATAAATGTCTAAAATTCCAAAATAAAAAAAAAGAAAAGAAAAGAGAAATATATATATATATACATATATATCTGATGTATGTATTATATCTTATATACTCACCCTCTATGGGTATATATATATACATTTATATGTTTATATTTTATTAATTATATATACATATATTACCTAATTATATTATTGAAATAAAAATTTAAAAAATATATATAAAAGATAAAAAAACCCCACAAAAATAGGCTTCACACATGGATGACTATGTGGTTCATGCACATTTTAGGCTATTGCATTTTGTATTGCTCTCTGTGGTTCGACCTCTACATGCTTAGTCACTGTACATTTTATGGTAGAGTAATAAAGATTAATTCACACTTCTTTTTGGACTTAATTTCTTCATTATTTTATTGTGGGTTAACTGCTGATTAACATGGGTATTCTGCGAGCGGTCGCCTCAGCGACACCTTTTACATATCATTCATGGTGACCCTTGTAGAATTACTCAGTTATCAATGGCAAAAATATGTAAAATCACCTACAAGTTGTGGACCAAAACGTGCAGGCTTGGCTTCGTGTGTTGTCTTTGTATCCACTACATGTGTAGGATTCTTCAAGACTGGTGCTGGGCCTACGGCACATGCATGCATCTCCAATGTTGGCCGGTCTCCACTAGGTATGTTGTTGTCTTTTATTCTTTTTGTATTTTCTTCATTTTTTGTGATTTTTCTGTATATGGTGCTCCTCCAAAAATGTTGCTTTGCCCTTGTGCTAGCTTGGCTAACGACTCCCTGTTAGATGCAAGATGCTTTCCCTTCGTGGTCGCTGATGGATGCAGTGTTCTACCACTCTTGAGAGTAACAACGTTAGATATAAACAAATAATTTCTACCTGAATAGAACAAATCACTGCATACTACCTGCTCCTTGCGTTGGAAGTTATTCGGATTCGCTTCGACCTGGGCTGGAATGACAGTCTTAACAGCTAGGTTGTTTACATTCTAAGTCATCTCAGCCATCTTCTTCACTAATTGCTCTAAGCAAGCAAGAGTTGGGTTGACCGGCACAACCTTAGAAGAGTCTCCCAGTTTGGGCCTCTGACTCTGATAGTGCAGGAGAGGCTGTTGCTGGTAACCATGCGAAAAATGGTGAGGGGGAGGTCGAGAAGGGTATTGTGGATACTACTGAGAGGGATAAAACTTCTTATATTATGCAGCCGGCTACTACGGAGGGAAGCCCTGATGACGGTAACCAGAATGCTATTGTTGTTGATATCCTTGCCTCCAGGTGTTCTCATATTGTGGAGGTTGCTAGTTTTGGGGTGGGTAGGGTTAGAAGTTTCTTCTTCCCAGTCGTTGTTGGTGGTGTGGCCGGTTGGCCGAGTTCTGACCTTGAGAATGTCCTTGTGGACAGCTCGATTGTTGTTCATGCTCCCAAAGACCATTTATCTCTTTAATATGCAACGGGGGTGGAGGAAACTACTCCGGGTAAGCTGGTTGCAACTCTGATTGGTATACAACCATCTGTGTCTGAGATTGCGAGGGTTGCTCCGGGACCTGCACGTAATATACGTGCTGGATAGGTTGGGGATGTGGGAGACTCGCCTGTGGGGGTTGTATCGATGCTGGCTCTTTCATCTCATCGGATGTTTTTGCTGTGGCAAATACAAAGTTGCATACATTAGCATTTAGTGCTCGAACGAGCTACTCTAGCTTCTGAGAAATCAAATCGAGCTTTTCCAAACCCTGGGTCCTTTTCTCAATTACTGGAAGTTTTCAAGGTCGTGCGACCTCTTCTCAACAATGTCTACCTTAGACAATTGGCTCCCAATGATGCTGAGGTTGGAGCTCTCATTCTTATCTTCAGCATAAGTAGCCATGTTAGCATGCTTGTGGCTAGTGGCAGGTATCTTCATGTATGCACGTGACGAAGATTAAGTGGCCTCTCCTTCGACCATCTCCTCAAAACTATCCCATACGACATCCTCGTCCTGGGTAAAATGCAAGCCACCACAAGCAGCTTCGATAAGCCTCTGGCTTTCAAGTGTCAATCCACCAAAGAAAAACTACATGAGACTTGTCTTTGGGATTTTGTGGTGGGGACACTTCTCCTGTAGATCCTTAAATCTCTCCCACGCCTCATGGATCGTCTTGTGGGGTTGTTGAATGAAATTGGAGATACATGTGTGCATCTGGTTTAGGCAACCGAGAGGGTAAAACTTGTGGAGAAATGCAGCCTTTAACTCCCCCCAGGTCGTTACTACATTTCCTAAATGTCGACCCAATACAAGGCCTTGTCTTGAAGGTTGAAAGGAAAGGTAGTCATCTTGATCACCCCCAGCGGGATATTGGGGTAATGAGCTTTGGCGCAGACATGGCTGAATTTTTGTAGGTGGATGTATGGTTCCTCTGTAGTATTCCCATGGAAAGTAGGGAGCATGGATAGAAACAATGGCTTTAGCTTGATGTGGGCATGAATTTGTGGAATTCGGATCTACTTAGTGATACAACTTGCTCCAGGATTGTAAGTTTGTTTCAGCATAGGCTTTAATTGTGGTGGCCTCCCCTCCCTTCTGTCATCACAAGGTCTGCCTACTAACAGATTATCTTTTGCATCTCCTCCATGAAACTCATCATCTATTTTCATATCATCCTCTCGTCTGGCAACTCTCTCATCGGTTCTCCTCTTTAAGTGGTTCAACATATCCTAGAAGGTGGTCTGGGAAAGGGCTTGATTGGTTAGCTGCTATTGGATTGCTTGTATCAATGCGAGTAGCTGATCGTTGACTTCATTCTGTGTGGTGTACTGCCCTTCCCCTGATCTGCATGCTCGGCTGGTTGGGGCTGCAGTCCCTTTCCTCTTCCAGTTGGAGCCATCTACGAACCAGCTTGAAACTCTAGCTTGTGATCAAGTTGATGATCTGCATGATGGAATAAACCCTGATAAGTCTATGTTTGAATACCAGTTGCTAAGATGAATCTAGGATTAAGTTAAATCCCAGATTGTCGTGAATTGAGCATATGATATTGACTGAAATCGATCTCCATCCACAAGGGGTTGATTCTAGGATAAGAGTAATCCCAGCTTATTTGGAAGGGAAGAGCTAGCTCGGGCTGTGAGTCCATCCTAAACAACGGATTTATTGGAGAAAGGCAAGTGTTGAAGGAAGAAAGGACCGGGGAGTCCAAAAAGAAGTTTACAAGGTCTGAATCGACTCTATGGAGATCACCATGCATTATTGGAGATCGGCGACACAGAATCGATGTGGACATCAGCGGAGTTCCGTCTAAACCATTAGTGGGATGACATCATAAGAGGGTCAAAAGGAAGATAGATAATAGATGAAGAGAATGTAGATAAACAAGGAATAAAAAGAGTGTAAAACAATAGAGGGCTATCAATGAGCAAGGGTCAATGAAAGGAGAGCAAAATAGTGCAAGTGCATAATGTTTTTGATCTTGACCTTAATAAGACTAATCGATCAAACCTCAAAATAATGGATTCAACAACTCAACCTGTGAAGCCGCGAAGGTTCGGTAATTATCTTTGTAGGTTTTAGATTTGATTTTCAATTAATTATCTTTGAACAAGTGCTTAGAGCGCTAATCCTATAGGAGCTATAGTACTGCCGGAAAAGTATCTTGTAGTTGTCCACCTCCTTTGTAACATGTAGTATGCACTTTTTAAAGTACTTGTAACCCTTTCTGGATCCTTACTTAACCAAAGAAATAGAGTGAGGAAGCCGATAGGCGAAACCACTACTTCGGACCTTGCTCGCAATGGAATCACCCGTGAGCATGCAAGGACCTACTCGGATGCGAGATAATGAGATAGACACACACGTGAGGGCGTGGCCTATGCTCAATACTTCAGACAGGGTCGGCGTTCTATAAAAGGAGAGAACGTCATCATTGACTAATCCCTACTCGTCCACTTATGATAGAAGTGCCAATACTTCAGAAATCTAGGCGATACACAAGGCAACCACAAACTGGGTTTTTGGCTCTAATCCTTACAATAATGCTCTCTCACTGAGAAGGAGATCTTGCAATGCTACCTGAAAACAAATGAGAATTTTTCTCACCCAATGCAATGAGTCCAATTAATCAATTTTATTTAGGTCAAGTATTTTTAGCTATCCCTTTTTTTAATTAAATTTTTTTGTGTTATCACTTGATTTGAGTAGATTCAATGCAAGCACCTAATGCTTTTGTATTTTTCTTTGATTCCTGTGTGATCCAAAAACAAAGGGAGATAGTGGTAAAGCAATGTAAGGCGACATTAAGATGGAAATCTTACCTTAGTGCCTAAATGATGAATGCTCAGTTAGAGGAATTACAGTGCTTTCCAGCTCTCTCTATGCGGGATGCAAAACAAGAATTTGTAAACATATGCTATATGTCGATATGGACACGGAAATCATCCTATGCAGGCAATTGCTTCACGTTAAGAACCAAATATTAAATACTTAGAATGAAACCTAAGTGCGATCTTCGATGCCACTTGGTGCCTGCCACTACGGGTCCTGCAAGCATTGTATGTGACCTCTCCCAGCGCACGATTTCAAGATTAAGTATTCAACAATTAATTACACTAAGTTCAAATGCAAATACTATAGGTACATGCAAAATAATTAGGTGTTTGGCCTTATATTACACGATCAAACAATCATAAAGACTAAGGGCTCATTCCACAAAACAAATGAAAATAAAGCGGAAAATTCAAAATGCGAGAAACAAAGTAAACAAGGTGATAGAAAACATGACAAAATCCGGTGAGCCCCCTAGTGAACAAACACTTGGAAATTGGGCCTGAGTGTCCAAAGTCCAATGTACCTGTATTATTATAAATTAATAGTTCAGATAAAAGACTCTCTCTCACTTAAAAATCCTATGCCAACTGTTCCCCCTCTAGACCCTCTTGCTCTCTCCTAGCGCTAGGTCAGAATAACCGGTTCCTTGTCCCAAGGTTGAGTAGAATCGCCTAGGTTATCCTCCTTGGTCCGTGGTCCCTCACAAGAATACAAAAAGATAAGATGTCAGACAATTCAGAAATAGATAATCAAATGGAAGGAAGTACGTTCAAAAATGGCTAAGCGAGTAAAAAGACAAACTACTCTACAAACCAATGATCCCCGGCAATGGTGCCATTTGATGAAGGCGAAAATCGAGGAGTCTAAAATGAGCCTCATAAGGCAAGGACTCAGTCACTGTGATGACTTCTCAGTTGCGTTCAATCAACAATCAACCCACACAAAGAATAAATCAAGCAAAGCAACTGTGAATCAAAATTTATCATACCCTACTACAAGTATATAGTCACAAGCAAGTATGAGTCGAACACAGGAAACAAAGATGTTGAGCAATGTAATCAATCACATGGAATTTTTATTTTCAAGCACGTACCCAAATTGTGGTATTTGTGGGGTTTTGCTTTTATATTTTTCAGGCGATATATAGATAGAATAGATAATAAATAATAAAAAATCAGGGAATTAAGTGTTTTGTGTTTTTAATATTTTATACATTTTTTTTATTTTTAGGGGATTTTTGCAAAATTTTGAGGATTTTTAATCAGGATAAAAAATCAAACATTGAAAAATTAAACAAACTGGAGTATTTTTATGAAAAATATCAAGCCACCACAAAAATACCAAAACTATTTTTACATCAAAATATACTCCAAAACACAAAATCTAGAATAGAGAAAACTATTTTGGATATCTTATAAATTTTTGAGAATTTTTACAGGGTTTTGAGTGTTTTTAGATTTTAGGGTTTTTCTTTTATATTGTTTTATTTCTGGATAGATGATGAAATAGAGGAAAGCAAACAGAAACTATTTTTTTAGATTTTTCAAAATAATTTTATTTTTTTGGATTTTTCTAAGGTAAATAATGGAAAAATAGTATCGTTTTTTATTTTTCAAAAATAGAAAATAAACTTAATTCACCTTACAAAAAATAGACGTGTTATGTAAGGTTTTGAGGTATTTAAGTTAATTCTCTTAGAATTTATAAGGCAAAGGGACTACTTTTCACAAAATAAAACAACAGAAAGAAAATTCTTTACTAGCAGGGACCTAAATATGATTTCTAGAAAGTTATCTTTGATTTTCGAACCCCCTAAAATAACTATAAGGGCTTAACATGCAATTTCTCCACGTAAATAAAATATACACCACTGACAGGGATTATTCTACAATTCTCAACTCATATAGGGGTCAATGTGCAAAATTTCTTCAAAATATCACACTTAATATTCCAAAGTTCTGACTTAATGACAATTAAATAAACCCATGAGGGTTGGTTTGCAAAATAACCAAGCTTTGTCGGCTGAGTTGGCCAGTGACTAACAATAAATACCAAGAGAGTTGAGGTTCGAAGCATAAAACTTACAAATATTTTAACACATCAGATGAAAGATTACGGGTTGATTGGAAATGCAAAAATGTGCAAGGGTTCAGAGCAAAATACCCACTAATCACGCAACAGCGGATGGTTCATGCTACTTCACTAATCCACGCATCAAGCATCTGTCGGTTGGTAGCAGTTCACAATCGGGCACCCGAGATTAGTTCTCCCTGGAGGATCTAACGGTCGGGCAATGAGAAGATCTGACGGTAGATGTAAGCCTGGTTGAATGGACCTGATCGGATGGGTGTGGAGCACTGAGAAAGAACAGGCCAAGAACATTACCCCGCTGAGTTTTGATCTGCAAAATCTCAAGGTAGATGGCTCCTTCCCGGCTGGTGAAGGTTTAAAAAGTGTCCCGACATCATCCCGCACCGATGAGAATTCTCAAAATGGTGCAAGAGGGTCTCGATCAGTTCAGCGGAGCATCTGGAACTGGGGGTTCTCCTTGTAGTCTATGGGGCTCGAGAAGCCTTCTTTCTTTGGTCTTTCCTGTAGGAGACGTCGAAGGCAAAAAATGCGAAGCCACATGAGGCTTCGGAGATCAGAATGGATGCAGGGTGCGTAGTATGGAGTCCCTCCGACGATCGACGGAGTGGGAGGAACTAATTCCTCGATTCGTACAGGATCAAGGTTATTGGAGATGCGGGAAGCGTGAAGCAGATGAAAGGGAAGCATGGGGAGGTGTTAGGCGAGGCGTAGGAGTACTGGAGTGGTCGGGAACGGGCGGCAGAGCTAGAGCTCTATCGTTCGAAGATTTGGATTTTACGAAATAGCAGACAAAATGGAGCGAGCTAAACGGAGAATTTATCTTACTGCCATGCTAAAGAGTTGAAAAGCGAAGAAAATAGAAGCTTACCGTTGAAGCACGATCAGAAGCGGAGCTCTGGCGGGGGTGGCGACGAGCAGGGGATCACGCCTCAATTCAACACCGCACTTCACACCAAGGGGCTGGATCAACTCCTGTTGTCACCAGGATGTCAACTCCAAGCTCATATCTAAAGCAAAAGGGCAAAAGAGGGATCAAAGGTTAAAGGTTGGACGAATGCGAGGCTAAGTAGGGGCGAGTGGTCGGTTGGGAAGATCAGGGGGGATCAGGAGACACATCGATGCAACCCTCGCGGCAGTCATCGCGCGTGATAGTGCATATATCGAGGACAACAATCTAAGAAGGAATCAACCCAAAATTGTGTTTGTATTGAGTTGTGAAATCGATAAAAAAGCAGGGTCAAACGAAGTCTTGCGAAGGTTACTGGATGTGATAGAACACCTGAACCCACTAAGACCCGGGTGAAGGTAATGAAACAAGGGTCGTTGCGACCCGGATCTCAGAGACGGTGTGTATCAAGAAAAATCGAACCGCGAAATGAGTCAAAAATCAAACAAGGCAAAACAAGCGGTCCTAGCTATGATATTAACCTGGTATAGCTCCCAGGGTCGAACACAAGGAGCACGGGTTGGCCGTAGGCCTACGAAGTAGTAAAAAAGAATAAAATAAAAGAAAAGTGATTTTTAGTGGTTTTTATTAATTTTTATATTTTTTTGGATTTTTAAAAGGTTAAGAAAATAAGAGAAAGGAAATAAAAACACACTTAGGCAATTTATTAAACACACCAAAAAGCAAGCAAAAATTCAAGAAAAATTGTTTTTATGTTTTTTATGTTTTTAAGTGTTTTTGGTTAATTTTTGATATTTTTCTGACGGGTAAATTATTTTCTAAAAATCAAACAGTGCTAAAAATAAAAGGTACTGTCCAGCAAGGATTAAGACCCAAAAATAAAATATTTAAGGATCTTAAAAAGTCCTGGAGGTAATTTTCCTGTAATCTAGGAAGAATAAGGAAAATTTAGGCACCCTAATTATTGTTTTTGGATTTTTAAATTAATTATTATAATTTTTATGGGTTTTTAGGGATTTTTCAATTTTTTGGGTTTTTAAGCAATGAAAAATAGCCAAAATTAGCTAGAAAATCAAACAACAAGCAAACGACAGTATCTAATTTTTTTAGAATTTTTGGTGGGGTTTTTATATTTTTTTGGTATTTTTAAACCTAGACAGTAGCTAAAAAGTAGGTTTTTGAATTTTTAAAAATACTAAACGAAATCAGAAATGTCCTCAAAAATCACTGAAATTCCTACACCATGGCAGGAGCCATGTGTCAAAATCTCATTGGATTTGGAGGTGATTTGATATTTTATTCAAAAAGAACAAGTGGGCACTGTGCACAGGGACGAATGTGCAAATACCCGAAAGTCTGGGGGCCTAGGTGCAATTTTCCCAGCTAAACACGCGCGTGGCGCGTGCCTGGGGCACTCAGGGGCCTCTTGGTAATAAAAACTAAGTCTTAGGGCCTTTTGATAACTTGTATCAAAAGCCCAGGGACTCGGTTGCAATTTACCCAATAAAATCCGCACATGCACAATTAAAACACTCACAGGGGTATAACTGCAAATACCAAAAAGCTTTTCTTCATTCAACAACAACCCAGAACTACAGGTGAAAAGATGTAAAAAAGCCCAACGAAGCACGTGGCGAAGCACGTGGTCACATACACACAGGGGCATACATGCAGATAAAACTAAGCACAAGGTCCATAATGCAATTTACCCTACGTAAATAAAGTTCTAAAAATATTTACAGGACTAGAAATAAAACGACAAACTAAGAGGGGGCCCTAAGCAAATTACCCCTTTATTCGTCGACGGCCAGATGCGCGCCACGTGGTGTATCCAACGACTCGGGACGGCGGGCGCTCTTCCTCTTCTTCTCTTGGGCTCGATCGACGGTGGAGGCGAGGACACGTGGAAGATCTAACGGTGCTGGGCTCCGATGCCTCTCTCCTCTGCTGCAACGGTCCGGATGAGTCCCTCGGATCGATCAACGGCTGCTGCTCCTCGAAGAATGGACGCTCAAGATGGAAACTGGAGCAGAGGGTCTGATCGGACGGCTCTGGAGGATGGTGAAAGAACACGACGCCGGCGAGCTTCGCCGGCCTCGTGCGCCTGCAGTCGTCCTCGTCAGCTGCTGCTGGATATCGGAACAGGTTCGCGGTGAAGCCCCGCAGCTGATGGTATTGTCCGATAGCCCAGCCGAGCCCTGGAGGGGCTCCGGCGAGGCTGGCGGCGCGAAGCTCCTGGCTGGAATGTAAGGGGGCTCAGACGCCTCCCTTTGGACCTGCAAAGCAACCAGAAAGCTTCGCGGGTCGAGGGCAAAGTGCCTCGACCCAAAGAAGCGGGGTGAAGGTGGCTGGTGGATCGGTGCGAAGGAGCTCCGGCGAGCTGGGGATGGAGGAGCTCGACTCCCAGCTCCGGGGCGAGCTGGGTTGGATGGCTGGGCGAAGAACGTGCGTGGGGGAACGGCGGAGATGGTGGTGTGCTCCGATGATCGAGATAGTGTGCGTGATGGTCGGAATCAGAGGAACACGTCGGAGAACGGATTTGGGCGAAATCGGAAATTACACTAAATGGGTGAGCGAAATGGGTACCTGGATGATGCGGGAGACTGGGCTGGAGTGTGGCTAACTCCTGGTCCTTGCCTCAAGGGTCGTCAACGCCCGAGGCTCGAGCTCCGGTCAGACGTCGGAGCACGGCGGCGCAAGGCAGCCGGATCGATGGTCCAAGCACCTCCTCCTCGCTGCGACACCGGTGGATGCAAGCTGTCACCTTGCTGGTTGCGATGGAGCTCACTGGAGAGAGAATGGGGAGCCAAAGATGGATTGAGAGTGCGGCGGAGCTCGGGATATATATGCGTGCAGATCCGGAAAGGAGGTGGCGGGTGGGGCGAGCAGATGCGCGGATCTCGAGGCCAAAGCTCCGGCGAGCTTCTCGGATGTGACATGGTCATTGCGGACCCGGATTTGGGGTGGATGGAAATCGGGTCATCAAGAGAAAAATCCGAGAAGGCGGGTCGAATGAACAGACCCGGGCTCTGGTGGTCCTGGGGGAGGTGTTGACCGGGGGTCAACAATCCCCCGTGGACCAATCAGAGCCCGCCAATTATTGAAATTTTACTTGATTTTTTTGGGGCCTTAAATGGCCGAATTTTCAAAAACTTAAAACATGAAAAATGTTTGTTTTAATTTTTTCTATTTTTTTGTGATTTTTAATTAATTTTTGGAAATTAAAAATAAGGTATATACATAGTAGCTATACATAGGTATATATACACTATATTGATTTTTTATTTTTGATTTTTAATTAGTTATTTTTATACATTTTTATTCCCATTTTATATTTTATTTATTTATAAGATAAAATGAGGAATAAAAGGCTATTTTTATTTTATTTTTATTGTTTATATACATAGGGGAAATAATTATTTATGCACAATTATATACATGGTATATATACAAGATATTTTTGTATTTTTAATTTTGTAATTTTTATTTGATTTTTGTTTTAATTCTTTTTATTTATTTTATGTACAATATATACCATAAAATATTTACAAAAAGTTTTGGAAACAAATAGCTTTATTTACAAGGTGAAATAAGGTAAGGGAGGTGGTCTATGTACATGGTGAAAGGTTCTTTTTGGTATTTTTGATTTTTAGATTTTTATCTTGTTTTTAATAGTTCCTAAGTATATACAAAATATATACAAGTATATTTTTGGTTGAGGAAAATATTATTTTATTGATTTACATAAATATTTACACATGAGCTCCTATCTCCCTCTACTTGTGGCTTTTATGCGGTCAGGCCCATGCTGAGCCCTCCCTTGGGTTAGGTTGCTCAATATTTATTCTAAATATTTCCCTCTTTTTCTTTTTCTTCTTTATTCTTTTATTTTTGCACAAAAACATGCTAATTATTTATATTTACAAAAATGCATGCTTTTGCTAACTTTTCCTATTTACACATATCTACATGCATTTGCATAGGTTTTTGTAGCTAAAATATAAGAATAAAGAGTGATGAATGGGTATTCATCACCCCCCTATACTATACTTTGCTAGTCCCTTAGCAAACACTTATTTGAAAAAGAAGTGAAAAAGAAAGAAAAAGAAAAAGAAAAAGAGAATGTACATAGATCGAGGTTGATTATTAAACTTGCCTTCATTAAATTGAGGTATGGAGCTTAATCAGATCTTTGGATTATTGATGTGTCGGAACCTTATTTAGCCTTAAGCTTAAAACCTAACAGCCTCCAAGTTCCACTATTCTATAACCAAGACTCCTCAATGCTCCAGGTCAGAACAAGTCATCAATCACAAACCCTGAAAATCATGAATCTTTTCCTGTCCTGTGAAAGTGAGGTCTAAGCTCTCCACCTCAGAAATGGCAACTTGACAACCCTCCCCAACAAGGTAACTCTATGACCTCAATCTGGCCACTCTTTCCTCGAGGAGCGGGGTATTCCCTTCTAAGTTCAAGTACAACCGGCTCAAGAAGAGGGGGAAGAAGAGAATGGGTCAAGGCCAGTGTAGCCAAGTACCCTTGGGAGCTTGACCAGTGTAGCCAAGTCTCCCTGCTGCAAGCTACAACAGGTGGATCATGAAACCAAGCTTTGCTTATTGCACTTATATACATACTCCGGTGGGATTATCATTTTCTCTCAGACCCACCACTTTTTTGGAGTTCTTTTCTTTTTCACATTTTTTTTTCGAGTGCATCTATACAACATGTACATGTGCAGCATATATACAAGGAGTTTTTCCTCTTGAGCCAGTAGACTATCCCTCTTTTGAAGCTTTATTGCAACCCACAACTCCCGTCGTTAGACTTCATGGCGACCAGACCAAGTTGAGACGCACTTCCTTCACTAAATGAAGAAGAGAGGTTCCGCCTAGAAGTACTACCCTCATATGCTACCCCAAGTCAAGGAAGACTGCCTCCTCACCACCTCATCCGTAGAGAGCTCGGTGCATAGTGCGGTTGTCCAAGTAAAGCCATAATCTATATGAGTCATGTGTTGTTGTTAAGTGCTCTACTTAGGCTCATTGAGATGACATGTGATCATAGCCTAGTGGACTCAAAGAATTAAGTCACCATGGACCTGAAAAGCCTTAAACCTAAGCCCTATAAGGTTCCTCTTAGAGTTAGGTGGATTAAGATCTTAATCAAGCTCCATTTCTCAATTTGAATTCCAGGCTAGTTTAAATGTCAACTATCATCCAAGGAAAACTATATACATATGTACAAAAAGATGCATATTTACACAAATTTTACAATCATGCAAAATTTTTGAAAAATGTTTTGAAATCATGAATGATGATGCATGAAGTGCAAGTTTTGCAAAAAGATATTTACACACATTTACACAAGATTTTTGCAAACTTTTGATTTTCAAAACATTTTGGAAAAATTTTGTACTATATACATAATTTTGATACAGAAAAATATTTACACAAGCTTTACACAAAAGATTTTTTGAAATCATTTTTACAAAAATAATTTGTACACTAGCTATGTATGTGCAAAATAAAAGAAGATTATGTACATGAAAATTTTTTAATTTTTGTGGTTTTTAGCCATTTTTATTTATTAACACACTCACACAAAGTACGAGTTATGGCTAAAGTATATATGAAATATATACACACCCCCCTATACTTAGCTCGAACGATGTCCTCGGAGTCAAGAGCGATGAAGAAGACATAACTCGTGCTATGTATAGGGAAGTGAAAAGGAAGGCTATACAAAAGGAGAATGAAAAGTCAAAAGGTTCTCGGGTCTCCCCCTATACTTAGGATCAAGTAATCCTAAGTATAGCAGGCTGTATACTAAGGGAGAACCGAGTGGAGAATGTACCGGGTCTACCCCCCCTATACTTAGGGTGAAATGCCCCTAAGTATAGGCAGCAAAACAGGGGTAAACAGAAACAAAAGAAATACCCAAAATGTCTCACATCCCCCCTATACTTAGGGTAAAGTACACCCTAAGTATAGCGTAATCATAAGATGAAGAAAGGGATGTGGGACTAAGGAATGTGATGATATGGACATCTGGATCTATGTACAGCGGAGGATCAGTAAAGCTCAGGCGTGAGATGCATTAGATGTGAGTCAAAGACCACATCTCACGCAAAATGAATAGGGGCAATATCAACGACCCGCGGCTCATGATCTAGAAATGGCTTGAGCCGCTGGCCGTTCACTCGGAAGGTACTCTCAGAAGACAACTCGGATATGTCGATGCTACCGTTGTCGTGTACCTTCCGAACCAGATAAGGTCCTTTCCATTTGCTCTGTAGCTTCCCTGGAAATAATCTAAGCCTCGCATCAAACAGCCATACTCTCTGTCCAATCTCAAAATGCTTGTGGCTGATATGAGAATCATGCCACTCCTTGACTGTCTCCTTATAATGTAGGCTGCTTGAGAAGGCTGAATCTCTAAGCTCCTCCAGGGCAGCTAGCTCTGCCCTCCTCTGGTCTCCTATACCATCTGGATCCATCAGAATGTCTGTAACTGCCCAAAGTGACTTGTGCCTCAGCTCAACTGGTAGGTGACAGGGCTTGCCATATACGAGGCGAAAGGGAGATGTGCCCAAAGGTGTCTTGAAAGACGTCCTATATGCCCACAAGACCGAGTCCAATAGCTGTGACCAATCCTTTCGGTCAGGGCGGACGACTTTCTGCAGAATAGTCTTGATCTCCCTATTCGACACTTCGGCTAGACCATTCGTCTGTGGATGGTATGGTGTAGCAACGCGATGATCTATGCCGAACTCGCTAGCAAGTGCCTTCACCTGGTCGTTGATGAAGTGAGATCCCCCATCAGAAATAAGAACTCGTGGAACCCCGAACCGCGTGATGATATGCTTCCTCAAGAATCTGCAAACTGTCCTCGCATCAGCGGCTCGGGCGGGGATAGCCTCCACCCAACGACTCACATAATCTAGGGCCAACAGAATGTACTCAAATCCCTGACTCTTAGGGAATGGACCCATGAAATCGATGCCCCATGCGTCAAAAACCTCACAGAAGTGAATGGGCTGCATCGGCATCATATCACGCTGTCCACAAGTGCCCATCCTCTGACAGTCAGTACACCTCTTCACGAACTCATCTGAGTCCTTGAAGAGGGTAGGCCACCACAAGCCGGATTGGAGCACTTTCTGGGCCGTTCTCCTCCCAGAATGATGTCCTCCTGCCTCAAGCTTGTGGCAGTAAGTGAGGACGCTATGGTGTTCCTCCTGAGGAATACACCGACGCCAGACGCTATCCCCTCCTTCGTGGTAAAGGATGGGATCCTCCCAATGGTAAGACTTGGCCTTCGCGAGGAAGGTCTCAAGCCTCTGCCTGGGCCAATCTTGTGGGACTTTCCCAGCAACGAGAAAGTTCACAATATCGGCGTACCATGGGAGTGAGGCGATAGCAAGGATCGCCTCATCTGGGAAGGTATCTCGGATAGGATCAATCTGCTCTGACTCCTCAGGCTGCTCTAACCGGGAAAGGTGATCCGCCACCACATTCTTGACTCCAGGCTTATCCTTGATCTCAATGTCGAACTCCTGGAGTAGAAGGATCCATCTAGTCAGTCTGGCCTTGGCATCCTTCTTTGCCATGAGGTACCTGATGGCGGTGTGATCTGTGTACAAAGTCACTCGGGATCCAATGATATACGATCTGAACTTATCCAGGGCAAACACTACTGCTAGCATCTCCTTCTCTGTGACCGTATAATTCCGCTGGGCGGAATCCAGTGTGCGGCTAGCATAGTGTATCGCAAATGGTACTCCATCCCTCCTCTGTCCCAGCACTGCCCCTACGGCAAAATCGGAGGCGTCCGTCATGATCTCGAATGGGAGAGACCAATCAGGTGGCTGGAGGACAGGAGCCTCAATCACACATCTCTGGAGAGTAGCAAACGACGAAAGACACTTGTCATCGACAAGGAACTCGGTGTCTTTCGTCAAGAGGTCAGTCAACGGTCGGGCAATCCTGCTAAAATCCTGAATGAATCTCCTGTAAAATCCAACGTGCCCCAGAAATGACCGTAACTGCCTCAGATTGGACGGCGGTGTGAGTTTTCTAATGACATCGACCTTGGCCGGATCAACCTCCATGCCCCTGTTGGAGATGATGTGGCCAAGCACCGTCCCTTGAGTCACCATGAAGTGACTCTTCTCCCAAGATAGCACCAAGTGATACTCAATACATCGCTGGAGTACTCGATCTAGGCAGTCAAGACAAGAATCAAATCCGTCGCCGTAGATCGAGAAATCATCCATGAAGACCTCAAGGCACTCCCCTACCATGTCCGAAAAGATCGACAGCATGCACCTCTGGAAAGTCGCAGGGGCGTTGCATAGCCCGAATGGCATGCGTCGAAAAGCGTATGTGCCGAAGGGACAGGTAAAGGTGGTCTTCTCCTGATCCTCAAGAGCGATGGCCACTTGGTTGTAGCCCGAGTACCCATCCAGGAAGCAATAATGGCTCTTCCCTGCCAGTCTCTCAATGATCTGGTCAATAAAAGGCAGGGGGAAATGGTCCTTCTTGGTGGCTTGGTTGAGTCTCCTGTAGTCAATACAAACCCTCCAAGAGGTGGGTACCCGTGTAGCAATCTCCTCCCCCGACTCACTGATCACAGTCGTGATGCCCGTCTTCTTGGGCACCACATGCAAGGGGCTGACCCACTTGGAGTCGGAAATGGGATAAATAAAACCTGCACCCCACCACTTCGATATTTCCTTCATGACAACCTCTCTCAGGTTGGGGTTCAGACGCCGCTGGAACTCACGCGACGGCTTCGCCCCATCCTCGAGATAGATGTGGTGGGAGCACACTGATGGACTAATCCCATGGAGATCTGCTACGCTCCATCCGATCGCCTT
The DNA here is from genome assembly GCA_037367405.1 of Ottelia alismoides. Classification (NCBI taxonomy): domain Eukaryota; kingdom Viridiplantae; phylum Streptophyta; class Magnoliopsida; order Alismatales; family Hydrocharitaceae; genus Ottelia; species Ottelia alismoides. The sequence continues at coordinate 181,222 of JAZKJV010001569.1, forward strand.
GCGGTTCTTTTCAAGAACCCCCATCAAACGGGATTCCTGCTCTCCAGTCAACTCAGCGGAGATGATGACTGGGTACATCTCAGGATCGCCCGCAAGGAATCGATACTTCAGCGAAGTAGGGAGCGGCTTCAGCTCTGGAATGCTGGGTGCCGGCAAATCTGGTTGTGGAAGGAACTGAGTGAACGCTGCAAGGTCTGCCAAATCTGCCTGGGAAAGTGAAAGTGTACTCTCGCAAACTGGGTCGGGAGAAGGCGGCTCAACTGCACTGTCTCTGCTCTGCTCTGCCTCTACCCCCTCCTCTGTAGGATCGGGTGGACTCAGGTCTGGCATCTGATCATAACAATCGGCCCAATCAGACTCTGAATCCGAGGGATCTGTATCAGAATCGGTGGCATCAGTACCACCGGAAAACAAGGTGGCCTCAGCACCACCATCACTAATCACCGTGCTGCGATCGAGAACTGGCTCTGCTGCCGCGACTGTATCCGAACCCAGGTCTGTGCTCTCCAGACTCTCCTCTGCTGTCATCCCTGCATCAGCTGTATCTGAAAGTGAGAGGGTAGTCTGTGACTCAAGGTCTGCCCAAGCTGCCTCGTCATCTGTGATCACAAAATCACAGTCCTGGTGGATGTCTGGCTCTGCGTCTGTCAGCTGCTCTGAGTCGGTGCTGGCATCTGAGCGGGATCTAGATCTGGCTCTGTAGTCCTCGACCGTCTCTATTTGTATACTCTCGCCCTGGACGCGAAAGTACACCTTCCCGCTATCATGATCAGTCACCGCCTTGGCTGTGGCCAAGAACAGACGACCAAGGATGATGGGGGTATCGGTCACTGACTCAGGGATCTCCATGTCCAACACTACGAAGTCCACGGGGAATTGCAGACCCTGAATCGTGACGATAACGTCGCGTAGCAACCCCTTCGGCCTCTTGACAGATCGATCAGCGAACTGAAGGACTGTCCTGCTCTGTCGAAGAGTGCCCAACTCGAAGCGGTCGAGAAGGGCTGCCGGAAGAAGGTTGATCGACGATCCGCTATCTAGAAGAGTACGGTCGAACCACTGCTCACTAATCTGGCATCTGACATACGGGGCCCCTGAATCTGGCCTCTTGGCTGGCAGTCGGTTCTGGATCGCGAAGCACGTGGCTTTGGTCAGCACATGGATCTCTGAAGTGTGGTTCCTCCTCCTCCTCCTGACTGTAGTCCTCTCTCTCAAAGATCTCTGGAGAAGGGGGATGTGCTGCAAAGCCTCCTGGAGGGTCAGCTGGATGTGGAAGCGATCGATCATGCTCTGGCTGAACTCCTCAAACTCTCTCTTTTTTGAATCATTTTTCTTCCCTTTCCCCATCTGAAGGGCTCTAGGGAAGGGGATCACTGGGTCCTTCTCAGATGAAGGACTAGGAAAAGATCTACGCGGTTCAAGGACCGGATCCACACATACATCATGCACCACAGTGGGACCAAAAGAATGTAAACCTTTTCCTTTATTCATCACAGAATCTTGAGAAACATGACCATGAGGAAAAACAACATCAGATCTCTCTCTACAAACACCGGTGGCCTCAGTACCACCACGGATGGGCTGCTCTGCTGCTGCTGCTGAAGGTAAACGTCGAGCGGCATCAGTACCGCTCACTGGCTCGGCTGCTGCTGGGGTGGCGTCAGTACCACCTCCTAGATCTGGTGAAGTGGCGGCCTCAGTACCGCCGGTGGGATCAGCATCTTTGGTGGCCTCAGTACCACCGTCATCATCTGGAGCGGCCTCAGTACCGCTCTCCTCCTCCTCCTGGGGCGCCTCTGGATGGTGCTCAGCTGAGGCGCCGCCGCCGGCTGGGGTCCTACCGCTCCTAAGCGTGGCAAAATCAACATCAAACAGATCTGAAGAAGTATCATCAAATGGATCGCTAGGAGTGGCTAACTCAGTATGTACTACCTGCTCAGACTTCCGCTTCAGGTTGTTCGGATTGGGCTCTATCTGTGCAGGTATGGCGGCCTTCCCTCTCACCAAGTCCCGCATCTCCTGGCGGAACTCATCCATCTCCCGTCTGAAGGTCGCCTGCTGGTCCGTGAGGAGGCGGGCGATGTCGTCCAAGGCGGGGCTCTCGTGGGAGACCGACGGGTAACCTCTCTGTGGGTGAGGCTGCTGGTACTGCTGTGGGTGAGAGGGGTAGGACGGAGGGTGCTGCTGGTGCTGGTATCCCGGGTGAGCCTGCTGCTCACGCCTCCAAGACTGTCCCTGCTGATAGGGACGAGGACCGTAGGACGACTGCTGCTGGTAGGCTGGGGGCTGCTGCTGCGGCTGCTGGTGATGGTCTCTCGGCTGGGAGTACTGCCCTCCCTGACCTGACGGCTGCTGCTGGGGCTGGGCACCACCACTCCCCCACCTGAATCCGGGATGATCTCGTCGGATCCCAGGCTGGGGACGGTCGTACCAGATCCCGTTGACATCCATCAACGGCTCTGCATCCAAGGGGGCTGGGGGTAGCACTGCCAACGGCTGGTCCAGCTGGTAGACCACCATCTGCATCTCTGGAGATGGTGGGGACTGGTAGGTGTGCTGCGGCTGCTGGTACGGCTCCGCCTGTACAAGGTGAACCTGTCTAGGCTGCGCTGGGACGCTGGAGCGCTGGGACGAGCTGCTGCTGCTGCCGGAGTCGCCTCGCGACTGAAGACGGGGCTGAGAAGCCGTCTGTGTCTCCTGGAGACACATAAGCTGTGTCTTCAGGTCGCTCAAGACCTGTGCCATCTGATCCATCTGTGCTATGCTCTGGCACTGCTTCTTCTCTATCAGCTCCATGCGGTCCAGCTTCTCGCTGATGATGCCCATGTCTGCAGCTGACGACTCTGCCTGTGCTGTTGCTGCTGCAGACGAACTGGCTGGACCTGCATCTACCCGTGCTATCCTCTGGTACTGCACGGGTCCTGGCTGAAGTGGCTGGGTCTTCTGCGTGTAGAGCCGGGTCTGGGACATGACCATGTAGTTCTCTGCCATCTCCTCAAAAATCGCCCAGACCTGGTCATGGTCCTTGGCGAAGTAGGACCCACCACAAGAAGCGTTCACCAGGCCCTGTAGCTCTGGTGACAACCCACTGAAAAAGCTCTGAACTAAGTTCGGCTTCGTGATATCATGGTGTGGGCATCTGTCCAAAAGCTCTCTAAACCTCTCCCAAGCCTCGTGGAACTGCTCGTTGGGGAACATGGAGAAGTTGCTGATCAGGGCCCTTGTTGCGTTCGTCCGCCCGAGTGGATAGTACTTGTTCAAGTACTCGGTGCGGAGCTGCTCCCAGGTGTAGACGAATCTCCCCAAGTGTTTCAGCCAGGTGGCTGCTCTGTCTGCTAGGGAGAATGGGAAAGCAATCATCCGTATGGTATCCTGGTCCACATGCCTGTCGTGGACAGTACTGCAAATCATCAAGAACTCCTGTAGGTGGAGGTGAGGCTCCTCTGTAGCCAGTCCGTGAAACCGCGGAAGCATCTGCAAGGTGTTCGGAGGGAACTTGAAGTCCCCCACGATAGCCGGAACCACCACCCAGTGGTGCATCAGTGTAGAGCCGGGATTGTGTAAATCCCTCATCGGTCTAGGTGGTCCTGCTCCTCCTGCGGCTGCTGCCGCTGCGGCGGCGGCCGCGGCTGCTGCTGCTGCGGCTCGTGCCTGTGCCTGTGCCTCATCGGGCTCCTCGGGCTCGCTCTGTGCATCTCTCTCTGCTCTGAGCCTCTCCATCTCTGCTGATCTCCCAGATTCATTCGTAGGCATCTGATTAGATGTGAATCGAAGTGCTCAGCACCCGTTGGATCCATATAAGTGACACACACGCAACACCACCTCCATCGTTGGATCACGCACTACTTGGATAATCTTCATCGAGCCCCTCTGTCTTCTTGTATTTAATAGAAAGTCTTGTAATTATTAAGCTAAGTTAAAAAAACATTATAATATTTACAACAGACCCCTTGAACTTATTGTATATTACACTTAGGATTGTGTCAGGTCACCCCATGTGGTGGCCCACGTGAGGTGGGCAAATTACAAGGAAATACTTCTAGGTTCCTATATTTATATGTAGTACTAAAATTTGTAAATTATGTATTAACTTTTGGGTATTTTACATGCAAACTCTCAGACTTTATTTTTATTGCATAAATACCCCTCCCAGTTTTGTAATTACTTGTTTGCATTTCTATTTTCTTTAAATAGCTCACGTGCTCTAGAAGTTTTGGAAAAATTGTGAGATATGCTTTAAATGATGATGATGCACACATGAATTTTTATTTATCATTTAATTGCATTTTCCATTTATAAAAAAATAGAATAAGAGCTATTTAATCCTTGTTTAAATCGAAAAATACAAAAATATAAAATCCATCTTAAACATTCCAAAAAATAGAGTTTATTAATTATTATAATATATTTTATAACTTTAGACCAAAAATCACAAAAAAATATAAAAGGAAAACTTTAAAATTAAAAAACCCTAAAAAGCTTATAAAAATATATAAAAATGCTATAAAAATATGAAAAATATTTATTTCTATTTTTTATTTTTACTTGTATTATATACTATATATTAAAATAGTTTTGGATATTTTTAAAATATTTATCTATTTTAAAATCCAATATTACATGGTCTATTATTATAAGTCACTATTTTGGCGTTCTAAATCAATTAAAAATATCTAAAAATTAGCAAAAATTAAAAGAAAATCACAAAATAGAGAAATTTGTAAAAATACGTAAATATTTTTATTTTATAATTTTTTAATATACAGCTATATTTATAAATATAAAACCTTATATAGACCATTTATACTATATATATTACTGGAAGATCAGTTTCCCCTACGTTGAAGTGCCTACTATAACATCGGAGGATCCATTCCCTCCCACTCTACTCTCGTTAGTCGTTACCAATTAAAGGAACCCACAAGATCACTCCCCTTGTCCAAGAGATAAAGAAGAACCAATGATCGTAAAGAGAAAAAAGTTAAGCTGAACATATATAGTATCTTTAGCAGTTTCAAGACCATTGATTATTATATTAAGTGACCTTTCTTCGATTCCCATACTTGAAGCAATTATCCCACCAAACATCTCGAGACCATAGAAGATGGAGATAGCGAGACACCTAATTATGTGCCAAACCGCACCCACATCAAACGATTCCTCCCCACTTCGGTTGCTTCTGCTGCCACATTATCCAAAAGCCAAAAGAGAAAATGATTAACTTATAGTTAAAAGTGGTTGGCATGATAAAAAAGCAGGAGAAACTGTTGCCATGGACATCGTCGTCAAATTTTGTCTGAGCATTCCAAATCATGGAGCCATCCCATCTTTTTGACCCTTCCCCTCTGCTACAGTAACTCACCACAGATCTGTGCGAATCATGTCACTAAACAATAGCTTAATCATCTCCTTCTTATCGAGATTGGATTTGTTTAATGCCCTCGTTAAAAAGGTGATTAATTGCGTCTCTTCCATGCGAAGTTCCGATTCCATGCTCCGTTCACACCCGTCTGCACGTGTTTTAGACGATTTGGGAGGACGTAGAATCGCTTGTGATTAATATCGGATTATGCGTATCACGTGATTAGCAGAGATACTTAGAGAATATGGGCAACTGCTTGGAAGTTTTCTCGAAGTTTCATTCAGAACTTGGGACCATTGATTCCAAGCAGTTGATAGATTGTCGTAAACGAGAATCTAATAATTTCACGCGTAAAATTGGTAGATCAGTGGGGTAAAAGAATTTGAGATTGTCCAAAACTGACCAAAGGTTTCTTGTTCTCGTTAATTTTGCTTACGGCCCGAGCCTCAACCCCGCAGAAGTATAATTTGTACATAAGCTAACATACGGATTTACAAGGTTCACTTCATTGTTAAGACTAGGAAGCTTACCTCGTGACTTCCGTAAAAATAGAATCAATAGTATTCCGTTTTTAACTGTATACTGTATTCCATGTACAAATACGTCAAACTGTACAGATATCCAGAAGATACTGTCGTCAAAATTATCCACATCTACACCTTGAAAAGGAAACGTTAGTTCCAAATAAATATCTCCCCTAACCCTAACCCTAACACTTCCAAACGTTGACCACTTCCCCACCACTCTTAAAGGCACTTGTTATAAATTCGAGAGCAACCTTACGTAGAATCAGTATAACTACTTATCTGCAACAAGGAGAAGGCTTCGAAGAGAATGGGAGGCAGCAAGAAGAGGTCTTCTTTCTCGTCCTTCCTGTGCAAGCTACTCGGGAGGTCCTCGCGGCACCACGATGACGTGGTCGAGCCGAGGAGCAGTGCCAGGGTGTGGGCCAGCGACGAGGACCGCGGGGGGCGTTGGGTCGGGGAGCCCGACATAGACCGGAGGGCGGCCGAGTTCATCTCGAGGTTCCATGAAGCCAAGTTCATGGAGATGGCATGATCTTGCCTCGATCCGACACATCTTCCTGATCTCTTGTTTAATATTCTAGTTCGTGGTCTAGTCATCTGTGGGTTTTATAATTAAGTTTGTTCTTTGTTGATTCCTTTCTCAATTATTGTAATCTTACTTTGCTTGTATGATCGATCGTGCTTGATTATTATGAGGATTTGTAGAGGATGTGACATCTGATTCGAAATAAATCCTACTTGTGCGATCCTGAAAAGTCCAGACACTGTGTTCTATCAGTCAATTCAAGCGAAATCTAATATTTTCTGTTCACATAACAATAAAACAAAAAAGTATAAGATTTGTGTACATATTTATGACAATTTCGTGTTTTCCACCGGTATAAACAATCGAATAAATGAAGAAAGTACAAGTGCAATAAGTTACTTCTTTCGTTTAGTAACAAACATTAAGTTCCCTTCTTTCTCTGCAGCCCAATGAGAATGGCCTTCTTTTTGCATCGAATACTTGCTTTTGTTTTCAACCTCCAAACAAATTCATGGATCCGCGAGATAATTTTACTAATTAGGAAGGATGTTTTTCCTCTAAATGTGCTTCCAATTTTGTATTTTTTTGTTACCGTTGAATGGGAAATATATGCAGGAATTTTAAACACAACATAAAGGAATCAATATTATAAATAATAGGAAACGATTCAAAATTACCTTGTTCCATAGTAAATCAGAAAAATCATGTAATGGAGATGATGAAGACGTCCTCTTTTCTCCTTTCCTTAACCCCAATTGTAAAAAATATCTCAAATTGTGGAGAGTTAGGATGGTAGCTCTTGAATTCCTGATTTGGTAATTAGCATAATGAGTCATTGTGTCTCTTTTATATGGGTAGATTTGGAGAGTTTAACAGGATAATAAGCCCTACCATAACTGATGAATCCGTGATTCATCGTCGTTATTCTTTCATTTTGACTAAAATCCTTGGTAAAATACATGTAAAAAATCACTAATTCCAACTAATTATCATTCTAACCACAAATACTAATATTATATATTTAGTATTTATTTTTTTCCAAAATTAAGAATAAAAAGAAAAAAAGAAAAAGAAAAGAATGTTGTAGATATAAAATATATACAGATTGATGCTAACCTCGAGAGCAGGTCAATATTAACTTGGTCGACAAAATAAATAAGTAGGGGGAGATAAGAATCTTAACCTATAAAAATACTCAGAAAATCAAGACCAAAATATAATTTATCCATTTTATACCATGTAAATATTTCACCTATTTTATTCATCACTTATATCAACTCAAATCAAACACTTCTTTTGTAAAAGTTGATCATAAAAATATATATTATTTTATTAAAAAAAATATCAGAAAAATAACTCATCGGAAAAATAATTAATTATCATGAACCGAAAAAGGTCGCAAAAGCCGACTTCCGAGGTTTATAACTATTTATAAAAAACTCTAAACAGACCAAACTCACTTTTAAACATCATTTTATACTTAGTACTATTTATTAAAAATATTAAAAAAATATTCGAATAAAACCGATGAGTTTTGACGTTTGAGCCCCATTGTATATATGTACTATATGTAGAAACTTCCCGATTTTTTAATTAATTAATCGTAAATCTAAATAACTTAATTTTTTCCTAAAAATCTTCTAAAAAGATATATAAATACAGTCAAAATACCAATAAAATATGAAGCCTGTAAGCCGCTACCTAAATTTGTCGGACCTCATAACTCGGTCATACGAACTCTGAATTGGGTAAACTTAGTTTTAAAATTCATATTATTCAATTATATATAAAATGACACTAGTTTCGCTAAAATCGGAGTTAATATGAAAATGTGGATTTCAGGACCGTATTGGTATATTGTACAATGTACCGTAATTTATAATATTATTTTATTTAAGCAAATAATAATTTATTTATTTAATTCATTTATTTAATTCATTTATTTATTTAATGTATTTATTTAATTTATTTAATTGATTTATTTAATATTTATTTATTTAAGTAATTATTTAATTATTTATATTTACTTACTAATTTACTTAATTTATTATTTTTTATTTCCCCTTCTCTCTCTTCCCCCACCTTCTTCTTCCTCACGCCCGACTCCTCTGCCTCTTCTCCTACGTGCGTCGCTCACGCCTCTCCGCTTTATCGTCAACGAACGGTCGTCAACTGCCCAACGATCGGTCGTTGACTCAACGACCCTACATCCCGTCACCGCCGGTGATGACACGAGAATCAGAGACCAATCAAGGAGGAAAATAAATCACTAAGTTATTGTCCCTAATTGATCAACTCGGTCAATCAAGAAAATAAAAACTACTCAAGCACATAAATTAAGCAATCACAGATGTAAGAGGTATTCACTATTATTTTTATCCTGTTAGTAAGCAGGGTCGAACACAAGGAGCACGAGTAAACATACGAAGTAGTCAATTTCAAAAAATAAAACAAAATAAGTTTTTAGTGGTTTTAAATTTTGCAAAATTTATTTTTTGAATTAAAAGATAAAATCAAGCAAAAAGAAAAACAAGGCACACAATCAAGCTTTTAAGACTAAAAATGCTCAAAAATTCAAATAAAAATATTTTGGGGGTTTTTGAAATTTCAAAGTATTTTTTAAATTTTCTGACGTTTTTGTGATTTTATAAAAATCATACAAAGGCTAAAAATGCAAACTGTGCACAACCAGGACAATATTGCAAGTTAAAAATGCTTAAAATGCCATAAAGTCCTGGGAAGCAATTTTATGATAAAATATATAAAAAGAGCTACAAACAATAACTGAAATGGTATTGTTTGATTTTCTTAGAATTTATATGATTTTTATAAGTTTTTAAGACTTTTGTAATTTTTAGGGATTTATAAGGGTTTTTCAAACGAAAAATGCTACTGAAGAAAAAGCATACAAAAGCACAGAATCTGGAATTTTTTTAGAATTTTTGAGGTAATTTTTCAAAATTTTATGTCTTTTTCAAAATGGTCAGAATACTTTCTATGGGTTTTTGATTTTTAGAAACTATTAAACAAAACTAAATTAATGCACAAAAATCACAATAAATATTACGTGTTAACAGGAGCTAACAGTAATTTTTAGAAAACTTTTAAAGTTAATTTGGTATTTATTTAATTAGATACAAGACAAACGTCTTATAGGGATCTACGTACTTGAAATTGAAATAAAACTTTTGGCCAAACAATAACACGTATGAAAAGCCGAGGGTCGAAGTTGCAAAATGTCCAATCAAATCACGGACATGTCAATAAACCACGCATAGGGGTATAAATGCAAATATCAGAAACTTACCATAAAAATCATAACATATATAAAGCACAAGGCACGAAATGCAAATATCCCAGAATGGCACGAGGGACTACACGTGAGTTCACCCAAACTGGGCCAAATTGCAAATACTGAAAATACGATGTCCAAACTGTAAATTATCAACTACAATTTTTATTTATTGGACTGAACAGTAAAGCATGAAAGTACGAGTAGAAAAGAAAAATATACCCCAGTGGGGATAGGTGTCGTATGTGGGAAGGGTCACGATCGTATGGCTCTGATCACTACGGGTGGTACATCAAACGATGCAGGGGTTGTCGTAGACGTGTGTCGGATCTGACTTGTCAGCACTGATCTAACGGCCTAACCAGCCCTTTTGTCGGGCGGTTGTGATGTAAACTAGCAGAAGGAGCTCCATCCGACGGTGAAGAAGGTATCAACAAGAACAGGGGCCTGGTGAGTTTCAACTAAGTGACATGGTGAGTCTGTCGTTCCGATGAAGGATCGGAGGAATCCAATGGCTTCGTGGAGGTGTTCCGCATCAGATGGAGTGCTCAAATGGAAGCGGTGATAGCTAGATGACCATGACGGTGAAGTGCAACTTAGGGCTGCTCCTCCTGAGCAGTTGAAGCTCTAAAGGCATCCTAAGCGTAAACGAAGTCCTGCTTAGGGTAGAGGAGACTCAGGGCGTAGCTCCGATCGATTTTATTGCAGAAAAAGATAAAGGAAGCATAGGAGAATAGAGCTAGACTCCCGGCGACTGTGAATAACGGGAGTCTCGACCTTAATCTCGACCTGAGGGTCGAGTCTAAGGGTGATCAAGTTGCGGAACGAGATGTGGGACAAGATGTAGTATCGATCAGAGCGGATAGAGATGGGGAATGAGGCTTCACTGGCTGGTCGGATGATGAATACTCATTCATCACTCTTTATTCTTATATTTTAGCTACAAAAACCTTTGCAAATGCATGTATATAGTTGTAAATATAAATAATTACCAAAAGCATGCATTGTGTAAAAACCTATAATTAGCATGTTTTTGTGCAAAAATAAAAGAATAAAGATTAAAAAGAAAAAGAGGGAAATATTTAGAATAAATATTGAGCAACCTAACCCAAGGGAGGGCTCAACATGGGCCTGACCACATAAAAGCCAAAGTAGAGGGAGATATGGGCTCATATGTGTGAATATCTATGTAAATAAAATAAAAGTATTTTCCTCCCAAAAATAGACTCAAATTGGTTTGTAAATATTTGTATATATTTATAAGTATAAAAACAAGATAAAAATAGAAAAATTAAAAAGAACACAAAACATCATTCATGTATATATACACTTTGTATATAGACCACCACATCTATATTTATTTAGCTTTGTAAATAAATAAAATTAATCTTTAAAAAGTTTTATAAATATTCTAGATTATATAGTGTAAATAAATAAATTAATTAAAACAAAACAAAATAAGAAGAACAAAATTAAAAATCCTAAAATACTTTGTAAATATACCATGTATATAAATATACATATGTATTTATTTCACCTATGTATATAAATAATAAAAATAAAATAAAAATATCTTTTTATTCCTCATTTTATGGTATAAATAAATAAAATATAAAAATGGGAATAAAATTGTATAAAAATAACAAATTAAAAATCAAAATCCTATACATTGTACATATACCTATACATAACCCTACTATGTACATACCCTATTTTACTTTGAAAATTTAATTAAAAATCACAAAAAAATAGAAAATATTAAAACAAAAATATTTCATGTTTTGAGTTTTTATTAAATAAGCCATTTGCTATTTTTAATTGAATTTTCAAATATTTTCTAAATGGCAGCCTCCCATTGGCCCTGGGGATTGTTGACCGCCCGATCAACTGCCCCCCCCCCCCCCAGGACCACTTCCCACGGGCTTTGGCACCCGACCCGACTTCTCGAATTTTTCGTGACCAAACCCGATCTCCTATCACCTAAACCCCGGGTCCGACTCCTTCATGATGCATCCGAGACCCTCGCCGGGGTATCCACCTCGGGATCCGCGCTCCAGATTGCCCTACCCGTGCGTTTCTTCATGGACCCTCACCCATACTTAAGCCGAGCTCTGCCACCTTCATTCTCATCTTTAGCCACTTGTTCCACCCCCCAGTGAGCTCCATTGCAAAGGCGAGAGTGACAGCTCGTCCCCCGTGGTGTTGCAGCGAGGAGGGAGTGCGAGCCCATCGATCCGGCGATCAAGCGTCGTCGTGCTCCGCCCAGAGCGAGAGCTCGAGCCTCGGAGGGAGACGCTCCTCGAGGCCACGACCCAGAGCATCGCCAGCTCGTCCACAGTCTCATCATTCACCCAGGTAGACTCTTTAGCTTTTCCTTTTCGCTAATTTTAGATTTCCCCCATTTCGCTCCGCCGACGTGTTTCGCCGATTCCGACCACCCCATAGCTCCATTCGATCATCGGAATCGATCGTCACCTCCGCCTTCCTCCCGCGCACGTTCTCCATACCTCCATCCAACCCAGCTCGCACAGGAGCTGGGGCTCGAGCTCCTTCGTCTACCCCCCTCGCCGGAGCTCGCCCATATCGACCCTCCGACCATCTTCACCCGCCTAACCGGGTCGAGGCAGTTTGCCCTCGACCCGTGAGTCTTCTGGTCTATCTTGCAGGTACATCCAAGCCCATCTGAGGGCTTGGACCATTCGGTCCAGGAGCTCTACCTCCGCCGACCTCGCCGGAGTCCTCCAGGGCTTGGTTGGGTCATCGGAGGCCACCATCAGCTGCGGAACATCAGCGCGGAGTGTTTCCGATCTTCAGGAGCAGCAGAGGAGGTCAGGAGCGTACGCCTTGGGCCGGCGAACTTCGCCGGCAAACTGTTCTTCTGCGACCTTCATCCACCGTCCGATCAGCCCTCCCGCTCCAGTTTTCATCGGAGCCATCCATCCCAGGAGCAGCAGCCACCGCCCGATCTTTGGAGGACTGATCCCAGTCGTCGATCCAGTAAGGTCTAGCCACTGACGCCCTCCACCGTCAGATCTGACACGTGGCTACGCCTCCGCCGTTGGATTCGCACGAGGAGCTTAGCTTTGGAGCGCCAGCCGTTCTTCACCGTCCGATGCACCACGTGGCGTCTATCCAGCGGCTCCATTAATAAAAGGGGTAAATATTACTTAGGCCCCCTCTTGTTTGGTCTTTACTATTGAGTCTTGTAAATATTTTAGGTAGTTTATTTCAGTTTGGATATTTGCATAGAGGACCCTGCTCTTTATTTAGTTTGCATTTATGCCCCTGTGTGTGATGTAGCACGTGCTTCGACACGTGGCTTTCTGGTGTTTTTGCATTCTATGCCATGTAGTTCTGAGATGTTAAGTAATGAATGAAAACTTTTGAGATATTGCATTTATACCCCTGTGCGTATTTTAATTAAGCATATGCGGATATTATTGGGTTATTTGCAGATAATCCCTCGGACTTTTGGTACCTGTTACCAAATAGTCCATAGACTTATTTTCTATTACATTTGGGTCCCTGAGTGCCTCAGGCACGCGCGACGCGTGTGTTCACATGGGAATTTTGCACCAGACCCCTCAGGACTTCGGGTATTTGCACCTAGGTCCCTGTGCACAGTACCCTCTTTCTATTTTTGAATAAAATAGCAAATCACCTCCAAATTTAATGAAAATTAGATACATGGCTCCTGCCATGACGTAAAATTTTCTATAAATTTTGGAGACATTTTAGACACTGTTTGATATTTTTAAAAATTCAAAAACACGTATTTTCTTCACTGTCTGATTTGAAAAATCACAAAAAAATTTTAAAATTCGTTTAAAAATTACAAAAAAATTACTTACTGCTTGTCTTTGCTTGCTTGATTTTCTAGCCAATTTTCTCTATTTTTATCTAAAACACCTAAAAATTGAAAAACACTAAAAATCTCATAAAAATTCTAGTAAATAAATTAAAAACCAAAAAATAATAATTTAGGTGCCCAATTTTTCCTTGTTTTCTTATCTTTACAGGAAAATTACCTCCTGACTAATTTGGGGCTTCTAGATATTTTATCTAGGTCCTTTTAGCTCGGCTAGACAGTGCCTATAGTTTCAGCCCTTGTTTGATTTTTAGAAAATTAAATAAACATCAGAAAAATCTCAAAAATTCACTAAAAACAGTAAAAATTATAAAACACACAAAAACATTTTTATTTGAATTTTTGGTTGATTTTTAGTACATTTAATAAATTGTTGAAGTGTGTTGTTTAGTTGTTTTTCTTATTTTCTTAATATAATAAAAATCCAAAAAAAAACATAAAAAGAATTAAAAACCACCAAAAATACTTTTTTTTTATTTCCTTTTCTTTCCTTTTTGACTACTTCGTAGGCCGCAAGGCCAATCCGTGCTCCTTGTGTTCGACCCTGGTCGCTATACCAGGTTAAATTAATAGCACGACCGCTACCGTGTTTGATTTGATTTTCTCTTTGATTGGTGGTCTCTTCTTTTTCTTGATTGGCACATCTGAGTGACTGAGGTCGCGACGACCATCTTAGATACACCTGATTACCTTAGTTGCTCGGATTTTCGTGCCATCATCGGAGTAGATAGACGATGGCGGTGAAATAAAAGATTGAATCGAAGCGAAAAAAAGGAGTGGATGGATAGGATACTTGATGGCACTGAAGAACTCAGCAAGGTCAGGCGGTGATGGGAGACGGGGTCGTGGCCTCAACCACGCTGCGGCGGGCGGGGAGGCTGAACACTGCGAAGCTCTCTGGCCACATGCTCGAGCTGCAGCTTTGGGCCACCAAGCTTCAATCCAAAGGTACCTCGGGCTGTTGTCACTATGTTGAAGGTCTCTAAGGGTAAAGAGAGGGGTGAGATATGAGCTACGACACCAAGAAGCAGAGGAGAGCTTATATAGCTTATTCTAGGAGCCTTCAAAGATCGAGCAGTATCACGCAATCCTAGGAAGATCTCCACCTTCCTAGGGATCCACAAGGATCACAGATCCTAGGAGAAGCGACGAGAGAGAAATCGGGGCGAGAGGTGGATGGAGTCGGGCAGGAAAATGGGGAGAAGGAGGTCCAATGAGAGGTACCCGGGTCTGACTCGGCTAGGAGGTCTGGACCAATCAGAAAATAGGATTTACAAAATATTCACAAATTCAATAGAAAATAGTAAATGAATTTAAAATAAAAAGTGTATAAAATAAAAAATATTAATTTTTTTTTCAAACTATTTTTTTGTTATTTTCATTTATTTTTATGAAAAATAAATTAATGCACATACAATATATAGTATTATATACAGGTATAATATACCTATGTATTATGTACAAAGTATTTTTATTATTTTATTTTTACACAATACCCTATTTTATATTTTATTTATTTACAATATATTTTTAAGTGTATGAATAATTTTTATTTTATTTTTATAAATTATTTAATGATACAATAAATAGAGGGTGTGATGTATATACATGTGTTTTGTGCAATGAGTGGAGATTTTTATTTTTATTTCTATTTAATTTTCCTGATTTTCTTTTATTTTTATATTATTTCTAGAAATATATACAAAGGAGTGGAAAATAATTTAATTTATTTTGGCCAAAAACTAATACATACATAATAGGTACAAGTATAGGTAGTACTTACAATACATTGTGGACCCTATCTCTCTCTACTTATTTTATTTTATGATCAGGTCAAGGCTTGACCTTCTCTTGGGATTTGGGTCACTCTGTATTTATACTAAATACTCATTCCTTTTTTCCCTTTTTCCTTTATTCTTGTATTTTTGCACAAAAAACATGCTAATTATGTAATATTAACAAATGCATGCAAAATGCTAAATTGTTGTTTTTACAAGTATTTATAGGATGCTTTGTTAAGATAAATAGCTAAAAATAAAAGAGTAAAGAGTGAGAATCGGGGATTCATCAGCCTGCGGTGACCAGCTTTCTCCTCGCCTATAAATAGCCGCACACCCTCCCTCGCCAAAAGGGATCTGCCATTTCAGTCTCTTTTCCATTACTCAGCTCCGGTGCGAGAGAGGTGACAGTTCCCCACTGTCGAGCTAGAGAAGGAGAGAGTATGCGCGATCGTTGTTGGCATGCAGCTCCGAGCTCCACTGCGAGAGCCTCCGCATCGCAGTGCGTCGAGGCAATACACAACATTAGCACCTCTGAGGTCCTGCTTTCCATGCGCATATACCATCCGTAACATTCCACTTTAGCTTTCATGTCTGATCTTCCTTCTCTCTGATTTCTCATTTATATCCTCAATCTCTCATCTATTCTCTCTCTTCACGAGCCCTTCCTCTAATCATGTTTGCAATTCCATCATACTTCTGCCCTCATCCATTCGATTTATATCTCCATCATTCGGAATTTGTTCACAATTGGCCGAGAAATTGTTCCCTCGAGCTTCATTTATGATTGCAGGACATCAGGAGCATTCACCATATGGAGCATCATCTTCAACCTTGAGTTGTAGATCTGTTTGCATTAGACACTCCTCCCACAGTCGTCTGGAGCATAACTGGTCATCTGCATCCGATTTACTCGAGATCAACACCGCGATGAGCATCATCGTCTTCAGTATCTGATCGAAGATCACCTGAAGCATCGAAGCATCACAGTACGTCGGTTGAGTACCACATGAGAAGAATCGAGAAGTCCTTCACATCGGATTGTCGCCATGCGTGAAGACAAGGTGAAGCTTCATCCAAAAGCATATTCATTTGGGGAAGAATACAATCGAGAGACTAGTGCACCTCTAAAATCACTGCCGCTTGACACAGCACCTGTCGCTGCCTAGAGGAACCATCGCATGCGATCCGCCATGGAGATTCGCTACGAGAGCTCCATCGCATCCGCTTAACGATTTGGGGAAGAATGTCCCTATATCTCTAGAATCTTATAATAACCCTCAGATCGGATCTGATCCGAGGGTCCTTATACAGCCATGCGTCAGCGTCACGGAGAGCCTCTAAACGGCCACTGCTAAACTTGGTCACGTGCTCCTCCCGCATGCATAAAGATATTTGTAGGGCGAATTATGAATATGTCACCCGAACATTTGTTATTCTTGAGAAAGTCCTTTGCAGTTGGTCTATATGTGCCCAAACATGCGATATGTGGGTACTTTGCATATCTACCCCTGAAGTTCTTTGAAATCATGCACATGTCTAGCAGGTGGATACCTCACGTGAAGGCGCATGTGATTCTATAGATTTTTTTCATGAAACCCCTGTGAATTCTACTATTTACTCAAAAAACCCATAATTCCATAATATTACATATATACCCATGTATATAATATACTATACATATTATATTCATATCAAATAAAATACCAAATATAATAAAATAATAAAAATCCGTAAAATAACCCTATACTATATCATATATAATATTAAATAAATTTTACAAAATAAAAGTAATTTCTATTATTAATAAATCATTCGAAAATAAATAAAAAAATATAACAAACTTTAAAAAGCAAAAAATAGAAAAACGTCATTAAAAATTTTATAAAAATCATTATAGTATATTTTACTATATTTTTACAATAAACTAAAAAGAAAAAATAAAATAACAAAATCAATAAAAAATACAAAATTGATAAAAAACTTCAAAAATTCATAAGTAAATAAATAAAAATCATAAAAATATGTATTATATATCATTTTAAAGATAATTTCATCTACTTTCTAATAAAAATAAAAAATATTTTCGTATTGTTTTGGATCTTAAAAATAAGAAATACTTCTTAGTTTTCAATAAAAAAAATAGTCTTTCACCTTAAAAATAAACTAAAATCCATAAAAATGTAAAAACCTTCTTAAAAATTCATAAAAATAGGAATTAAATTTAAAATAAAAAATAAAAAAATAAAAAATAATTATAAAACATTTCATAAAATAATAAAAATTATAAAATACTTAATTCATAAAAATAATATAAAATTCATTAAAAATCACAAAAAATCCAAAAATTACCTAAAAATAAAATAAATATTGGGGAACCCTAATAAACCTAAGTTTTTGTAGCTTAACCCTAGTTTCTAACAGTTTAGCTCCCTGAGTTCGACACTCCCGTGCTTAACCGCTATACACTTAATGCTTAGGAGTATAAATAAAATAAATAAAAAAGATTAAGTAAAAATTAATCTTTTCTGCTAAAATCCACCTAGTCGATACCGGAGAGGCAGCGCTAGGGTAGTCGTAGACCTAGGTTTAAGGTTTCTCTTTTCGCTATTTTATTTCCTGGCCTCACGGCCTTTTGATTCTGATTTGTACAACACAGGTTGAGTCACATGACTGAGAAACGCAAAGCCGATTAGATGTAATTTCTTGTAATAAAAATATAAAAAATTGTTCACGTGAAGGGTCCCCTTTAGGGTATCCCAACTTGTACCTCTCCCTCCCTTCTTCTTGGGGTCTATTTTTCTCAGGGTTCTACTCCTGAGGGAGCAGGGAACCTACGACGGTTTTCTCGCTTGTGTTTTTCTTGACGGTTTCCCATGACTTTTCGAGGATAGGTGCTTGTGGATTTTCTCGATTTTTCCTTCTCTGCACACTCGTAGATAGATGCTTTCTTAGGTCGAATAACCTAGATGCTTGTGACCTAGGACAAAAACAAAAGGATAAAAAAACATCGTTAGACACATGTTTGAAAATACCCAAAAAAGTGATAACCGAAAATAAAACAGGGACTGCTAATTATATCAGACATAAAAATAAACATAAGGGCTCCACTTGAATTTGGACGAGCAATCCCCCGCAAATGAACTGCGGGTACACTCTCCAGGTTTGTGAGTGAGAGATGACCCGTAAGGTAGTGCCAGAGTCTGGGCTTCTTTCGAAGTACTACTTAGTTCATACTTTGTATAACGTAATCTTCAGTGGGTACTCTTGAGTAGCTAGAAATGGTCCGAGTTTACTTAGCAAAGTGGGAGGTTTAGAGGACACCGCAGTAGAACGGACCTCAAGTAACACGGGTAGCCGGTAATGGTCCGTACTTACTCCCATACTAGCTTAGAATATGTGATTTCCTGTAAGAACTCGGGATAGTATTTTGGAGAAGTTTCGGGCACCTAACATCTCACGCTAATCTATGAGAAGACTTGTCTGCCAAATAACCCTAAAATTGAAAATATAAACGACCGTACTTTTACGATCATCATCAGGTGAAGTTGGTGAATTCAGGATTTGCTTTGTGTTTGACTTTGTGGCATGAGTCCTATCTTTTAGATCTCATATCTATCTCAATCTATTGATCGGGAGTCATCTGTCTAATCACGATGATAGGTAGACGATCTTTCGGTTGACTCTTACGATAGCACTTCTAGGTGCATCTACCCGATCATCTAGGTCGGTTCAAGACGTTTCATGTCTCAAACTTGAGTTAAGTCATCCTTCCTTCTCTGAGTGTTACTTTGACCTCGTAGAATCTTCTCCCTTCATTTCTTGTGTTTCTTCTTCATCTCCTTCTATCCCCCTCCCTATATTTCTCTCGAGTCAGCATTCAGTCAGTGGCAACTGAGCAAAGGTTTGAGACTCGTGAGTTGAGTATTGATCAGATGAGAGATTCAGGTCTACTAGTTGTTGAGACAAGAGTGCGGACGGAGCAGCATGCATCTTCTTTAGAAACTGAGTTAGTTTCTACATCTTCTTTGATTCAGACTTCGTCTCTGCCGAAGTTTCATGGGAAGCTGCATGCAGAGTCATATGAGCATCTTTATGAGTTTGAGGAAATTTGCAGTATAAGATTTTACTATGAATTACACTTGAGGATGTTTTGATGAAGACCTTTACCTTGACACTCAAGTATGGAGCCACGAGATGGTTCCGATAATTGGGAAAGGAGAGAGCTAGTTGGGGTACTCTTCGAACATCTTTTCTTAGGAAATTTTACCCTATTAGCCGAGCTAACGTCATGCGGTCAATTATCAGAGAATTTTCGCATGTTCCCCACAAGCCATTCCAGGATATGTGACTCCATTTTCAGATTCTTCTACGGAGATTCTCGGATCATGGGATCTCCAGAGCTGAGTTAGTACAGATATTCTATCAGGGGATGACCGCAGACCAGCAAGCATTGGTTGATGCCTCGTTTGGCGGTTCACACCACAGTCTTAATGAGGATTCACTTTGGAATCTCTTCAGAAAGATTTCTGATGTCAAGACGATGCATGAAGGAGATGCTAGACCAACAAGATGTGGTCCACCTCCTGTTGATTTAGGGATCGCACATCAGACAATTGATGTAGATACTGATGCAGTATCAAGGATGGTCGTTGAGACAGATGCAAAGAGTTCTAAGAGACTGACATATATTCCATTGAGTTTTCATCCAGAGTATGAGTCGGTTCCATGCTTTCCACTTCAGGAGTCTTGGATACCTATTCCTCAGGTATTCCAAGATACCGAGCGAGAGCCGAGGCTGTTTCAGCCGACTTATCAACCGATTCAGTTTCCATATCAGGACTAGTGCCAATAGTAGCCTCAGGAGCATTTCTCCTTGGACTCATTTGATCATTTTGAGCATCTTTAGCAGCTAGAGATGGATGTGGGACATTACTTAAAGAGTCCTGATATAGATGGCCCCACATTCGATCACTTCATCCATTAGATTCATGAGCAGACCAACTATCGTAAAGAACAGATGGATAACTTATCGCCAGCATTGTCACAGAGCAGAGATCAATTTTAGATATTCCCGCTTCACATGAATTGTTGAAGGAGCATACAACCGGCAATGGCACACGTGTACATACAGATTCTGATACTTGTCTTAGTGAAGGCGAAAAATCACAAAAAATAGAAAAAGAGAAAATCCAGAAAAAGGAATAAAGATAGGACTCATGACTCTTCTGATGGATCTCGAGCTTCTGTGCTCCACGAAGCGAATCCTTGTTTTAGAAAAAGATTTTCTTCTCCTTCTTATCCTCTGAGTGTACAATCTAACACGGAGGATTTACAGATACCCTTTCCAGATGCTCTAAATCTAGGGAAGGGAGAAAATCAAAAAATTTAAAAATACCAAGATTCAAAATTCACGAAAAAGATGTTGGACCAAATTCAGATCAAGCTCACTCTTTCGGAGGCATTGGTCCACATTCCTCTTCTTCAGAAATGTCTGAAGCAGCATACCACACCGAAAAGGAAGAAGAGTCATAATCACTACTCTGAGAAACAAGTACTGACCATTGCCACTTGTTATGCCACCCAGCACACATCTCCAAAGAAAAAAAGGAAAGATATGGGAGCACCATTTGTCAGCTGTCAGATTTCAGATCACGAGTCCAAGCACATCTTGTTGGACAGGGGGTCATCGGTGAATATTTTACCCTTCCATCTTCTTGAGAATCTTCATTTAGGTCCTCTGAAGCAAGCCAGAATGATTCTCCAATTTCCCAACCGATCGGTCAAGAGGGCGAAGGGTATACTTAAGGGCGTTGTAATGGTGTTACAAGGCACAGAATTCAATGTAGATTTTGTTGTCTTGGACTATGATTCCTTGATACCATTACAGGATGCTACCATAATTCTTGATCGGCCTTTTCTGCATATAGCTAAGGCCATTATTGATTATGGGACGGATAGTGTTACTTTTTCTTCAAGAAGCACAGTATCAAACCCAAAGCCATCAGATACTTTGCCAGCAGATGAAAGAACTTCCGGGCCATCAGAGATAGAGGTATGCGGGGTCGCAACTGATACTAGACACGATAATATCCCTTTTGATTCTACTGAAACCTGCGATTTTCTCTCCCAAGAGGAAAACTCGAAGAGTACATATTTTGGTGATCCGAGTGCACATGTCTAGAGATGTGTTGACGAGATCCACAGTATCTACATCATTGAGACAAAACCGCTGGTGGCACGTACTTTGAAGGCTGAAATCGATCTAGTTGTAGATCTTTCATTCGAGCCTTGCAATAGAAAAGTTATTGAACCCTCTTTTCATGTAGATTCAGATAAAGGCTTAGTTGATGAGGAGATAGATCAGATCGCAACAGAGTTTGACCTCTTTCTTGATTCTACTTCAGAGACCATGGAGCAATTTTCAGAGGTCAGTTCTGTCCATCTTTTCAGTCATGTGGGTCGCTCCTCACCAGTTGATACAGATCAGGGATTCTCTGATTCGGATATGGATATCTCTTGGGATGGCCCTGATGTCGACCTGGCTCGTACATTCTATTATTCCTCGGTCGTGCAAGAAGGCCACTCTTCGTCTTTCTTGAGCTTTTACAATTCGTTCACTTTGTATATACTTTTGATTTTCATTCTTTCTTCCTTCCGTTTGTCTTACACTCTTAGGTTCATCTAGAATTTTGCTATGCTTAGGATGTGCCTTATCCTAAGTATAGAGGGGTGTAGACACCATTGTTGTTCAAATCGTTCTGTTCTATTACCCCTGTTATTGCTTATACTTGGGGTGCGCTTTACCCTAAGTATAGGTGGGGTAATATCGCTCATTTCATCTTTTGATTGTCGTCGATTTTTGTATCTTCTGCTTTCCTCAACTTTTGATCTTCATCTCTATATTACCCTAAGTATAGGGGGAACAAGCTGAGCCGTTGAGTGTGTACATTCTCTTGACCTCGATCATCTTTGATTTTGAGTCTTCTATCCTTAGAATTACTTGATCCTAAGTATAGAGGAGATGATCGACTTCTATTCTTTATTCTTATTCTTTGAGTCATTGTAGTTAGAATTCTTTTTACCAATCTATACTTAGCCTGAGTTATGTCTTCCTTTATCGCTTCTTTGGTCACTATGAGGACATAGTTTTTCTAAGGATAGGGAGTGTCGTGTGTGTGTGTATGCGTGTATACTTTAGAAGCCATAACTCATACTTTATTGTATTTTTAATAATATGGCTCTCTAAAAGTATGTGTTTATTTTTTGAGTTTTTAAAAGCTGCAAGAGAACCGTAAATATGACTTATAAAAAGGGATTTTTACCTGGCAGACCCTATAATCTTTTCCAATTACCTCTATGACCTTTGAAACATCCTAATTCCTCCCATGACCTCGTAAACTTGCTCCGTCTTACCCAACAAACCCTCCCGTCAATTTTAACTATATTTGAGTCAGTTACTTGGGTTAGTCGTGAGTTAATCTAACCAATTTACCATCGAACGGTTACGATTAGACAAAATAATAAAAAAAGAATAGAAAGAAAAATCCGCAATGGGGGAAGCAGGGAAGGCTCCATCCACAGGGGGAGGTGCAGGTAGTAGCATCGACGGGGGAAGCAGGTGGGGGCTCCATCAACGGTGGGGTGGGGGGTGCAGGTAGCAGCATCGTCGGGGCGGGGGGTAGCAGCATCGGCTGGGGGTGGGGGGGATGCGGGGAGCAGCATCGACGTAGAGGCGGGGGGGCTTCCATCGGCGGGGGAAGCAGGAGGGGCTCCATTAGTGGCGGGGGGTTGCAGGTAACATCATCGTCAGTTGCGGTCATCGATGGGGGAAGCAGGTGGGGGCTCCATCAGTGGCGGGCAGCAGCGGCGGGGGGGGGGGGGGGGGCAGGTAGCAGCATCGGGGTGGGGGGGAGGCCGGGAGCAGCATCGGCGCGGGGGAGGGGGGGCTCCATCATCGGCGGGGGGTGCATGTAGAGGCATTGTCAGCTGCGGCCATCGACGGGGGAAGCAGGTGGGGGCTCCATCAGCGGCGGGCAGCATCAGCGGGGGGGCTCCATAAGCGGCGAGCAGCATCGGCGGGGGGGGGACCAGCTCCTCTTGGATGATGGAATGGCACTCAATGTAAATTTGATAAACAAAATGGATATAATATAAAAGAACATAACGGAATCCGGTTAATTTTAACGGATAAATGAACAGGGGTTAACCACAGGGTCTATAGGGTAAGGGTTAGTAAGTTTATGGGTCGGGGGAGGAAATATGATGTTTCAAAGGTCGTGGAGGTAATTGCAAAAGATTATAGGGTCTGCCGGGTAAAAATCCCTACAAAAAATGGCTTAAATTTTGTATATAAAAAATGTTGTAAAGTTTTCTAACAAAATCCTTAAAAAGTGGTAAATAAAATCTTTGTAAAATTGTGTATAAAAGCCGTATAATCGTGTACATAAAATGTATATAAAATCCTATATAAAAATATACAAAATCTGTGTAAGATTCATGTAAATTGAATTAATCCACTAGCTCTTTCAAAAAAGACCCTAAAAATTAAAAAGTTTTAAAATTCAATAAGAATTTGCAAAAGTCTTCAAAAAATCACTTAAAAGGCCTAATTCGAAAAATCCACCTCATTAAAAAAATTGTTAAATTCATTCACATATTTTAGAACAAGTTTGATTCTTGAACTGAATAGATCTGAGTATGAGAGATGGAGTTTGATTTAGTCCTTAATCCACTTAATTCTAAAGGGACTTTATTAAGAACTGGAATTGAGACTCTTCATGTCTTTTAGACTTAATTCTTCGGGTTCCATGAGACCATGTTCGGAATTCAACTTGAAAATACCTAAGTAGGACACATGGTATCATCCGTTTAACTCTTCTCCATTTGAACCAATTTTGAACTCATGCACTCTACACTTAGCTCGACTTGCATGGGGCTGCGAAGGGCAATCCATTTCGGTGGTGTGTTTCCATACTTGTCTAGTGACACTGACGTCTAAAGACAGGAGAGATTGGGATTGAAATAAAGCTTCAGATGAGGGAAGGATCTGCTGACAGAATTTTGCTAAGACCCCAGAAAATGGACGGAATGAAAAGATGTTATATCCATCGGAGCATAAAAGACCTATGTAGTACAACAATCATCTCTACCAAAAAGAAGCTGAATACACCGAATACCAAAATGACCACAATAGCCCGAGCTTCAGAAAAGCATGCATGTCTTAGTGGAGACTTGGCTAAACTGGTCAGGATTCACAGGAGATGTGATTACACTGATCACTCTCCAGTTCACTTTTCATTCTTCTTTCTTCTTTTTCTAGTTGATTGTGGACACAGCACGACCTGACCTTAGAAGGAAATACCTCCCTCCTCGAGGATCGAGTAGCTGGATGAGGGCCCAATGGGAGTGCATTACTGGGATGGGTGATTTCTTCGCTTCTCTAGAGCAGGAAGAACTAAAACCTTTTACACACAGTACAAATTACTTTCAAGGCTGAAATGTTTGCATGATGAATAAGTGGAGCTGAGCTGGCTGTTGAGGTGAACCTGGATAAGGATTTGTGGAACCTGAGGGTTGCCGAGGCTTAAATCCTAATTCTAATAGATTCCCGACAAACTATTAATCCAAAGGTCTAAATCCAAGCTCTAGATTTTGTGAAGTGATATTCGGTTTAAGAAACAAGCATGTTCTAAGTTCTTTTAATTTTCTTTTTCTTTTTGCTTGCACTTATTTATAGAATAAGTGTTTGCTAAGGAACTAGCAAAGGTAAAGTATAGGGGAATGATAAATCTGTGATTCATCGCCTTTATTCTTTCATTTTGACTGAAATCCTTAGAAAACACATGTAAATAATCACTAATTCCAACTAATTATCATTCTAACCGTAAATATTAATATTATATATTTAACACTTATTTTAGACAAAATTAAAGAATAAAAAGAAAAAAGAAAAAAGAAAAATAAAAGAAAAGAGGTTGTAGATATAAAATATATACAGACTGATCCTAACCCCGAGACCATGTTAATATTGACTTGATCAACAAAATAAATAAGTAGGGGGAGATAATGATCTTAACCTGTAAAAATACCCATAAAATCAAGACTAAAAATATAATATATCTATTTTACACAATGTAAATATTTCACCTATTTTATTCATCACTTATATTATCTCAAATTAAAATATTTCTTTTGTAAAATTTGGCCATAAAAATATATATTATTTTATAAAAATATCAGAAAAATAATTCATCAGAAAAATAAGTAATTATCATGAGACCGAAAAAGCAGCAAAAGCCGACTTCTGAGGTTCATAACTATTTATAGAAAACTTTAAATGGACCAACCTCACTTCTAAACTTCTTTTAATATTAGTACTATTTATTAAAAATATCAAAAAAAAACATTCGAATAAAATCGGTGAGTTTTGGCATGTGGGCCCTGTTGTATATATGTATTATATGTAGA
This sequence comes from Ottelia alismoides, assembly GCA_037367405.1. Classification (NCBI taxonomy): domain Eukaryota; kingdom Viridiplantae; phylum Streptophyta; class Magnoliopsida; order Alismatales; family Hydrocharitaceae; genus Ottelia; species Ottelia alismoides. Next base: position 207,045 of record JAZKJV010001569.1, read on the forward strand.
AACATCACGGACTTTTAATTAATTAATCGTGAATCTGGTTAACTTAATTTCTTTTCTAAAAATCTTCTAAATATATATATATATATACACACAAAAATATAACTAAGTCAAAATACCAATAAAACCTAAAGCCTCGAAGCCGCTGCCTAAATTTCTCGAACTTCATAACTCGGTCGTACGAACTCCGAATTGGGTAAACTCCATTTTAAAATTCATATTATTCAATTATCTACAAAATGACACTTTTCGCTAAAATCAGAGTTAATATGAAAAATGCGGGTTTCAGGACTGTATTGGTATATTGTATAATGTACAGTAATTTATATTATTATTTTATTTAAGCAAATAATAATTTATTTTATTTATTTCTTTATTTATTTTATTCAATTTATTTATTTATTTATTATTATTATTTATTTAAGTAATTATTTAATTATTTATATTTACTTATGTAATAAATTATTTTATTAATCCATTAATTAAGCACTTAATTATCTATAAAAATATATATTAGTTTAATTAATTATTAAGTATTAATTATCTATTTATTACTAATTTTATTAATTTCTTATTATTATTTATTTTCCCTTCTCTCTCTTCCCCCCATCTTTCTTCTTCCTCACGCTCGACTCCTCCGCCTCTTCTCCTACGTGCGCCGCCCACGCCTCTCCTCTTTGCCGTCAACCGCCCAATGCCCAGTCGTTGGCCGGCCATTGACTTAACAACCCAACATCCCATCACCGTCGGCGGTGACCAGCTTTCTCCTCACCTATAAATAGCCACCCACCCCCCTCGTCGACAGGGATCCACCATTTCAGTCTCTTTTCCATTACTCAGATCTGGTGCGAGATAGATGACAGTTCCCCACTATCGAGCTAGAGAGGATGAGAGTAGGCACGATCGCCATTGGCGTGCAGCTCCGAGCTCCACCGCGAGAGCCTCCGCATCGCAGCGCGTCAAGGCAATACCCAACAGGAGCACATCCGAGGTCCTGCTTCCCATGCACATATACCATCTGTAACATTCCAGGTTAGCTTTCATATCTGATCTTCCTTCTCTCTAATTTCTCTTTTCTATCCTCAATCTCTTATCTATTCTCTCACTTCACGAGCCCTTCCTCTGATCCCGTTTGCGATTCCGTCATACTTCCGCCCTCATCCATTCGATCTATATCTCCACCATTTGGAATTTGTTCACAATCGACCGAGGAATTGTTCCCTCGAGTCTCATTTATGATTGCAGGACATCAGGAGCATTCACCATCTGGAGCATCATCTTCAACCTCGAGTCGAGATCTGTTTGCAGTAGACACTCCTTCCACAGACGCCTAGAGCATAGCTGGACATCCGCATCAGATTTACTCGAGATTAACGCCGCGATGAGCATCATCGTCTTCTGCATCTGATCGAAGATTACTTGGAGCATCGAAGCATCGCAGTACGTCAGTTGAGTACTACGCGAGAAGGATCGATAAGTCCTTCGCATCGGACTGCCGTCGTGTGTGAAGACAAGGCGAAGCTTCGTCCGAAAGCATATTCATTTGGGGAAGAATACAATCGAGAGACTCGTGCACCTCTGAAATTCTTGAGAAAGTCCTTTGCAGGTGGTCTACATGTACCCAAACACGTGATCTGCAGGGACTTTGCACATCTACCCCTGAAGTTCTTTGAAATCACACACAGGTCCAACATGTGGATTCCTTACGTGAAGACACACGTAATTCTGTAGATTTTTTTCACGAAACTTCCTACGAGTTCTACTATTTACTCAAAAGCTCCATAATTCCATAATATTACATATATACCCATGTATATGTATATAATATACTATACATATTATATTCATATCGAATAAAATAACAAATATAGGAAAATAATAAAAATCTGTAAAATAACCCTATACTATACCATATACGGTATTAGATAATTTTTCAAAATAAAAATAATTTCTATTATTAGTAAATCATTAAAAATAAATAAATATAACAAACTTTAAAAAGCAAAAAAATAGAAAAACATCTTTAAAAATTTTATAAAAATTCATTATAGTATATTTTTACTATATTTTTCATAATAAATCAAAAAAATAAAAATAAAATAAAAAATCAATAAAAAATATAAAATTCATAAAAACATCAAAATTCATAACTAAATAAATAAAAATCACAAAAATACATATTGCATATCATTTTAAAGATAATTTCATCTACTTTCTAATAAAAATAAAATAAAAATATTTTCGCATTGTTTTCAATCTTAAAAATCAGAAATACTTCTCAGTTTTCAATAAAATAGTCTTTCACCTTAAAAATAAACTAAAATCCATAAAAATTATAAAAACCTTCTTAAAATTTCATAAAAAGAGGAAATAAAATTAAAACATGAAAATAATAAAATAAAAATAAAAAATTACAAAATATTTTATAAAATAATAAAAATTATAAAATACTTAAAATTAACAAAACAATATAAATTTCATTAAAAATCACATAAAAATCTAGAAAAATACCTAAAAATAAAATAAATATTAGAGAACCCTAATAAACCTTAGTTTCTATAGTTTAACATTAGTTTCCAACAGTTTGCCTCCATGAATTCGACACTCACGTGCTTAACCGCTATAGTATAAATAAAATAAATAAAAAAGATTAACTAAAAATTAATTTTTTCTACTAAAATCCACCTGACCGATACAACGACTGCGATTGATTCTGTCTCTTTTACATGACCGTAGTTATCTTTAGGTTGGGTGTAGTTTTCCAATAACCGACTCATGATAACCCACTAACCATCAATATGGGTCAACGTAATTCAATTGTGTTTACTCATTGACTTGGTAAAATTCATATTTATAATCTCACCAATAATTCATATGAACCACGTATTTGGTATTTGTTCCAAAAATATATTGATTACGTTTGTCAAAATGAACTCAAAATTTAGGTATCCTATCAAGTAGAATCTTAAAAAAGTTGCAATTACGAGACAAATCATGTCTAACCCAAGAAATGGATTTTTATGATTGGGTCTTGTAAGGTGAATTCTTAAGATTCCTCCTCCAACTGTGGAAGTAGGTCAAGCTGGCTGAATCACATAAATTCTGTGTGTTCATTGTCATATTATTTCTTCTCTTTATCTGGTTTTTGTCCATTTACAGGCTATTAGTTTGGATCGGAACTACGATTTCCTAACAAACTGGTATAAGGTCTTTTCGAGTTTTTCTAATAATATTTATACCTTTATTTTTTTACAATTACATTGTGCTTTTATTCTTATAACATTCAAAGAAATGCTCATATGTTATGACACACAACGACCTACATTACGCTAACGGAGAGGCAATCTGAGTGTTGCAATGATATAGGGACACATCTGTAATTATAAAAAGAATGGGTGTCATCTTTGTTATTAGAAAACTTGGAAGGGAGTAAAAAAATCTAGAAAAAAGGCTGAACATAATTATCCTGAACTTTATACGAGAATCGGATGGTAGCTTTTATGTCTACAACAACTGCTTAATGATTACCTTGTTGTGATTTAAAATCGTGTGACTAAATTTATCCAAACTTAAGTTTTACTAATGGATTTTCATCCTAATCATTGCAATCATCTTCTTATTCAATAAAGACCCATGTAGTTAGTGTTCCATTCTACAGTAACGAACTCTCCAACAAAATTAGGTTACAGCGTCATTTTTTCCAAAATCCATCATTAGATCATACATTTTCAAATATAATGATAAAATTATTTTTGCAAAATAAAATTTATATGTGAAAGTTGTGATGAATGTCATATTTGTTATTATATCATTGGTGATGGTCTATATTGTCCCTTCCGGCTGAGTTGGGTTAAAAGCATGGAATGTATTTGCACAATCACTATCTTCAAATAAAGTGTTTTCTATAGTAGCACCTTGAATAGCGCATAGTAGAGCTGCATCTAATACTCCGGCAACTCCCTTCATATGAAACAGGGGACGTTTATCCATTGTAATTTTTTAAAATTTTAAGTAATCGCTATTACTTTTTAGTTGAAAACTTAGCCAGGATTGGTATTTTTTTAAAAAAAATATAGCAACGAATAAACGTCGTCATATGGATCGTTGTTAATGATATATATTGGGTTATGACATCCATCGTTAATTTCAAGCATGCAAAATTCATTTTGCAATGAATACTATCGTCATTAAATACTTAACAATATTGAATGATTTAAGAATGGAGTTCAGAGAAAATCACTATAATCCCTATTGGGGAAAAATAATAACTTGATATTCATAGTACCCCTGGACTCTCTTATATAGGAGAAAAGCCCTTGAGCAAATTACAAGATAGGTACATGAAGAGATGAAAACACATAAATAACACCAAAGGATAATAATAATCTCAACACTCCCCTTCAAGCTGGAGTATATATGTCTATCATGCTCAGCTTGGAACAACATCTTTGAAAAGGGCCTCTAGTAAGTACATTGGTGAATATTTCTGCAGTTTGATCTTCAGTAGAAACATGAGAGGTAGATATGAGATCCTTCTGAATCATGTCGCTTGTATAGTGGCAATCCACTTCTATATGCTTTTTACGCTCATGGAAAACATGATTATTTGCAATAAATAGTGCTGTCTGATTATCACATATAAGCTGCATAGGAAGAGATACATCAATAGCAAGATCAGTCAGAACTGACCTGACCCACATCATTTCTGTTCATCCCTGAGCCATGGCCCTATATTCGGACTCTGCACTAGATATGGCAACTACAGTCTACTTCTTACTTTTCCATTACACGAGTGATTTGCCAACAAATATAACAACCCCAGAAGTAGGCTTCGTGTCCCTAGGGCATACTGCGTAATCTGCGTCTGCACATGCTGTGATGTCAAGAGATGTGTCCCTGCTGAATAAGAGACCAATACATGGTGAGGACTTCAGATATCTCAAAATCATATAAATAGCATCCATACGCACCTTCCTGGGCAGCTCCATGAACTGACTCACCATGCTAACAACAAAGCATGTATCTGACATGGTGATGGTAGCATATAGGAGCTTCCTTACTAGTTCTATTTATCTACTCTTATTTATCTCCTCGGTATCATCATCATATAATCTCATACTTGGATCCATAGGAGTAGTAGTAGGCTTGCATCCTATCATACCTGTCTCTAATAGAAGATCAGTAATAAACTTTCTTTGGGTCATCACAAGATCATGGTGGTTCCTGGCGAATTCTAATCCAAGGAAGTATCAGAGATTGCCAAGATCCTTGGTCACAAACTGCTGACCTAGGAACTCCTTGGCTGCTTGAATGCCCTGCTTATCATCACTCGTGACAATAATATCACCAACATAGACAATAATAGCAATTGTACCTTCCATGTACTCTGAACAAAAAGTAAGTGATTTGCAGTGGACCGAACAAATCCATGATGCTTTATCAACTCTAAGAGTTTATGGTACCAAGCTCTAAGACTCTACTTCAGATCGTAAATCACCTTGTGGAGCCTACATACCTTCTGAGACTCCCCCTCAACAGCAAATCTGGGTGGTTGCTGCATATAAACTTCCTCATGTAAATCTCCATATAGAAATACATTCTTCACATCAAGCTGATAAAGAGGAAGTTCACGTGAAATAGCAAATGATAGGAGAATGTGTAATGTTGAGTGCCTGACCACTGGAAAAAAGGTGTCTTGATAATCCACCCCATAAATTTGGGTGAAACCACGTGCTACAAGCCTTACCTTGTAACGATACACACTACCATCTGCTCGCTGCCTCACCGTAAATATCCATTTGTACCCCACCACAGATGCACATGGAGGGGCAGAAACAACACTCCAGGCACCACGAGACTGTAAAGCGGCCATCTTCTCTTCCATGGCATATCGCCAACTGCTATCGTGTATGACCTCTTGATATGTTCGTGGTATGGTAATGTCTGAGAGGCTCATAGCAAACTTCCTATATTTCTCTGAAAGATGGTCCAAGGAAGCATGCGCAGGTAGAGGTATTTAACACAGTTGTGACGGGGCTTCCTCGAGGAAATATGTGCAACAAGGTCAGCAACCTCTTTGCTCTCTGCTATCAGATTCTCCTGTGTAGTATCATGTGGATCAAGCATATCACCAGTGTCATCAGTAGAAATAATGTGTTCATTACATACATGGTACGTGCTGGATGACTGGAAAGGTGCAGGAGAAGAGGGGCGAGTAGAGGACTTGTGAAAATAAAAATGAGTTAGGAACTGAGTCATGGTAGACGAAGGTGGAGGAGGTGGTGGAGGAGGAGGTGGTGGTGGTGAAGGATGTGGAGGTGACTGAGACTCGTCATGAGGACTTGTTGATGGAGATATCGTTGGTGGACGAACGAAGATATCCTCACCAGAGTCAACATTAGGCAACCTGTCACATGTAGGATAAAAATACATAATAGACTCAAAAAATGTGACGTTTGCACTCACATAATATTTTCTTTCAACTGGATCAAAACACATGTACCCTTTTTGGTATGAGGATAGCCAACGAACACACATTTGACAGCTCTAGAGGAGAGCTTGTCATAACCAGGAGTAAAATTGTGGACAAACGCCACAGATCCAAAGACTTTGAGGGTAAGTGAGAATAAGTCCTTCTCGGGAAACGAAATCAAGAAAAGAACTTTTTTCCAAGCATAGTGGACAGCATGTGGTTCACCAAGTAACATGCAGTAAGAACCCATCACCCCAGAAAGGATGAGGAGCTCGACTCTGAATCAAAAGAGTCCTTATGACATCCAAAAGATGGCGGTGTTTACATTCAGCCATACCATTCTATTGTAAAGTGTATGAACAACAACAATAGATGTGAGGCAGACCGATAACTGTAAAGTAGAAAACTCCAAGACATTGTCAGTGTGAATAAATTTTACATTAGCAGAAAAAATACTTTTAATCTCAATAAGGAAAGATTTGATAATAGGACTAGCTTCTAACTTATTCTTCATCAGAAATACCCAAAATAATTTAGAACTAGGACCTCAGATATTAAAGTGAAACAACTCAAATTTGAGGACTTGGAAAAGAGGAACAATGGTGCTTCCCAAGCTGACATGCCTCACACTCCAAACTAGTACAAGTAGAGATCTGTGGGAGGACATTATAGAGCTTCTGCAGAGGAAAGTGTCCAAAGCGAAGATGCCACAGAAATGGGGAGGTAGGTCCAGAAGGGATAGTAGTAGCCCTTTCACAAGGAGGTTGGTCAAGTCTGTAAAGTCCCCCTGCTCACGGTCACATCCAATCACCCTGTCCATAAGTATGTCTTGAAACACAAGAGAAGAAGGATCAAATATGGCACGATAATGTAAATATTTTGTAATCTGGTTAATAGATAAAAGATTCATATGAAATGTTGGAGCATGTAAGACATTTTGCAGATGCATCGAGGGAGCTAGAACAATCTACCCTTGTCCAACAATGGGTAGATGAACCCCATTGGCAATAACCACCGATCTACCTGGAGGGATTGACCTATAAAAAGTAAACTAAGCTCGATCGCCGCACATATGATGAGATGCTCCAGAGTTCATGATCCAGTCAGACAAATCTGAACTGACGCTACTAGTAAGGGCATAAGAAGACCTGATGAGATCGAAGAGGATCTAGCAATATGTGTGACATCTGAAGAACCTGCAGGCGAAGTAGTTGGAGTAGTCATCATCTCTCGTAACATGGAAACAATATCATCAAAGTGTGCATCATGAGCTCATGAAGGTGTAGACGGAGGCTCGGTCTGCTCAGCAACTCGGGCAGAGGCTGGATACCCATGTTTCTGATAGCATGTCTCCTGAGAATGACCTGGATGGTGGTAATGTGAACATGGACCTCGTTGATGACCTGCTCCTCGACCACATGGTCCTCGGCCACGAAATTACGAAGTATTCCCTCTGTCACAAGAGGCTTCCATAGCAGAAGGAGTCCGAGCCACGGTAGTAGATGATGTAGTAATTCTGCTCAATCTCTTGTAAACCTCCCCCATTTGAGGTATCATCTCTCCTATAAGAAGTTGAGTACGTGTTGCATCGTACTCAAAGTCTAGAGATGACAAAAATACTCCTGTCACAGTTGCATTGCGATAAGACCGTTGTTGCTTAGTGCTCGTAGTAATAGGCATGAAGCTATGCAGACACTCAAACATGCCTCTAAGATGCGAGAAGTGAGCATGAACAGGTCGACCATTCTGTTTGGTCGAAAAAATATCAAACTACAACTGTAAAATTTTGCTCTCATTTTTCGCCTGTCCATATGTGGCTACTAAGATATCCCACATAGCCTTTGTTGTGGGTTGATTGACAATATGATTGGCAATCTCCGTGGTGAGCGTCCCGGAGAGTCAAATGTGAGCATAGGCATCATCTTACTTCCAAGAAGCATTAGACCCCAGTCTTGTCCTCCTGCTCTGGATCCGTCAGAATGTGCTCCTTGTTATGGCACTACAACAGGGTGTGAAACTTCATGGACCACAACTCATAGTTGGTCCCACCCATCTTTACAATGGGAGTCGGGCCCTTGAAGGCACCGGACGAAAAAACATCACCCTTGTTCTTTGACATGGTAGCAAGAATGCTGAAATCCAGAACAAAACTGAGTAAACTTTTATAAGTGAGTCTACACAATCACATATAGAAGATTGGTTGTATCTGTAGACTCATACAACCATCCTCATCTCTTGTTGTTTTAGGCTAAGTGCAGTGGTGTGCATTGATGCATGTAGATGTATGAACGATGCTCGCGGGGGCATGCAGATGCACATGAAATGCACACAGATGCATGCAAGATGCACGCAAGATGCATGCATGATGCATGCAGATGCACTTGCACACTTGTGTGCAGGGCACGGTAGCACAGTGTGCAGATGTGTGTATGCGTATCGTATACGCAGGGGTAGGCGCGATCACAGGTGCAGGCGCGGGCATGCGTAGGCGCAAGGGCGCGACACACGTAGCGAGGCTTCGATGCGCAGACCTGCACCGTACCGTGTGATGTGCAAGGGCAGATGTGGATCTGCATCGCACCGTGTGATGCATAAGGGCAGATGCGAACCTGTGATGAATCCACGATTCATCATCTCAATATCTTGATCTTAGCATAATCCACCAGTAAATTCCCTAATAAATGTCTATAAAATCAATAAACTAACAAAATGACTCTTGTAAATAAAACACACTAATTAATGTATATTAGATTGTACAAATTAAATTAATAATAAAAAGCCGCAAAATTAAAGGAGTTTTTCACTTGTAAATAGCCCAAAACTTCATGTATTTTTAATAATTTCATTTCAACTCCTTTTTACTAATTCTTTCTCTAACTTGTTTATGAAAATGTATATAAAAATACAAAAATACAAAACAAATTTCACCGCAAATAAATGCTCCTAGATCCCAAAGAGAAAAGGCTGTAAAGTCCAACTTCCAAGCTAAGTTCCCGCTCCGTATGAACACCAAATTAACCAAACTCACTTTTAAAGTTCAAGTTAGAAAATTATCTATCCAACAGAAATGGTTTCATTAAAATCGGAGCTCATTTGCAAAAGTTGGGTTTTGGGACCTAGATGTACACTGTACATCATGTATATATTCATTCTTTCTTCAATTTTTATTGTACCTTTCTTAATTACTAAAAATACAAAAAAATCATACTTGTGTTGTATTTTAATTGTACTATTTTATTGTATTTTTCCGTTGTAAATATCTCTTATTAAAAAGACAAAAAAATTACATATTAGAAAAGTAAAAAAAATGTACATGTTGTTTGTCTTCCCTTGTAAATTCTCCACTATTTATTTTCTTCTTTTTTATTCTATTGTAATTAAAGTAGCCAACTTTATTTTATTTATTTATTTATTTTACATTCTCTACAATAACCACCATTCAACTCATCCTACCACCAACCTCCATTCAACCCCACCATTTTATAAACCTCCCATTCAACTCCATTAATTAAATAACCTCCTGCCATTTTAATAACCTCTCATTTCATCATCTATATATACATCCCATCCTCTTCAATTTGCCCTCTATCTATCTTTATGTGAGGAGAGCCTAGTTCTCAGAGTTGAATCGGTGACAGCGACGCAACCGCGATCGAGCGACGACAGCCCTCTCTCCGGTGAGATCCGTTGGTTTTTTGGCCAACATCGCAGCCGCAACCGTGCGCTGCTCGAGCTCATCGCTCGCCGGCGATTTGAGCGAAGACCATGCTCTCGTGAGCACATCATAGGCGATCGTTTCCATCGTAGGTAAGTTCCCTTTTTATAATTAGACATTGTCCTTATTTTTGCATTTTTAGCACATCATATCACCATCCATACACCCTCCATTTGTTTATTCCACAGCATCTTCACCACCATCATCATATTATTTTTCTTCTTCTTCTTGTGCATTCTCTATTTAACAAAATTAAAAAAAATAAAAAGATTATTACAGCAAAAAAACAAAAAATAAAAAAAATAAAAAAAAATCGGAGGCGGAGCAGCAGCCCCCAACGCCGTCGCCCCACCCCCACTCTCTACCGCAGCGGGCAAGCCGCCCACCGCCGCCCGCAATCAGCGGCGGCGCCACCCAGCGCCGGCCACTTCCCACCGGCGGTGTTCCTCCGTCTCTCCAAGCCGCAGAAGGTGGCACCCCAGCCCCAGACCCGCACCCTGCGTCTCCAGCTTCAGGCGTTCGCCGACCTCGCGCGGCACCCTCCTCCACCCCGCGCCGCCAGCCGTGACTCCGCCCTCCGTCGCGTAGACGTCGACCGCCTCCCCGCACCTCACCCAGCGGCGCTGCCATCACCGACACCATCCGCCCTTTAGGTTCTTTCACCGTGCATGATAATGCCGCAAAATCGGCCCTTTAATAATGCTAAATTAGCACATGTAATCATCATCGTAGTCGGGCCAATTTTGGTCATCAAAAAGATCCCCTCATTTAAATATATGTTATGGTCAATCAAAATGAGATGATCGTATTTATTTTTTACTTGGTAAGATACCAAGGTCGAACTCAGGGACACGAGCCTCTCTCGTATTAATCAGATTTAAATGTGTTTAATTAAGTGTTGAAATTAATCATATAGGTCAAATGATGCAAAGACACAACAATTAAAATTAAACATGCATTTTTTTATCCATTTTTTTTATCATGCAAGTAGATGCAATGCAATGCAATGGGGATATGCCCTAAATAGAGAATAATGAGCAAAAGTAAATACGAGTTAATTTCGAGTTCCTTAAAAGAAAAAGGCCGATGTGATGAATAATATAAAGAAAGGCATCATATTGGGCTCAAGTAGACACAATCTCTATAAAATAATACATGACAAAATTATTGTGTCCAAAACAGTAATCAAGCATGCCATTAGAAAGAGCATCACACTAGCTTTAAAATGAAACTGAAATCATCTTAATCGGATAAACAGAGCTCAAGATATTCAACAAAGAAAGCAAGGGCATAACTGAAATAAAACATGAAAAGATAACTACAAAAAGGTCCCTGGGAGGGACTAAAACGCAATTAAAATAAAGACGAGTCCTTCCCTGTAATTTACCCAAACGCGCGGGGACCTTTCTGCAAATATGGAGAAGTTCGAGGGCTCCTCCGCAAATTACCCAGAAAGCACGCGCCTGGCACGCGCCTTTTCTAGGCTCGGACGTTGGCTCGGGATCAACGGAGGTTCGTAGTTTCTTCGGCGCAGGCTCGGAAGTTCCGAAGCTCGATGCAGGCTCGGCCAAGGCTCGGCCAATCCAAGCCTCTGGCTCGGTGGCTGAGGCTCGGGGGTTCTCTGGTGTCGCCACGTGTCTAGGCATGGACCATTCGATCGTGGTGATCGAATGGCTCCGGGAGTCGGCGACGTGGCCGCCTGGGCGCCATTGGATCAGAAGGATCCAACGGCATCTGGAGAAAGCTCGGGATGATGGCGTGGCTGAATCTGAGCCGTTGGATCGAGATGATCCAACGGTCGCTGCTATCCCATCTTCATCCTCGACTGGTGGCGGGGCCCGAGCTCCGGCGAAGAAGCTCTTCCTCCGCCGCTCTGTCCTGGGCCCTGTGGTGGTCACCCAATGCTCCTGAAGGGTCGTCGAAGAAGAAGGGAGCTCAGGCGAGGTGTCTGGCTTCTTGGTTCAAGTCGCCGGAGCGCTGATGTCGAGGGTGATCTTGATGAAGTTTGCGCCGGCGAGCGTCCGGCCATTGAAGCCTCTCGTTGACCTGCATGGTTAGGGTGTAGCCGAAGCGAACAAGAAGTGCGTGCGTGCGTGAGTGGACTGTGATGGGAGCTCATCGGGGACGGAGAAGGCGGAGAGCTCGGAGCTCCTCCGCCGCGGATGGCGGAGGAGGTGGGTCGGACGTGTAGAGGTATGGAGGAGCTGGGAAGATGGTGCGCGGTGAAGGGGGAATGAAGGCGGAGCTAACTGGGTGGTCAATGGAGGGGAAGAACGGCCGGAGTGACCGAGAAAAAATCGAAGAAATTAACTAAAAATACAAAGAAAGAAGACGAAGCTTACCTGGTCGGAGGCGGATCGGAGGGCTTGGGTTGGAGCTCTAAGCGAGCTCCGGGTCTTCGCAACGTACTGGGCAGCCTCCCCAGCGAGCTCGGGCGGCTATAGGTCGCCGCAACTCCGCCGTCGAAGGCGGAGGGTCTCACCAGGAGCCTCGTCGTCTTCGCTCTATCCGACCACCTCCCCCTGTCACTGGGAGGTGGCGGAGGGCTGGGCGAGGCCCCATGTAAAGATGGACGGGTTGATTTGTCGGAGGGGGCGAGGTATTTGAAGATGGAAGTGGCGGAGCCGATGGTGGGCGACGTGGTTTCGAGGGGGAAATGGGGACGACTGGAAGGGAGTTATGGGTCGTGGAGGTGTGCGCGAGGGTCGTGGATGATGGAGGAAGACCTAGGGGCAGTTGGCGAAGGGTGAGGTAGTCGGAGGTGGTGGAGAAAATGGGAAGGGGACGAGTGGGACGCGAGGTGGAAATCGTGGGGAGAAGGGGTCTGACGGGAGGTTGACGATGACGCCTGGCCGTTGGATCTGGGGATCCAACGGCGGGAATTTAGGCGCGGAGTGACGGCTGTGATTGGATCTGAGGCGGCGCAATCAAAGGGCGGATGGAAGCGCCACGTGTCGGGCTGGGGGCGCGGCGCGAATGGAGGGTAGAGATGGAGAGTGGGAGGTGATCGAACGGCTGAGGATAACGAGTGGGTTGAGCGGCTGTGATGGAAGATCCAGGGCGCGATCGAAGGGCGCATATCGCGCCACGTGGCACGCTCTGGTTCTGAGCGCTAACGTGCGGTTTAGATGAGAAGGAGTGGAAGATCGGACGGCCGAGGTTTGAAGCGGATGTGGAAAAGATTCAACCGTTGGATCAGGAGAAGATCCAACGGTCCCAGAAGAAGGCGGATGGTACAAGGGAAGCGGGCCACGTGGCTCGCCCAGATTGGGCCACGTGGCCCAACCAGATTATTCCTTGGGTTTTTATGACTTTTGAGGGCCCTATTGGCCGAATTTGAGAAAACTCAAAACATGAAAGTTGTAGATCTTGACGAGATCTACAAGTTTCATGTTGACCAAAACTTGAAAAGAGATCAAACAAGGCCCCGAAATATTTTTGAGGGTATTTTTAAGTCAAAAAAAACCACGAATTTTGTTTTGCCATTTTTTTGTGATTTTTAATTTATTTAGGACTCTGTTAACTATTAGACATTAACAGGGAATTATTGACAAAACCTTAAGCAAGGGGGTTAATTATAGACAATAAAGATGATGAAACTGAGGTTCATCACCCCCCTATACTTAAACTATGCTCGTCCTCGAGCATCAAAAAGAATGACTAAGTTGGATTAACCCCCTTGTGCTTGTGAATACAGGATCTAATCTGATCAAGTTGACTCGGCTTCAGAGATCCAAAATTTTAGAGTTCAACCCAGCCTTAATCAAGAGGCTTCCAATTCCTCTACTTCTCTAGACTCTCTCTGATGTACATATAAACTAAAGGATATGAGTTTAGTGTTGACTGCAATTCTGAGAGTAGAGTCAATTCGTCACCCAAAATCTTGGTCCAAGAAAATCTCCTAAGGATCCAATCCTCAGCACTAGGGAATAAATCAAATCTTGCATTCAGTCTACCGTCTCTTTAGTTGTCAGACTTGGAAAATGTGGATGGCAGGCCAGAAAATGGAGGGCATGGGATTGTGTCAATTCTTCTCTCCCTCTCATTGGAACAAGGATTCTCTCTAGTGCCTTTTACGCAACACAAATTTTTTTTTTTTGGTGTTGATCAGTGCGTCCGTCAAGAGAAGTTGGAGCCGTCTGCACTTGTTTTCCTGGGAGTACACCGGGGTGTGTCTTTTTTGAGTATCTATTATACCTTCTACACCCAGACTTGTAGCATTTACGATGCAGAGCCCTTTTTTGGTGCTAGCCCGACTCCTGGTCCTAATAGCGGTGGTCCAAGTGGACACTTTGAAAAGTTTGGGAGCGCTCGCCTTTGGTGGAAGCTCTTTGATATGTAACTTTATGGAATGAGAGCTTTTCTTTGAATTTCATTGACTTGTAGTATTGGTGGCTAGCTCCACTGCTTTTACCAAGAGTTGGCGCACACTGATCAACATTTTTTTTATTTTATTTTCACACCCAGGCACTTAGGTTAATGTCAAGAGATTAGTATAAGAATCAAGTTCTCATACTGGCTAATATTGCTGACACTCAGGTTTCATGAAGCCTCCAAAGATTTTATCCCATCCTCGAGCATCATTAGATCAAATCCAAATTCGACTCCCTCATCCCAATCCCTCAGGTGAAAAATCAACTCATCTCAATCAAAACCGCAGTCGTGCATGTGATGTGCTGATCATATTCTTTATGTCTGAGACTAAGCATGGAATATAGCATGCAAATCTAGAAACCTAGGGGAATATGGATGATTAAGTCTAAGACCCTGATGGCTAAGGCTGGTTAACCTAAAATCTCAAAGACTTCTAAAAGCTAAGTCTTCTTGACCAATTCAGATCCCGGGTGAAAGTGTAATTGTAGAGGACTAATCCAACTTCTTCATTCAAGACACTTTTTTTTTCTTAACTTCAAGAGATATTAGAACTTCCTAAGCTCAATTGAGCATCCGCGGTTCATCCAGTATGGATGTAAGTACAGGCCGAAGCCCGTTGCTTGAGGACGGGGCCTTGCGCGATGTCCTCTAAACCATCCAATCTGCTAAGGGCAAACCCTCACTGAACGCGGCTGACTTAATTGGGATTAGTTAGTCATTAATAGCTCCTAAAGGTTTAGGGTTTTCTGATTTTTATGGATTTTGATACAAGAGTTAAAACACAAGTTAGACTCTACTTTCCTTGAAAAAGAGATGGCGATTTTTTTCAAAACCCATGTCACACAAAATGAAAAATTTTCAAAACATTTTCAAAAATCATTTTCGAAAATATTTCTATAAAATAGTGTAACATAATATCGAAAAAACCGCGAAAATCCTTTGAGTTTTCTTAGTCCAATGAATTTTACCTTAGCCAAAAAGTTTTTAATTTTTCAAATTTTTCAGATTATAGCTAAAGTAAATATACGGTATATACGGTATACCCCCCTATACTTAAACTTTGCTATGTCCTCATAGCACTAAATGTTACGAGATCATAGGTCCATTTAAATATAGAAGAATATACGGGACATAGAGGGGCTCCCCCTATACTTAGGTTAGAAATAACCTAAGTATAAAGGCAAGAAAAGATGAGTAGAGAAATCACAGGGACTTGGGTCCCCCCTATACTTAGGCTGAGATTAGCCTAAGTATAAAGATGGAATTTGATGTTGGAAGGGACCCAAGATGAACGAAGAAGAGGGATGAATATACAAGTGAGCGATTTTGAATCTTGTAGATGGAATGGAGTGACTACGGTTTTGGGGTTGTGTCTCGTAAAACATACGGCTCAATCAAGCAAGCAAACCCGTATTTTCACCAACTCACACATCAAACCAACCTAAGTTGGTTTATTATATTGTCTATTTTATTGGTGATAAAATATTTGATTTTTACGCAAAGAAAAAATGTGAAGGAAAATTATTGCGTAAGCGAGGGTATTGCTCTCCCAAAACCGAATTTTACTCCATTTTTGGTTGACTTGCAATTAACAGTCCCAATTTTATTTTAAATTATCACTGAATTATGGTTAGCCATCAATCAGAAAATCATCGTCTACCGTTCATTCCATTTTCCATTTATCCTAGGTGATCATTCTAGAAAAATGAAAGCCGAGAAAACATGTATACGATGAAGAAAAACGCGATCTAGACTAAGCGAGAAATCATGCAATGATTTGACGATAAAAGCCGCAAAAAATCTGGGACCGTTTTGAAAACCAAAATCAAACATGTATGCAAGTCGAAAAAGCCGCACCTAATCATGCATCTATTAGCGGTGTTTGATCTTCATTAATTTTAGCTAAGTGAAGCGAGATTAAGTGCGTCTATATTTTCAGTGTGTCCTACCTACGATTAAGCACAAGACAATATGAAAATTAAGCTCGGAGAGCCGTGTGCCTAAGTCCTAGGTCGACACTCAAGTGGGGACGATCCCCACACAACCACATCGTTCGATTACATACGCGAGTCTTCGATCGAAGACCGCTGTAAAAGACGAATTATTAACAATATAATGCAAAAATGCGAGACACATTTTTTTCTTTTCTTCCTCTTTTGCTCCAAGCATGCTCCTGCGGCTCCTCGCAGCGGGGAACTTCCTGCTCCTCGCCTCCTTGATCCATCAAGGGCCCTGCCACAGAAACAATCGTTAGATATCAAATAAGGAAGAAAAATTTTAAATGCAAAATATGTGGTTAATTGACCTATTAAAAGAATCATTAAATTAAACACACAAAAACCCAAAAAATAAAAGAAATGAGCCGTGTCCCCGGCAACGGCGCCATTTGATAATGCCGCAAAATCGGCCCTTTAATAATGCTAAATTAGCACATGTAATCATCATCGTAGTCGGGCCAATTTTGGTCATCAAAAAGATCCCCTCATTTAAATATATGTTATGGTCAATCAAAATGAGATGATCGTATTTATTTTTTACTTGGTAAGATACCAAGGTCGAACTCAGGGACACGAGCCTCTCTCGTATTAATCAGATTTAAATGTGTTTAATTAAGTGTTGAAATTAATCATATAGGTCAAATGATGCAAAGACACAACAATTAAAATTAAACATGCATTTTTTTATCCATTTTTTTTATCATGCAAGTAGATGCAATGCAATGCAATGGGGATATGCCCTAAATAGAGAATAATGAGCAAAAGTAAATACGAGTTAATTTCGAGTTCCTTAAAAGAAAAAGGCCGATGTGATGAATAATATAAAGAAAGGCATCATATTGGGCTCAAGTAGACACAATCTCTATAAAATAATACATGACAAAATTATTGTGTCCAAAACAGTAATCAAGCATGCCATTAGAAAGAGCATCACACTAGCTTTAAAATGAAACTGAAATCATCTTAATCGGATAAACAGAGCTCAAGATATTCAACAAAGAAAGCAAGGGCATAACTGAAATAAAACATGAAAAGATAACTACAAAAAGGTCCCTGGGAGGGACTAAAACGCAATTAAAATAAAGACGAGTCCTTCCCTGTAATTTACCCAAACGCGCGGGGACCTTTCTGCAAATATGGAGAAGTTCGAGGGCTCCTCCGCAAATTACCCAGAAAGCACGCGCCTGGCACGCGCCTTTTCTAGGCTCGGACGTTGGCTCGGGATCAACGGAGGTTCGTAGTTTCTTCGGCGCAGGCTCGGAAGTTCCGAAGCTCGATGCAGGCTCGGCCAATCCAAGCCTCTGGCTCGGTGGCTGAGGCTCGGGGGTTCTCTGGTGTCGCCACGTGTCTAGGCATGGACCATTCGATCGTGGTGATCGAATGGCTCTGGGAGTCGGCGACGTGGCCGCCTGGGCGCCATTGGATCAGAAGGATCCAACGGCATCTGGAGAAAGCTCGGGATGATGGCGTGGCTGAATCTGAGCCGTTGGATCGAGATGATCCAACGGTCGCTGCTATCCCATCTTCATCCTCGACTGGTGGCGGGGCCCGAGCTCCGGCGAAGAAGCTCTTCCTCCGCCGCTCTGTCCTGGGCCCTGTGGTGGTCACCCAATGCTCCTGAAGGGTCGTCGAAGAAGAAGGGAGCTCAGGCGAGGTGTCTGGCTTCTTGGTTCGAGTCGCCGGAGCGCTGATGTCGAGGGTGATCTTGATGAAGTTTGCGCCGGCGAGCGTCCGGCCATTGAAGCCTCTCGTTGACCTGCATGGTTAGGGTGTAGCCGAAGCGAACAAGAAGTGTGTGCGTGCGTGAGTGGACTGTGATGGGAGCTCATAGGGGACGGAGAAGGCGGAGAGCTCGGAGCTCCTCCGTCGCGGATGGCGGAGGAGGTGGGTCGGACGTGTAGAGGTATGGAGGAGCTGGGAAGATGGTGCGCGGTGAAGGGGGAATGAAGGCGGAGCTAACTGGGTGGTCAATGGAGGGGAAGAACGGCCGGAGTGACCGAGAAAAAATCGAAGAAATTAACTAAAAATACAAAGAAAGAAGACGAAGCTTACCTGGTCGGAGGCGGATCGGAGGGCTTGGGTTGGAGCTCTAAGCGAGCTCCGGGTCTTCGCAACGTACTGGGCAGCCTCCCCAGCGAGCTCGGGCGGCTATAGGTCGCCGCAACTCCGCCGTCGAAGGCGGAGGGTCTCACCAGGAGCCTCGTCGTCTTCGCTCTATCCGACCACCTCCCCCTGTCACTGGGAGGTGGCGGAGGGCTGGGCGAGGCCCCATGTAAAGATGGACGGGTTGATTTGTCGGAGGGGGCGAGGTATTTGAAGATGGAAGTGGCGGAGCTGATGGTGGGCGACGTGGTTTCGAGGGGGAAATGGGGACGACTGGAAGGGAGTTATGGGTCGTGGAGGTGTGCGCGAGGGTCGTGGATGATGGAGGAAGACCTAGGGGCAGTTGGCGAAGGGTGAGGTAGTCGGAGGTGGTGGAGAAAATGGGAAGGGGACGAGTGGGACGCGAGGTGGAAATCGTGGGGAGAAGGGGTCTGACGGGAGGTTGACGATGACGCCTGGCCGTTGGATCTGGGGATCCAACGGCGGGAATTTAGGCGCGGAGTGACGGCTGTGATTGGATCTGAGGCGGCGCAATCGAAGGGCGGATGGAAGCGCCACGTGTCGGGCTGGGGGCGCGGCGCGAATGGAGGGTAGAGATGGAGAGTGGGAGGTGATCGAACGGCTGAGGATAACGAGTGGGTTGAGCGGCTGTGATGGAAGATCCAGGGCGCGATCGAAGGGCGCATATCGCGCCACGTGGCACGCTCTGGTTCTGAGCGCTAACGTGCGGTTTAGATGAGAAGGAGTGGAAGATCGGACGGCCGAGGTTTGAAGCGGATGTGGAAAAGATTCAACCGTTGGATCAGGAGAAGATCCAACGGTCCCAGAAGAAGGCGGATGGTACAAGGGAAGCGGGCCACGTGGCTCGCCCAGATTGGGCCACGTGGCCCAACCAGATTATTCCTTGGGTTTTTATGACTTTTGAGGGCCCTATTGGCCGAATTTGAGAAAACTCAAAACATGAAAGTTGTAGATCTTGACGAGATCTACAAGTTTCATGTTGACCAAAACTTGAAAAGAGATCAAACAAGGCCCCGAAATATTTTTGAGGGTATTTTTAAGTCAAAAAAAACCACGAATTTTGTTTTGCCATTTTTTTGTGATTTTTAATTTATTTAGGACTCTGTTAACTATTAGACATTAACAGGGAATTATTGACAAAACCTTAAGCAAGGGGGTTAATTATAGACAATAAAGATGATGAAACTGAGGTTCATCAGTGCACTAGTGGAGAAGAAGGTCCTTCCATTTTCTTTATTTTTTATTATAAATATTGCAGTTGTGCCCGCATAGTTTATGTAATTGGATAATATTCTCTGAACATATTTTGCATTGTAATTTCATTTTCTGAATTTGCAGAGACATCCCTATATTTGTGTGTTAATTTGACACCTGTTTTGCATCTTTTTATTCAGTGAAAAATGTGTTGATGTTGAGCAACTAATTCTATACCTCATAGATATTTATTTATATTTTTGTGGTCTTTGGGTAATTGATTAAAAAATATTCAACTGAAATATTGCATATTTTACCCAAATTAAGCTCTTAAAATTATATCTCACACATGGTTTTTCTAAAAATTCCACAAAAATTAGGAATTAGGCCTTGATATGTGATTCACTTACTGTCCAAATTTCATCCAAAATGGAGTTGTCTTGTGCGCAAAATAAATTATAGAGTGATCTGATGATTTGATTTTTAATTAAATCCACATACATTCTTTTCATGAAATTTCAACTCTCCTGCATTGTTTATATAAATATCTATAGGAGATAATTCGCTTTCTGTCTAATTTGAAAATGTGAATTTATTAAGAATTAATTACTCACTTTCGCTCTGATTTCACTAAAAAATTCATAACTTGTCAAAAAATTCCAAAAATCTTACTGTAGCTTCCTTGCATCATGTTTATTGCCAGTAAATTTTTCATAATTTTTACTTTCTGTTTGTGTGAGAAATTATAAAAAAAACCTATAAAAAGTGTGTATTTTTCATTGTTGCATTTTAACCCATAAAATTGCAAAAAAAAAGTACCTTGCATTCATCTCTGGATTAGGACTCTAGGAAAAATATAATTTGCTAAATTGGATTTATTTTCTACTTAAATTAATGGGATTTTATCAGTTGTGCCCCTCTGAGATATCGAAATATCAGTTATGCCCCTATCTTTTTGGTAATATCAGTTGTGCCCCCGACTTCTTGCCAATATTTCACTTGTGCCCCTCAGAGGGGCATAACTGATAAAAGATTTTTATCAGTTATGCCCCTCTGAGGGGCACAAGTGAAATATTGGCAAGAAGTCGGGGGCACAACTGATATTACCAAAAAGATAGGGGCATAACTGATATTACGATATCTCAGAGGGGCACAACTGATAAAAACCCTAAATTAATTTGGTCTTATTATATGCTTTCTTAGTGTCGTAATTCACTTGCATTGGCATTCGTTTTGCATTAAAAAAATTAAAAAAAAATAACCGCACTGAAAATCTACACCTAAGTTTTCGAATTAAACCCAAGTTGTTCCTTTGCCTCCCTGAGTTCGACTTCGGACTTGCCCGGGATATAAATTAAAGCCGAGACACTCTTCACGGAGATTTTCTCTCGGTTCTGACCGATTCGCTAAGTACGCGTGCTACAACGTGCATGAATTAAATAGCTTATATAGCGACTCGTTAGATGGTGCCGTTGTCGGGGACACTGCTTATTTCTTATATTTTTTGGATTTTTGTTTATTTAATTAAGTGTTCTTTGTATAGGTCATTTTGTTCACATATTTTGCATTATAAAATTTTTTCTTTTTTATTTGATCTCTAATCCTTGTTTATGTGTCAGGGCCCTTGATCAATCAAGAGGCGAGGAGCTGGTGTCTCCCGTTGCGAGGAACCGCAGGAGCACGCTTGGAGCATATAAAAAAATTGTGTCGCATTTTTATTTCCATTCCATACTTGTAATAATTCTTCTTTTACAGCGGTCTTCGATCGAAGACTCGCGTTTGTAAATGAACGATTATATGTGGTTGTGTGGGGATCGTCCCTACTTGAGTGTCGACCTAGGATCAGGCACGCGTCTCTTCGAGCGTAGTTTAAAATTCATCTTTTACGTGCTTGCTCGTAGGTAGGACACACTAATATCAAAGACGCACCTAGCCTCGTATCACTTAGTCAAATTTAAAAGATATTTTCTCCTCGCTAATAGAAGCATAATAGGTGTGTTTTTTACCGACTTGCATACATAATAATTTTGGTTTTCAAAACGGCCCAAGTTTTTCACGGATTTATCGCCAAGTCACTGCATGATTTCTCGCTTAGCCTAGATCGTGGTTTTTTTTATCGAATACACGGATTTTTCTCGGTTTCTTTTTCCTAGCTTGATCACCTAGGATTAATGGAAAATGGAAATGAACGGTAGACGATGATTGCTTGATTTTGTGCAAACTTTAATTCGGTGACAATATTAAATAATAACTGGGACTGTTAATTGCAAGAAAACCAAAAATGGAGTAAAAGTTTGGTTTTGGGAGAGCAACACCCTCGCGTACGCATTGATTTTCACTTAACATTCCTTCTCCGCGTAAATATCAAATGTTTTATCACCAATAAAACCGACAAGATAATAAACCAACCTCGGTTGGTTTCATGTGTGAGTTGGTGAATTTGAGGGTCTTGCTTGCTTGATTGAGCCTTGTTTGCTTCGATACACTCCCCAGAACCCTAGTCACTCCATCCATCTTCGTAGATTCATCCGCTCATCTGTACATCCATCCATCTTCTTCGTTCACCTTGGGTCCCTCCCAACATCAAATTCCATCTTTATACTTAGGCTAATCTCAGCCTAAGTATAGAGGAGACCCGAGTCCCCGTGATTTTCTTTACTCTCCTTTCCTTGCCTTTATACTTAGGTTATTTCTAACCTAAGTATAGGGGGAGCCCCTCTTAGCTCCTGTATATTCCTTTATATTTAAATGGACCTATGTACTTGTATCATCTAGTGCTATGAGGACATAGCAAAGTTTAAGTATAGGGGGGTATACCGTATATACTGTATACTTACTTTAGCTATAATCTGGAAAATTTGAAAAATTTAAAACTTTTTTGCTAAAGTAAAATTCTTTGGACTAAGAGAACTCAAATGTTTTTCACGGCTTTTCGATATTATGTTACGCTATTTTGATAAAAATATTTTCGAAAATGATTTTTCCTTGTTTTGAAAAAAAATTGAAAATGTTTTGAAATTTTTTATTTGTGTGACATAGTTTTGAAAATCTTTTCTCTCTTCAAGGAAAGTTGAGTCTAACATGTGTTCTAACTTTTTATTAAAATCCATAAAAATGAGAAAACCCATAAATCCTTTAGGAGCCATTAGTGACTACTAAGCCCAATTAAGTAAGCCGCATTCAGTGAAGGTTCGCCCTTAGCATCAAGGAAACTTAGTTTTATGAGGTCTTTGAGATTTGAGGTTAACCAGCCTTAGCCATCAGGGTCATAGACTTAATCATCCACATTCCCCTAGTTTTCTAGATTTGCATGCTATATTCCATGCTTAGTCTCAGACATAAAGAATATGATCAGCACATCACATACACGACTGCGGTTTCGATGAGATGAGTTGATTTTTCACCTGAGGGATTGGGATGAGGAATTCGAGTTTGGATTTGATCTAATGATGCTCGAGGATGGGATAAAATCTTTGAAGGCTTCATGAAACCTGAGTGTCAGCAATATTAGCCAGTATGAGAACTTGGTTCTTGTACTAATCTCTTGATATTGACCTAAGTGCCAGAGTGTGAAATAAATAAAAAATTGTTGATCAGTGTGCGCCAACTCTTGGTAAAAGCAGTGGAGCTAGCCAAAAATACTACAAAGCAATGAAATGTCAAAGAAAAGCTCTCATTCCACAAAGTCAATTATCAAAAGAGCTTCCACCAAAGGCGAGCGCTCCCAACCATTTCAAAGTGTCCACTTGGACCACCGCTATTAGGACCAGGAGTCGGGTTTGCACCAAAAAAGGGCTCTGCATCGTAAATACTACAAGTCTGGGTGTAGAAGGTACGATAGGTACTCAAAAAAGGCACACCCCGGTATACTCCCAGGAAAACAAGTGCAGACGACTCCAACTTCTCTTGACGGACGCACTGATCAACACCAAAAAAATATGTTGAGTAATAAGGCACTAGAGAGAATCCTTGTTCCAATGAGAGGGAGAGAAGAAATGACACAATCCTATGCCCTCCATTAACTGGCCTTCCATCTACACTTTTAAGTCTGACAACTAAAGAGACGGTGGATTGGATGCAAGAAATGATTTATTCCCTAGTGTTGAGGATCAGGTCTTTAGGAGAGTCTCTTGGACTGGAACCTTGGGTGACGTTGTGACTCTACTCTTATAACTGCGGTCAACACTTAAAGTCATATCCTTACTATATATGTATACAAAGAGAGTCTGATGATTAGGGAAATTGGATACCTTTTGACTAGAGCTTGGTTTAGCTTAGAATTTTAGGATCTCTAAAACAAAGAGTTCTTGAACGGATCAAGTCTTGTATTCATGTGCACAGTCAGGGGTTATTCTAACTTATTCATTCTTCATTTGCTCGAGGACTAGCAAAGTTTAAGTATAGGGGGTGATGAATCCATGATTCATCATCTCAATATCTTGATCTTAGCATAATCCACCAGTAAATTCCCTAATAAATATTTATAAAATCAATAAACTAATAAAATGACTCTTATAAATAAAATACACTAATTAATGTATATTAGATTGTACAAATTAAATTAATAATAAAAAGCCGCAAAATTAAAGGAGTTTTTCACTTGTAAATAGCCCAAAACTTCATGTATTTTTAATAATTTCATTTCAACTCCTTTTTGCCTAATTCTTTCTCTAACTTGTTTATAGAAATGTATATAAATATACAAAAATACAAAACAAATTTCACCTCAAATAAATGCTCCTAGATCCCAAAGAGAAAAAGGCGTAAAGTCCAACTTCCAAGCTAAATTCCCGCTCTGTATGAACTCTAAATTCACCAAACTCACTTTTAAAGTTCAAGTTAGAAAAATATCTATCCAACGGAAGTGGTTTCATTAAAATCGGAGCTCATTTGCAAAAGTTGGGTTTTGGGACCTAGATTTACATTGTATCATGTATATATTCATTCTTTCTTCAATTTTTATTGTATCTTTCTTAATTACTAAAAATACAAAAAAATTATACGTGTGTTGTATTTTAATTGTAGTATTTTATTGTATTTTTCCGTTGTAAATATCTCTTATTAAAAAGCCAAAAAAATACATATTAGAAAAGTAAAAAAATGTGCATGTTGTTTGTCTTCCCATGTAAATTCTCCACTATTTATTTTCTTCTTTTTTATTCTATTGTAATTAAAGTAGCCAACTTTATTTCATTTATTTATTTATTTTACATTCTCTACAATAACCACCATTCAACTCATCCTACCACCAAACTCCATTCAACCCCACCATTTTATAAACCTCCCATTCAACTCCATTAATTAAATAACCTCCCATCATTTTTATAACCTCTCATTTCATCATCTATATATACATCCCATCCTCTTCAATTTGCCCTTGATCTATCTTTATGTGAGGAGAGCCTAGTTCTCAGAGTTGAATCGGTGACAGCGACGCAACCGCGGTCGAGCGACGACAGCCCTCTCTCCGGTGAGATCCGTTGGTTTTTTGGCCAACATCGCAGCTGCAACCACGCGCTGCTCGAGCTCATCGCTCGCCGACGATTTGAGCAAAGACCGTGCTCTCGTGAGCACATCATAGGCGACCGTTTCCATCGTAGGTAAGTTCTCTTTTTATAATTAGACATTGTCCTTATTTTTACATTTTTTAGCACATCATATCACCATCCATACACCCTCCATTTGTTTATTCCACATCATCTTCACCACCATCATCATATTATTTTTTTTCTTCTTGTGCATTCTCTGTTTAACAAAATTTAAAAAAAATTAAAAGATTAAACATAAAAAAGAGGTTTCTTATTACAACAAAAAAACAAAAAAAATAATAAAATAATAAAAAAACCGGAGGTGGAGCAGCAGCCCCCAACGCCGCCGCCCCACCCCCACTCTCTACCGCAGCGGGCAAGCCACCCACCGCTGCCCGCAATCAGCGGCGGCGCCACCCAGTGCCGGCCGCTTCCCACCGGCGGTGTTCCTCCGTCTCTACCAGCCGCAGAAGGTGGCACCCCGGCCCCGAACCCGCACCCTGCGCCTCCAGCTTCAGGCGTTCGCCGCCCTCGCGCGACGCCCTCCTCCACCCCGCGCCGCCAGCCGTGACTCCGCCCTCCGCCGTGTAGACGTCGACCGCCTCCTCGCGCCTCGCCCAGCGGCGCTGCCATCGCCGCCGCCATCCGCCCTTTGGGTTCTTTCACCGTGCACCTGTGGAGAAGAAGGTCCTTCCATTTTCTTTATTTTTTATTATAAATATTGCAGTTGTGCCCGCATAGTTTATATAATTGCATAATAGTCTCTGAACATATTTTGCATTGTAATTTCGTTTTCTGAATTTGCAGAGACATCCCTATGTTTGTATGTTAATTTGGACACCTGTTTTGCATCTTTTTATTCAATGAAAAATGTGTTGATGTTGAGCAACTAATTCTATACCTCATAGATGTTTATTTATATTTTTATGATCTTTGGGTAATTAATTAAAAATGTTCAACTGAAATATTGCATATTTTATCCAAATTAAGCTCTTAAAATTATATCTCACATACGGTTTTTCTAAAAATTCCACAAAAATTAGGAATTAGGCCTTGATATGTGATTCACTTACTGTCCAAATTTCATCCAAAATGGAGTTGTCTTGTGCCCAAAATAAATTATAGAGTGATCTGATGATTTGATTTTTAATTAAATCCACATACATTCTTTTCATGAAATTTCAACTCTCCTGCATTGTTTATATAAATATCTATTGAAGGTAATTCACTTTCTGTCTAATTTGAAAACGTGGATTTATTAGGAATTAATTACTCACTTTCGCTCTGATTTCACTAAAAAAATCCATAACTTGATATTCATGGTGGGGTGGTAGGCGCAGGGCGGTCGTGGGGCGTGAGGGGTGGGGTAGGGCGGGGCATGGGGAGGGGGTGGGCGTGTGGGGGGTAGTGTTAGGGTTAGGATGGGATACATGAACCTCGGTCTAGGATCGTTACTTTGATACCATGTTGGGGAAAGACAATAACTTGATATTCATAGAACCCCTGGACTCTCTTATATAGGAGAAAAATCCTTGAGTAAATTACAACATAGGTACATGAAGAAATGAAAATACTTAAAAAACATCAAAGGATAATAATAATCTCAACAATCTCATTTTGTTGTGGTAGAATACTTTCAATATTCATTTTTATATCTTCCAAACATTAGACATATAACATAGGACATTATTTATTTCAAAAACATCTTTTATTTTCATAAGTGTCGGTGAATGTCATATTAAAGTTTCATACAAGGACGACTATCTCACTACAACAAAATTGAGTTAAGGCAATGAATACTTTGAATATCTATTGCTATATCTTTGATGTTAATGGTATAAGAACAAATATTATTCATCACCAAATTATCTTTTGTTCTTCTAATTCGTAAAAAAGATCATGTTTGTTTTTAAAAAGCCATATAACAACTATTTTTCTGCCGACTTATTCTTTAAAGTTTGTATAAATCGTTACTAAATTTAACGAAGATTATAAGAAAAGTTAACGAATGACAAATGTTATCTGATTCATTGCGAAGATATAGCAACAAATATAATATTCGTTGCAAATTTAATGAATCAATCAACGAATAATATTTTTGTTATATATTTAACTACAAAAAATATGTCAACGAACATTGAATTACTCGTAGCCTTAAGTCAGTTTCATTGCAGTTTCTATCGACTTTTTCTCTAACAATTAGTATTTATCGTAGTTTATTAGCAATGATCCAAGAAAAAGTCAAGAAATAATCATTGTCCTGTGATTCTTTCCTAGCAATATATTTGGTATGGAGTTGATGAATTAAGCAACGAATATTATCCGTTGGTATACACTTGAATATTGATTTTTTCATTGTCATAGGCCAGTAGTGTCGTAGTGCCACTTGCCCATGATGTTGGAGTCACTACTCATGTCGTTAAATTTGATTTTAAAAGTGAATATGAGGTCGAACTTGTAGAGTAGGATCATGAAGAGCTCAAAGCGCATGGGTTCCTTGAGGGCACAACGATTCGCAGAAGGCACGAGCTAATGAGGCAGGAGAAGGGAAGGAATTTCAGTGTTGTTTAAGGAAGAAGGGTAAAAGAGGTGGAGAAGGAGGAAAGGGGACCAAAGAAGAATAAGGATGTTTACACGTTTTTGTCCTTCCGAGTTTCTCCAATAACACATAATCATGACTTTTTTGCAATTAAACTTGTAATCCTATATTCTTACAAAATTCACAGTATTGATCTTCAATTGTAACAATGAAAGGACACTACTGCAAATTCGGAAGTGGCAGATTTCTAATTGCAAAAAAGTAAGGGGTGCCAATGTGCCATACAATTTTCAGTTGAAAATCTCAATCCCAAAAGAATAGGTTATTCGTAAAGTCTCTTCTGTAGTTTTTTAAATTATCTGTTAATCATTATTATTAACCCCTGACTTTCTTGCAATTACATTTGTGCTTCTATATTCTCAAAAAATTCATAATATTGACGTTCCATTCGTCTGATGTACATACACAAGTGTAATAACGAGGGGATGCTACTGTAGATTTTGTGAATAAGAGCATAAATATTAATGAAAAACTCGAATGGGCATAACTGTAAAAATATCAAAAGGCGAGGTTACTCGTGAAGGCTCTTTTGTAGTTTTTAAAATTATTTATTAGTCCTTACGGTTAAATTTAATATTTTGACGGACTTTGACATGGGTTGGGACTAAAGATACACAATAGAGCAAGCAAGATTACATGGATTGGAATGTAATATATCAAAGTCGTTGGAAATTTCATGTAATTTTGAAAAGATTGCAGGGACCTAGATATAAAAAAATCCTACGAGGATTTCTTAGACGTTATCGAGAGTAAGAAATAAGAGGTGAAAAAAGCTCCACAAGTGGGGGATCTTAGGACATAGAGACATTTGAAGTGGCTATACAACAAGTAGGATGTGAGCTAGAAGATTATATTCTCTAGGAAGGTGATGGGAACGATTTCTTTTAGTGAAGAGAAGACTTGAAAGATACTACAAACTTAGTCGTGTTAGACACTTGTCAAGATTGCTCTCCTTTTAGTGGAAATAAGTAATGGACCATGTTACAACATAGTTGATTCGGATTGAAATGGGAGAGGTTGTGACGACAAAATGCTCTATGTTCTTCAGTGTCATTGGTGTCATTCCTTTGTGAGAATGATATACTTTTTTTTCTATCATGGAGGAAGAATTAAGCAAATTACAGCTCAAGCGATCTGAAGGTGGCAGTGGAATATTTAACTTCAAATCTTGATCATATGGCTAGATGACATCTCCATGCATGCACAAGTTTTTGGATCATGTTCGTTATCATATCTCTAGTTAACTATATAACAACGAATATCATTCATTGCTTGATTCTCTAAATTCACAATGAATCTTGAATTTGTTGGTATATTCCTGTCAACAAATCATATAATAACAGTTATTCGTTGACTTTTTCTTATAATCTTTATCGAATTTAGCAACGGTTAACATAAACTTTAACGAATAAGTTGGCGTGAAAATCGTTATTGTATGAAACTTTAACGACGAATATGACATTCATTGCTAATTACAACATAAAAGTAATTTAGCAACGAATAATATTCGTTGTTATATTTTACAATCGGAACATGTGGCAACGAATAGGAAAATTGTCAATTGCCTTAGATCCATTCTGATGCAGTGATAACTCGATTCAACATGAATCGATCATTCATAAGCCTAATTGAGGAATATATGAGCTTAATTAGACTTTTTAAGAACATTCAATGAATTGCAATGAATTATAGATGTAACTAAAGTGATATAATACTAATTACATGATTATAAGCCTAATTAAGCTAAGAGGATTTGATTTAACATAGCTAACTTGGGACCTAGGTGCATCAAACAAGAGTATAAGTGTAAACAAAATCTAATTGAAAGCCAGTTAACAAGTTTACTCAAGGAGCATGGATTAAGATAGGACCAACAATGACAAATTCCAATCGACCCTTATTTTTCAAGGTATTGCATCTCTTTTTTATGATATAGGGTTTGTTCTACCTGACGGACCCATTTTTCACATCAAGGTTGAAGCATGCAATCCAACAATGAGAATGTATGTAAGGCAATGTGGAGACTGTTGAACGCGCAAAGAATGTGATATTTTACGAGGTCTATCACAGTGCATGACTCTTGTAATCGAGTCACTATAATTCTTGAGTAATCAATGCATATCATCTATGCCTTGTAATAGAATGAGGAGGAATCTACTCTACATGGGGAAAGGAGGGGGCGGAGACAAAGACCCTGCTGATCTTTCTCCTCTTGTGAGGGAGAAAGAGGGTCCGTCCCCATTTTATTTTCAACCGGACATGATAATGTGTCTCGTCATGCAAGCTTCCTACTAATGTGAGCCCAATATGGAAGGGAGCTACTTCATGAAGTAGGTAACCTTATATATTTCATGCACACTTTTTACCATTTTTTTTTATTTTTTGGGAAAAATACTATCATGGATTTTCATAACTATATCTCTCTAATATGTCATTCCAATTTCGTCAAAAATAGGGACTATATATATAACCGAATTATGTACATGCTAATATTATTGATGTAAATTAGTGACAATTGTTTCTTATTACTGATCTCAGAACAATCATTTACTTTACCGATGTATATATATTACTAATCCGAGTTTTTGATATCAAACTTCTAGAAAATAAAAAAATATAATACACAAAAATATACTCAAATTTCATACATTTATATGTATTTTCATACAACTCCAGTTGATTCAATTTCTTTTTCATTAATCCAATAACAATGCATGGAAAAAAATAAAAAAATATGATCATAAAAATACCACCAAAATAATGGGCAAATGAAATTGGTTGAATTTTTCCAATATGCATACCTTTCAAATTTTATACCTAAATCATATGGATTCTTATTCACACATAATCATTTTAAAGTTGGTCGATTAAAACACTTTGAAGCTTAGCAAGGCTCATTTGTGAAAGGTCGGTTGTAGGACCATTTATACACACTTGTTTGCATCTTTTTCTTTGCTTTTATTTTAACTCATTTTCTAGCTAGTTTCACTTTTATTTTATTACTTGCAATTTATATTTCCCTCTAAAAAATAAAAAAAATAAAATAAAAAATAAAAAAGAAACAAAAATATGTTCTTACTATACTAGTCTATTTGACTTGTATTTTATCCGTTTTATCTTTTATCCTTTTTTATTTTCTAAACCAAAAATCCATAAAAAAAATATTCAAGTAGCTTGTATATTTATAAAATATTTTTTATGATATAATTTTTAACAAAGAAACTATAAAAAATTTAAAAAACCCAAACATTGGAGTTATAAATATCTAAAAAATGGTTTTTAATATGTGTGGTAATTCTAAATATTTTTTTGAAATGCATTCTTCTATAATTTTTTCGATAAAATTATTTTGAGAAAATTTTATAGTTTAAGTTTTTTTATTTTTGATGTCCTTTTCTATTTATTTTTATTTATTATCCAGTTTTTGGACCCTTCTTTTTTCTTATCGGTGCACTTGTACTACCTTTGACCCCTCTACTCACTCTCACAAAAAAAACCAAGTCCAATCCAGTCTCTCTTAGTCCCTTTCCTTCCAAGCCACCTTTCCCCATTTTTTTAGGAAGTTGACTTTAGGCCAACTCCCTCGCCCACATTCCTCTTTGTAAAAAACTCGTCAACCCGACTACCTCCATCCGAACCCATCTGCCTTGATTCTCCCTCAACAAGCATCTCGACCAGAGCATCCACGTTGACCATCTACCTCAGACAAAGCTTTGTCCTCTATCCTTTATCTCCACCAACTATAAAGTGTTAGTTCTTGAAGACTGAGATGCAAGTAGAGGAGGTGAATAGTAGAATCGATGGAAGGATTAAGCACCAACACATAATCAATAAAGCAAGCACGTTGCACATGATATTACCATGTGAAACCTAGTCAAGTGAAAAACATGTCCTAAGTCTTCCTTATTCAGGAGTTCTGGTTAGTTGAGCCCGCCAACTATTTTATTACAACACAAGATTTTACAGATATCTCAACTATTTACAAATATTTCTACTTTACAACTTTTAATTTAGACACCAATGTCGACATCACGGAAGTAACACTGTGGTAATGTCGAGGGTGGACAAACTCTAACTATCCTCTGACTTCCTTGGATGAGATAAACTCCAAGGATCTAACTGCAAACTTTTAGATCTACCACTTAAAGTTCTTGTAGAAAGTGTCGTGAAAAGAAATACGGGAAAAAATATTTTCACAATATTTGTATTAAAGATATTTGTAGATAGCATCAAAATATATGCATAGGCAATAATATCTCTAACAATAAGCACAAGTGAATAAAAATATATAAAAATTATAATAGCACTGGAGCTTCACCTGCTAAAAGTGTTTTGACTGCAGTCAGAGTAACTAGAAGAAAGGGAGGTGATCGGATGATGCTTCTTGATAGATTTTTTTATGAAACCATCTTCAGAATTACTCTCACGAGAATATCAATGAACTCAAAAAAATAGAGAGAAAATGTGAAAATTTTCTAAGAGAAATTTTTTATTTACTATGGAGAACGTGAAAGAATTTGTGTCTTCCAATGTTAAGGGTCCTTTATATAGGGATCCATGGAAATATAGCCATTGAAAACAAATATAGAAAGAAATCAAAAGGTTTACATCATATAACTGATTGTGTATAAGAGGATTGATCATCTCAAGTTTTAATCGATCATGTTTGAATGAGGTGGTAGACCATTTAAGAGTCGTTGAAGGTTTTGAATTCAAAATATGATTGATCATAAAAAGTAGCTGGTTAATCAAGGGTGATCGATTAGGTCAAGTAGATTCGTCGATAGTGATGATTGATCAATTCAAATCAATGTAGTCGATAAAACCAACATTTTAACTGATTGCTTTTCAGTTTTAATGATCACTTAACTTAATTTCTTGACCATTGTTATTAATTTCCAAAGTTGATTAAGATCTCAACCAATTGTATTTATCTTTAGTTGACTAAGGAAACAATTCAGGTGGCTAATTCGAATACAATTTGACTAATCAAATGGCATGTACGTTGTCAAACTTTTTAGAAGAGTATCTCAAATTAGTATGTATTTAAATCAGTTGGTTAATTCCCTTTTAGTCAACTTATTTATGCTTGAGTTGACTAATTTCTCTTGAAGTTGGATGTTTCTAATGTATACATTGCTTAACTCTCACTTAAGCATAATGACTCAACTTAAACAGCTTCTAATCCTTCTTGGGCTTATAAATAAGATCCTTAAGGCCAATATCAAGGCATCAACTCAAAGCAAATCTTATTTAGTCATCGAACTGGGCGTGAATCTCTCATCTTGTATGCTTCACTCAAGCCCTTATCCATACTCTCACGCTCTCAAGCCATCATTCGTCACGAACGAGCTATTCCATGACTTGTTAAACCCTTCTAAAGCTATGTAAGCTTGCTTTATTGAGGTTTATTACTAACATTGTACTCCATTTTAGATTGTTTTACTTAGGTACATGATTTGTTGGTTATTTTCTACAGAAAGTAAAAAAATCTTCCTAAAGGGATGTCGCCATAAGGAAAGCTTGTACATGACGTTGCTCTAGCATCGGCTAAAGTTGCAAAATAATCGAAGGAAGCTTAATCAAAAGAGCAAAGGAAGATATCATAGAAAGAAAAATCATGATTTTTGCCCTAAAAAATTCCATGTTGAAATCATTGTCCAATTATGATATGTTATTCTTTTTTAGTCCATTGAGTTTTAATATGTACCCTTCTTTGCACAATTTAACCCCATTCTTGTGCCAATTTCACAAAGAATAATCTCAAGCCGTGGACAGTGCCATATGAAGGAGGGAGTTCATAGGATCATGTTAAGAAATCACAGCTATAAAGAGTCGATACAATGTAAATTTCCCAAAATATGCGGGGGTTGGATATAATTCTACCACAAGGAAGGGGTTTAATTGGAGTCACACCGGTGTCTCCCCTTAAGCTAAAGCGAACTCTTCAAATTTCAAAAAGCTCCGACTCGACCGTTGTCACTGCCCCTGCTCTTGCAAAGCCCTACACGCAAAACAGAGAGAAACCTCAGATCTGCCTCGAGGAAAGACGGAAGAATCGATCATGGGGATCCAAAGTAACTAGCGGTTCTTCGATCTCCGTTGCTGGTGCTACGCAGACGATGAGGCGCCACGGATGGCAGCTCCCTCTCCACCCTCTGCAGGTCTCTCCATCCTTTCTCCCCAGTTAGATCTTTATCCACCGATATCGTATCCTTTCAGGAGTCAATCTAGTATTTTTTTAATATGGTTAGCTAAAACTGTAAGTCTGTAATCTGAGATGGATATAAGACCCAATTTGTATGATAAGAGTGCTCCGGAGAAATCTGAAAGAGGGACTTTTTATTGCTTTTTGATACATAAGGACTATTAATATATAACCTAACTTGATTTGGGCGCATATGATTTCAATGATAGATGATTTGTAGATGTCTATTTAGTGTATCACTAATCAGATTGGACAGTTCTTCCAACTAGTAAAAGGGATTGCGATTCTTTTGCAGATAGTGGCAATGGCAGTGTTCGTTTTACTGGTGGTGCCCTTCTACATCCTCGTCGGTCCTTTTCTTGGCAATAGAGTTGCTGAGAATACAGTAATCACAGTGTTCTCGTTTGCGGTAAATTCCTTTTATTACACATTCCAGAATTATTTATAACTTATATGTTGTTATACTTGAAACCAATTATATCCGTATTTTTTTCGCAGGCAATATCAGTGATCGTTCTCTTCATCAGATGTACTGCAATCGACCCTTCAGATAGAACCAGCGTCAAGAAGAGGAGAGCCTCAAAGAAACGAGAGCTGCCGAAGCTAAATTATCGGTTCATCCTAACCCAATTCATCAGGAGGTTCTTCAGGAGGATGGAAAACAAGATCTACAGATGTTTCCTGAGAAGAAGATACTTGGATACAGGAAGTAGAACTAGTCTCCCATTCGAGACCCTTCTGCCGTTTCCCCTTGTCCTGGTAGATGATGCGGTCACACCTAATGTGAAAGACGAAGACTTCTCGTACTGCTCGCTGTGCGATCTGGAGGTTCTTGGTTTGCCTACGGGCTACGAGACATGTTCTTGAGTTCGCGTAAATGCAGGGATGTTTGTTCATGGATATGTTCTTTTGTCAGGTGAAGATGAACAGCAAACATTGCAGGAGTTGTGATCGATGTGTCGAGGGGTTCGATCACCACTGCAGGGTCAGTGCCACGTACATAACGATTAACCGCTCAATATAAAGGGGAAGATGTGTTGGATTTAAATTGTGCTTCTTGTGTTTTTCAGTGGTTGAACAACTGCATTGGGAAAAAGAATTACACCACATTCATCCTCCTGATGGTTTTCGTGTTGTTAATGGTTAGTCATATGATGCTGCTATCTTTCTTTTTTATTCATTTGTTTATGTGATTCTCAAATCTATAAAGATCCACGCCTTCATGTAGCTGATCATCGAAGGATCTTCTGCAATCGCCATCTTCATTCGCTGCCTCGCAGATAGGAAAGGCGTCGCACATGAATTGCACAGAAAACTTCATGCCAAATTCCCGACCGGAGTCCTCATTGGTATCTCGGTGCGACCCTTGATCAATTAGAAGCATGATGAATTTTATGGTGATTATATATGTCTGTTTTGTGCCAAATCAAAGTTGAGTTCATCTCAGGTGATGCTGGCTCTATTATCAGCATACAGCTTGGCGGCATTGGGACAGCTTTTCTTCTTCCATGTCGTTCTTATCAGAAAGGTGCGGTTTTTCACGTTTTCGAGTGACAGTCAAGAAGATCTTATACAAACTGAGCATTGCCTACAGGGTATGAGAACGTATGACTACATAATGGCAATGAAAGAAGAAAACGAGCAATTGGATCCCTTCGATGAGTTGGATTCGTCCGATTCCGATGGCAGCATTGACTTTGATTCACCACGTAAACGCCCCTTCCTGTCGCGCTTCTTCTGCAGAGGTGGTGGCGATGAAGAAGCAAACCAGGTTTGAAGTTTTCGCATTACTGTGAATATGGTTTTGTTGAACATGAACAAAGGTGGAGGTAACTCTTGCAGGGGATAAGGAGATTGTCCATAAGAGTAGACAGTTCCAACTCATCAGCTGCTTCCAACCATAATAAGAAGGTGCATTTCCAGATTAACCCATGGAAGCTACTTAAGATGAGCAAGGAGAAGGCGCTGCAAGCTGCGGAGAAGGCACGGGAGAAGATGAGGAGGCAGAAACAGCCCGGCCAGTCCGAACCGCACGCGTTGAAGCCGCTCCCATCGGAGGTGAAACACGGACCGCTGGCCAAGGTAGCGGTTCTCACCGAGATTACACCGGTAATCACCAAAGGCTGGTTCCCTGGCTCTCCTGTATCGAGGCTCTCAAGCCCGAGGAGGCGGTTCTCGTGGTCGCCGTCACCGAGACCTCAGAAGTACCGGAGCAACTTCGATTTGAAGCTAATGCAGGTATCGAGGGAGCTCGAATCGCATATCTCCGGGCAGGTGCTGTGCTCGGTTTTGAAAGAAGGCGGGAAGGATGGTGATGGCACGCCTTGAATTCAAACGTTGGAGGATATTTTATTTCTCACCCTCTGAGAAGCTCCTGATCATGGCATGATTTATTCGAACTTGTGGTTCTTCTGTAAAGTTAAAGCTCCTGATCATGGATGTTTTGATGTTGTTCCATCGTGATCTTGGTTGAAAAATATAGGATGTTTTGATGTTGTTCCAGCACTTGATTATGGGCATAGATTATTTAACATTATTTGGACCTTTCTTTTATCCGTGCACCATAACCATATATGTCAAGGGAGATATCATCACATGAATAACTAGAAGGAATAAGGTGATTAAAGGAACAAGTGAGGTTTATCTTTCTTTCATGTTCGGTTTCTTTGAGAGTGAAAAAATTTATAAATACAGAGACGTTATAAATGATGCAATCATGATATGATTACTCGTTCTGTGATAAAATTTATTTGTCCCGAAAAATATGGACACCATATAAATGTAAAGAACATTATCTTCTACATTCTTTCACCATATCATTGTTATGAAATAAATGCTTTTTTTATTTATTTGAACGTTTAAGCACCTAACTCAGCCATGGTCAGTCCCAAGCCCGGGTAAATGAGGGTTGCGTTAGGTAACTGACAGCCAGCGTAAAACAGTCGGAGACAACTTCCTAAATAATATATTTAAAAAAAATATTATTTAGGATGTTGCCTCATTCGGATCTTTTCAACATGGATTTAAGCAAACATACAGATTTCGTTGGGACGTTCCCTACTTGCGATGCGTTGCATCGCCCGAATGCAATGAAAAATTGGCAAGGGTCGTTACATCGTAGTCTGGATGTAGTTCATAATTTGCAAGGTCGCATGAGGAACGCATGCGAGTAACTAGTTCCGCTGCATATCGCACGGATGCAGTCTAAAATTTACAAGGATTCTCGCATAATGGACGCATGCGAGTAAAGAAGTTAGTCCAAAAGAGATTGCAACAGAAGTTGCGGATTGGTAGTTGGAATATTGGCACTTTGACTGGAAAATCGATGGAGATAGTGGATACGATAGAAAGAAGGAAGATTCATATACTATGTCTTCAAGAGACTAAATGGATTGGAGAGAAAGCAAGGGAGATCGAGAAGACATGCTTTAAATTTTGGTATTCAGGTAAAGATAAGGGTAGAAACGGTGTTGGAGTGGTTGTTCATAAGGATTTGAAGGATTGTGTGGTTGAGGTGCAAAGATGCGGGGATCGAATTATTTTGCTAAAATTGGTGCTTGAAGAAGAAATTCTAAATATAATCTCAGTTTATGCACTGCAAATTGATTTAGATGAAAGGACTAAACAAGCTTTTTGGGAGGATCTAGATAAGATTTTACAAGGAATCCCACAAAGAGAGATGATTTGCATAGGTGGAGATCTTAATGGACATGTGGGAAAAGATGCTTCAGGGTATGCTAGTGTTCATGGAGGACATGATTTTGGGGATAGAATGAAGAGGGAAAAGTCATCCTGGATTTTGTAATGGCATATGATCTTTTCATAGCAAACACTCTCTTCAAGAAGAGGGAGGAGCATTTGATTACTTATAAGAGTAGGCCAACGAGAACACAGATAGATTACTTTCTGTTGAGGAGAAGAGATCGGTTGTGTTGTAAAGACTGCAAAGTAATCTCAGGAGAGAGTTTGACAACCCAACATCGCTTGTTAGTCTTGGATGTACAAATAAAAGGGCTGGTAAAGAAAAGGAGGGCTCTTAAAATCATTAGAAATAGATGGTGGAATCTTCCACTGAAGCAACTGAGCTTCAGGGAGAAGGTTTTAGAAGATTTATCTTGGGATTGTAGTGAAAGTGCAAACGAGATGTGGGAGGCAGTAGCATATTGTATCCGAAAGGTAACCAAAGAGATACTAGACGAGTCAAAGGGAGGATCCCCAGGTCAAAAGAAGGCTTGGTGGTGGAGTGAAGGGGTGCAAGAGAAGCTAAAATTAAAGGACATGCTTTAAAGCTATGTCTAAGGATAGAACAGAGGAAACTATCACAAACTACAAAATAGCAAAGAAGGAAGCAAAGAAGGCAGTAAGCGAGGCTAAGTCGAAAGCTTATGAAGTTTTGTATAAAAATCTC
Source organism: Ottelia alismoides (assembly GCA_037367405.1). Lineage (NCBI taxonomy): Eukaryota > Viridiplantae > Streptophyta > Magnoliopsida > Alismatales > Hydrocharitaceae > Ottelia > Ottelia alismoides. The sequence goes on from JAZKJV010001569.1 coordinate 245,661, forward strand.
GACTCTAAGGAGGGCCAGAAGGATATATTCAGGTTGACCAAAGCAAGAGAAAGAAAGACCAAAGACCTTTCTCAAGTGAGATGCATTAAGGACGAGGAAGGTCACGTGCTTGTTACTCAGAAGGATGTAGAGACTAGATGGGAGCAGTACTTCCATAAACTTTTCATCAGGAAAGGAAATAGAGAGATCACTTTGGGTGATCTAGCTAGTAGTGAAAGTTACTTGAATCGTGCAAGCTATAGACGGATACAAAGAAAGGAAGTAGAGGAGGCTTTGAAGGTTATGATTCCTGGGAAAGGTGTAGGACCGGATGACATCTCTGTAGAAGTATGGAAAGTTTTAGGTGAGCACGGTTTGACTTGACTTACGAATCTATTCGATGTTATTTGGCGAAACAAGAAAATGCCTGAAGATTGGAGGAGGAGTATCGTGGTGCCTCTTTATAAGAATAAAGGAGACATTCAACATTGTTCAAATTATAGAGGTATCAAGCTGATGAGTCACACTATGAAAATTTGGAAGCGTGTTATCGAGAGAAGATTGAGGCAAGTTTCCAACGTCAAAGAAAACCAATTCGAATTCATACCAGGTCGCTCAACTATTGAAGCCATCCATTTGCTGAGGAGAACAATGGAGATTTATAGAGCTAAAAGGAAGAACCTCCATATGATCTTTATTGATTTGGAGAAGGCTTATGATTCTGTCCCATGAGATATATTGTGGAGAGTTTTGGAGAAGAGACAAGTGCATGTCCTATACGTTAACCTCATAAAGGACATGTATGATAGGCTTTATCTTGTGTAAGGACCCCGTCTAGGAAGACTGGCTATTTTGACATCAACATTGGTTTACATCAAGGTTCAGCTTTGAGTCCATTTCTTTTTAATTTGATTATGGACGAGTGGACAAGTCACATTCAGGATGAGTTACCTTGGTGTATGTTATTTGCTGATGATATTGTGTTGATTGACGAGACTAGAGATGGAGTAAATGAGAAGCTTGAGGTCTGGAGACATAAGTTGGAGAGTAAAGGATTTCGTATAAGTAGGGCTAAGACAGAATATATGGAGTGCACCTTTGATGGAAGCAATGGTGAAGGAATTGAGGTGGAGATTGATGATGATAACATTCGGAAGAGAGATTCTTTTAGATATCTAGGATCTATTTTGCAACATGATGGGGAAATTGATGGAGATGTTACTAATAGAATAAATGCAGGTTGGCTAGAGTGGAGAGGAGCCTCTGTTGTTCTATGTGATAAGAAAATTCCTTTAAAAATTAAAGGAAAGTTTTACAAAGCAGCCGTGAGACCTGTTATGCTCTATGGACATGAATGTTGGCCTATGAACCATAGCATGTGCAGAGAATGGCTATAGCAAAATGAAAATGCTAAGGTGGATGTGTAGACACAAATGTAAAGATCAGATTCGGAATGATGCAATCAGAAAGAAAGTTGGTGTTGCACCGATCGAGGATAAGATGCGAGAAAACCGCTTAAGATGGTTTGGTCATTTGCAAAGAAGATCAGCTGATGCACCAGTTAGGAGATGCGAGTGTTGGAATGTTGAGCCGGCTAAGAGGGGACGGCCCAAGAAGTGTTGGAAAGAGACCATACGAAGGGATCTTTGTTTTGTGGATATAAGCCCGAGATTGACCCAAGATAGATCTGAATGGAGGCGAAGAATCCATGTTGCCGACCCTACTTAATTGTGGGAAAAGGCTTTGTTGTTGTTGTTGTTGTTGTTGTTGAACATTTAAGCACCAATGTACATCAGTCACACGTAATCTCTACAAATGTCGAAACAATGAACATACTAGGACTAAGTATTTTTCTAGACATAAGTAATCTATTTCATTGGTCAAACCGATTATAGGATTGTGTGTTTATCATGATTCGGTTTGTTGTTTACTTTATGATCAAAAAGGTCGACTCTAGCGAGATGTATGATTAGTTTATCATTTTTCCTTAACTTGTAGTCTTTTTCTACTAGTAGGTCATCCATGTTTCTCTTTGAAATTTCTAATATAATTATGATGTTTGCCATAAAAACCTTCTCTGCCATTAAAAGATTAGATAATAGGTCTCAGTGATTATCGCGATATCGACCTCATATCCAGAAAAGGATTGTCCAAATATATAATACAAATTATACTAGGATCCGTTTCTCATACTAGGATTATAACAATTCTTTATTCGTTACTGTATAATTTCTTTGTGCTTCATCAAGTGTCTTGCTGGCACAGTTAATGGCGTAGGGAAATTTCTCTCTTCTTTGTCCTAGGACAGCTCCAACTACAAAATCCAATGCATCCGTCATGATCTCGAATGGGAGAGATCAATCCAGTGGCTGTAGGACTGGAGCTTGAGTGACTAGCTCTTTCAACTGCTGAAAAGATTGGAGAAGATGTTGATCAACAATGAACTTGGTCTCCTTGCATAAAAGCTCCGTTAGAGGTCAGGCAAGTTTGTTGAAGTCCTTATGATGAATCTACGATAGAATCCAACATACCCCAGAAATGACCTCACATTCTTGACATTTTGTGGTGGCTCTAATTTGGCAATGACATCCACCTTCGATGGGTCAACTTCCATGCCTCGCTTGAAACTGACATGGCCCAGCACAATTCCTTCTGTGACCATGAAGTAGGTATTTTCCCATGATAAGACTAGATTAACTTCATGGTATTTCTGTAGTACTCTGTCTAGGTGCATAATGCATGAGTCGAAGCTATCACCATAGACTGAGAAATCATCCATGAAGACTTTGAGAAAACTACCGACCATGTTGATAAAAATAGCAAGCGTACACCTTTGGAATGTGGCAGGAACATTGCACAGTCCAACGGGCATTCTTCGAAAGGCATATGTGTTGAATGGGCAGGTGAAAGTTGTCTTCTCTTGATCCTCAGGGGTCAACGCCGCCTGTTTGTATCCGAAGTACCCATCTAAGAAATGGAAGAATTCTTTCCCTACAAGTCTCTCAAGAACTTGATCAATGAATGGAAGAGGAAAATGGTCCTTCTTAGTAGCTGAATTCAGGAGGCGGTAATCAATACACACGCGCCAAGATGTTGGTACCCGAGTAGAGATCTCCTCTCCTTGATCATTTTTAACCAAAGTGAGCCCTTATTTCTTTGGAACTGCATGCATGGGGCTCACCCAATTTGAGTTGGAGATGGGATAAATAAAACTCGCTTCATACCATTTCGTGATTTCCTTCATCACTACGTCCTGTGGGTTAGTGGTTTAACCTTCTCTGGAATTCTCAAGATGGTTTGCAATCATCTTCAAGATAGATATGGTGTGAACACAAGGCTGGATTTATCCTCAGAGATCCGATACTTTCCAACCAAGTACCTTGCGGTTCTTTTCTAGAACCTCAAGTAGTCAAGATTATTGATCTGGGGTCAACATGCTACTGATAATGATCGGATACATGTTTTCTTCACCTGCAAGGAATGCAAACTTCAGACCTGTCAAGAGCTGATCGAGTTCAGGTAATTGTGGAGTCTGCTCCGCGGACACTTCTGACATTGTGCTAGTCGGTGAATGGTTTGTTGACTTCAATGAGGTGTTGTACACCTCTGTAACTGTTGGATTTGATATAAATGTGATGAACATATCTGCAATGAATTCTTCATGTTCAGTCTATCATGAATTCTCTTCATACAAGCAAATCAATGAGTCAGAATATGTCTCTAGTTGACAAGAGAGCATGGATCGATCGTGCTTTCCAGGTCCTCCTCTGAAGAGAGGATTTCTTGCGTCAAAATATCATTCAAAGAAATTTGTTGATCATTGATATCAACAAATAGTCTTCAGATTGTTCTAACTTACCTTCATCAGATGTGGCTTTCGGCTTGTTGATCATATCCATTGTGACTTTGTCAACGTAGAAGCAAAACATAATCTTTCCAAACCCGTAGTTGACGACTGCTTTGGCAGTCTGAATGAATGCCCGACCAAGAATGATGGGATTCTGGAGTAATAGTGCAGAAGAGTCCATGTCTAGGACCATAAATTCCACAAGAAAGCGCATGTCTTGCACAATCACAATAACATCTAATAAATCCTCATGCTGCTTGATAGACCGATCCGCAAACTACAGGATCATTCATGTGGGTTTAAGCGGTCCAAGCCCAAATTCTTGAAATAGTGAGGAGGGTATGATGTTTATAGAAGATCTACTATCAAGAAGAGTTCACTCAAAAACATAGGTGCTCCCTTGTCTTTCTTTTTTTGCAGGAGATCATTGATAGCATTCACAGTGGTCATAGTCAGGATGTGTTTTCTCCTCGAGTACCTCTATTCTTGCGGCTTTGACGCTTAGAGGTACATGCATGTTCCAAACCTTTCATCACAGCTGGCATGCATTACATGGTCTTCAATAGTGGCATATTTAAAACAAGTTTTCCGATAATTTCAACAATGCTAGGGTCGGACAATGCATTTTTCAAATTTCTAATTTTTTTAGTATTTTCCATTGCTTTGGGAAAAGGGATATTCATAGGAAAAAAGTTTATTCTTAATTACATCATTGTTTACAAATGGTTGGCCAAAAGTGGGTCCTCATTCAAAACAGGCAAAAATGTATCTACATGAGTTTCGGCTTCAGAAAGGGGAGAGTGGTCGAGTGGTCAAAAGAGACATATTGTAAATTTGTTGAAGGTTTTCTACGTAGGTGTGCTAGAAGTGTTGTTGGTGTTGGCTCCTCCAAGGTTGGTGCGGCTTGGCTTCGGCTCTTCTTTTCTTTTTGAGAATTTTCATTTTGCTGGTTTTTTTGTTCTTTTTTCTATTAATGGTGGTGGTGGATTGATGTTGATCCTCCATCGTCTTCTTCATCACCTGACTCTACTGTTGGACCGCCTGATGTAGAAGACGACTCATCGCATGTTGCTTTATTCTTCCCCTTCTGTGTGGCAAACAGCTGTAATGTCCTGTTGCTCATGAGAGTCACTTACATGAGACAACATAAAATCTGAAATACCTGACTCTGTAGGACCGGACTAGTTATCACAAACTACATGCTTTGTCCTTATAAAGTAGTTGGGGTTGGCAATAACCTGCATTGGGATAGGAGCCTTTGTCATAGTGAGGTCATCGAGCTTCTGGCTCATCTCTACTAGGCTTTTGACAAGTTGGGCCAAGTAGTCGAGTCAGGTTCACTGGAGTAGCCTCAAGTTCAGCATGCTGACCATGTTGGGAGTGATACTGTTGGTGAGGCTGAGAGTGGGAAAAGTGATAATTGTACTGAGGAGGGAGTCGCTACTGATGAAATTGAGGAGGGGGAGGTATTGTTGGTGCTAAGCAGCCGCATAGTTATGATGCGGCTGGTACTAGCGGTACGATGGTTGTTGGTAATTCTGATTCTATCTCTAAGTGTTTTGATAGGGTGGAGACGACTATAGAGACCGATTCTGGACAAACCTCCCATATGAGGGTTGGTTATACGGTCGAATAGAGTATTATTGGCACTATTGTTGTCCACTTGGATGGGCCAATTATGCAACATTGTACCAGATGCCATTCACTTCTTGGATTTGTGGAGGTGGTGGGAAATATAGATCAACATATGATGGAAGGCTAGGGCTCATGCTAGTAAACCACAAACTGTTGTTGCAGAGACCGTGGTGCCTGATCAGGCTTCTGCACGTAGTATACGTGCTAGACATGGGACTTCCCTGAACTTGGCTGAGAATAGTATGGCAATGATGGCTCCTTCGGATCAGCAAGAGTTGCGGGCGACGGACTCACAGACTGCACAGCGTTGTTGGTGCTGACCAGCAGCTCCAACTACATGGAAATCCAATCCAGCTTGTCCAAATGTTGGGTTCTATGTTCAATCATAGATAGTTTCTCGAGGTCATGTGATCACTTCTCAATAATATCAACCTTGGACTGGCGGATCCTGATAATTTTGAGATAGGAGCTCCCTTCCATGTATACTTCATGCGATGGCGCCATATTGACGAGCTTGTGGTTGATCTCAGGTTGGCGTTGGTATGCACGGGATGAGGATAAGGTAGTCTATCCTTCGGTCATTTCTTTGAATATATGCCATAAAACATCCTCATCCTTGTTGAAATGAGATCCGCCACATGCAGAATCCAATAGCCTCTGACTTTATGGAGTCAAGCCCCAAAGAAATGTTGGACCAAGTTGGTCCGAGGGATGTCATGGTGGGGGCACTTCTCTTGCAAATCTCTAATTGTGTGGTCTCTGGGTGAAGTTGCTAATCCTTGCTCGTATCTTATTGAGACGACCAAGAGGGTAGAATTTTGGAGGAACGTAGACTTAAGTTCCTCCCAGGTCATCATGACCTTCCCAGGTGATTAGTCCAGTATAAAGTCTTGTCCGGAAGGCTGAAGGGGAATTCGGTCATCTTGACTACAACTAATGAGACGTTAAGGTAGTGGGTAGCACGACAGATGCAATAAAATTATTAGAGATGGATATATGGCACTTCGTTGGTGTTCCCATGAAAGGAGGGAAGAAGAGCCAAGAATCGAGGCTTCAACTCAAAATGTCTGTGGACTACAGGGACCTGTATACACCTAGTCATCTGGCAAAAGCGAGGATTGTATCTCTTTGAGAGTAGGTTTGGGGGCCTCTCTCCTCGGTTTATTTGTAAGTCCTCCACGGTGTCCATCTCCTTGTTCATCATCTCCTCCTCCTTTGTTCTCTCTCTTTCTCTCCTCATATCATCTAGCATGTCTTGGAAGGCAAACTGGGCGAGTGCCTGATATGTCAATTGCTGCTTGATAGATTGTATAGATACGAGCAATTGTACATTCACGGTGTTCTGATCAGGTCAAGGTTCCAGATATCATTGATTCGGTCCCTTGCCCTTCTCTTGAGGAGCCATCTCTAATCCTACTCAGAGGAATGAATCAAAACGGGGTCCAGTGTCGATTCTTGATTTGTAGCATAAAACGTATCTCGATCAGACTGGCAAACTGTAGCACCGGATGAAAAGATTGGCCCAGAATTAGAGTCAATTCCAGGAAAATGTGAATGGAGCATTTGATATGAACTGAAAACGATCTCCACTCACAAAGGGCGAATGGAGGGACAAGAGTGATCCTGATTTATTGAAGAGTGAGATGAATCGAGGAGTCTGGAGATCGGTTCACAAATTCTGAACTGTGTTCTCAAGAATCCCCTTGAATTATTGAAGGTGTCGAATTCATGGAATCGATGTAGGTGTCGGTGGGGTCCTGACTAAACCATCCATGAGTCGACATCTTGGATAGAAACGGAATGTATGAGGAATGGAATACGATGATGAACACTAGATGAAATGAAGAGGAAAGCCGTAGAAGGCTCAAAATGAGCAGGGCAAAATGAAATGAAAACAGATGAAAAGAAAAGGGCACAAGTGTGCAGGCCTGGATCTTTGATCTAAATCTTATTTAAACAAACATAATGCAAAATGGGTTCACCAACTCACACAATGTGAAGCTGTAAGAGTTCAACTATTTTTTCTCTTTTCAATTTTATTTTGTTTTCAAGCAATCTTAAAACAAGTCCTTAGTGGGATAGTGATAAATCCCTCATTTATAAACATGATTTCATATTATTATCTCTCTTGCTTAAGTATTTTATTTACATTAATTAACAACTAACTCTAATTAGCAAATAAGCTATTGTAAATAATTGGTACTAATTGTTGTGTAATTACATATATTATTGTGCTTATATTTTATGCGTTTATTAATCATTAAAAATCAAACAAAATTTAGTCTAATAATGTACATAAGTATTTTGACATTATATTTAAATTAAAAATCCAAAAAAGTAACAAAAATAAAAAGAAGTGTTTTATTACATTAAATATATTCACAATAATAATATGTTTATACGATGTATTCTCTGTTTGAGTTCTACATGATAGTCGTAGATTTTTTTGAGATTTACAACTTTCATGTTGAACTCTTTTTTATTTGAACCATTCTACTATTTTATTTTAATTTGATTTGATTAAAAGCATTTCCTTGATACCGGCTTCACCACCACCAGCCACATGACCCGGCTCTTTAATACCAGCAACTTCCATTTTGAGTCGTCTAATAATTTCGATCAGACGGCCAATATCTTATCTCACCCACCCCAATTCCATCTGTTAGATCGTTCCCATCAGACCATCATTGTTCCCTAGCACTCGATTGAGGGCAGTCTGATCTTTTGATCAGATGTCCACTTTTTCATCTTTAAACCTCCAGCATCCATATTGCCAAGAGTTGCGATGTTGCAACTGTCAGCTTCCCACCTTTACGTCGACCACGCAACGTAACCTCCTTCATTGATGCCACAACCAACTTCGAGTCCTAACTTCCACTCCCAAATCCGAGTATCCATCCATCCCCTTCGATGCACCTCCATGAACTTAGGAGAGGTTGAAAACCAGTGCACATCTACCTAGAAGTGTTGAATGTTCTTCTTTAAATACTCCTTTGCCACCGCTTAAGGTGGTTGTCCATCTTGAGGTGGGCAAAGGCCCAGACCTTCTCCTCTTTCTCGTGACAGGACAAGGCAGATTGAGGTAGCCATGATGACCTACGAGTCTTCGATCATCAGATTTCGGAGCAAGCTCTGATTTGGAGCTCTACCTCTTATGGCCAGACATCGTCTGCACTTTTCAGATGTTCTTACACCTTGACCAATAGTCGGCGATCTTCACGGGCTATCCAAGCATCTTCATCAACCTTCAAGCAACCCGACGCAGGCAGGAGGAGGATTCTCGGGCTCACTGAAGCCCAAGCTCTTCTGTTGTAGCACGGAGGAGGAAGAGGAGGCGTACACATACAAGTACCATCATATCAAGCCCAAATGGGCGTGATCCAATGGTCCAAGCGCAGCCACGTCGACCACTCATAGCCTATAGTTTCGGACGACACCGAACCAAAGCTAAAGCACCGGACACTGCCACGTGGCTCGAGCCACAACCATCCGTCTGAGCATGGACTACATGTGCTTCAGGCATGCGATTTGGACAATTTGCATGCCACCCTGCTGGTTCTTCTAAATTGTAAAAATATCCCCGTGTAGGGGGTCAACGGTAAATTGAGCAGCAGATTTTTCATATTTGTATTTTAGTCTCTGTAGGGACCTGTTTGTGATTCTATGTTATGTTTTATTAAACTTATGCCCTTGGCTTATTTATTGAATAAATCAAGCATATATTATCCAATTGATGTGATTTCAAGCTCATTTAAAGCTCTTCGATGTGACATACATGTATCTCTGATTCACTTCCTATAAATGTGTTAATTCATTAGAGAGATAAATTGCTCCATTCTTCTTAAAATATTTGCCATTTATTTATGTTAGCATCATTTCATGAATCAATTGGTTATTGAAACTAAATTAATGATATTGTTTGAGTTATACATCTGATTTAGGAGCATTTTTTAAGTATGTATGTCTACGTTTATACCTAAATGCATTATGTTCATTATGTTGATTAATTGCCATGCATTAGAAACTTATTAAAAATACATCTCATTCATTTGTCTATTTATTTGCATTATTTTGTTCTTTTGATCTAGATAATTTACTAATCACATTGAGATTATTGATGGTTATCTAATTATGTTAAAGGCTCGTGTCTCTATATTCGACCATACACTTGCCTAGTTTAAAAATTAAGGTGAGTCCTCCTCGTGGAGATCTTTGACTTAGCTCCATTGATTGCCTCGACCCGTGCTACAAAGAGCACATTTTATCTTAGCCTATTAGCGATTTATCAGATGACACCATTATCGGGGATACGGCTTCAATAATATAGTTAGTTTTGACTTAGTATTTTCTATTAAGTTGACTATATATTTTTTAGGTCAAGCTACTTGTATTGCTTGATGCATTGTTTTTTATGTGATGTGCATTCACTTGTTACTTCTTTGCTCTATTTGTAATCACTTTTCTCCTGCGTCAGAGCCCGTGGAATAGAGGATGTTCGAAGACTTACGGAGGTTGGTGCTCATAGATCTGAGTTCCAATTGAGAGGAGGCATAGAGTTCCCTTCAAGATCTTGAAGATTATTAAGTTGTCTTTAGTTTATTATATATATTCTTGTGTTATATATAATAGGTGGACTTGGGCATTATTATTGTGTGTGTTGAGTCTGTTTTACCCTTGTTTGAGTAGAACTCAACTTGAGTGCCTGACTTACGATTTAAACACACTGCTTTTAGATTTATTTTCGATTGAATTTTTTATGTGCTTGAAACCGTAAGTAGGATACACTAATTGCATCTCAATAGATTCACACAGTTCTTCAGATTTATGAGACATGCTTAAGCTATGTTTGACTTAACCAAACTTAATCAAATTCCATCCCGCTAATAGAACATATGCTTAGGATGCAATTTTTCATCGACTTGCATTCATTTAGATATTGATTTTGACTCGGTCTCACATATACATGAAAAGAGTTGGGATGACGGTAAGTATCTCCGACATGAGTTGCATCATAGTTTTACGTCTGCATGAGCTTTTTCAGAATCCTCTACCTTGTGTTTTACGACTTAAGGTTTAAAGGAAACGAGATTGTGTTGAACCGTCGACTATCAAGAGGCGATCATGCGGTCTCACAAGGCGAACCATAGTCGTCGAAGTGACCACTCACGAAAGCTGACAAATTCAGACAACAATCGACCCACAAGTAATGATTAATCAATGTCAAATAGAGCATGCTAAAATTTAATATAACTCAGAGAAAATGTGTATAGTGTACAAGTATTACGGGTGTAACCATTGAGAGCTACAGGGATAGGCAAATAATTATTGTATACCAAGAAGAAACTACAACTATTTTTTGTGTATTTGGGGGGGTTAAGTCTTTGTGGGTTTTTAATTATATTTAATTTTTATATTATAATATAGAATAATAGATATAATATAGGTAATATTTATATTATATAAATATATAAAAATTCGGTAAATACAATTAGGAACAATCCTTTTTTTAAACATATTAAAAATATTTATAAGTATTTATAATAGTTATTATTATATTAAAAAGCATGTAAATATATATAGATATATAGATTATATAGGCTTTCATATTTATAAATATATGTATTCAAAAATTACAAAATAAATTGTTTTCAATATTTTTATATTTTTCTCTATTTTTTGGATTTTTTGAGATTTTTACTAATTTTTAGGTATTTCTAAAGTTCAAAACACTCCAAATTAGGGAGTTGATAAATAGGCTGAATATTTTAAGGTCTTAAAGTTAGATAAATTGTCCAAATTCATTAAAACTATATTTAATATGCAATAAAAAGTATATATAAAAATATAAAATACAAAATTATTTTTATATATATTTTTGAAAATGTTTTCTAATTTTTTTAGGGTTATGGGGATTTTTTATTTTTAATGTTTTGTTTTGATCTTTTTTTGTGATTTTTGGTATGTAGATATATTATATAGTAATATATAATCTTTAATTTTTCAGAATTTTTAAAAGTGTTATTTTAATTTTTTGTATTTTTATCTCTAAACAGGGAATAAACATCTCTGAAATGTTTTTTAATAAATGGAAAATGCGATGAAATGGCAAATAAAAATTAGGGCATGAACAAGCATCATTCAAAGCACATCAAGTAATTTTTGCATTATTTATAGAGCAAGTACGGTTATTTAATCCAAAATAAAATGCACAAAAATAATTATACATGCATGGTAGGGGCATAAGTGTAATACAATTAAAAGGCAGGGAGTTTGATGCAAAATATCCCAAAAATTTGAAATTATATTACAAATTTTATGACTAAATCTAAATAAGCACACATACAAGGGTATGCTTGCAAAATGTCCAACTCACATGAGGCACCATGTGAGCTGACCTAACATATGACCTATGTGTAATATTCAACAAGTGTGGGAGCCCAGATGCAATTTTTACACAATTTTTTGAATGTAGATAAATATTTACATGACCAAATATTAAAACTATAAAAAGCAAGGGACTACTTATTAATTTACCTCTTTAAATGTGCGTGATCAAAAGGCAGAGGTGCGGCCACGTGGCTTGATGTGCGGCTCCCAGAGGCTTCACTTCATTTTAAATCAAGGGCTCAGATTAGATCAGGGACCCAAGATGGATCCGATGGTGGGGTGGGTGGCTGGAAGAACTCTGAAGAACTCGTTGCCGGCAAGTTTGAATCGTTGATCATGTCTGTTTCTGAACTCCTTCTCCATAACTGAGAAGCACCTCATCTTCTTGGGGGATTGCGTGTTGGCAGGGTCCTTCAAATGCATCTGTGGATGGTCGGAGACAACCTGGAGCTCAGAGCAACTAGAGCTCCTATTTCTAACATCGAGGAGGAGCTCCAGGCGGATTTCACGATCGCAGACCTACATCAAAATATTAAGGGGCACAAACTTAAGGTGCTCGAGGAGGCGAGCTGATTTGAGCTCCAGTGAGGGTAGCAGAGGGAGCTCCAACAGCTCGATTCCGTGCAGGGATCGAGGTGGAAACAAGTGGTTTCTAAGAAGAACGTGAGGGGAAGAGAATGGAGGTGTAAGGAGGTCGGAGCAATGTTGGGAAACGGTGGATCTAGGAGCAAGAGCTGATGAGCCGCCCGAACAACTGAAGTAAAGGTAAAACTAAGGTCGTTGCGACCTCAGTCGCCCGGGACACAGAGCTCAATCAAGAAAAATTCAGACCACCAAACAAAGGCAAAAATCGATGAAAACTCAAGATAGCGGTCTCGCTAAAGGATTAACCTGGTATAGCACCCAGGGTCGAACTTAGAGAGCACGTGATGGCCTCGCGGCCTACGAAGTAATCAAAAATAAAAAACAAATCAAAGAAAATTATTTTTGGTGGGTTTTAATATTTTTATATCTTTTTTTTATTTTTAAATTAATAAAGAAAATAAACAAACAAGAAAACAAGCAACTATCACCAATTATTTAACTACTTAAATATGCTCAAAAAATCAAACAAAAATATTTTTATATTTTTATGTTTTTAGTGAATTTTTGGTATTTTTTATTTTTATAGAATTTTATAAAAATGAAATAAGAAAGGAAAACAGTGCTGATGTCCAGCCGAGCTTCAAAGGCCAAAATAAAATATATAATGGCCTTCAAATATCCTGGAGGTATTTTTCCTATAAAATATAAACAAAAATAAAAATTCAGAAGCTGAGTTTATTAATTTTTGATTTTTCTATTATTTACAAGAATTTTTATGGGTTTTTAGGGATTTTCAATTTTTATAAATTTTATAAATCCAAAAATGACCAAACTTGGTCAGAAAATCAAGCACACTAAAATAAACAAAATCTATTTTTTTGGAATTTTTGAAGATATTTTAATATTTTTTGTGAATTTTATAACTGGACAGTAAGAAAAATTGAGGTTTTTGAATTTTTAAAAATAACAAAATGGCTCCAAAAATTTCCCAAAATTCAATGAAAATTCTACACAGTGGCAGGAGCCACGTGTCAAATTTTCACTTGATTTGGAGTAGATTTGATATTTTATTCAAAATAATCAAGAGCCCACAGTCATAGGGACCTGATCGTAATAAAAATATCTTTGAAGGGCCTAAAAGTAACAAGCCAAGAAACCCAGGGGGTCCAGGTGCAAAATGTCCACGATCTCACGCGCCACGCACGTGATCAGGGCACTCAAGGACCTCTTTGTAAATAACTTAAGTCGCTGGACTAATTAGTAACACGTACTAAAAGTCCAAGGGCGAAAGTATAAAATTCCCACGATATTCAGCACATGCACAAATAAAACATTCACAAGGGTATATGTGCAAATATCTAAAAAGATTTTTCAATCAATAACCATCATAAACAACAGGCCCATCCAAGCAATTTTACCAAAAATACACGTGTCGATGCACGTGACCACAACGTACAGGGGTATAAAAGCAAATAACAGAAATGACAAGGTCCACTATGCAAAAAGTCCAAAATAAAAACAACGTAACTAAATATTTATAAGACTAAATATTAAAAACTAAAAAGCTAAGGGCCTAAGGGATATTACCCCTTATTCTGATCCGAGGGCTGAGGAGCGGCCACGTATCTGATCGAACGGCTGAAAGTGGTGGCAGCTCAACGAAGAGCCCTTGGCGCGGATCCAACGGTGGAGGGCTCGCCACGTGTCTGATCGTGCGGCTCTGGTCGAGGCTCGCCTCTCCTCTGCTACGGACGGAGCAGATGGCGCCACGTGGAGATCTAACGGTGCTGGTGTAGGGCACCTCTTCGTATCAGTGGACGGTCCAGATTCAATCTGGCACTCCAGGGTCGAATGGACAGCAGAGGAAGGACCTGGAGGAACTCCTCACTGGCAAACTTCGCCGGAGGAATGTGGGCACTCTGGACGTCTGCAGGGGCTGCTGATGATCGGAAAAGACTCACCTCAGTGGTCCGCAACCAATGGGGGGCTCCGATGAGTCCAAGAATGTCAGACGCCCCGGCGACGGAGGCGGAGCTGGAGCTGCTGCTCCTGAACGTTCAGACCCTCATATGGGTCTGTCTTGACCTGCAAAGTAGCGCAACAGACTCCTGGGTCGAGGGCAAAGTGCCTCAACCCGGTTAGAGGTGATGGGGGTGGTCGATGCGTCGGAATGGATGAGCTCCGGCGAAGCGACGGTGAGGGAGCTCGAATCCCAGTTCCTGTGCGAACTAGGTTGAACGAAGGGGTGGAGAACGTGCGTGGGAGAAGGGCGACGATGAGGGTGTCGTCCGATGATCGAAATGGTGAGGGAGGTGGTCGGAATCGACGGTCGACAGCGAAGGGGCGATTTGGGCGTAACTCGAAATTAGCTAAAGATAGAAGGAACCAAGGCTACCTGATGGTCGATGTCGACTGGGAACGAGCTGACGGAGCTCTAGGTCCTAGCCTCGAGGGCCGTCTATGCCCAGGTTCGAGCACCACGCTGGTGGCGGCGCACGACGGCGCTAGGTCGCCGGATCGATGGTTCGATCACTCCCTCCTCGCTGCAACACAGCCAATCGCGAGCTGTCACTCAGGCGAGAGCAATGGAGGTCCTGGGGTGGAGAAATGGGGAGCCAAAGATGAGTGAAAGAGCGGGCGGAGCTCAGGCTATATACGGCTAGGGGTCCGGCTAAAAGAGGGTCGGGCGAGCTTATCGGAGCTCGGACCCCTTAAATCAACCCCGGGCGTGGATCAGTGATGATCAATGCTGGATTAGGACCCATGGTTTCGATGATTGGCGAACGGATCGACGCGCAATAAATGGGAGAAGAAGCGGGTCGGGCGCAGATCCGGAAGGCTGTGGTCCGGGGGGGAGTTGACCGTGGGGTCAACATCCCCCGTGGACCAGTGGAATGCGACCAGACCACGGGGAAAAGAATTGGAAATTCAAATTAAAATAGAAAATGGCCGAATTTCACAAAAGTCAAAACATGAAAAATATTCCTTTTATTTTAAACTATTTTTATGATTTTTATTTATTTTTTTGAAATAAAAATAAGGTATATACAATATAGTACTATGTATAGGTATATATACAATATTGAATTTTTAATTTTTGATTTTTAATTAATTATTTTTGTGCATTTTTATTCCAATTTTATATTTTATTTATTTACAAGATAAAATTTGGAATAGTTTGGTGTTTTTATTTTATTTTTATTAATTATTTACAAGGGTTAAATAAATAGGTTTATTTATATACATGTATGGTATATATATTATGGTGATGTTGATTTTTATTTTTTGTTTCTTTTTATTTTATTTTTGTTTTTATGAATTTTATTTTATTTATTTACATCATGAGGTATAGAATATGTACACTTTTTATGGGATTTTAATTTATTTATTTATAGGGATAAATAAATAGGTAAAGGGGTCCTATGTACATGATGACTATATACAAGGAAGGATGTTTTTATTTTTTTTAATTTTTCTTATTTTTATTTTTATTTTTGTATATACAAATATTTAAAAATAAATACAACCCATTTTTATTTTTTTGTTTTTATAGGAAAATATTTTTATTCTATTTACAGGTATATGTACAAAGGTGAGCTTCCTTATCTCTCTCTACTTGGGCTTTTATGCGGTCAGGCCCATGCTGAGCCCTCCCTTGGGATTAGGTAGCCCAATATTTATTCTAAATATCTCCCTCTTTTTCTTTTATTTCATTATTATTTTATTTATGCACAAAAACATGCTAATTATTGTATTGTACACAATACATGCAATTTGATAATTATTTGTATTTACAAAGATATACATGTGTTTGGCAAAGGTTTTGTAGCTAAAATAAAAGAATAAAGAGTGATGAATGGGTATTCATCACCCCCCTATACTTAACTTTGCCAGTCCCTTAGCAAACACTTATTTGAAAAAGAAGTGAAAAAGAGAAAGAAAAAGAAAAAGAGGAGAATATACATTGATTAATGATGAATATTAAACTTGCCTTCATTAAATTGAACTATGGAGCTCGATCAGATCTTTGGATTAATAATGTGTCGGAACCTTATTTAGACCTAGGTTTAAAACTTAACAGCCTCTAAGATTCACTAATCTATAATCATGACTCCTCAACAATCCAGATCAGAACAAGTCACCATACACAAACCATGAAGACTATGAGTCTTTCCTTGTATTGTGGATGTGATATATAAGCTCTCCACCTCAGAAATGGCAACTTGACAATCCTCCCCAACAAGGTAACTCTATGACCTCAATCTGGCCACTCTTTCCTCGAGGAGCGGGGTATTCTGATGAATACGTGATTCATCGCCTTTATTCTTTCATTTTGGCTAAAATCCTTGGTAAAATGCATGTAAATATCCACTAATTCCATCTAATTAACATTCTAACCACAAATATTAATATTATATATTTAACACTTATTTTCACCAAAATAAAAGAATAAAGAGAAAAAGGAAAGTAAAAATAAAAAGAAGGTTGTATATGTAATATACAAACTGATCCTAACCCCGAGACCAGGTCAATATTGACCGGGTCGACAAAGAAATAAGTAGGGGGAGATAAGGATCATAACTTATAAAAATATTTAGAAAATAAAGACCAAAAATGTAATTTACCCATTTTTCATAATGTAAATACTTCACCTATTTTCTTTATTATCAAAACAACTTCAAATCAAAACACTTCTTTTACAAAAATTGTTCATAAAAATATGTAATATTTTATAAAAATATTAGAAAAATATTTCGTTACAAAAAAAAATAACCGCAATGAATCGGAAAAGCCGTAAAAGCCGACTTCCGAGGTTCATATCTATTTATAGAAAACTCCAAATTGACCAAACTCACTTTTAAAATCTGTTTTGTATATAGTACTATTTATTAAAAATATCAGAAAAATATTCGGATAAAACCGGTGAGTTTCGGCTTTTTGGACCCGTTGTCTATATGTACTATATGCATAAACTTCCGGGATTTTTAATTAAATAACTGTAAATCGTATTAACTTAATTCTTTTTCTTAAAATCATCTAAAATTGTATATAAAAAAATAAAAATAAAATAAATTAAAATATCGAAAAAAATCCGGAGGCTCGAAGCCGCTATTTTTTTCGTACGGGCCTCATAACTCGACCGTATGAGCTCCGAAATTGGCAAACTCAGTCCCTAAAATTATATTTTTCAATTATCTACAAAATGACACTAGTTTCGCTAAAATCGGAGTTAATGCGAAAAACGCGGTTTTCGGGGTCCGTATTGGTATATTGTACAAAAAAAACTGTAATTTATATTATTTAATATTTTAATACATCTATTATTTACTTATTTTTAATAATATTTCATTTATTTATTTATTTAAATTATTTAATTTATTTATTAATTATTTTTATTAATACTTAATTATTTTATTAATAATTACTTACTTAATTAAGTATTTAAATAATTTATTAATTACATTGATTTTATTTATTTTCTAATTATTTAATTTCGAAATTATAATTAATTCTAATTTAATTAATTTCGAAATTTTTAATTTAATTTTACTTTTTTTCTTCTCTCTCTTACTTTCCCTTTTCCCCCTCTTCTTCCCCGTCATCTTCTTCCCCAAGCTGCAACCCATCTTCTCCTCCTCTCCAACCACCGCGGTCACCACATCCTCCGCCGGTGACGGGATCCGACAGCATGCTCCCCAAGAAAACACATCTTCCCCGGTTTCCGTCCAGGTGCATCCTCTTCCCCGCCTATATATACCTCGTCAACCCCCCCTCACCAAGGATCCGCCATTTTCCAATCTTTCCACCTTCAGATCCGTGAGCGGGGCAGTGACAGGGCCTTTGAGCTCCGGCAAGTGAGGCTGTTGAAGGAGGAGTTCTGGCGAGATCGCCGCTGCCGGAGCTCTGCTACCTGCCGCGTGCTCAAGCCTCCACCTCCGCCGGGCGTAGAGGCGACGACCGCAAGAGCTCCGCCGAGCTCCTGCGTCAACAGGCGTATCTACCTTCGCAACCGCACGTTCCAGGTTTCCCTCCGTACTTATCCTCATTCCCCTCCCTGTTTTCTTCCCTATTTCTCCTTCCAATCCTTCTCTATTCTCCTCTCCATTCCTCCTTATTCTCTGTGCTTTATCGTCGATTTGACTCGACTCTGATCGATTTCCATCTCATCCGACTTATCCGCCATTTGCTACCTTCATTCCACCCGAGTTCCGGTGTAGAGAGATTTAGGAGAGAGTGACAGTCCTCCGATCACTCCGCCGTCGAGCGAGGAAGAGGAGCCATTGCGAGATCTGCCGGCGTGAAGCCTTGCTCCGTCGCGCCCAGCCTCCGCGTTCCAGCCGCCGCGTCGAGGCCATCACCTGGAGCTCCACTGCGAGCTCCAACCACAGGCAGCAACATCCTCCGTCTTTCGCCTTTGTCCAGGTTAGCATTCCTTCATTTCCCCTTTCTCTCTCTTCGGTTTGTCATTTCCTGCTTCTCTCAATCCCTCCCGTTTTTATCCTTCCGTTTCTATCCCTCTCTGATTTCTCCTCTCGATCTCCTGTATCTGATATTATCCGATTCTGTTCCTCATTTCTTCTTATATCCTCAATCCATCTGTTTTTCTCTGTTTTGATACAACGATCAACTTGAATTTTTTTACCGAATCCCCTCGATTCCACTTCATTCTATTTCGATTCGCTTCTCCACAATTCACTTTCATGCTCCATCACATGCGAATCTACCCGTGCACACATTCCAGGATCGATTCATTCATCACCTCTGATTATGTTTAGAGGTCGAAGCATCGTCTTCGAGCCAACTACCATTTTCAGGTCTGACTGGAGCCTTCGACGCCATCTTGAACAACAACAGGAGCATCCGAGACGAAGCTTCGTCTGGAAGCGTTCGTCTACAGTAGCACAATAATTTGATTCACCTGGATCAATAAATCACCTAACATGCATTGAGATCGGGATCTATATCTGGCTACCTGAATCCCGTTGCTTGAAGTGTGTTGATTCTAATCTGAAAATAGATCTACGTCCTTCCAACCATAGCGAGCCGTGCAGCAACTCGAGAAATTTGCTCCGATTTCTGATCAGAAATCAAAACGAAAGCCACCGTCGTTGGTTCCTAATTACGGAAGAACAAACGCCGTACCTACCGCTGCTGATCGGGAAGTCCTCCATCGTACGCGAACAGCCGCATCGATCAGATCACTTATTCACCGTCCGATCATCGAAGAGGAACTTCACCAGAATCGTCCATTCGATTTCTAACCACAAGCTGTTGGATCTGTATCGGACGTGCCGGATTTACGTCGATCCATCCTCGGCATCCCCGGATTCAGATATTGTCATGCGTCTGCTGATCACACGGCCACGATTCAGCCATACGCCGAATTCAGAACTGCCGCACCGCTTAACCATGGAGGATATTTAGCAGAGAGTCCCTTGATTACTTTCATTACTTTTAACAGGTCTCGTTGCAGATTGTGCACGTGAGCATAACGTGCTTGGTGGGACATTTCTACACCAACACCCTCTCAACTTCAACAGATTTTCATCCGTACACCCACGCTCTAAAGATCATGTGCAAGCCTGGAGTTTTAGCACAGTAACGCCTCCAATCTGCTTAATTTACATACGCGCCCCTTGTTTTCCAGAATCATTACACATATACCCTTATCCTTGTTTTTAACCATATACATAATAAATGCACCTCTAAAAATACAACAAAAATTACCTTTAGCACATTTTTCTATATTTTTCGTATTAAACCCAAAACAAAACAAAAATTAAATAACAAAACCCATAAAAAATATAAAATTCACAAAACTTCAAAAATTCATAACTAACTCATTAAAAATCCCCTAAAAACGCACAATATATCGTTTTAAAGGGATTTTCATCTAGTTTCTACAGAAAATACAATAAAAATATTTTAGCATCATTTTCACTCCCAAAAATCCAAAATACGTCACTGTTTTCATAAAATTTTTGTTTTCTACATTAGAAGTGAACCAAACACCATAAAAATCATAAAAACCCTCTAAAAATCCATAAAAAAACAGTAAAAACATTAAAAACATAAAAAAATAAAATCAAATAAAAATTTAAAACATTTTCTAATAATAAAAAATCATAAAATAGTTAAAAATTACAAAAACAATATAAAATTTGTAAAAATCAAATAAAAATTGAGAAAAATCCTTGAAAATAAAATAAAAATTAGGAAACCCTTAGCCTAAGTTTTTCTACTGATTTCCCCTAGTTTAAACAGTTTGCCTCCCTGAGTTCGACACTCCCGTACAAATCCACTATACACACTTGTTTAGGAGTATAAATAAAAATAAAAAGAAGATTAATTCACATTAATCTTTTCTGACAAAACTCACATGGTCGATACAACGAC
Organism: Ottelia alismoides; assembly: GCA_037367405.1. Lineage (NCBI taxonomy): Eukaryota > Viridiplantae > Streptophyta > Magnoliopsida > Alismatales > Hydrocharitaceae > Ottelia > Ottelia alismoides. The sequence goes on from JAZKJV010001569.1 coordinate 266,491, forward strand.
CGAATTCTTCTTTTCTGATTCTTTTGCAGGTTCAGAAGACAGCAGATCAGGTGGTGTTTTTCAGATCAGGTTCAGAAGACCGAATTCTTCTAAGTTCAAGTTCAACCGACTCAAGAAGAGGGGGAAGAAGAGAATGGACCATGGCCAGTGTAGCCATGTATCCTTGGGAGCTCAACCAGTGTAGCCAAGTCTCCCTGCTGCAAGCTACATAAGGTGGGGCATGAATCTCAAGCTTTGCTTATTTGCACTATATACATACTCCGGTAGGATTATCATTTTCTATCAGACCCACCACTTTTTTGAAGTTATTTTCTTTTTGCATTTTTTTTCAAGTGCATCTATACAACATATACATGTGCAACATATATACAAGGAGTTTTTCCTCTTGAGCCAGTAGACTATCCCTCTTTTGAAGCATTATTGCAACCCACAACTCCTGTCGTTAGACCTCATGGCAACCAGACCAAGTTGTGACGCGCTTCCTTCACTAAAAGAAGAAGAGAGGTTCCGCCTAGAAGTACTACCCTCATATGCTACCCCAAGTCAAGGAAGACTGCCTCCTCACCACCTCATCCGTAGAGAGCTCGGTGCTAGTGCGGTGTCCAAGTAAAGCCATTGTCTATATGAGTCATGTGTGTGTGTTGTTAAGTGCTCTACTTAGGCGCATTGAGATGCCATGTGATCATAGCCTAGTGGACTCAAAGAATTAAGTCACCATGGACCTGAAAAGCCTTAACCCTAAGCCCTATAAGGTTCCTCTTAGAATTAGGTGGATTAAGATCTTAATCAAGCTCCATTTCCCAATTTAATTCCAGGCTAGTTTAAATGTCAACTATAATCCAAGAAAAACTATATACGAGTATATACAAAGATGTTATTTACACAATATTTACAAACATGCAAAATTTTTGAAAAATGTTTTGAAATCATGAATGTATGCATGAATGCAAGTTTTGCAAAATATTTACACAAATTTACACAAGATTTTTGCAAACTTTTGATTTTCAAAACATTTTGGAAAAAATTTGTACTATATACATAATTTTGATATACACATATTTACACAAACTTTACACAAAAAGTTTTTGAAAACATTTTTACAAAAATAATTTGTACAATAGCTGTGTATGTGCAATAAAAGAATGTTTATTTACAGGAAAATTATTTAATTTTTATGGATTTTTGGTTTTTAGCCATTTTTATTTATTAACACACTCACACAAGGTACGAGTTATGGCTAAAGTATATATGGAATATATACACACCCCCCTATACTTAGCTCGAACGATGTCCTCAGAGTCAAGAGTGATGAAGAAGACATAACTCGTGCTATGTATAGGGAACTGAAAAGGAAGGCTATATACAAAGACGAGTGAATGAATAGAAACTCAAGAGGATCTCGGCTTTTCCCCCTATACTGAGGATCAAATAATCCTAAGTATAGCAAGTTGTACACAAAGGGATAACCGAGTGGAGAATGTACAGGGCCTACCCCCCCTATACTTAGGGTAAAATATCCCTAAGTATAGGCAGCAAAAACAGGGGTAAAAAGAATCAAAAGAAATACCCAAGAGTCCTACATCACCCCTATACTTAGGGTAAAGTACACCCTAAGTATAGCATAATCAAAAGATGAAGAAAGGGATGTGGGACTAAAGAATGGAATGATATGGACATATGGATCTATACAGGTCGGGAGAACAATGATAATCAGGCGTGAGATGCAATAGATGTGAGTCAAGAGACCACATCTCACGCAAAGTGAATAGAGGCAAGATCAACGACCCGCGGCTCATGATCTAGAAATGGCTTGAGCCGCTGGCCGTTCACTCGAAAGGTACTCTCAGAAGACAACTCAGATATATCAATACTCCCATTGTCGTGTACCTTTCTTGCAAGATAAGGTCCCTTCCATTTGCTCTGTAGCTTCCCTGTAAATAGATGAAGCCTAGCATCAAACAGCCATACTCTCTGTCCCGGCTCAAAATGCTTGTGGCTGATGTGAGAATCATGCCACTCCTTCACTCTCTCCTTATATTGTAGGTTGTTTGAGAAGGCGGTATCACGAAGCTCCTCCAAGGCTGCTAACTCTTCCCTCCTCTGGTCTCCTGCACTATCTGGATCCAAAAGTATCTCTGTGACTGCCCAAAGTGACATATGTCTCAACTCAACAGGTAAATGGCATAGCTTGCCATAAACGAGGCGAAAAGGAGATGTGCCCAAAGGTGTCTTGAAAGACGTCCTGTATGCCCACAAGACCGAGTCCAAAAGCTGTGACCAATCCTTTCGGTCAGGGCGGACGACTTTCTGCAAAATAGTCTTGATCTCCCTATTCGACACTTCGGCTAGACCATTCGTCTGTGGATGGTATGGAGTGGCAACCCGATGGTCTATGCCGAACTCGCTAGCAAGGGCCTTCACCTAGTCGTTGATGAAATGAGACCCCCCGTCAGAAATCAATACTCGAGGTACCCCGAACCGTGTAATGATGTGCTTCCTCAAAAATCTGCAAACTATCCTGGCATCTGTGGTTCGGGCAGGGATGGCCTCAACCCAACGACTCACATAATCAATGGTCAACAGAATGTACTCAAATCCCTGACTCTTAGGGAATAGACCCATGAAATTGATGCCCCATGCATCAAAAACCTCACAGAAGTGAATGGGTTGCATCGGCATCATATCACGCTGTCCACAAGTGCCCATCCTCTGACAGTCAGTACACCTCTTCACGAACTCATCAGAGTCCTTGAAGAGGGTAGGCCACCATAGGCCGGATTGGAGCACTTTCTGTGACGTTCTCCTCCCAGAGTGATGTGCTCCTGCCTCAAGCTTGTGGCAGTACGTGAGGACGCTATGGTGCTCCTCCTGAGGAATGCACCTATGCCAAACGCTATCCCCTCCTTCGTGGTAAAGGATGGGATCCTCCCAGTGGTAGGACTTGGGCCTTCGCTAGGAAGGTCTCAAGCCTCTGCATGGGCCAATCTTGTGGAACTTTCTTAGCAACAAGAAAGTTCACAATATCGGCATACCACGGGAGAGAGGCGATAGCAAGGATCGCCTCATCTGGGAAGGTCTCACAAATAGGGTCAATCTGCTCAGAATCCTCAAGATGCCCTAATCGGGAGAGATGATCCGCCACCACGTTCTTGACTCCAGACTTATCCTTAATCTCTATGTCAAACTCCTGGAGTAGAAGGATCCATCTAGTTAGTCTGGCCTTGGCATCCTTCTTTGCCATGAGGTACCTGATGGCGGTATGATCAATATACATGGTCACTCTAGATCCAATAATGTATGATCTGAACTTATCTAGGGCGAAGACTACGGCTAGCATCTCCTTCTCTGTGACTGTGTAGTTCTAGTGTGCGAATCCAATGTGCGGCTAGCGTAGGGGATAGCAAATGTAACTCCATCCCTCCTCTATCCCAGCACGGCCCCCACGGCAAAATCGGAGGCATCCATCATGATCTCGAATGGGAGAGACCAATCGGGCGGCTGGAGAACATGAGCCTCAACAACACATCGCTTGAGAGTCTCAAACGACGAAAGACACTTGTCATTGACAAGGAACTCGGTGTCTTTCGTCAGCAGGTCAGTCAACGGCCGGGCAATCCTACTGAAATCATGAATGAATCGCCGGTAGAAACCGACGTGTCCCAGGAAAGACCATAACTGTGGCAAATTGGATGGCGGAGCGAGTTTTCTAATGACATCTACCTTGGCCGGATCAACCTCCATGCCCCTGTTGGAGATGATATGGCCAAGAACCATCCCTTGAGTCACCATGAAGTGACTCTTCTCCCAAGATAGCACAAGGTGGACCTCTATACATCGCTGAAGTACTCGGTCTAGGCAGTCAAGACAGGAGTCGAATCCGTCGCCGTAAACCGAGAAATCATCCATGAAAACCTCCAAGCACTCCCCCACCATGTCCGAAAAGATCGACAGCATGCATCTCTGAAAGGTCGCAGGGGCATTGCATAGCCCAAATGGCATGCGTCGGAAGGCGTATGTGCCGAAGGGACAGGTAAAGGTAGTCTTGTCATGGTCCTCGGGAGCGATGGCCACCTAGTTGTAGCCTGAGTACCCATCCAGAAACAATAGTGGCTCTTCCCTGCCAGTCTCTCAATGATCTGATCTATAAAGGGCAGGGGGAAATGATCCTTCTTGGTGGCCTGGTTGAGTCTCCTGTAATCAACGCAGACCCGCCAAGAAGTGGGTACCCGTGTAGTAATATCCTCTCCAGACTCGTTGACTACTGTAGTGATGCCCGTCTTCTTGGGCACCACATGCAAAGGGCTGACCCACTCGGAGTCGGAGATGGGGTAGATAAAATCGGCGCTCCACCATTTCGAAATCTCCTTCATGACAACCTCTCTCAGATTCGGGTTCAGCCGCCGCTGGAACTCACGCGATGGCTCCGCCTCATCCTTGAGATAGATATGGTGGGAGCACAGGGCCGGACTTATCTCCTGGAGATCTGCTATGCTCCATCCTATCGCCTTGCAGTTCTTTTCAAGAACCCCCATCAAACGAGATTCCTGCTCTCCAGTCAAATCGGCGGAGATAATGACTGGGTACATCTCATGCTCACCCGCAAGGAACCTATACTTCAGCGATGCAGGAAGCGGCTTCAGCTCTGGACAACTAGGTGCTGGTGGATCTGGCCTCTGAAAACTCTGCGTGAAGGCTGCCAAATCCGCATGGGAGAACTGAAACTCTGTCACACTCTGAATCTGGAGAAGGCTGCCCTGATGGACTATCTCTGCTCTGCTCGGCATCTACCTCCTCCCTAGCTGCAGGCTCAGTGGAAGTCAGATCTGGTATGTAATCATCAAAATCTGCCTAGTCAAAATCTGACTCCAAGGGATCTGTATCATCCAAGGTGGCCTCGGTATCACCAACATCACAAAACAAATCAGTATCGCGGTCGAGAACCGGCTCTGCTGCCCCTAAGGTATCCTGAATCAGGAATGTGCTCTCCAAGCTCTCCTCTGCTGGCGTCTCTGCATCAGCAGACTCTGAAGGTGAGAGGATGGCCTGTGCATCTGGATCTACCCATATTGCCTCATCATCTGTAATCACAAAGTCGCAGTCCTGGTGGATGTCTATCCTAGCATCTGTCATCTGCTATGTATCTGAAGTAGTCTCTGAGCATGCTCTGTCTCTGGCTCTGTTGTCCTCGACCGTCTCTATTTGTACACTTTCGCCCTCTACACGAAAGTATACCTTCCCGCTATCATGGTCGGTCACTGCCTTGGCTGTGGCCATGAACGGGCGACCGAGAATGATGGGGGTATCGGTCACTGACTCAGGGATCTCCATGTCCAACACTACGAAGTCCACGGGGAATTGCAGGCCCTAAATCATGACGGCAACGTCCCTCAGCAACCCCTCCGTCCTCTTGACAGATCGATCAACAAACTGAAGGATTGTCCTGCTCTGTCGAAGAGTGTCCAACTCGAAGCGGTCGAGAAGGGCTGCCGGAAGTAGGTTGATCGACGATCCGCTATCTAATAGAGTACGGTCGAACCTCTGCTCTCTGATATGGCATCTGACATACGGGGCTCCGGAATCTGGCCTCTTGGCCGACAGACGGTTCTGGATCGCGAAACAAGTAGCTCTGGTCAGCACATGTATCTTTGAATGGTGGTTCCTCCTCTTCCTCCTGACTGTAGTCCTGTCTCTAAGTGAATGCTGGAGTAGAGGGATGTGCTGCAAAGCCTCCTGAAGAGTCAGTTGAATGTGGAAACGATCTATCATCTACTGGCTGAACTCTTCCTGCTGCCTCTTTTTTTTATTTTCAATTTTCTTCCCTTCCCCATCTGAAGGGCTCTAGGGAAGGGGATCACAGGGTCCTTCTCAGATGAAGGACTAGGAAAGGGTCTAGACGGCTCGACGGCCGGATCCACACATACATCATGCACCATAGTGTGACCAGAAGAAAACAAACCCTTTCCTTTATTTCCAGAAATGTCTCGAGATACATCAGCAAAAGGGAAAACTACAGGACTCTCAGAAGAACTGGTGGCATCAGCACCACCCTCGGCTGGAAGACTCGCGGCCTCAGTACCGCGCTCTGGCTCGACAACATGGGTGGCCTCAGTACCACCTCCTCCAATTGGTGAAATGGCGGCCTCAGTACCGCCGGTGGGATCAGCATTTGTGGTGGCATCAGTACCACCTTCATCATCTCTAGCGGCCTCAGTACCGCTCTCCTCCTCGTCGGGCGCTCTAGAAGGATCCTCGTGGTGTCGCTCAGACGAGGCACCGCCTGCTGGCATCCTACCGCTCCTAAGTGTGACAAAATCAGTATCAAAAAGATATGCAGACATATCATCAAAAGTATCACTCGGAGCGGCGTACTCAGTACAAACTACCTGCTCAGATTTCCTCTTCAGGTTGTTGGGATTCGGCTCAATCTGGGCAGGGATGGCGGCCTTCCCTCTCATTATGTCCCGCATCTCCTGGCAGAACTCATCCATCTCCCGTCGGAATGTAGCCTGCTGATCTGTGAGGAGGCGGGCTATATCATCTAAGGCAGGGTTCTCATAGGATGGCCCATGAGAACCTGATGGGTAACCTCTCTGGAAGTGAGGTTGTTGTTGCTGTTGTGTGTGAGAGAAGGGTAAGACTGTGGATGATGCTACGGCTGATGAGGCTGATCACGCCTCCAAGACTGTCCCTGCTGATAGGGACGAGGACCATAGGACGGTGACTGTTGTGACTGCTGCTGAGTGTATGTTGGGGGCTGCTGCTGTTGGTGATCCCTCTGATGGTTGTATTGGCCACCCTGTCCTAACGGTTGCTGCTGGGGCTGGGCACCTCCGTCTGCCTAACGGAATCCGGGATGGTCTCGTCGGATACCAGGCTGAGGGCGGTCGTACCAAATCCCGTTGACATCCATCAACGGCTCTGAATCGTACTGGGCAGCCAGAGGCTGATCCGGCTGGTATACCACCATCTGTGTGTCAGTGGATGGTGGTGCCTGGTAGGTGAGCTGCGGCTGCTGGTACGGCTCCGCCTGTACAAGATGGACCTATCTAGGCTGCTGGTAGGAGCTGGAACGTTGGGACGAGCTGCTTATGCTACTCGGATCGCCTCGTGCCTGAAGACGAGGCTGTGAAGCCGTCTGTGCCTCCTGGAGACACATGAGCTGTGTCTTCAGGTCACTCAGAGTCTGTGCCATCTGCTCCATATGCGTGATGCCCTAGCACTGCTTCTTCTCAATAATCTCCATCCGATCCAGCTTCTCGCTGATGATCCCCATGTCTGCGGCTGAACTCTCTGCCGGTGCTGCTGCCGCTAACGAACTAGATGGACCGGCGTCAACCTGTGCTATCCTCTGGTAATGCACGGTCTGTGGTTGGGCTCTCTCCTGAGTGTACAATCGGGTCTGGGACATCACCATGTAGTTCTCAGCCATCTCCTCGTAGATGGCCCAGACCTGATCGTGGTCCTTGGTGAAGTAGGACTCGCCACAAGAAGCGTTCACCAAGCCCTGAAGCTCTGGTGTCAGCCCGCTGAAAAAGCTCTGAACAAGGTTCGACTTGGAAATGTCATGGTGCGGGCATCTGTCAGTCAGCTCTCTGAACCTCTCTCATGCCTCGTGAAACTGCTCGTTGGGGAGCATGAAAAAGTTGTTGATCAGGGCTCTAGCGGTGTTCGTACGCCCGAGTGGATAGTACTTATGCAAGTACTCGGTGCGGAGCTGCTCCCAGGTGTAGACGAACTTCCCCAAGTGCTTCAGACAGGTGGCTGCTCTGTCTACTAAGGAGAAGGGGAAGGCAATCATCTGTATGGTATCCTGGTCCACCTGACGATCGTGGATTGTGCTGCAGATCATCAGAAACTCCTGAAGGTGGAGATGGGGCTCCTCTCTGGCGAGCCCGTGGAACCGGGGGAGGAGCTGAAAAGTGTTCGGGGGAACTTGAAGTCCGCCACGATAGCTGGTAGAACAACCCAGTGATGCATCAAGGTCGATCCGGGGTTGTGTAACTCCCGCATCAGTCTCGGTGCCTCTGTTGCTGCGGCTGCTGCTGCTGCGGCTGCTGCGGCGACTGCGATGGCTACCGCATCGTCGGGTATCCTCGGCCCGACTCTGGGCTTGCGCTGCTCACGAGTGACTCTCAACTGCTCCATCTCTCGCCTCATGTCCAACATGAATGCTCCTGATCCCTCAACTGCTGCTGAACTGTCTCGAGGGAGGCGATCAGGGTAGAGTTGATCGCACCCTGGTCCATGATGAAAGTCTGATCGTGCTGAGGACCTCGGGTGCGGTCGTCACTACTGTCGGCCATAGTCTCTACAAAATCAAAACATCCAAACTCAGGTACCGATAAATCATCTGTTTCTCTCTCCTCTGGCACTGGTATCTCGATCTCAGAAGAAGGGGGATCGAGGGGGAACAGGGTGGAGTCGTACTCGGGTTCGGAGAGCGGGTCTCGGCTCTCACGAACCAACCTAGATGAGCGGGTAGACATGCCCAAAAGCGGTGCAACCAGAGGCTGCCTAAGAGATCGTCTGCCCATCATCTTGATGTGGCGAGTAGTGCGGATGAGATCTGGTAACAACTATGATCACAAGAAAACCCACGATTCACCAACGCAACGCGAGCTGAAGACCGTAAAGGCTCGGTCAATTATCTTGTCAATTTTATTTTGGAGATCAGTCAGGATAGCAGAGCGATTACGTGACATGTTGGGTTACCCGATATTTTCTCAACCGACTGTCCCGTACAGAAAGAGTCGTTAATCAGTCGAGAAGAATATCGGAGGGCTCTACCTAGTGTGCGGGGTCACTCTCTCGCGCAAGCAAACCAGACAATGAGGGGGTTGCTCTCCCCAAGACAAAATTTTTTAGGTGGGGTGTCTTTTAGGGTCGATAGAGTTAGCAGTCCCAAATTTTATTGTTTTTCTTTTTAGGTATTTTTTAATAAAAAGAAAATCGCCTAACGAATTTTTCAGTTCTCCTGGTTATTAAGTCCAAAAATCAGGGGGGAGAAGTCGAAAAAGCAGATGCGCGATGAAATCAATGATGCATGCAGAGTAAGAAATGCGTACCTGACTCCAGCAGTCTACATGCAAAATGATCCACGCAGAATTGAAAGACAGAAAATAAACTACCTAAATGGTGCAGACGGAAAACCGAGTCCCTAAACAGGCAATTCTACTCGAAAGAACAACTAGTTGACCCACCAGCCTCTGATTCAAAGGGTCCGGTCTCGGTCCACCTCTCTTCCTCCCGACAAATCGGGTTCAGGAGCAGCGCTTGGCAGGACGGGCTGCGGTACGTAGGCTCGAAGGAAGTGAGTTAACTATTTTTATTAATCTTTTATTATAGGTCCAATTACCGAACAATAGGAACAGGCAAATGTATTAGGTGTTTGGATCCTATGAATTACATCACAATCAAAAAGAAATTCCTAAGGCTAGGGGCTCGAGAAACCGCGAGAAATCGGAAAAAGTAGTGAAAAATCAAAACCGCGTAAAAAGTCACGAAGAAATCCGAGGGGTCCCCCGAGCACACCGGTGCTCGGCGAAACATACCCCGAGAGTCTCTCAAGTCCAAGTGTGTTGTCCTTGTATTATTACAATAATTCAAATGGTTCTGAAAATAAAGTCTAACTAAACTAAAAGCCGCACTCGGTTGTCTCCTCGCTCTCTCCTGCGGCTCCGTGCAGAAGGGAGCCGCCTCCGAACACCGCGGTTGCGCCGGCTCCTCGAAAGTTGCTGCCACGGTCCTCGAGCCCTCGCAAGAATACAACCAAGTATCACAGACCAGATAAAATAAAGTAAATAAAGCAGGTAAAACAAGTGAAATGAAACAGGGATATAAGTGCAAAAATGTAAAATAAAAATAAACAAACAAAAACAAAAATTAAAGAAAAGAAATAGAAAGAAAATAAAATAAAGATAAAAGAAAAATAAAAGCCGTGAAAAGCCGCGAACTCAGAAAGAGCCGCGGAAAGCCGCGAAAAAGAAAACAAAAATAAAATGAAAAATAAAGACTACTAAGCCGTGCTCCCCGACAACGGCGCCATTCTGATGAGTCGCCCGAACAACTGAAGTAAAGGTAAAACTAAGGTCGTTGCGACCTCAGTCGCCCGGGACTCAGAGCTCAATCAAGAAAAATTCAGACCACCAAACAAAGGCAAAAATCGATGAAAACTCAAGATAGCGGTCTCGCTAAAGAATTAACCTGGTATAGCACCCAGGGTCGAACTCGGAGAGCACGTGATGGCCTCGCGGCCTACAAAGTAGTCAAAAATAAAAAACAAATCAAAGAAAATTATTTTTGGTGGGTTCTAATATTTTTATATCTTTTTTTTGGATTTTTAAATTAATAAAGAAAATAAACAAACAAGAAAACAAACAACTATCAACAATTATTTAACTACTTAAATATGCTCAAAAAATCAAACAAATATATTTTTATGTTTTTTTATATTTTTTATATTTTTGGTGAATTTTTGGTATTTTTCTGATTTTTATAGAATTTTATAAAAATGAAATAAGAAAGGAAAACAGTGTTGTTGTCCAGCCGAGCTTCAAAGGCCAAAATAAAATATATAATGGCCTTCAAATAGCCTGGAGGTATTTTTCCTATAAAAATATAAACAAAAATAAAAATTTAGAAGCTGAGTTTATTAATTTTTGATTTTTCCATTATTTACTAGAATTTTTATGGGTTTTTAGGGGTTTTTAATTTTTATAAATTTTATAAATCCAAAAATGACTAAATTTGGTCAGAAAACCAAGCAAAATAAACAAAATCTAATTTTTTTTGGAATTCTTGAAGATATTATAATATTTTTTGTGAATTTTATAACTGGACAGTAAGAAAAATTAAGGTTTTTGAATTTTAAAAATAACAAAATGGCTCCAAAAATTTCCCAAAATTCAGTGAAAATTCTACACAGTGGCAGGAGCCCACGTGTCAAATTTTCACTTGATTTGGAGTAGATTTGATATTTTATTCAAAACAATCAAGAGCCCACAGTCATAGGGACTTGATCGTAATAAAAATATCTTTGGAGGGCCTAAAAGTAACAAGCCAAGAAACCCAGGGGGTCCAGGTGCAAAATGTCCACGATCTCACACGCCACGCACGTGATCAGGGCACTCAGGGACCTCTTTGTAAATAACTTAAGTCACTGGACTAATTAGTAACACGTACTAAAAGTCCAGGGGCGAAAGTATAAAATTCCCACGATATTCAGCACATGCACAAATAAAACATTCATAGGGGTATATGTGCAAATATCTAGAAAGATTTTTCAATCAATAACCATCATAAACAATAGGCCCATCCATGCAATTTTACCAAAAATACACGTGTCGATGCACGTGACCACAACATACAGGGGTATAAAAGCAAATAACAGAAACGACAAGGTCCACTATGCAAAAAGTCCAAAATAAAAATAATGTAACTAAATATTTACATGACTAAATATTAAAAACTAAAAAGCTAAGGGCCTAAGGGATATTACCCCTTATTCTGATCCGAGGGCTGAGGAGCGGCCACGTATCCGATCGAACGGCTGAAAGTGGTGGCAGCTCAACGAAGAGCCCTCGGCGCGGATCCAACGGTGGAGGGCTCACCACGTGTCTGATCGTGCGGCTCTGGTCGAGGCTCGCCTCTCCTCTGCTACGGACGGAGCAGATGGCACCACGTGGAGATCTAACGGTGCTGGTGCGTGGCGCCTCTTCGTATCAGTGGACGGTCCAGATTCAATCTGGCACTCCGGGGTCGAATGGACGGCAGAGGAAGAACCTGGAGGAACTCCTTGCCAGCGAACTTCGCCGGAGGAATGTGGGCACGCTGGACGTCTGCAGGGGCTGCTGATGATCGGAAAAGACTCGCCTCAGTGGTCTGCAGCCAATGGGGGGCTCCGATGAGGCCGGGAACGTCAGAGACGCTCCGGCGACGGAGGCGGAGCTGGAGCTGCTGCTCCTGAACGTTCAGACCCTCAGATGGGCATGTCTTGACCTGCAAAGTAGCACAACAGACTCCTGGGTCGAGGGAAAAGTGCCTCGACCCGGTTAGAGGTGATGGGGGTGGTCGGTGCGTCGGAATGGACGAGCTCCGGCGAAGCGACGACGAGGGAGCTCGAATCCCAGTTCCTGTGCAAACTGGGTTGAACGAAGGGTGGAGAACGTGCGTGGGAGAAGGGTGACGGTGAGGATGTCATCTGATGATCGAAATGGTGAGGGAGGTGGTCGGAATCGACGGTCGACGACGAAGGGGAGATTTAGGCGTAACTCAAAATTAGCTAAAGATAGAAGGAACGAAGGCTACCTGATGGTCGATGTCGACTGGGAACGAGCTGAAGGAGCTCTGGGTCCTAGCCTCGAGGGCCGTCGATGCCCGAGGCTCGAGCACCACGCTGGTGGCGGCGCACGGCAGCGCTAGGTCACCGGATCGATGGTCCGATCACTCCCTCCTCGCTGCAACACAGCCAATCGCGAGCTGTCACTCAGGCGAGAGCAATGGAGGTCCTGGGGTGGAGAAATGGGGAGCCAAAGATGAGTGAAAGAGCGGGCGGAGCTCAGGCTATATACGGCTAGGGGTCCGGCTAAGAGAGGGTCAGGTGAGCTTATCGGAGCTCGGACCCCTTAAATCCACCCCGGGCGTGGATCAGTGATGATCGATGCTGGATTAGGACCCAGGGTTTCGATGATTGGCGAACGGATCGACGCGCAATAAATGGGAGAAGAAGAGGGTCGGGCGCAGATCTGGAAGGCTGTGGTCCAGGGGGGGAGTTGACTGGGGGGTCAACATCCCCTGTGGACCAGTGGAATGCGGCCACGTGGAAAAGAATTGGAAATTCAAATTAGAATAGAAAATGGCCAAATTTCACAAAAGTCAAAACATGAAAAATGTTCCTTTTAATTTAAACTATTTTTTTGTGATTTTTATTTGTTTTTTTGAAATAAAAATAAGGTATATACAATATAGTACTATGTATAGGTATATATACAATATTGAATTTTTAATTTTTGATTTTTAATTAATTATTTTTGTGCATTTTTATTCCAATTTTATATTTTATTTATTTACAAGATAAAATTTGGAATATTTTGGTGTTTTTATTTTATTTTTATTAATTATTTAGAAGGGTTAAATAAATAGGTTTATTTATATACATATATGGTATATATACTATGGTGATGTTGATTTTTATTTTTGTTTCTTTTTATTTTATTTTTGTTTTTATGAATTTTATTTTATTTATTTACAATGAGGTATAGAATATGTACACTTTTTATGGGATTTTAATTTATTTATTTATAGGGATAAATAAATAGGTAAAGGGTCCTATGTACATGATGACTATGTACAAGGAAGGATGTTTTTATTTTCTTTTTAAATTTTCTTATTTTTATTTTTAATTTTGTATATACAAATATTTACAAATAAATACAACCCATTTTTTAGAGGAAAATATTTTTATTCTATTTACAGGTATATGTACAAAGGTGAGCTTCCTTATCTCTCTCTACTTGGGCTTTTATACGATCAGGCCCATGCTGAGCCCTCCCTTGGGATTAGGTCGCCCAATATTTATTCTAAATATCTCCCTCTTTTTCTTTTATTTCTTTATTCTTTTATTTATGCACAAAAACATGCTAATTATTGTATTTTACACAATGCATGCAATTTGATAATTATTTGTATTTACAAAGATATACATGTGTTTGGCAAAGGTTTTGTAGCTAAAATAAAAGAATAAAGAGTGATGAATGGGTATTCATCAAGAGCCTAGTGCTCTGTTGATTTCATTTTTAAAATTAAACTATATATGTGAATAAATAAATTGAACCTAAATCTAAATTACTGGGAGGAAATGCAAGAGAAATATGCTAACCAAGAAGCTCGACGAGCTTGGAATCTCGAAGTAGGAGAGGTCGTTGGAGACGAAGGTCGAATGACCCGGACCACCATGAACAGGGGCTTTATCCGTGCCAAAGAGAGAGGGGAGTCAGAGCTATCACCTCTAGCTCAACCTTGGTAGCCTCCCTTGGGGTTACCTTCCAAGAATCGAGGATCCAAAATCAAAAGGTAGCCAGAGAGGGTTATTTATAGGGGTTGTTGATGAATCTCCATTTCATCACCTTTATTCTTTCATTTTGGCCTTAAATCCCTAGATAAATGCATATAATATATATATATCATTATTTGCCAAAATAAGCAATATGTAAATTATCTAGAATACTATATAAAATAATGTACAATTAATGTATTGAATTCCAAAATAAAATAATAAAGGAAAGAAAAGAAAAAGAATGAAGTTTCAAAGACATTGAGTGACCTCGAACCCTGAGACCCAGTCATCATGATGACTTGGTTGACAAGGAATAAAGTATGGGGAAATAGGGCAGAAAAACTATACAAAATACACACAAAAACCCTAATTTATTTTGCCCAATTATTATATTTTTGGACCTATTTTATTTTATTAGTTTTACAACCTCAAATAACAAAACCCTCAACATGAATATTGTACATAAAAATAGAAAGAAAAAAAAAGAAATTTGATTTCACTGAAAATAATGCACATTATGCCCAGACAAACAAAATAAAAGGACGCAAAGAAAAAAATATAGACATATATCTTATCCATACTGTATCAAAATTGACCAAACTCATCTTTATGTTCATAAAGTTAAATAAGTTATTTAATGATAGTTGTTTCATCCAATTTGGATGTAAGATGCAAAAGTTAGGTTTTGGGCCCTTATTGTCCAGTATACTTGTATAAAATATTCAATATATTTATTCTTTATATTTTTCAATTTCTTTTATTTTTATAAAAAATAAATATTATTTAAAACATATTTCCATAATTAAAATAAAATAAAACCATCAAAAATGTAATAAAATAAATAAACTACTTCAATGTATAGATGAAATATACTTATATATACCTATAAAGAATATGTACATAATTAATTAAGTATACAAATAAACTCATAAAAATATAATAAAAATACCTAAATATGAATTAAATAGATTAAAATTTTATAAAATATATGTATATAATAATAAAATATATACTACAAATTAAAAATAAAAATATCAAATGCATGTATATTTACCTATATTTATACATGTAAATATTAACCTATAAAAAATAACCTCGAAAAAATAGGAATCAAATACTACATAAAATTCGAAACATTTTTATTTTATAACCATAAATAATTAATTCATTAATATTTTTAACTGAATTTACAAACAATTTCTTATTCTCTTTTTTCCTGGTTGGTCCACGTGGACCAATCAGGGCTCTTCAAATGTTAACCAGCGGTCAATTGTCCTATCTGACTTGGGTCGTCTTGTCAGACTCACGGGAAGATTGACTTTGCCACTTTTCATAACTCCTCCACGCCCACTTCTCCCTCGAGCTCCACCCATTCTGCAGCCCCCATGTCCGTCCTCCACGCCAGCCCATCTTCTCCCACCTATCACCGACACCCTTCATGCAATCCATCCTCTGAACTCAACCCATCACCAGCCTTCGACACCCCCCTCCCTTCATCATTAGTTCTTAGCCACTCAATTCCCTTGGAGTCCATTCCCTTGGTGACAGTGAGTGTTTGGACGGAGCTGCATCGAGGAGGAGGTGATCCACAACCACCATTGGAGCACCTCCGACCGGTTCAGCTTCTTCGACCACATGTCGAATTGAGGCCAGTTTCCGCCCATTCTAGGTAATATTTTGTGAACTCTTTTAATTCCAGCCTTTAATTTTACCTTTAATCATATGATTTATCTTTAATAAAAAAAGCCCCAACTTGACCTGGAGCTTGAGCTCCATGCAAAATCAGGTGTATCTGATTGTCGATCTGCCCCGTTCATAATCCCATTTTCTTCCCCGACGCATTCCCCCTCTTCTCCCATGTCTTAACCCCCTTGATTTTGCACGAATCAAGGGACCGAGCTCCATCTCCACCGCTGCACGACCAGAGCTCCTCGACTCATCCCTTTCTCTTATTTTTGGGCCATCTCAGAGGTCCAAGGCCTTCGCTTTCGCACCCCCTTGATTCATATGTAGGAAACGAAGACTAAAGTGCCCATCTGGGGGTTGATCATTACCAAGAAGCACCTCCAGGTGCTCGATTTCATCCAAGACCCCCAGGGCCCCATCATTGGGTCCTCGTCCTGTCTGGCACCTTTGAGAGTTGCAGAGCGACTGCATCTAGGAGAGGGGCACTTTGGCAGTATCTCAGGATGTTGGAGAATCGAGAACAAATGGATCAAAGCTCGCTAGGGGGTTGTTCTTCATCGGTTCTTCCATATCACTTATGTGTCGTTGGATGAAGAACACCGCCAGTTATAATCTCGACCATTAGATGAGCTCGCTCTTAACCGTCAGATCCTTGGTGAAGATCTAATCTTGTACACCTGCCAGTAAAGGGGTATCAGTTGTCCGTGTGGTGACACGTGGAGAAGTCAACATCATCAGGTCGTTGGTCAGCGCACTTTAAGGGTAAAATTACATTAAAGACCCCCCCCACCTTTTTATATTTAATTTTTAACATTTCAAACTTTTCTCTACTTCGTAAAAAGTGTAATAAATGTAGTCAAGCCCTCTAAACCTTTTCCTTTTTGCACTTTAGTCCTGCCATGTCATCTCACGTGGGGCCCATGTGCGTGGTAATTTTGCAGTCCAACCCTCGTGGTTTCTATTATTTCAGTTTAGTGCTAGAAAATCAAATATTAATGTAAAATCTTTAAGGTATTTTGCAAGTTGAACCTCACATTTATTTTATATTGTAAATATGTCCCTCCTAACCCATTGAATTTTTATTTTTGCATCTCTATTTTCTATAAATAGCTCACGTGCTCCAAAATTTTGCAAAAATAGGTGCAAATGCCTAATTTGATTCTTATTCACACCATGTCATTTATTTAGCATTTTTCTTTCATTTACTATTTATTAAAATTCAAAGTGCACCTTTTATTCTCTGTTTATCTTAAAAATCCAAAAAAAATATAAAACCTTTCCTAAAAATCCCCCAAAAAACATTACCTACCATTTGTTGCCCCATTTTATCATTACAGACCAAAAAGCATAAAAATATCAAAAGCTCTAAAAAATACAAACCCCTTGCTAGCCTTAAAAAATATTAAATATTTTTAAAAACTCTAAAAAAATAGTTTTCCATTCTATATTTTTATATATACTATTTACTACATATTAAAATTAGTTTTAAAAAGTTTTGAACCTATTTGGTAATTTTAACTCTCAAAACAATTCTGCCTAATTAAATAATCTATGATTTTATATGTGTTTGGACTTTAAAATGCATAAAAATTGGTAAAAAAATACCCAAAATAGCAAAAATAGAGAAATATTTAAAAAAAACAAAAATATTTTATCTTGTAAATTTTGATTATATATAGCTATATTTATAAATATATTACTATGGGAGCTGGGATCCTACACCCGGCCTTTTTTCTCATTATTTTTGGATTTTTTTGAAGGAAACCTTTGGGGAATTTTCTTAATATATTGTGGGGAATATGTGTTTCAATTTTCATGCAAAACAAATTCTCCTAACATGTTCATCTAGAATGGGTCAATTTCATCAATTTTGAGACCGTTAAAATTTGATAGTCTTGATGGAGATGATAGAAGTCTTGAATTAAGTTGAATTTGGAATGACACCATGGTGATATATAATGATCTAATTTCCCAAAAGTTTCACTTCAAAAAATCAAAAAATATTGAAAAAAAGAGCCTGGTGTAGGTAATTACCTACACCCCTGGGTGTAGGATCCCTTTTCCCTGTTACTATATATTATATTATGGGGAAAAGGAGCCTACCTCGGCGGGTGCAGGTAACTCCCTACACCCGGCCTAAATTTTCATTATTTTTTGATTTTTTTGAAATGAAACCTTGGGGTATTTAGATCACAATGTATCACCATGTTATCATTCCAAATTCAACTTAATTCGAGACTTCTATCATCTTCATCAAGTCTACCAAATTTTAACGGTTTCAGAATTGCTGAAATCGACCCTGTCTAGATGAACGTGTTAGGAATGTTTGTTTTGCATGAAACTTGAAACACATATTCCCCTTAACATATTAATTATATCCACCCAAATTTTAATTCAAAAAAATAAAAAATCGGAAAATGGGGTGGGTGCAGGGAGTTTCCTACACCACAAGGTGCAGGCTCCCTGCCCCCTTATATTATATGTATATAAATTGTTATATATATAATTAGTATCATTATTAATTATTATAAATACCTTAAATATATTTTAAATAATTTAAAAATAAAAAGGACTATTATTGTTTATATTTTCTGATTTTCTATATTTATTATATATTATATATCACTTATAATATACATATTACATTATATACATTCTTATATATACATATTATATATTAAAAAGAAAAGAAATTAAAAGCATAAAATATAAAAAGAAAATAAATTTTATAAATTAAAATTAAAAAATAATGTCATAAAAAATCAAAAAAAATAATTAATTAAAAAACCCACAAAAACATTGAGTGATTGAATGTTTTCCAAAATAGTATACATTTATACATTATTCTTTAGCAAAAAATAATAATACTACTACATCAACTAGTTCCATGTGTTCGACACCCTACTGTACTTGTCCACTGTACAAATTTACTCGTAGGGTTTACAAAAAAAAATCGACTCCATACCTTGCTTTGCATTGTTGAATTATTTTCTTGTTATGGGTTGATTGTGAAATTTATCAGAGAGCTTCGTGTCAGTCACCTCAACGATTGTGGTCCCACCTTATGTGGACCACACAACTGCTCCGCTAAGTTATTTCTGGTATTTCAAATGGTGTCGTTGTCGGGAAGCAACGGATAGTGTAGCTTGATTGTAGATTTTTGCACATTATTTTATCCTTTATTTTCTGCACTTTTATTATTTATAATTGCTTATCTATTTCTGACCCATTTTATCGTTATTTATTTATTGCGAGGGATTGTGTGGCGACGAATACTTCTTAGGTGGTGGATGCACCCCAGCCACGATGAGATTGGCCTTTTCTGCATAGGCCAATTGGAGAGTCTCGAAGGCCTTTTCTGCTAGCTTTGTGGCGGGCACCGAAGAGTCTCCAAGATTGGACTTTGGATTCCATATTTGAGTAGTTAGATTTTGTGCTTCACACTAATAGGAATTCATGTACAAGGGCAATTTCATCGGCTTGCATCTGCATATAGAATATGTTTCAATCCTTTTAGTAACCTACAAAAGAGAGCTTGAAGCAAGGTGAGCATCTTCTGACTGAGCAAACATCATTGGTTTTCACTTGCATTGCTTTTATGATCTCTTCCTCTGATTTTGATCATCAATGATACTAAAGGAATCGAAACCCTGTTAGGCATCGTGCATTAAAAAATAAAAATAACCAAAAAAGTGATAATCAATAAAATTGGGACTACTAATTCTACTCGACCCTAAAATCAAACATAAAGGACAGGTCATTATTATGGGGAGAGTAACCATCTCATTGTGCACAGGTACTTTCCAGACCGAGAGAAGCACGCACACACAAGGAATAGAGTTCCCAACCCTGGACTTGTGCCTTAAGTACCTGGGTCGGCTCTTGGGCCCTATTATTGCTGGAAGGACTTGCCTCTAACTATAGATGAAGTGATTCTGATGTTGTAGTAGGTGTGCTACGTCGATCAGAACAGAACCACTCTATGTGACTACACCTGTGAGCTTTAAAATATTTGTCTTCTCTAAAATTTAAAAGATAAAAAACTGAACTTTTATGGTCTTCATTGTGTTGAGTTGGCGAGTTGAGGGGTTTGTTTGCTTTTATTTTTATTTTTTTGTGTGCATACTCTATCTACTCTATGCATTTGTGTCTTTTTCTTGCATATCTTGACTTGATTATCGTGATCTCTCGATCCCCATCTTTTGTTTCAGAGATGGCAGTCTAGAGTTACTTTTATCGGACTTCACGGATTCTTCTTCCTCTCCAGTCGGTCCACCTCCATTTTATCAGGAGGACTTTGATCCAGACTCTTCTTTTTGTACATATCCACCGCATCCACAGTTTCATGCATCGGATTTTTACCCACCATCTCACTTACCCGAGACTAAGCCGTTGGAGTCACCTCGCACGGAAACAACTCGTGAGTACATGACCCAGGTAGCGGAGCAAATGAGGAAGAGGATAGATGACCTCACTAGTATAAATAAGAACCATGTTGCTGCTTCACCTCATGGATTCACGAGAGGACACCTATAAGAGCTTGCAATCACCCAAAATACAGAAAATGAGATAAATATAAAAACACAACAACATAGTGACACCTAGCCAGGTCAATTTGTGAGGAGAGGGCACCCATGGCATATTTCTTTCCCACATACACATTCACCACAGTTCTCACCTCACTCACCCCCAAGGATGACACTATATAGACTGCTCTTAATCATCCTTGTGTAGATGATGATTCTGATTTCCTCCCTGCATGGAAGAGATAGAAAATCTTAAAAAATATTGACCAACCATTAAGTGGTGGTGGTTATTTAGGATATTATTGAAGCCCCACTTTGAAAGGCCATGAACCAAGTGTTTGCAACCACACCCAAAAAGAGAAAGAAATGACGCAGAACTGATCGTCACCTTCTTACCATGGCCATTGCCCATGCAATCACACACCATCTTCCCACTATGAAAGGGGATACTAATGCAACCCTCATGAGATGTGTTATTTCTGACAACCATTGTGATCATACTCTCCTTGACGGTGGTGCATCGATTAATATAATACCTTTCTCGCTTGTTAAGTCTCTTAATCTTGGGACTCTCAAGAAAACAAGGATGATTTTCCAATTCGCTAATAAATCAATAAAGAGGCCGAAGGGTATTTTTAGAACATCGTCATTCAAATCCAGGGCATGAGTTTCACTGTTGACATTGTTGTTTTGTCCATGGAGATTATAACCTCTGTGGAGCGCACTCCAGTCATCCTGGGACGATCCTTTCTTGTTAGTACGAGTGTCGTTATTGGTTATGGATCTTGAGAGATATGCTTTCGTTCTGACAATGAGAGTCTTTTGGTTTAGAAGATCACTGCACCCACTGCCAGCCAGGAATCCACATTTGATGAGAGTACACCTGTGTCAGCTGATCCCGAGGACTACGACCTATCCGCATATATCAAAAGATGTTTGCCCTATCATGGATGATACTAAGATCTGATAATTCTAATTCAAGGAGGAAAGCTCGGAAAGCATAGACCTTAGAGTTCCCTCTTCCTGTGTGTGGCGATGTATTGATGGGATCTGTAGCATTTACATCATAGATACCTTAGTGCGGAGGGCAGACATAGGATAGACTTCCTGGACCAAACCTGACCATACTCTTCCACTGATGAGTTCGTGCCTTTTTGTTTTAAGACCGATGAGGATCTATACCATGTCTATCTTGATCAGGATGTGTCAGATGATGACCCTGATATCGACTAGCACCTTGTTAGATTCATTCCTTAGCTATCACGCAAGAAGGTACGCTTTCTACCTTCTTAATCATTGTATAGCCACCTCTTTGTATATCTGCTTTCACTTCTTTCCTTCCATCTACTGTTTTCCCTCATCCACCTCGATCTATGTGTTTGCCTTTCTTAGGATGTACTTTATCCTAAGTATGGGGGGTGGACGAGTTGAGTGTTCTTTCTTTGTTCTGTTTCATCACTCTTATTGTTGTCTATACTTAGGGATATTTTACCCTAAGCATAGGGGAGTGATGCTTACACTCCCCCAATATATTTTTTCTTTTTATCGGTTTATTGGTCCCCTCACCTATCTCCTCTCATGTTGATATTTTTGTCTATACTTAGGGATATCTTACCCTAAGTATAGGAGGAGACACTCTGAGTTGTTGATCTATTCATTCCCACCTCGAGCCTCCCTGCATGTTGTATGAAGACCGTTATACTTAGGGTTAATAGATCCTAAGTACAGGGGGACGGTTGACTTCTCATTTTTTTATTCTCCAGTCATTGTCAGATAAACTTTTCTATACTTAGTACGAGTTATGTCTTCCTTTTCTCTCTGATCTATGAGGATACAGCTCAAGCTAAGTATAGGGGGTCGTATATACGTTGTATACTTTAACCATAACTCGTACTTTCATATTTTTAAGTAATATGGATAATAAATAAAAAGTAAAACGCGCATCAAATTCTTTGTAGTTACGGTTAATAAATCGGTTAAAAATGTTTTGCAAATTGTTTGAAAAAAGGTTGGAAAAATCTTTGAAAAAAACTTTTGAAAAAACTATTTGGAAAATATTTCGTAAAGTATTTTCAAACCTTTGTAAAAATGCTTTGTTTGTAAAAATTTATTTTATTTGCGTAAATAAATTGTTTTGAAAATCTAGTCCCAAATACTTTGGAAAATGGTTGCAAGAGTATTTTAAAAACCTATACATATTGTTTGAATAATCTTTACAAAATGATTTTTAAATCTTGTAAATATTTTGAAAAATTATTTGTCAAATTATTTTTCAAAATAAAGTTTTCAAAATGTTTGTGAAAATATTTTCAAATCAATTTGAGAACCTTGTGCATTATTTAAGCAAATAAATATTCTTTACAAACTCTATATAAAAATCTGTAAATAACTAAATTAATTATTGTAAATATCCATTGTACATTCTTTACCAAATTCTTGTAAATAAGAAGAGACAGCCTGTATAAATATTTGCACATAATTCTTTTACTAACTTTTGTTTTGAAAAATCCCTAAAATTTTGCAAAACCCCAAAACCCATAAAATTTATCAAAATGTTTTCAAAATTGCATAAAAATTTGCAAAACTTTTTCAAAAATCCATAAAAAAGTTCAAAATCAGAAAATTGCTTCACAAAAATATTTTTCTTGCAGTGTGCACATCATGTGCATTTTTCGGATAATGATAATTGAACAAATCTAAATAAAATCCGAAGATTGGAGCTGGGTTGGACCTTAATCTGCTTAATCACAGGAACCTTATAGGAACTGGAATTGAGGTGCTTCAGGTCTCCTAGACTTATTTCCTTGAGACCACAAGACTTGGTCCAGTGTCATCTTGACTACCTAAGTAGAATATTTCAGAACACGTACATGGCACTTGTTGACGGTGACCTAACTAGCACACCTGCACCTTGCACTTTGCTCAACTCAGTTGAATTGCTAGAGGGTTGGATTTGTCGACATGAGACATAAGCGAATGGAAATATACAAAGTCACGATTCCGTGGCCATTATGCCCCAACCCGATCTAGTAGCCATGAGGTCTAATGACATGATGTTGTGGGTTGCAATAATACTTCAAAAGAGGGGTAGTCTACTGGCTCAAGAGAAAAAAGTCCATATGTAAATGTCATTGTAAATGGTATTTTTTAAAAAATGCAAAAATCAAACACTCCAAAAAATAAACTAGCAAAAATCACGGAAAAATCAATTCCCATCGGAGCATGTATGTATTCAATAAGCAAGCTTGAGCTTCAAAGTAAAATATATATGTGGGCCAGCAGTTGGATGACTTGGCTACACTAGTCAAGCATCTCAAGATAGGTAGCTACACTGACTACCATCCATCCTCTTCTCCACCTCCTCTTCATGAGCTGGTTACATTGAACTTAGAAGGAAATACCCCACTTCTAAAGAAAAGAGTAATTGGATTGGGGAATTCGGGTCACCATATTGGAGAAACCTGATTTCACCGCTTCAGCCGAGAGGAGCTACATATCACCGACACTGTCTAAGATAGACGCATAGTCATAAGGGACTGTGTATGACATCGACTTGTTCTAACTTAGCTTTTGAGGAGACTTGGATAAAGTTTTGTGGATCTTAGACGTTGTTATGTTTCAAGTCCGGTTCCCAATAAGGTTCCGACCAAATTAAAATCCAAAGGTCCAACTGAGATCCAAACTTTGATTTCATAAGAACAAGTTTTAAAGTTAAAATCAATTCAAGTTCTTTCTTTTTCTTTTCTTTATTTTCTTTTTTATGCACTTATAGGCATAAGTGTTTGCTAGGAACTAGCATAGGTAAGTATAGGAAGGATAAATATACATTTCATCACCGTTATTCTTTCATATTGGCCTTAAATCCCTAATTAAATCCATGTATATATCAATAATTTGCCAAAATAAACACTCTATAAATTACCTAGAATATTGTATAATTAATGTATTTGATTCCAAAATAAAAGAATAAAAGAAAGAAAAGAAAAAGAATTAAGTGTCAAAGACATTGAGTGACCCTAGACCCCGAGATCCGTCATGATGATTTGGTCAACAAGGAATAAAGTAGGGGGATATGGCAGAAGAACTATACAAAATGCACATAAAACCCAAATTTATTATGCCCAATAATTGCATTTTTGGACCTATTTTATTGTATTTTTTTACACCTCAAATAACAAAACTCTCAACATGTATAAAAATAAAAGAAAAATACAAAATTGATTTCACTGAAAAATAATGCAAAGTGTGTCCAGGACACACAAAATAAAATGTCGTAAAGAAAACTTTGTAGACATGTACTTCTCCATATTGTATCAAAATTGACCAAACTCATGTTTATTGTTCATAAAATTAAATAAGCTATTTAATTAAGGTTTCATCGAATTTAGATTTAAGATGCAACAGTTAGGTTTTGGTCTCTTATTATGCAGTATACATGTATAAAATATTCAATATATTTCTTTTTTATATTTTTCAATTTCTTTTATTTTTATAAAATTTTGAATATTATATGTCCATAATTAAAATAAAATAAAACCATCAAAATGTAATAAAATAAATAAAGTACTTCAATGTACAGATGAAATACACCTATATATACCTACAAAGATTGTGTACATAATTAATTAAGTGTACAAATAAACTCATAAAAATATAAAAAAAATACATAAATATGTAATTAAATAAATTAAAATTATATAAAATGCATGTATATAATAAATATATATTACAAATTATAAATAAAAATATCAAAATAAAAGTACATTTATCTATATTTGTACATGTAAATATTAACCTATAATAAATAGCCTCAAACAAATAAATAAAAATAGGAATTAAATACTACATAAAATTAAATATATTAATTTTTAACTAAAAATAATTAATTCATTTAAATATTTATAATTGAATTTATAAATAATTTCGTACTCTCTTTATCTTGGTTGGTCCACATGGACCCACCAGGGCTCTTCAAATGTTGATCGGCAGTCAATTGTCTCGTCGGACTTGGGCCAACCTTTCAGACTCACGAGCAGGCTGACTTTGCCCCTTTTTCACGACTCCTCCATGCCCACCTTCTCCCTCGAACTTCGCCCATCCTACAGCCCCCATGTCTACCCTCCATGCCAGCTCATCTTCTTCCACCTACCACTGACACTCTTCACACAATCCATCCTCGAACTCCACCCATCACCAGCCTTCAACCCCCACCCCCCACCCCCACACACACCTTCTTCATTTTTGTTTGGATCCCTCATCATCTATTCTTAGCCCCTTAGTTCCCTTAGAGTCCATTCCCTTGGTGACAGCGAGAGTCTGGACGGAGCTGCGCCGAGGAGGAGTCGAGGAGGAGGTGATCCACAACCACCGCCGGAGCACCTCCAGTTGATTCAGCTTCTTCGGTCACTAGCCAAATTTGGGCCATTTTCTGTCCATTCTAGGTAATATTTAGTGTACTCTTTTAATTCCATCCGTTAATTTTTCCATTAAGCATCCAATTAAGCTTTAATTAAAAAGCTCAAATTTGACCCGGAGCTTGAGCTCGAGGCCAAATTAGTTGTATCTGATCATCAATCCGCCCCGTTCATCATCCCATTTTCTTCCCCAATGCATTACCCCTCTTCTCCCATGTCTGAACCCCCTTGAGTCTGCACGAATCAAGGTTTCGAGCCCCATCTCCACCGTCCTCGACCGGAGCTCCTTGACTCGGCCCTTTTCTCCTATTTTTGGGTCATCTCAGGGGTCGAAGGCCTTCACTTTCTCATCCCCTTGCTTCATGTGCGGGAAACGAAGACCAAAGACCCCATCTGTGGGTTGATCATTACCATGAAGCACCTCTAGGTGCTCGATTTCATCCAAGACCCCCAGAGGCCCGTCATTGGGTCCTCGTCCGCTACAACTAGGAGAGGAGAACCTCAACAGCTCCTCAGGACGTTGGAGAGTCGAGAACAGATGGATCAGAGCTCGTAAGGGGGTTGTTCTTCATTAGTTCTTCAACATCACTTCGGTACCACTGGATGAAGAACACCCCCCAGTTATAACATTGACTGTTGGATGAGATCGCGCTCAACCGTCAGATCCTCAGCAAAGATCTAATCTCATGCGTCCGCTAATGAAGGGGTATCGGTCGTCCGCATGGTGACACGTGGATAAGTCAGCATCATCGGGCCATTGGTTAGTGCGCTTTAAGGGTAAAATTGCATAAAAGACCCCTTCCCTTTTTATGTTTAATTTTTAATATTTAAATCTTTCCTCTACCATGTAAAAAGTCTGTAATATTTGCACTCAATCCCTCTAAGCTTTTTGCTTTTTGCACTTTAGCCTACGCCATGTCATCTCATGTGGCGGTCCACGTGCGTGGGAATTTTGCAATCTAGACCTCATAATTTCTCTTACATCGATTTAGTGCTAGAAAAAATATTAGTATAAAATCTTTTGGGTATTTTGCAAGCTGAACCTCGTATTTATTTTTGTAATGCAAATATACCCTACTAGTCCATTGAATTTTTATTTTTGCATCTCTAATTTCTATAAATAGCTCATGTGCTCCAAATAATTTGCAAAAAAAGTTATAATTGTCTGATTAGATGCTTATTTACATCATGTGGTTTATTTAGCATTTTTCTTGTATTTACCATTTACTAAAAATCAAAAGAGAAGCTTTTATTCCTTATTTCCTTAAAAAAATCCAAAAAAACATAAAACCATTCCTAAAAATCCCCAAAACATTACCTACTATTTATTATCATAATTTATCATCATAGACCAAAAATCACAAAAAAATATCAAAAGAAAACCCTAAAAATTACAAACCCTCGCTAACCCAAAAAAATACAAAATATTTTCAAAAACTATGAAAAATAGTTTTCTATTTTATATTTTTATATATAGTATTTACTACATAGTAAAATTAGTTTCGAGAAATTTTGGACCTATTTAGTAATTTTAACTCTTAAAACAATTCGACCTAATTAAATAGTCCCTGATTTTGTATATTTTTGGACTTTAATATACATAACATTTAGTAAAAAATCACCAAAAAATTACCAAAAATAGAGGAATATTTAAAAAATACAAAAATATTTTATTTTGTAAAATTTGATTATATATAGCTATATTTATAAAAAATATTACCTTATATTATATTAGGGACTGGGGAGCCTATACCCATGTGTAGGTAACATTACTACACCCACCTCTTTTCCTCTTATTTTTTTGATTTTTTTGAAATGGATCCTTAGGGGATTTACTTAGAATATTAAAAGAAATATATGTTTCAAATTTCTTGTAAAACAGACATTCCTAACAACTCCATCAGAAGGGGTCGATTTTAGCAAATCTGAGACCGTTAAGATTTGATTATCATGACAGATAAGTTAGAAGTCTAAAAATAAGTTGAAATTTGAAGACGCAATGGTGATATATTGTGATCTAAATTCCCCAAATATTCAATTCAAAAAATCAAAAAAAATTGAGGGAAAAAGAGATGGGTGTAGGAAAGTTACCTACACATGGGTGTGGGGTCCCTTTTCCCATTGTATTATATACATATATATAGTATATATAATTATTATCATTATTAGTTGGTATAAATACCTTAAATATATTTTAAATCCTTTAGAAAATATAAATGGATTGTTCTTGCTTATATTTTTTATTTTTCTACATGTATTATATTATATATCACTTATAATATACATATTACATTATATACATCCTTATATACATATTATATATTAAAAAAGAAAAAAATCAGAAAAATATAAAAAGAAAATTGAAAATAAAATTAAAAATTAATATTAAAAATAATATAACATAAAAAATCCCAAAAATAATTAATAAAAAACCCACAAAAGCAGATCGAGGGTGGTAGGTGAGGATTCTGTAGTGGGCGAGGGAAAAGGATGATGGGGGAGTATAGTGGTGGTTATCTAGAGGAGGGAGGAAGATGGAGGTGGCGCTAGAAATGGAGAGAAAAATGACATGTCACAAGGTCTAACAAAAAGGGGGTGGGGGCGTACAGTTGACCCGGGGTCAACGAACGTCGCGTCCTAATTGGTCCACGTGGACCAACCACGAAATTCAAAATGAAAAGGTCCTTAATTAAATCAATTAAAAATACAAAATGAATGTTTTATTTTTTTTCAAAACATGAAAAATACTTGTGATTTTATGTAGTATTTTACTTAGATTTTTATTTATTTTTTACAAGTTTCTTTGTAACATGTTAGTATTTACATGTACATATAAGTAAAATTACATATGTTTTATATATTTTATTTTTTTTATTTGTATTCTATATTTTTTGTTATATACAGGCATTTTATATATTAATACTTTATTTGGATAGATATTTATGTACTTAATTAATTATATACATAAATCATATATGTATATTATAGTATAGCTTACATATATATTGGAGTGTATGATTTATTTTTATTTTATTTTAATGGTTTTGTTTTATTTTAATTATGAACATGTATTTTAAATAATATTTACAATTTAAATAATATTTACAAATTTATAAAAAATATGAGAAAGCGAAAAATATAAGGAATTAATAGATTGAATATTATATACAGGTATATTGCACAATGGGGGCCCAAACCCAACTTTTGCATCTTAACTCCAAATTAAATGAAATCACCTTCATTAAATAACTCATTTTTTATGAGTAATAAAGGTGAGTTTGGTGAATTTTGAGTCTGTATGGAGAAGATACAGGTCTGCAAAGTTTCCTTTGCAGCTTTTTATTTTGTGTGTCCTGAGCACACTGTGCATTTTTTCAGTGAAATCAATTTCATATTTTAGTTGTATATCTTTAATATTGGTGTTCAAAGTTTATTGATTTGAGGCTTAAAATAAAAAAAATAAAATAGATCCCAAAATATAATTATTGGCCTATCAAAGTAGAGTTCTATATTGTATTTTCTGTACAATTGGTGGCCCTATCTCCCCCTACTTTATTCCTTGTCGACCAAGTCATCATGATGATTGGATCCCAGGGGATAGGGTCATTCAGTGTCTATGGCACCTCATTCTTTTCTTCTCTTTTCTTTATTCTTTTATTTTGGCATAAATATAGTATTTTGTACAGTCTTTTATACAATATTTATTATGATTTATTGAGTGTTTATTTTCACAAATTAATGATATATACATGCATTCAGATAGGGATTTAGGACCAAAATGATAAAATAAAGGTGATGAAATGGGGATTCATCAGACTGATGACGAGTCGCGAAAACCCTAAGTTAATCGGTGTGAATTATTAAGCGTTAAAAATATGATGAATTTGTCGTTTCGTTGTAGGCGGGTAATCGGAATCAATCAAGAAAATAGCAACAATTAATTTGTTCAATTTTAATCAGAGCAGTTTTATATTTATTTTACTTGGGCAAGTCCCAAGGTCGAACGTAAGGAGGCAAAGGAAAACTTAGAATTATGTCTATCAAAGTTCGCGCACGATTTTCGAGGTGATATTTTTTTGATATTTTTAATGCAATTTTGGAATGTAAAATGCAAATGCGGCCGATTTTAAGGACTAGAAAAAATATCAATCAAACGAAACTTGGTCGAGATGTGAATGATGATGAAATGAACAACTGTAACTTTTTTGGAGTTTTCAGATGCAAGAGGAATATTTTATGAATGTGTGAATGCAAACAGAGTGAATTTCAATAATTAATTATAATAAATATTAAACCGAATTATTTTCAGGAAATAAAATTATCTAAGATATAACAATAAATGTTATATCCTAGAAAAATCTTAAACCCTAAAATGACGAGTTTAATACCTATTAAAAATCAATTACTAAAATGAATAAAATAATTTTTATAAAGCAAAATATGATTGCAAATGCAATTCTTTTTGGATATGATGTTAAATATAATAATTCTACGATCCATAAATTTTTGGCAATTTTTAGGGCTATGATTAATTAATTGCGAATTTAAGTACGGAACGGGCAAATTATACAGTTTTTCATCAAAATAATAATTATTTATCAACCATATATCATAAAAATATGAAGCCAATGCCACAATATAGAGAGTTAATTCTAGAATAAGGTGTTATTTTCAGAATAATAACATGATGCAATAATAGAGTCAAAATATAGCATGAACACAGGGTTTTTTTTGCAATATTACAGAATATAAAATAAAACGGAAGATGTAGAGAAAAGGACTAAATAGTAATTACCTAAACCCCCGGGGGTAACTGCAAAAATTCCAAGTCCTTTGGATGACGGGGGTGCTTTTGGTGAATTGAGGGTCTTCTAGGGGTGTCCTTGCAATTATCCCAGGAAGCACGTGAGAAGCATGTGGCTTCTATGGGTCTCGTGCTGCTTCCTTTGACTTTCACCCCAGCGGGGGTGGCAGTGCTCGGCTATGGAGCGATGGAGCCCCTAAGTGTGGTGATGTCGATGTCGGTGGCTCTTGTAGTAGAGGGAGTTAATGATGATATTCAGTGCACGTCTGGCCTTCGGATGCGAAGCGAAGGCGGCTGCGCTCCCAGGGGTGTTGAGGGCTCGAAGGACGAGGCTTTAGTTGGCGACGCAGGGCTGTCGAAGTAATGCGGCTCAATAGAGGATCGGACGTGGCCTGATGCAAGATAGCTTCACTGGTCGATGAAGAACTAGAGCCCGATGTTGATGAAGTGCGGGTGTGGGACGTGCTGGAAACGGTGGCGGTGGCCCTTGCCCATTGCTGACGATGAGGAGGAAGTGGCTGAGGGTAATGAGCGGGGAACCAACGGGAGGGCGAAGGAGCCCCTATGTCGGTGGTGAAGGCGGCGTACTGAAAGCAGAGAGAAGAAGTGTTGTAAGTGGTTGGAAGGTGGTGGTATTGATGAGCGCGCAGTGGAGTGAAGTGGATCAAAGGGGGATATCAGAGCTCAAGCCACATAGGGTGAGCAGAGCAGCTGTGCAGGGCACGCTACGACGGCGTCACGGAGGCGGAGCGCCAGATCTCACCGAAGAAGGAGGGACTCCACTGACACCACCAAGTCCTCTCATTCTTGTGGCAATCGGCAGATAAAAGGGGCTGAGCAGGGATGCTCGTTAAATAGCAGTGAGGGTGGCTCGATCGAGAAGGAATAAGGGGTTGATTGACCATCTGTGGCACGAGATTTGGGTAGCGATCAGAAATGGATTGATGTGGTAGGATCAAATATTTGGATATGACGATGGATGAATCGGGATGACGACCTAATTAGCGTGAGGCGATGTCGAGATGAGGGGGGGATGAGATGTGCGGGGATGGGATTGGGTTTCGCGAGATCGAGGGGGATTGAGGGGGTATCATCGTAAAGACAGAAATAGGAGGGTGGTAAGCGGTGGGCGAGACATGCGGCGGGGTGGCGGCATCGCAGAAGAAGGTGATCGAGCGGCGGTGCCACCACAGATGGAAAGAAGGTGAGACGAGAGGAGGAAGGGGAAGGAGCAGTGGTTGTCCCATCGGCTTAGATAGAACGGCCACCATAATGCCACATGGCATTTTCTTTTATTTTTTTTTATTTATTTTTAATTAATTTTTTAATAAAACAAATTAAAAAAAGGCAAAAATGGGTGACACGTGGCAGCTCCAGGAGCTGCCATGTGTCACTCACACAAAAATCCCAATAATAAAATAGGAAGATAAATAGAAACGAAATAGCAAATGACCTCGTATCGAAAAGTTTTTTCACAAAAGTTTCTCATCTCGACGAAATCTACAATTTTTATGAAGATACCAAAACCAAAATCGATCATTTGTACTAAGTGATATTTTTGGGGTACTCCATGTACATAGAATACCTTGCTCTTTGGGTTTTACGATTTTTTATGCAAATTTGGGAAAAAATATGATAAATCAAATATAAATATTTACACATTAAACTAATTTTTTTGGATTTTTATTAATTAGGAAAATGAAGAAATAAAATAAAATACGAGAAACGGTAACTTTTGTATAGATTGTTAATGAAGACTCGGACTCGGTTAGTTTCTTTGATTTCAAGCTTATTTTGGATTTGGATTTTTGCACATTTTAAAAAATTTTGTCAAAGAAAATAAATTAAAAATAAATAAAATAAAATTAGTTAATTATGTACATAAAATAATAGGTCAAAAACTGCTAAAATACAAAATGTACAAAAGAGGCACAAAACCCAACTTTCACATATGTGCTTCGATTCATTGAACTTAGTATTGTTCTGAAGGTAATTGAATGTACATTAATTAAAAGTGAGTAGGATCAAATAAGACGTTGTATGGGGAAGATATCAGCATTCTAGTCCGAAAATCATGGAATTAGGGTTTGGGTTTCTGGTTCACTTATTTATGTTAGTGATTTTTTGTATTTTTCATTTATTTTTGTTAGAAATATATACATAGTGGAGATTGTTTTAGGTCATTTGGAGTTGGCATGGATTAGTTAGAAGTTAGGAAAGTTAGGCTATTTTACAGGTCAATTGGGCTGGGATTTTTGGTTCACTTATTTTATGCAGTTATGAGTGATAAAATGCAATTATTATTTATACATGCATGAGTGCTAATTATGCAAAATAATGGATAAAATGCATATGAATTTTGGAGAATTGAGCTTAATTATTATCTTCTAGAGTGATGAATATGAGATTCATCAATTGGCCAGTAGACGATGTTTTATGTGCTCAACAGTAATTTCAAGTGATAACCAAGCTCTTAAAATTGGGACTATTACAGCAAGTTAACCTAATTAAGATGGAGATTAAATTAATCTTGTATTGGGAGAGAAAATCCCTCAATATTCACAGGTACAGTATGTATATTGAGAGGTGATGATGTATCCTTAAGATAGAGCCTAAACCTTAAACTTGCTCGTAGCAGACTCAGAATTGTATTATCACCAATAAAAGGGACCAGATAATTTGACCATATTTTTTATCTTCATTGTGTGTTGTTGAATATATTGGGTTTGTTTAGATCGGTTTGACTTCTGCTTAAACCTCCTTAAGACCCTAGGCTCCATGTTATCTCCTCAGATTCATCCATCTAGAGATTCAGCTACCCCTTGGTAACTCTCGCCCTTAGTTTCATATTCTTTAGACTTAGTTTTTAGCTTAACTATAGTGGGTATCATATTATGTCTGTGTGTTCACCTCAGGTCTCTATATTTCATATCTCTTTACTTAAGCTATTTCTCAGCTTAAGTATAGGGAACCCAAATCCATGTATTCAACTAACTTATTCTCTTCATTCATTTTACACTCTCCTTTCTTGATTCAGTTTTTGCACATCTCTTTTTATTTAGTATGAGCTATGGCTTCATATCACTTTATGCTATGAGGACACATCATCAACTAAGTATAGTGGGTGTACCATATAGATTTTATATACACTTTATCCATAACTCATATTTTTCGCATATTTTAAAAATTTTTAAACATTTTGGGCAACGGGTATCATATTATTTGAACAACTTTTTGTAAAAATAATTGAAAAATGATTTGAAGAATCTTATGAACCTATTTGACATGGTTTTCAAAAATATTTTACATTATTATAAAAATGTGGTTTATTTATCTTGAAAAAATCATCTGTAAAATATTTTGTAATACATACATCTATGCGATATTGTCTTGTAAAATGTTTTACTTAGGTTTGAAAAATGGAATTTTACTTGTTTTGAAAAGCTTTGTAAAATGTTTCAAAAATCTATAATTACATGACATGGTTTGTAAAAAGTTTTCAAATCATTTGCAACTTTAAGGGTGTAATTGAGAATAGAAACTATTTTATAAATAAACCTAACTCACTAACTTAATTAAAAAGAATAAAAAATGAAAAAAAGGTAAAAAAATCAAAAAATAAACTATTCATTTTTGTTTCCCTAACACTTACACTTTCCACTCAAGGTTTGTTGAGATCCTTAACACTTAGCTTATGAGGTCCAGAAATTCCGAAATAACATGTTTTAATCATCAGGGTCCTAGACTTAATAATTCACACTTCCCGAATTAGAAATATATACATGTTGTATGTTTAGTCTCCGTCTCAAAGAAGTATGACCAACACTCACATGCATGACTGCATTCATGATGAGATGAGATGAGATGAGGTTTCACTTGATGAAATGGGATTTGAGATTTGGGTTTGGACCTGATCTTATGATACTCGAGGATGGGATAAAATTAATAAAGGCTTCATGAAACATGAGTGTCAGCAACCTTAAGCTTGTATGAGAACTTGGTTCTTATACTAATCTCTTGACATAAAACATAAGTGCCAGGGTGTGACGACAATAATTTAACTGTTGATCAGTGTGTGCTAGTTCTTTGTAAAAGTAATGGAGCTAGTCAAAAAAAGAAAAGGAAAAGAAAATATATAGAGAAAAGATCTAGCATTACAAAGTCAAAATCAAAGAGCTTACACCAATGGTGAGCACTCCCACCTTTTTAAAGTGTCTACATGGACCAAAGTATTAGGTTGTTATGAGTCGGCCTAGTACCTCAAAAAGGGCTCTCCATTGTAAGCGGTACAAGTTTGGGTGTATGTATATTAGATACTTAAAGAGGACACACCTCGATGTACTCCCAAGAAAAAAAGTACATACGACTCAATCTCTTTTTGGCGGACACACTACTTAGCCTTAAAAATATATTATGTTGAGTTAATAAGGCACTTGAGAAATACTTTGTTCCAATGAGAGGAAGAAAAGAATTGAAACAATCTTATTCCCTCTGTTTTCTGGTTTTCCATCTACATCCCTTTAAGTCTAACAAACTAATGAGATGGTGGATTGAAACAAGAGTAGATTTAATCCCTAGTATTGAGGATTGGATCCTTAGGAAAATCTCTTGTGTTGGAACTTTAGGTGGCATCTTGACTCTACTCTTGTGAATGCAATCAACACATTAAGTCATATCTCTTATGTGTGTGTGTGTTGTTAGAGAGTCTGACAAATTAGAGAAGTTGAATTCCTTTTTATTAAGAATTGGTTCAGCTTAGAGTATTAAGAAATCTAAAACCAATTGTTTTGGATTGAATAAGACTTGTTTCTTCACATGCACATGTCAAGAACTCACTATTTCAGTAATCATTCTTTATTTATTAGCTCGAGGATGAGCTTAGATTAAATATTACGGGTGATAAATCCCTGATTTATCAACATTATTTACTATTATTATCTATCTTTCTTAAGTATTTCATTAACATTAATTAACAACTAACTCTAATTAGCAAATAACCTATTGTAAATAATTAACACTGTTGTTGTGTAATTAGATATATTATTGTACCTATATTTTATGTGTTTATTAATCATTAAAAATCAAATAAATATAGTTTAGTAATGTACGTAATTATTTTAAATTAAAAATCCAAGAAAGTAACATAAATAAAAGAAGTATTTTATTACATTAAAAATATTCGCAAAATAATATGTATTCTTTGTTTGAGTTGTACGTGATAGTTGTAGATCACATTGAGATTTACAACTTTCATGTTAAACCCTTTTTAATTTGAACCCTTCTACTATTTTATTTTTATTTGATTTGATTAAAAGCATTTCTTTGATTTATGATTGGGCCACGTGGCTTCACCTCCACCTGCCATGTGGCCTGGCTCTTTAATACCAGTTGCTTCCATACTGGGTCGTCTGATCATTTCGACTAGACGACCAAGATCTTATATAACCTGCCCAAATTCCATCCGTCGAATCGCGCCCATCAGAGTGACCATCACTGTTCCCCCGCACCCAATTGAGGGTTGTCTGATGTTCTGATCAGGCGACCACTCTTTCATCTTTAACCTCCAGCAGCTCGATCGCCAAGAATTGCGACGCAGCAACCATCAGCGTCCCAATATTGAACACTCGACGTAACCTCCTCCATCGATGCCACAACCAACTTCGAGTCCTAACTTCCTTTCTAACACCAGGTATCCATCCATCCCCTCCGACGCACCTCCATGAACTTAGGAGCGGTTCAAAACCACTACACAACTACTTGGAACTATTGAGTGATCTTCTTTAAAATACTCCTATGCCACCACTTAAGGTGGTTTTCCACCTTTACGTGGGCAAATCCCCAGCCCTTCTCCTCCTTCTCGTGACATTACAAGGCGGATTGAGGTGGCCACAATGAACTTCTTCCCCGGTGTCGACCCAAGGC
Source organism: Ottelia alismoides (assembly GCA_037367405.1). Lineage (NCBI taxonomy): Eukaryota > Viridiplantae > Streptophyta > Magnoliopsida > Alismatales > Hydrocharitaceae > Ottelia > Ottelia alismoides. Next base: position 302,896 of record JAZKJV010001569.1, read on the forward strand.
TGATAGGACATGGTACGACCATTAAGCTCAGTCGTTCGAGCTTCTCGAATAGGCTGAATGGATTATGATGAAGCTTCAATCCCAATCCATTGCCTCCATTTGCGAATTCGCTACAATCCAGGTGATCGAGTCTTCGATGATCGGAATTTAGAGCGAGCTCCGATCTGGAGCTCTGCCTTCGATGACCAGATGTTGTATGCCAATTTCCAATGCATGCAGGAGGAGGATGCTCGGGCTCACCGGAGCCCAAGCTCTTCTGCTGCAGCATGGAGGAGGAAGAGGAGACATACACATATAGGTACCATCAGATCATGCCCAAATGGGTGTAAATCAACGGTCCAAGCGCAACCACATCGACCACTCATAGCCTGCATCGTCAGACAACATCGAACCAAAGTTAAAGCACCCGATGCTGCTGATGAATATGCATTTCATCATCTTTATTCATTTATTTTAACTTAAAATCTCTTCTTAAATATCTGTAAATATTAATAAATCCATTTTTTAGTATTGCTTATTCTTTTATAAATATTGTATAATTATCATTATTTTTAACCTAAAATAAATAAATAAATAAATAAAAGAAAAATAAAAAATAAAGATTGTATATATGCAATAAATACATGTTATTTCTGACCCTAAGAGAAGATCAATACTTAACCTGATTGACAAGAAATAAAGTAGGAGGGGATAAGGCCACTTGTAGAAAAATAAAGAAAATTAAATTCCATTCAATATTCATCATTGCACATACATCATTATTTTATATATAATTCCTTCTACTATTTTATTTAGTATCCAATTCATCTCAAATAAAAATATTTTCTTCTTGGAACTTGTACATAAAAAATGTTGTAAATAATAAAAATAATTGCAATAAGAATCATTGTACATTGTGTAAATAACAACTCTTTGAAAAAGACACAAAACCAAACTTGTCAAACCCATATCTTCTCCATAAAAACTCAAAATAAAGAAAACTCATTTTTATAGTACTCTAAATAAAATAATCTTTAAAATGTAAGTAGTTTCATTAAAATCAGAATTAAGATGTAAAAAGCGTTTTTAGAGTGTATTGTATATTGTGCGTGTACTATATATTATGTGAATATATTATATTATTTATTTTATGTACATATTTATTCATGTTTTATTTTCAAATAATTCTATATATTGTATTTTATCCATGAAATTGCAAATAAAAATTACAAAATCAAAATTAAAAAAATAAAATATTGAACATATTGTGCATGTACCACTATGTATATATTATAAATATCCCTATTTATTTAACCTAATAAACTATTTAATAAAATGGAATAAAAATATGAATAAAATCCTTGAAAATGTTTTAAATAAATAAAATATTAAATAATATATGTTTTGTAAAAATAAATTGTTAAAAATCAATATGTTATACATAGGTATAAATACTTGTGAATAAAGTAATTGTTTATTTTAACCTAAGTATTAAATTTATTAAAAATCACCATAATTAGGATTATTTGCTAACATTTTCTATTTATATTATTTATTTATTTAAAATCATTTTTGATTTTTATTTAATTTATTTGACTTTTATTGTTATTTTGTACTTATTTGGTTTTTGTCATGTTCTAAACATGTTCTAATTGGAGGACTCGGATACATTGACCCGGGCCAACCTCCCCATCCTTAGATCAACCCAATTACGATGTTCACCGGACCCGCTTCTTCCATTTTTCCCTTCCGATTCGATCATAAATAAACCTTTCACCCTTCATGAAATTTGTTACATGATTATCAAATAACCTCACCCGATCATCCTTTTCGAATAATTTGCATCTGTTTGTGTGTTTTACGCACCCGAATTTCTCTGCATCCCACCATCTATAAAATCCCCTTCCAGATCCAGATTTGCTTTTAATAAGTTTTTCACCATTCATTCGCTCGAAGACGGTTCCTAGAGAAGAGGTGAGGTGACAGCAAGCCTCTTCTACGACTGGGAGCGTGTGAGATTGCCTGAATTGCGAGATCCGCACATCGTCAGAGATCTACTAGAGACATCGACTTTCTTCGCCTATCGCATCGAATCGAGGCTAAGACTCCCATCCATTCATCTGTAGGTAATTTAGGTTTGTTTATTTTCAATTTAGTCTTTAATTTCGCATTTTCTGTACTAGTGTAAGACCCGATCTTTGTTCATTTGCCTCCAATCTTTGTGATCGGAGGTGTTTCGTTCACCGATTACCGCTCCGATCATCTAATCATCACCGTAGCACCTTCAATGTCCATCTTCCATCATTTGACCATCCCAGATCACATCAAGTTTGGGATCCAATCTCCTTCCTGATTGTCTTCACCAGAGATCCCCATCCCCATCCATTTATGTTTGTTTGCGCCCATTAACTTGGCCGGAGCTTCCATCTCTGAGTAATAAACTCTTTACATGTAGCAGGAGAGCGATTGAAGCTTCGAATTGAGATCTGGAGCATACGTCCACCATCAGAACTCCTTGAGCTCCAGAGCTCGATTGGGTCGTCATCGAGCTTTGTTGGATCATCCGGTTGACGGAAAACTGCTACAGCGAGCTATACCGCTCATCAAGAGATGTCCGCGATCTAGATCGGTTGAGACAAGGTCGATCGAAGATCACCTCGCCGGACCTTCATACCAGTTCATCCAGTGCTCGTGTCCGTACAATCAAGAAGGTGAGTCCCCAGTTTCAATCAGGACCGTCCGTGCGCCCCCAAATTGTGACCATTGATCAAGGTTCTCCATATTAGATCGTCGCCGTCAGATCCGCACACACCTCGCATGTGCATTGGTGAACACTTGTACTCCAATCCATGATTATCTTTTGTTTTGTAAATAAGCCCCTATAGGGACATATGTCATTATACTATTGTTTGAACAATTTTCATTTAGGCCCTTTTTATTTCTTTAATTGCAAGTAAATCCTATTTGAACTGAGGATCGTACATACCATGTGATTTTCTGGTTGAATTACAATAAAGCCCATAAGATTCTTTTTTATTGATTTGTCCCTTAGAATAAATAATCACATAATAGCACGTGCCAGCGCGAATCACGTGTGTTGGCACGTGCATTTCCGTGTGATATTTGCACTATTTCCATGCTTTTATTGTTTTGTTATCCGTTTACTCCCAAAAATAAATTTCTTTACTATTTGGTCCCTGATAAGCAAATTAATAACTTGTCTGATTAATTATGTGTTTTAATTAGTTGATTATCTCCATTAATTATCTAATAATTACCATTAATTCTTGCTAATACATTTTGTTACTAGTAATTTTGGGTTTTTTTATTTTAATTTACTATTTTTAATAATTCAAAAATACATCAATTTCATCATGTTTGTAGTATTAATTAAACTTTTTGAAAAATTCTAAAAAAAATGGGTTTGTGTGTTTTATCTATTTTAATTTCTATGTAAGTTCTATCCTTAAATTCCTCACTAAAACCAAAAATTAAAAAAAATAAAAAACACTAAAAAATCATTTGAAATAACAGAAAATCTAAAAAATTGCATAAAATATCTTTCTAGAAATTGTAAAAAAATATATTTCTGATTGTGTATCTTTTCACTTTATCTCTTATTTTAAAAATTCAAAAACATTTGCTGCATTTCTGTTTGCTTATTTTCTTATTATTAATTGATTTAAAAATCCTAAAAAATTAAAAATTGTTAAAAAATTCACAAAAATAGTATAAAATTACCAAAAAAATATTTTAATTTGATTTTCCTAGTTATTTTTACCTAATTTAAAAATCCAAAAAAAAACCTTTTCTTCGTTATGGTTATATTCTTTATTTTATTTGTTTTAAAAATTAAAAATATAAAAAATTGAAAAATTAAAAATCATTAACAAACACAAAAATAGGAAATAAAAAATATAAAAATTAAAAATTCCATAAAAAATTAAAAATATAAAAACGCCATAAAAAAGGACCAAGAATTTGCATAAATACTCTTTTTTTTTTCATTTTATTTTCTTTGAATTAAATAAACCTTGGGATTTGTTACCTCCCTGAATTCGATCATGTACAATATATGGATAAATAAATAGCAAATTATCTCTCTTTCTTACATTCCTATGTTTGTTTGCTTGAGTTTTGAATAATTAGAAATATTTTTTGTTGATGGAATTTTAGGGTTACTTCGACATTTCACTTGATTAATAAAATTAAATAAATCCTTGAAAATCACTTGTTCAACAACTGCTATGTGGATCGAGCCACAACCATCCATCTGAGCATGGACTACACGTGCTTCATGCATGGGGTTGGGGAAATTTGCAGCACCAACCCGTTGATTTTTCTGAATTGTAAAAATACCCCCTCGTAGGGGGTTAATAGTAAAATGAGCAATAAATTTTTCATATTTGCATTTTAGTCCCTATAGGGTCCTATTTGTGATATTTCATGTTATGTTTTATTACACTTATGCCCATGTCTTATTTGTTGAATAACTCAAGCATGTATTATCCTATTGATGTGATTTTAGTTTCATTGCGAAGCTCATTTAAACCTATTCGATGTGGCATATATGTATCTCTGATTCACTTCTATAATGTATTAATTCATTAGAGAGATAATTTTCTCCATTCTCCTTAATAGATTTGCCATTTATTTATATTAGCATCATTTCACTAATCAATTGGTTCTTGAAATTAAATTGATGATATTGCTTGAGTTATACATATGATTTAGGAACATCATTTAAGTATGTATGTCTATGTTTGTACCTAAATGTGTTCATTTTTTTATTAATAAACATGCATTAGAAACCTATTAGAAACACATCTCATTCATATGTCTCTTTATTTACATTGTTATGTTCTTTTTGACCTGGATAGTTTCTTAATAACTTAACATTGAGATTATTGATGACTTGTGTCCCTATGTTTGACCTTGAGCTTGGCTATGTTAAAAATTAAGCCAAGTACTCCTTGTGAAGATCTTTGATTTGGTTCTGATGGCTTCTTCTTGTCCCGTGCTACAACGAGCATATTTTATCTTTCCTGATTAGCGATTCATCAGCTAGCCCTATAGGAGAGTGAGTACTTCCATAAAAGTATCGTGTACTTACCACTTCCTTTGTAACATGTTTCCAGCACTTTTTAAGAGAATCCCTACTATTGGGTATGTATACACTACTCAACTAATGAATAGAGGAGGAAGCCAATAAGCGAAACTGATACTTTCCCCCGGTGGGGTGCTCGGACGTGGAACGATGAGACAGACACCCTCGTGAGGGGATGGCCTAAGCTCAATACTTCAGACTAAGCATGCAAACAGACGAAGCCCTACTCACCCACGTATGATAAAAGAGCCAATACTTTGTGATTCGACTCAATAACAAGGCAATACTCATGTTGGGTTTTTGGATCTATTTTCCTAGGGTCGTGCCTCACTCAGTTTGGATGGTACCTGAAAACAATGCGGGCTTTATGAACCCAATGCAATGATGGCAATTACAAATTTTATTTTTGGTCAAAATTTATTAAACAGTCCCCTTATTTTAATTTTTGAGTTTTCACTTTTTGAGGATTTTTCATAATAATAATAAGACTAAAGATTTTTTTGGATTTTCTTTTAAAAAATTAAGTGAGCAAAAATAGAGGGAGATATAGGAAAAGTTGTGCAAGTGGATACTGGGGTGGAAATCTCACCCTTATATAAAATGAGACGCATGCTCGGTAAGAAGACTCATTGTGCTTCTTAGCACTCTCCATGCGGGATGCAAGGTAAGGAATTTAAATATATACTATATGGAATGCAAGCTGATGAATCATCCTAAGCAGAAATTGCAATTATTGTGAAGAATTAAATTAATTTTGATATAAGTCCAAACGTAGAACTATATGCACATGTAGATATAAGGTGTTCGGATCTATATTAACCGATCAAGAAATCCTAAAAATCTAAGGGTTCATTCACATAAAACAAATAAAAGAAAGGCAGAAAGCTTAACACATGGAAAATAGATAAAAAAACAAGTGGGAAAATAGGGAGAATAAAAATGAGGAAGCGAAGAAAATGCGAAAAAATCAAGCGAGCCCCCAAGTAAACATGCACCTGGTAAAATAGGTCCACGAGAGTTCAAGTGTCCAAATGTCCAAGTACATGTATTATTACAAATTAAATGCAAAAATAAAAGGTCTCTCTCACATAAAATTAACAACAAAAATCTACACTAAGCTATGATGCTTCTTCTTTCTCTTTATGTCTCCTCCTTGCTCTATCTAATTAGCTCATAAAGAAAGAGATAATCTCCACATAGCTCATGTGCATCGGCTTCCTAGGAAATTTCCTTCACCACACGGACCATCGCAAAGAATAACATAGAAATAGCTCAGAAACATATAAACCTTTATTTATAAAAAGAAAATAAAAGACAATAAAAATAAACTAGATAATATGTGAAAAATCTTATCTTACATTGCTCCCCTTCAATGGTATCATTTGATAAAGAGATCGAGCAGCGGTTCCTAACATCTGGTCTTGGAGGGCTTGCGATGTCCGACAAGACAAATCTGGCAATCGATGTATCGGTCGCTCTCGTCGTACTCGGAACGTGCACGATCAATCAAATCAACAATCAACCTACAATATAGATAAAACAATAAAGGAATGTGGGGTGAAATTTATTATACCCTACATAAAGATGTGTATAGACAGCAGATGTAGGGGACAAACCATTGAGAGCAAATTATGGCTAGGTATAATTATTGTCAATTAATAAAAATAAACAACAATTATATTTTTGTACTTTTCTGCTTTTTATTTTTGTGGCTTTTTAATTATATTAATTTTATCGATTTTCATTATTTTATATTTTTTGATGTTTTAACTTTCAAAAAAATTTATATTTTATTTTTGATTTTGTAAATTTTACATTATTTTTATTTTTAAAGATATAATATATATCAGTATATATGTATAATTATATATAATAATATATATATTATAAATAATATAAAAATAAATATAAAATATAGGAAACATATACATGTACAATCATTTTTATTTTTTTAGGGTTTTAAATGTATAAACAGGTATTTATACCTAATAATAATACTTATAATAAATATATAAGTAAATATAAGTATATATAGTATATGTAGGTTTTATATTTTTAATTATAACTATATATACTCAGAACTTATAAATTAAAATATTTTTGTTTTTTTTCTGATTTTTCTTTATTTTTGTCATTTTTCTTATAATTTTTGCTAATTTTTAGCTATTTTTATTGATTTAAATATACAAAATAGTAGCTATAATAAATAGGCCAGATTATTTTGGTTTTAAAAATATATAATAAGTTCAAAAATGCCCAAAACTATTTCCAATATGTGGTATATAGTATGTATGTGTGTGTGAAATATAAACAAATATTTTTAGACTTTTGTATAATTTTAACAGATTTTTATGGAGTTTTTAAGTTTTTATGATTTTAATTTTTTTTCTTTTATATTTTTTGTGATTTTTGGTCTGGAGTTATAATATATAGTAATATATACTAGGTAGTTTTTTTTAATTTTTAAAAAGTTTTTTTTTTGTATTTTTATATCTAAATAGGGAATAAATACTCATATTCTATTTTTAATAAATGGAAAAATACTAATGAATCCTAAATAAAAATATGGATGTGCATCTGCAATATATAAGACATTCACAATAAATTTTCCAAGATCTATAAGGCATTGGATCTATTTAATAAAAATAGAGATGCAAATAAATAAATACAAGCCTAGTAGGGTTATATTTGCACTAAAAATAAAGTCCGAGTGTCTAAATGCAAATAACCAAAAGTTTAACACATAATTATAAACTTTAAATACTAAACCTAAATAACAAAAGATGGGAGGGCTAATGTGCAAAATACTTGTACCTCATGCGGATCACCATGTGAGGTGATCTAGAGTGGTCCTAATTATAATATCCAATAAATACAAGATGACCTATTGCAAAATATCCATAAAAGTTTCAACAGTACTTAGTATTTACAAAACTTGAAGATAAATACACAAGAAGCGAGGGGGTACTTATATATTTGCCCTATAACGCTTCGGATTGGGCACTCCTTCACGCTACAGTTGGTTGATCTAATGGTTAAGGAGGTGTACCGCTTTGGCCGACATATAGGGCCCGGATTAGAGGGCCATGCTCATGATCGAACGGTTATGGCATTGGTTCAAAGAACTCGGAAGAACACTGGGTTGGGCGAGCTTCAATCATAGATTCTGCATGTCTCCAATCGACAATCTCCTCACTAGCAGTCATACTAGCTTCCTGGGACCTAGCCACGTCTGCAGGATGGCTCAAAGGAGTCTGGTGTCCATCAGAGGGACCTTGGAGATCGGGATGACCTGGAGCTCTGACTTGGGCTCTGAATCTTCTTCTAGAGGCTCATTTGGACCCAAGATTTGCACAAAATGGATGCTCAGTTCGATGCGAAGGCCCTCGATCTATTGCTGAAGCTGGATAGACGGGGATGAAGCTGATGAGGAGCTCTGACAAGGGGATGAAGGGAGGAGCTCGAATCGACCTGAATCTTGGGGATTCAGGGTGGTTTGTGAAGGGATATGATGGAGAAATGAAGGAGAGAGATGATGAGGGCAAAGGTGTGGGGAATCACAGTCAGGAAATGATGAATCTTGAGCTGGAGATTGAGGCTCAAGCATATTACAAACCTAAAATTACATTAATCTATGGATTGAATGCAGAAATTAAACGTTACACTAAGTTGTCGTATGAAAATATGATAACGAAAACTACTGCTAGCATCTCATACCTGATAGAAGGTCAAGGAGCAGAGAGCTCGTCGGAGCAACTCTGGTGAACTAGATCACCACCCTCACCGCCTTATCCTCGCTGAGAGAAGGAGAAAACGCTTGTTGTCACCAAGGTCTTTGATTCTATGGATCCTATTGGGGATACGATTGTGAAAGGTGGATCAAAATCCAAAAGAGGGGTGAATGGGTTTTATTGATTAATGAAGGAGGGATAGGTGATAATCACGAGGTATTTGTGGTTTGTGCGATCAAATGGGGACGATCAGGGCATCGTGTGTTGCTCGATCATGCCCTGCAAAAGTTTGCTCAAGTACAAGCTTCTTCGAGCCGCATATTAAGCCCAGAAAATGGACAAGAGGAGGTGATAGGTGGTTCTAACAGAAGGAAGGGACGAAGACTGTGCAATTGACATGGAATAACTCATGGAGCCACCTGATTGGTCTACGTGGACCAATCAGGGAAATTAGGGAGATAATTACCATATTAATCCATTTTAAAATAGTAAATGATTTTATTATTTTTAGGTCAAAACATAAAAAATGTATTATTTTTATTATTATTTTATTCTGTTTTTTTGCTAATTTTTACAAGCTAATTTATTAGATGTTAATATTTATGTGTACATGCATAGGTATATATGATTGTATGTATGATATTTTATTTTTATTTTTATTATTTTATTATTGTATTTACATAATTTATATATTTATAACCTATTTAATTATATAATTACATATTTTTAATTTATTTTTCCTGATTTTATTTATCTACATAAAAAATAGGTATATGTATTATATAGGTATAGTTTACCTATATATTCTATAGCTTTATTTATTTTAATGAGTTTTAATTCTATGTTTATTATTGAATATGTTTTGTGTAATATTTATAAATATATAAAAATATAAAGAAGTTAAAAATATAAAGAATACATATATTGATTATGATATACATGTACATAGTACCATAGGTACCCAAAAGCCAACTTTTACATCTCAACTCTGAAGTAAATGAAACCACCTTCATTAAATAGATAATTTAATTTTATGAATAATAAAGGTGATTTGATAAATTTTGAGTCTGTGTGGAGGAGATACATGCATGGGAAGTTTTCTTTGCGACTTTTTTTCTGTCTCGGGTGCACTGTGTATTATTTTTTAGTGAAATAAATTTTGTATTTTTCTTTATATTTTTATGTAAAATTGTTCATGTTCAAAGTTTATTGGTGTGAAATGTAAATAATGAAGAATAAAATATCTCCCAAAAGCCTATTATTGATGGATTAAAAATTACGGTTTTTGAGTGTACTATGTGCAATTGGTATGCCCTATCTCCCCATACTTTATTCCTTGTCGACCAAGTCATCATGATAAATGGGTCTCATGGTCTAGAGTCACTTAGTCTCTTTGACACTTCATTCTTTTTCTTTTTTTTCCTTATTCTTTTGTTTTGGTATTAAACATAGTTTTTGTACAGTCTTCATATATCACTTGTTGAATGTTATTGTGTACAAATTAATGATATATACATGCATTTATTTAGGGATTTAAGGCCCAAATGGAAGAATGAAGGTGATAAAATGGAGATTCATCACCGTCTGCCTTGATTCTCTCCCGACAAGAATCTCGACCAGAGCATCCTCGTTGACCATCTTCCTCAGAAAAATCTCTATACTCTGTCCTTTATATCCACCAACTATAAAGTGTCAGTCCTTGAAGATTGAGAAGCAGTGGAGGATGTGAATAGTAGAATCGATGGCAGAATTGAGCACCAACACAAAATCAAGCAAGCAAGCACATTGCACAGGATATTACCATGGAAACCCATTAAAGTGAAAAATACAACCTAAGTCTTCCGTATTCAGGAGTTCTGGTTAGCTGAGCCAACCAACTATTTTATTATAGCACGAGATATTTACACATATATCTCTACCGTTTACAAATATCTTTTTTACAACTTTGAATTCAAACACCAAAGTCGACATTACAGATGTAGCACTACGACAATGTCGAGGATAGACAAACTCTAACTGTCCTCTGACTTCCTTTGATGAGACAAACTCCAAGGATCCAAGAATTATCTGCAAACTTTTGGATCTAATAGTTAAAGTACATGTAGAAAGAGTTGTGAAAAGAAATACGGAAAAAAATCGCAATATTTGTATTAAAGATATTTGCATATAGTGTCAAAATATATGCAAAGGAAATAGTATCTCTAACAATAAGAACAAGTGAATAAAAATATATCAAAAGTATAATATCACCAGAGCTTTCAGATGCTAAAAGTGTTTTGACTACAGTCAGAGTAACTAGAAGAAGGGGAGGTGATCGGATGATGCTTCTTGATAGCTTTTCTCACGAAACCATCTTCAAAATTACTTTCACAAGAATATCTACGAACTAAACAAAACTGGAGAGAATATATATGAAAAATTTCTTAGAGAATTTTTTTATTTACTATGGACAACTTGAAAGAATTGTATGTCTTCCAATGTGATGGGTCTTTTATATAGGGATCCATGGAAATATAGCCATTGAAAATAAATATAGAAAGAAATCAAAAGGTTTTACATCATATGATTGATTGTGTATAAGAGGATCTCAAGTTGAATCGATCGTGTTTGAACGAGGTGGTTGATGAATCCATGATTCATTTCACATTTCATCTTAAAACCCTTAATAAATACATGTACATATGCATTAATAATAATCTTCTATCAAAATGACATTTCATAAATAAAAATGAATTTTTATGCATTAAAAATCCATAAAAAAAAAAGAAAATAAAAATAAAGAAAAGAAAACAAGGCAGGCGTTAAATATGTATATGGTGTACAGTATGACCCAAGAAATATGTAAATATAGTTGCAAAATATACTTATATAACATAACCCCTTAAACCAAGTCAGCATGACTTGGTCAACAAACAAGAAAGTAGGAGGAGACAAGGAAGGAAATACAAAAATTACTGACCTTGTACATTATACATTAATTGGCATTTATTTATTACGTATACACAAACTTCACATAATTTTAATTAATTCATATGTACAAATTTTTAAGCAATTTCCTCACAAATGTGTTTCATAAAAATGTTATAAAAAATATAAAATTATATGATAAATTTTCAACCTGTAAATATGCCAAGAAATATGAGTTGCAAATTATCATATTCCCAACTTCCAAATCTCATAACTTCGTCATACGAGATCCAATTTTATTCTACTGCCTTTAGAGTTTGAGTTAATAAAATTCTCTAATTAATGAATGTAATTTCATCAAAAGCGGAGTCCTGTTACAAAACATTGGTTTTTGGACCTGATGACAACCGGGTTTCTTGTTATTTATTTTATTCTTTACATATCATTTATAGTACACCATATTAGAACTTTTTTATTATTTCTTGATCTTGTAGTTAATTTATAAAATAAAAATAAAATAAATCCCTTATTAATATTTTAAATACTTATTAATATTTAAAATAAAGGAAATCTCTATAAAAATACACAAAATTGAATTGTATTGTATATACATGTATTTATTACACAATATAAAAATAATTTAGTAAAATCTATAAAAATTCACAATTCTATTTTATTATTATATAAATTAATAAATATAAAAATGATGTCTTATTTATTAAAATTTTGAATTAAAAATGTATGCGCTATTTGTCAAGTATATTATATATATTATTAATATTGTATTAATATATCTTAAAATATACATTATTTATATATGTAAAATATACTAGAATTTAGACAAATTAGTTGTCTATATTTTTCATTTTCATATATATATATATAATAGCTTTATTTATTATTTAATACATAATCTATAAGGTAATTATATTCTTGATTTATGCGGTGCTGACACTTGTCAGCACCACAAGTCATCTTCTTCAAGAACTCCAGTCGTTATGTTGTTGCAACGCCTGACCTTCACCGTTTTACCCAGCCATCGATTCATCATCTAACTTCGATCTAAACCCTTCATCCTCTACCTTGATCTACCCTCTTCAACGCCCAAATTTCACTTCAACCTAACCTCCTTTCATATCATCCATTTAAAGCCCTCAAATGGGCACATCCAAACTAACTACCTCCATCTCAGAACAACCTGACCGAACCTCCTATTTTCTAGCCTCAGTTCAACCTCCTCGAGTGGCAGACGATGTTGGCCTCAAACCTGTAGTTAAATGCATGTATATAGCATTAATTTGTACAAATTAACAATCATTTATTGGTCTATAAATATTATATAAAGCATTGTATTTAATATCAAAATAAAAGAATAAAAAAGAAAAAGAGGGAAGTGTCAAAGACACTGAATGACCCTAAACCCCGAGACCCAGTCATCATGATGACTTGGTCAATAAGGAATAAAGTAGGAGGAGATAATGGCCCATAAATGCACTAAAAACCTACTTTTAATTCTTCAATAAATCTTTTTTGGGATCCATTTTATTATCTTATATTTATACTCAAATCAATAAACTTTTAACAGAAACTTGTACATAAAAGTATAAAGAAAAATACAAAGTTTATTTCGCTAAAAAATAATGCACAGTGTGCCCAGGACAAACAGAATAAAAAGTTGCGAAGAAAACTTCCCGGACCTTTATCTTCTCCACACAATCTCAAAATTCATCGAGCTTACCTTTATTGTTCATAAAATTAAATTATCTATGTAATGATGGGTTTCATTCAATTTGCAGTTAAGATGCAAAAGTTAGGTTTTAGGCCATCATTGTGCAATATACATGTATATAATATTCAATATATTTATTCTATATATATTTAGGTTTCTTCTATTTTTAAATTTAAAAATATTATTTAAAATACATTTACATAATAAAATTTAATAAAAAATATTAAAATTCATAAAAATAAATAAGTATTCCTGAATACATAGGTAAAATATACATGTAAGTGCATATATAATACATATTTATAATTATTTAAGTATACAATTAAACCCATAAAAATATAATATATATATATATGAATTTATATAACTTATAAATATATAAATTATGCCTATAAAATAATAAAATCTAAAAAATAAATTAAAAATAAAATACATAATATTCAGGTCAATATAACTATAAGTGTGCATGTAAAAATTGACACCTAATAAATTAACTCAAAACAAATAAATAAAAATCATAATAAATTACTGCTAAAATCATAAACATTTTTGTGTTTTGAGTTTTATTTAATTGAATCGCTTATTATTTTATTTTTACTTATTTATTCTTTTATCCTGTTATGTCTTCAAACGGCCTCCTACTCTTGTAGATGTGTCAGATTTGTTGACCCTCTTGTTTTCCTCAATTTTTCCCCATCGATCTTTACACCAAACTAGTTCGATTCTTTCATATATTTTATGCATCAATCAATGTTCTTTCACACCACCATATCTCCTCGATCGATGGGGCTCTGCATCGAGTTGCATCCTTGATCAAAGACCCCATGTACATAAACCCCTCGCCGGACCTCATTTGAATTTTGATCGCGTTCTAACATATAAATCCCCAAATTTTATCATGCACGAGCTTGTTGATGACAGCAACGACTTCGCAGGAGTCTGGTGTGGAGGAAGAGGAACCGAGGCGGTGATCCGAGGTCGTCGTAGTAGCTCAAGAGGAGTTCCACCTTGGCTCCCTATTCTACAGATAGAGCCCTGGTTTTTTCTATCCTTTTCATTCCTAGCATTAGAAATAGCACAGTTTAGGTTTTAGTTTTGTGTAATTTCTTCTTCTATTTCGTAAATTTCAAAGAACGAAGTTCGTCGGAGCTCGATCTCCAACCATTATTTCTCGTCATCATAACCCTGTTCCAACACCCCTGATAGCCACATCTCCCTCCCATATCATTTCTCTACATCACACACACATACATTCCCTCTGATCGAGCCCCAATCAAAAGATCAGGTCTCCCTCTTCCGCCATCTGTCGAAGACCTCCGTCGCACCTCATCTTCGCCCATTTCGCATTAAATCAAGCCTCAAACATTAGCCTCTTTGTTTCCGAGCTAACACTGCAGATTCCAGATCTTGAAGACCTCTTATGGGTCAATTTCTGCTAAATCAAAGGTTCCCAGCAGTTCCACCTTCCTCGACCATCCAAGATCCCATCGATGGTCGATGGGTCCCTGACTCTTCTGAGTTGCCCGACCGATGTAGATCACCTCCAGCCTTCTTTTATGCCACTTGGGAATCGCTCCAGCAGTTGGAGTCGACCAGGAGGTTGGATCGAAGTTCACCAAACCAGGTGTTCTTCCATGTTCTTCCTGGTGGGCTCCTAGCCGTTCCGTTGAGTCTTATCTATAGTTGTTACGGTCGACGTCGGATCGAGGAGCCATCAGCCATCAGATCCCCTCCAGAGATCTAATCCTAGTGCTTCATCGACGAACTGGCATCGCGTGTCCAGGTGCCAATGCGTGGAAAGTGGGAGAGCCTCAATCATCGATCAATGCCTCAAGGGGTATTTTATGCCGCCACCCCTCCATTTTTTATTTGTGTTTTGGTCCTTAAATATTTGTATACAGTTCAAATAGTTTTGTAATATTTACATAAACACAATCACACTTATTTTATTTACTTGTAGATCATGTCCACATCACCTCACATGCACCAATACGTGAGGGGGCGTGACATTTTGTAGAGGACCCCCTACGTGTTTTGTTATTACTCAATCTAGGGATTTTGTATTCTAGTATTAAAATTTTGAGAAAAAAATGCAAGTGAACCTTGTACCTTTTTGTTATTACAAGTATACCCTTGCAAAGCATATTTAATTGAAAATTTCTAGGATTTATGCACATATGCCCTTGGACATTAAAAATGTGTTCTGGAATGCATCTAATGTTTGTTTAAATTACATTTAGGTCCATGTTAGAGCAATTAAGTTTATATCTTGTATTTGCATTATTAAAAATAGCATTTTACATATAAAATGAATAAGAAAACTATTTTAAGTGCTTGGACCCATATTAAATAACATATATTTTTTGTGAGGCAATTACAAGTGTTTTCCTATTTTAAAAATAAAAATAATACATTTTTCTTATTTTTGCATTTAAAAATACATAAAAATATATAAAAATGTTTTCAAAAAAATCCCAAAAAAACAAAGTATATTTATTATTGTATTTTGCGACTCCATACCAAAAATCACTAAAAACTACATAAAAATTCTAAAAATCGAAAACCAAAAAGACCTTATGAAAATTACTAAAAATTGATTAAAAACCAAAAATATTAGTTTCTATTTCTGAATTTTATTTATATTATCTATTATATTTAAAAATAGTTTTGGAAAATTTTGAGTTATTATCTATTTTTAAATTTCCAAACAATCTGACCTATTATTATTAGCTACTATTTTGACATTTTTATTCAGTTAAAAATAAAAAATAGAAAAAAATATAAGAAAAAAATCCAAAAACAAAGAAAAAAATAAAAAGACAAAAATATTTTATTTTTCGATTTTTGACTATATATAGCTATTTATAAATAGAATACAATCTATATAGTTTATATATATATTATTATGAATTACCTATAATTATTATTAGTATTTATAAATTCCTATAAATATTTAAAAACCTTTAAGAAATAAAAGAAATATACTTAAGGGTATTTTTCTATTTTTTCTATATAATATATATCATATATAGATATTATATTATCCATATTATCTATATATACTTATATATATACATTTATATATTAAAAAGAAAACTAAAAAGTAACAAATATTAAAAAAATATTAATTAAAAATCTAATATATATAATATTAAAAATCCACAAAAAAATAAAAAGCATATAAGACACAGAAAAAATATTTGTTGAATTTCTTTTGATTGTCAATTTTTGTGGCTATCCATGTTTCATCTTTGTGATTCGACCCCTACATTTGCGTAATATACATACTATTTTGTAGGGTATAATAAATTTTAGCTCACCTCATTCATTGTTTGACCATTAATGCGAGTTAATTGTTGATGCACTAGATTGTGGATACATGAGAGCCGAGAGAGCGGTCGACAACGATTACCGAACTTGACTTATCGGACACCGCAGACCCTCCAAGACCGAACATTAGAATCCCTATGTGATCTTTGTGTCCATCAGTCGTCAATCTTTGAAAAAAAATCATGAATGCATCTCTTGTAGAATCCAACATGCCCTAAGAAAGATCTCACTAGCTTGACGTTGGTTGGCGGATTGGGTTTCTTGATCACATCCACCTTGGCATGGTCAACCTCCATTCCGTTCTTGGAGATGGCGTACCCGAACACAATACTTCATTGCAATGAAATGGCTTTTCTCCCATGAGAGTACCAAATTCACCTATTTACGCCTCTTGTGGACTCGGTCCAAGTGCGCTAAACATGTATCAAAGGAAGCACCATGAACCGAAAAGTCATCCATGAAAACCTCTAGGAAATCTCCCACCATCTCAGCAAATACGGTGATCATGCATCGTTGAAATGTGCCCAGGGTATTGCAGAGCCCGAATGACATGCGCCTAAATGTGTAAGTGTCGAATGGACATGTGAATGCGGTCTTTTCCTGATCTTCAGGAGCGATGTCTACTTGATTGTAGCCTGAGTACCCATCAAGAAAACAAAAGAATGCTTTCCTTGCTAGTCTCTTTAAAATCCGATCAATGAATGGCAAGGGAAAGTGGTCTTTCTTAGTCGTGGCAATTAGGCACCTGTAGTCGACACAGATGCATCACGACGTAGGTACTCATGTTACGATCTCTACCCATTCCTCGTTGGTGACCATCTGAATTCCTGACTTCTTCAGGACAACATGGAGTGGGGCCACCATTTAGAATCAGAAATGGGGTATATAAATCGTGCTTTACACCACTTCTTAGTCTCGTCTTTAACTACTTCCTGCATATTTGGGTTAAGTCTCCTCTGGAATTCACAGGAAGGTCTCACATTATCCTCAACGTAAATGCGGTATGATCAGAGAGCGAGGTTAATCCCCACGATATCGGACACTATCCAGCCAATCGCTCTATGGTTCCACTCTAAGAAATCTAAAAGCCTAGACTCTTGTTCTAAGGTAAGGTCAACACTGATGATCATATGATATCTCTTCTTGGATCCCGCAAGAAAGGCATACTTCAGTATAGGAGGGAGCGGCTTCAGCGATTACAATATCGTGTCATCACAATAGCTCTTTAGTTGCCCTGCCCCTGTCATTGATAAAGTAAACCAGTTGATATCAACATAAGCTGCTAAGATGTGGTATTGTTCTCATTATAAGTTGTGTCAGCTGGAAACAAACCAGTGTAGTATGTGACTTCATCGATCCCGACCATCTGCTCTCGGTTACATGTGGGAATAATTGTCAATCTCCTTTTCTTTTTGGAGGTGCTTGGGAATTTCCCTCCTCATCCTCAAGGAGTAGGAGCTTTGATTATATTGTCAAATAAGATTGAATGAATGTATGATATCGTGGTGATGGGTAGTGGAGTAGTGCTGCCAAGGGAGGAGCTTGCACCATTGGAGCCTCAGGTAGAAGCCTAGATGGCCGCGATCCCAACTGTTACTGTAGCTGCGATGGTTGGGGGACTTGTTGCTTGGCACACCGAGGTACTAATCTGACGGTGTTTAACTTGGCACTTGCGTGCTTTAGCCCAGTGCTCGAGCGCGGGGCAAGTAGTCATAGTTGGTCCGCTAGTGTTTTGCTTGTCACTTAGAGTTAACACTCGTGTACAGACTGATGTAGGCTACATTGGTCGGTATTGCGAGTGGGGGCGCTAAGAGTGGAGTTTCGGGAAATGTGGTTAATGAAGTTGGGAATGAGATATAATTCTCCTGGGCATAAGGAGGATTGGGTTAGTCACGATGATCCGTGGATGGAATCTTAATTATGAACCAGAATTACAATTGTGAAGTAGGGCTAAATGGACGTGTTGGGAGCTTAATTAGGATGCATTGCACCCCTTTGCATGCCTACGGAGGCACCCCAACCCTGAGGCTTTCTTTCTGACTTAGAGTCAGTGTGAGGCCTCATCTAGATCAAGACCACAAACTATCCACGAAGCTTGGTTACTCATATCCATATCAAATAATAATAATTAACATGTAATTCTGTGTGAGATTAGTTTATCCAGTTGTTTCTTTTGCACACTTTTTATATGCATACATGTATATTTTTGTGAACACGGATGGAAAAGTCAATGTAATGATGGGCATGTTATGAATGGGAAGAAATTTTAATTTCCAATATTTGTGTTATTTTCTCCTGCTTATATGTATATCATGTGTTTTGAATGTGGAATGTATGTGAGTGGAAATCTGTTTGTCGAGTACATGGATCTTAGGGGGACGATCGTCACACCCACCACCAACTATGTTGTATGGGAGTCGTATCTCCAAAGAAACGTGGTAATTCTGTCAAAACCATATCCGACTCATCATCTATGTCCCTTGACCGTTCCAAAGGGGGTGGAACTGACAGATCCAAAGGGATGTCTGAGTCGTCAAG
This sequence comes from Ottelia alismoides, assembly GCA_037367405.1. NCBI lineage: Eukaryota > Viridiplantae > Streptophyta > Magnoliopsida > Alismatales > Hydrocharitaceae > Ottelia > Ottelia alismoides. The sequence continues at coordinate 322,217 of JAZKJV010001569.1, forward strand.
AGAATAGGGGGATGCATCTCTCAAGAAATCAGGCAACACCTGGCAAACTGCATCGTGCACTAACTCCTCTCAAGACAAGAGGATCTCGCTCCGCCCTACTGGGGTATGTAGCCAAATCCCAACATTATCGATCATCTTACAATCTGCCTCTGAAGATGAGTACTCTGTGGTGGTTTCTGAATCAGGTCGCTGCTACTTTGTTTGCTTCATCTCTAAATTCACTTCTTTGCCTGAAGAACAGAACTTCGTCATTATTATCTAATAATCAAATGCTACACCGATGGTCCTTATAAATGGTTGTCCAAGAATGATATGAGACTCTCTCCAATGATTAAGGATTTCCATGTCAAGGGCCGTGAAGTCCACATTGTAGTCTTGTCCCTCAATCGAGATAATTGCATTCTTCACTTCTCCCTTATGTATCTTCATTAATTTATCTGCGAATTGAAGTAATGCTCGTGATTCCCGAAGTGATCCTAACTCCAATTTCTCATAATGTGCTAAGGGCAGAAGGTTGATAAAAGAATTATTCTCTAGGAGAGTGTGTACAAACGCAATGCCATTGATATGACTCTCCACATAGTGAGCACTCATGTCTCTATTTTTCCTTGGTAATTTCCAATTCTTGAGACAATAGGTAGTGGCTACTAACAAGATACGAGTCTTCACATATTGATCTGATTTCTTCCTGATAGCCCTAGTATGTGTGCATCTCGCCTTTAGGTACTTTTGAAATGCAGGATTGTTAGCTATACAATCCTCCAATGGCACTTTAACCATGGAGTTTTCCGTACAAAATTGTACCATGTATGTGTCATCTTTTTGAATTTTTTTGATGCGCTTTCCTACCGTAAGAGCACGGGGGAAAGTGATAGAGGCAAGTGAAACAGAATGAGAGTATGAATCAAAAACATCATTCATTGCATAATGAGAAACAAACTTCTTTAAATATGAATTGTTTTTACATAACTTGGAATCAGAAATAAAACCATGTACAACAGATTGTGGAATAGATGATGCCAGTGAGTTCTTCACAATTGGAGGTGCAAGGTCCTGCATAGACTTCGAAGTGTTTCCAAGTTGTTGTGATCCATATGTCCTCCTATTCCTCTCCGTCTCCTGAGTAGGTAACCTCGTCTGCTGCTGAGAGGTCTGCTGAATGTGATGCCTCTCCTCCTCGTCCTTTAAAGACTCATCAGGTTAGGCTCTAGAGGTGATCCTCCTTATGTCCCTTGCACGGTCAGGTGCGGCCACAGTCCTTCCGCTCCTGAGTGACATGTGATAAATATCATCACAAGAAAGAAACTCATGCTCAAATCTAAGAGTGCTCGAGTAGTATACATGACCCATGTGTTGTTGTGATTAAGACTTGTTCAGGCTATTGGGGTTAGGTTGAACTTGGGCGGGAATGGAGGTACATGGAGTCATCTGTTCGTCCTGCCATTGGGACAAGCGGTTGATGTCCACCCGCAACGAAGATCATCGAGAATCTGGCACTGAAAGTCGGCGAGTGTTGAAGAAGAGGTAATCTGTTGAGAAGAGTGACATCACGACGATTGGCCTTGATGGCCCTGATATTGTTGCTGTTGTTGTTGGTATTGGGGATACTGCTAGTAATTCGGGCCCTACTGGCCTGACTGATATTGGATCTGGCAGTTGTACTGATGTTGTTGGTGATCCCTTTGTTGGGGCTGACGAGAACTATGGTTGTGTTGTGGGGGGTGTGTTGTAGAGATGAATGTGGTCTTGTAGAAGGTCGGGGGAGGCTGGTTAGACTATCGGTCCCCCATACTTCCATGTCGAGCTGAGTCCTGAGTGTACCATACACAGTTCACTTCCCACACTAGGGGAGGCTCCTCCTGTACTATCTTAGATGGTGGTGCCTGCTGCTAGAAGGATTGGGTATAAGAGTGGTCTTCTACCCATGGTTGGTATTGCCCTAACATCAGTTGCACATGTCACGGTGTACACGGAAAACGGGAGCAACAAGTGTAGTCGTGGCAGGTATCTTAATCTTAGATATTGATGAATCTCCATTTCATCACCTTTATTCTATCATTTTGGCCTTAAAAACCCCAGCAAATGCATGTAAATAGCCTCAATTTGTACACAATAGCATTCATTATTTATTGTATTAATTATACAAAAAATAAGGCTTTTAATGCCAAAATTATAGAATAAAGAGAAGAAAAGAAAAAAGAATAAAATATTGCAAATATTTTATGATCCTAACCCCGAGGCCAAGGCCATCATGGTATTGGTCGACCAGGAATAAAGTAGGGGAGATAAGGGCCAAGAGTACAATAAATACCTCATTTATTTATTCATCCATTTATGCATTTTTGACACCTATTTTGTATATAATTATTTATTCATCAAATAGAGAAACTTTGTACATGAAAGTTGCAGATAATAATGTGAATAAAATTACAAAATTGAGTTTGTACAAAAATGATACACAGTGTACATTTTATACCTAGAATAAAAAGCCAAAATCTCAACTTCACAGACCCATATCTTGCAAATAACTCAAAATCACCCAAACTCATCTCTAATTGTATATATCTTTCCAAGAACTATTTAATAAAATTGGTTTCATAATTTTTGGAGCTCATCTGTAAAAGATAAGTTTTTGGCCCTCATTGTATACAGTATTGATTAAAATATTCATTCTATTCATTATTTATTATTTCTATGAATTTATATTTTTAGAATTTTGTAAATAATGTATATAATACATGTACATATTGAAATTAAAAGAAAACCAAAAATAATTTGTAAAATAAAATACGTCTACAAGATACATAGACAAAATACCTATGTGAAGTATGTACATAAATAAAAAGGGGAAAACATTCTATAATTATTTTATTCTTTCATATTAAATATAATTCATTAAAAATACAAATCTAAAATAAAAACCAAGAAAATACATTAAATAAATAAAGTATATACATTATATAGGTAAAATACCTATAAGTATACCTACTTATATATGCACCTATTTATTTAAATATGTAAGTAAGCTCATAAAAATTAAATAAAAATATATTTATACTCACAAAAATAAGTTACAAATAAATAAAATAAGAAAATAAAATAATAAAATAAAAATACACAAAATAAAAATAAAAACACGTAAAAACACTTATAAATACATCATTAAAATAAACTCATAATAAAATACATTAAAAAAATAAATAAAAATCATAAATAAATACTACATTAATTAATAAATATTTTTTATTTTATAAGCAAAATTTAATTAATTCATTTATTATGTCTAATAATTGAGTCAAATTCGGGCTGACATGTACCAATTACAGCCCTGCCAATGTTGACCTCGGTCAACTCAGCCATCAGCCTCACCAGCCCGTCAAATCTGTCAGACATGGCGTTTTCTCCAAATTTTCCCAGATCGACCCGTCTCTCCAATGACATCGGTCCCTTCACGGAAATTACTCCCAAAGCAACCCTTATACACGCCCATAGCTTGTTTCCCCTGTATATAGCTTGGATTCCTTATTTTTGGCCGGTCAATAAGGGCTCCCATTATGTTCGAAAATAAATCAGCCTCTAGCCTGTCAGATCTGTCAAACCCCCCATCTTCTCCCATTTTTCCCGGGTGCCCCGTCCATCGATCGGCTTTGCTTCTTTCACAAGAAATGCTCCTGGTACATTGTACATACACGCCCCCATGTTAAATCTAATGTATATATCACTGATTCCTTATTATTTGCCAGTCAATAAGGGCACATACACATGTTTATAAATAAACCATCTTCCTCCTCCCAAATTTTTTGGCCATTTCCCTAGCCCTAGAGCTCCCCACCTTCGGCCAAGAGTGCATCCATGTGACAGATGGAGGTTCCCTGAAGGTTGTGGAAGCTCGCGGAGGAAGGAGATGCGCCCATGGCGGCGCTCCGGCAGTCGTCCTGCTCCCTGGAGTTTTTCCAGGTATAAGAGTTGCGCATTTATTTTTTAGGTAGATTTTTATTCTCGCATTTCATTTCTGTCGTTTATTATGCATTTAGATCATTAGAATAGCTGAGGTTAGCTAAATCGAAGTTCGCCGGAGCTTTGCTCCGGCGACTTCGCCACCTTGTTTCCGACTGTTTTTCCGACATCATTTCGCCTTCACTTCGATCCCCTCCGCATTCTACACCTCCAGACCACTCCCGTTCAACCAGATCTGCTCCAGATCTGCGAATCGGAGCCTCAACTCCGCCACTCGCTGGAGGCTTCGCCACCTCGCCCATTTCTTGTGCTAACAGCTTCAATTTTCGGTCGAGGGATCTCCCCTCGAGCCGCGTGAGTTCTTTCCTGCAGGTTAGGAGGAAAGGGGAGCTCCAGGAGACGCTTTCAGAGTTCATCTGAGGTACCTGGAGCCCCTCGACTTCTCCGACGTCGTGGTGGCGCTCCAGTGCCCCTCCGTCCGATTAGACACCTCCAGCAGCTAGAGCCACCTGTCAGGAAGCCAATGGGAGCCTCAGAAGCCTCGAAGGACGTCGGAGAAGCGAGCTTGAAGGCGGGAAAGTTCGGCCATCCCGGCCTTCTTCCCTGTTCTTCTACCTTGCCTCGCCGCCGTCAGATGAAGGAGGTCTCCCCAGGTCGAGCCTCAATCGTCGGATCTGCCCGTGCCTTAGCCATCGGATCACACCAGATGATCTAATCTCCACCGTGGATCCGCGAACCGTCATCGTCTCACCAGGAAGCGACGTGTGTCAAGTGAAGAATGCCCAGCCATTGGATCGCGCACCTTTTGGGGGTAATTTTCACATATAACCCCCGCCTTTTTTTATTAAGTATTTAATTTTGTAAATTAATTATAACGTTGTAAATAAATTGTGAATTTTGCTAAAGGACCCATGTACTTCCTTAAATTGCATTTTGGTCCTTCCGCACCTCACGTGCAGTCCCACGTGAGGTGCGTGAATTTTGCACTATAACCTTGGCGGTTTTTGTTAATTGTAAATTAGTTCAAAAAAATTAAAATAAATGTTTATTACTGTAGGTATTTTTGCACCGATGCCCCTGTTACTTATTTTATTTGCAAAAATACCCCCGCTAGGCTGTTTTATTTTTGTGTCTTTTATCTATTTATTAAAAATACCTATGAGGCTTCTAAAAATCCAGAAAAATTAGGATAGATGTTTCATGTGATGCCCTTGTACGCCCATATTTTATTTCACATTTTTGCATTTTTCCTAATAAGTAAAAATAAAAAAGAAGCCCTTTTTGTACTGTTTAAATTAAAAAATACAAAAAAAATAAAAAAATGTCTTTGAAAAATTCCAAAAAAATTATATATGGTATATTTATACATATATTGAGTCCAGAAATTGAAAAACCTTAAAAATATGAAAAAGAAAAATAAAAAAATCAGAAAGCTCCAAAATCTAACAAAAAAAATTAGAAAAATATTAAAAAGCAAAAAATATATATCTATATATATATATATATTTTAAGAATTTATGTCTATATATATCTATATACTATATTACTCCTCTCTCTCTCTTCTTATATATATATATATATCTCTTTATACATATCTTTATATATATATATAACTAAAAATATAAAAAGAAAATATAAAATATAAAAACAACATAAAAATTATAAAAACAAAAATATAAAAAATATAAAATCCAAAACCCACAGAAACAATAAATGGACATGAACAATGGATTGAATAAATGATACATCACATACATTCCCTTCGCCTCCCAGTGTTCGACCTCTACCTGTACTTACACCTATACACATTTACATGTAGAGTTATAATAAATTTTAACTCCACATTTTTGGATATTCATTGCATATATTTATTGTGGGTTAATTGTTGATCGATTTGGGGATTTTTTTTTTCGTCCGAGGTCAACTCAGCGACTGTCTCTCCGCCTTGTGGAAAGATACGACCTTGGCAGAACCCCTTTCATCAAATGGCGCCGTTGCCGGGGAGGCAACGGATTTCGTATGATTTTGTGTGGTTATTTGTTCATTTATTTAATTCTATGCTCATGTCCATGATTTATTTATTTGTTTGTTTTTTTATTATTTATTGAGATTATTGATTGACTGTTCTGACCCATCTCCTTTCTTTGTCTTTGATGCGAGGGACCGCCAAGCGAAGGAGGACCTCCTAGGAGGACCTATGCACCCAAGCAAGGTGGAGTTGGCTCTTTTATGCCAAGCCAACAGGAGAGAGCATCAAAGGGAGATGAAGGAGAATTTTTGAAGCCAGTCTATATTTTTATGCATTTTATTTTATTTTATTATGTATATTTATGTGAGAGAGTGACACCTGAATTTTGTAATAATACAGGACTCTCACAGGTACACTTCGACTCCCGAGGTCCAGTGCCCGAGGGATTGTTCCCTTGGGGGCCTCGATGATTTTGACGCTTTTTTTTCTTTATTTTATTTTATTTTGTGTGAATGAGCCTTGGCTTAGGAGTTGCTTGCTCGTAGAGTTAGGTCCAAACACCCTAATTGATTTGCATGTACCTATAGTTCGCTTTGGACCTAAATCAAACTCTAAACAGCCGTTCATTTGTCTCTTAGCCTTTGTGCCACAGCGAGCCCCGCAAAGCGCTTTCTCCTAAACTCAAGTGTGCTGAGCAGAGGAGGGGTGAGCCAAGACCGGACTTTTTGAGGCTAAAGATGAATGAGCGACTTGTGGTGCTTCACGATAATAGCAATTTCTGAACCTAGGGCGATTTCTTCGGCTTGCATTTGCATATAGCATAGGTTTCAAATTCTGTTTTGCATCCCGCATGGAGAGAGCTGGGAGGCACTGTAAGTCTTATTACTTAGCATGCATCATCGATTTCTAACTTGCATGGCTTTTCCGATCTTCTCCCTCTGTTTTGCCAACCTAGGATGCTAAATGGAAATTGGAACCTCGATAGGCACGTGCATTGAAAATACCCAAAAAAAGTGATAACTTATATAAAATCGGGATTGTTAACTCTATTGGACCTAAAAATAAAACATAATGGACTTCCTTGTCTTGGGGAGAGCAACCCTCTCATTGTATGCGTTTTAATTGCTCACGTACACACTAAGGAGTAGAGCCCAAATCCCATCAAGCCTCCTAAGTGATTGTATAATTTTTGTGGTTCTCACCTAACTCTAAAATCGAAAAGATAAATGACCTTCACCTGATGGTCTTCATTGTGTTGAGTAGGTGAATTGGGGGTTTGCCTTGTGTCTTGATTGTGACTTGGAGTCCATTGTGTTTTTCATTCATTACTAGAGTAGTCGGTCCCGCCCGTGTGAGTCATGCATTTTTTCATCTTTGAGTCTCTCTCTATCTCTCGTATACATATATCTCTTCATTTTACATCGAGTCATGATATTGGCGCTTGAGCTCAATCATTTCTTCGCCAAAGTCCTTCGTTTCCCGCTTCTTCACCATCTTCTTCGTATCCACCGTACCATCTTCTCTGGTTCGGGGAGAGCACTCTCTTCGGACCCACCATTTTGACGGTGTTCCCGCCTTGTGGGGAACACCCAATTTTGTCTATGTCTCGATCTTCTCGCCCGCCCTCCTCGTACCCTCTGTATCACTCTTCTAACACCCACTATATTGGCACGCCCGCTCAATCAGCTTCTCCACCCCATTGTGTACCCTTCTTACCCATCTTCCTCGTATACCCTGTATCATCTCTCCCTTTACCAGGGAATGCTGTGCATATTGATGAAGCCCGCATCGAGGACTATTTATACAGATTATTGGTGTAGGCCGGGCCCATGATGTTGAGGTTGCTGAGATCGATTTGATGGATTTGTCTTTGATACATGCATATGGCCTTCTTGAGGATTTTTGCTGATGCATAGAGCATAGGTGTGGGGCATTATTGACGAATTTTAGTTCTCGCACAACGGATTGGGGATGTGATGTAATGCAATGATTCGATGAAGATTTCATGAGTATTGATTGGTCTATCTATCTTGAGGTTCCAACCATCTTGATTTTTGAGGATTGACTGATTACTTTACTTTGGACTTTTTGATAAAGGTGTGCGGATCCTACATGATCTCTCATCTTCCTGATTGACCCATCCTTGATCTCCTGACTCTCTAATCCACCATGGCACTTAGAGGGTTCCTGACTATTTTTCGTGCTATACAGCTGATTGGATTGACCCGAGGGATGTTTGGTGAATGACATGATTATTTGCTCCCTTGCATGATCTTATGCCCTCCAAATGATTGAAGGATTGAATGCTTTTGAGGACCTGAGATGACTTGCCTAGACCTACATTGATATAGCTTGCATTCCTCCCCGAGGACTATCTGCGGGAGAATGCGACAATTTCTAGGACTATGGTTTCATCCACTGCTTGGGCCGCTATTGTGATGGGACCCGGAACCAAGTCAGATGATATGCTTGATTGGCTTCCATCCTGCTTACCCGACTTGTCGGAACATGAGGCCAACTGACAGATTGCTCTCCTTGACGGTCCTCGCAAGGACGAGCCTTGATATTGCAATTATTCATTGCCTAGCTCATAGCTCTCCGAGGGTTATCTGCGAGAAGCTATGACACATTATAGCTATGATGGTCTCCTCTGCTGGTAGGCTGTCTGCCGCCTACCATGAACATATTCTCTGTGGATCCGTCTGATGGATCTGGCTCCTTTGAGCCTTCTCTCTCCTTGACGTCCCTCGCAAGGATGAGATGTACTCTGATTATTCACTATGTAGCTCATATCACTTCCCGAGGACTATCTGCGGAAGGATGTGATACTATCTTTACGATCTGATTGGTCTCTTTTGTTGGTAGCCGATTTGTCGACTACTGAGACCACTATGTGGGTCCGTCTGATGGATCCGGCTCCTTCGAGCCCATCTCTCTCCTTGACGACCCTCGCAAGGTAGAGACACATTCTGACTATTCCCTGCCTAGATTGCAGTACTCTCCGAGGACTATCTACGGGAGACTGTGACACTCTCTTTACGCTCGGTTCCCACTGCTGACTGTGTCTCCGATCTGCGGAGCACGGAATCGAGTCGTCTGATATACTTGATTTTTGGTCTCGTCTTGAGTTGCCTACCCGATCTGTGGATCATGGGACCCATCTGATTATACTCCTTTGAGTCTGCTCTCCTTGACGGTCCTCGCTAGGTTGAGCTCCTGATATCTGTTATTTTCATGCCTATTTGGCAGCACGTTCCCCGAGGGTTGTCTGCGGGACGCTGCCACATTCTGTAGACATTTTGGTCTCTTCTGCTGGTAGCCGATATGTCGCCTACCGAGACCGTACCTGATGATCCGTCTGATGGATCAGGCTACTTTGAGCCCGCTCTCCTTGACGACTCTCGCAAGGGTGAGCTTCTATTCTGATTATTCATTGACTAGCATGCACTACTCCCCGAGGGTTATCTGCGGGAGAGTACATCATTTTGTAGGCACTCGGCTTCATCTCTGGTGTCTCCCAGTTGGTGGAGCACGAAGCCAGGTCTTCTGACTTGTGTACTCGGTCTCCTCCCTGGTTGTGTCTCCTGTCTATTGGAGCACGGAGCCGAGTCTTCTGATTATTCTCTGATTCTGCTTACCTTGAGGACCCTCGCAAGAGTGAGCCATATATTGTGTTGTTCGGTGTCTTCTTGTGACTTTCAGATTATATCACCACCGTGCATCACACAGTCTCATATGCCTTATTTCCGATCTATCTGAGACCATGATTGACTAGGAGGAGTCTGTACTGCTCTTTCTTCCTCCCGGTCTTCCGGATCGGCTCTGTTTCCTCATGTTGACCATATGAGCCGACTGACTGCTTCATGCTACTGGACCAGATATCTAACTTTTCGACCTGTTGTCCCCGGTAGCTGACACCCACTTGGTTGCAGATTCGGGTGTCTTTTCACCTTCTGACTGCGTCCTCGTTCTTACAGGGGGACAACGATGAGAGCACGGTAGTCGCTTACCAGATACCGTCTTGTACTTCACTAGTTTTTTTCACCGCTTGTATATATGTGTGCCTTTTTCATTCTTTCTCCCGTATGTTTTAGTGTACCCCAGATCTATCGCCATATCTTTGTGTCTACACTTAGGACGTACTTGATCCTAAGTATAGGGGGGTACACACCGCGTTGTTCTTTCGTCGTTCAGTTTTGTCACTCTTGTTGTTGCCTATACTTAGGGATATCTCACCCTAAGTATAGGGGGAGTGATGCGTATATTCTCCACGATCTTTTCATCTATCTGTATATATCTATATTTTCTTCTTTTCTTCTTTTCTTCTTTTCCTTTTCTATCTTCTGTATCTAAATAAAAGGTGTCGCCCCTTTGTGTCAGTTTTCTGTACTTAGGGCGTACTTTGTCCTAAGTATAGGGGGGGTGCACCCCTGATTTGTTCATCTGTTTATTACCACCCTTGACCCTCCCTGCTTTGTGTACAGTCTGCTATACTTAGGATTACTTGATCCTAAGTATAGGGGGGACAGTCAACTTCTATTTCCTTTGACTCTTTTTCTTATTCTCTAGACTTGTCTATACTCAGTACGAGTTATGTCTTCTCTTTTCTTTTCGATCTATGAGGACATAGCTCAAGCTAAGTATAGGGGGGCGTATATACTATGTATATACTTTAGCCATAACTCGTACTCTCGTATTTTACTAATAAATATGGCTAATAATTCTTTAAATTCGTTAAAAAGCCCTTAATAAAAAGATGTGATTATTCCTCAAATTCTTTTTGTATATACTGATTAATAAATCAGGTGAAAATATTTTTTTTGCAAAATGTTTGAAAAATAGTTTGAAAATCTTTGTGAACATTTATTGAAAACTATTTTGAAAACGTTTTGTTACATGTTTTCAACCTGTGTAAAAATGTGTGGTTTGTAAAATTTATTTTCTTTGTGTGAAATAAAATGTTTGAAAAATGATTTGCAAATGGTTTGAAAAATGGTTGTAAAAATATTTTGAAAATCTATATATACTATTTTGAAAAACCTTTGCAAAATGATTTTCAAATGTGTGTACTTGTTTGTAAAAATGTTTGTAAAAATTATTTTGGACTATAGTTTTCAACAATTGCTTGAAAAAATTGTGTCAAATAAGTTTGAGGAATAGTTACATATAATAAATAAATAAGATAATATATATATATATATATTATTATAAATAAAAATAAAAAATAAGCACAATTCTTTAATAAGTGTACATATATACCTATAAATAAAAACTAAATTGTAAATTCTTAATTCTTGTAAAATAAAGCGGTACACCTGTGTAAATAGTTGTATATATTTTCTACTTTGAGTGCCAAAATTATTTTATTTGCAAAAATTCTTTGTGTAAAAATTCTTCTCTTTGTTTTCAAATTCTTTGAAAAATTGCATTATTCTTTGCATATTTGTAAATAGCATTTGCATTGCATTCATCTTCTTTGATTGAGCTTGATAATTGAACTAGTCCAATAAAGTCGAAGATTGGAGCTTGGTGGGACCTTACTGCACCTAACTGCACTGGAACCTTGTGGGAACTAGGTTTAAGGTACTTCATGTCTATGCAGACTTAATTCTTTGAGAAATCAGGGTTGGGTTCAAGTCACCTCAACTGACTAACTAGAGCTTTTCGAGACACACGTATGACTCTTGTCGGACGTGACCTAACTTGGACACTTGCACCTTTCACTTGGCTCAACTCAGTTGGAGTGGTGAGGGGGTTGGATTTGCCAGTCTGAGACGCACACGGGTGGAAACATTCGTCCTCATCTAGGGAGGGAAGTGCACCCCAACCTGGTCAAGTAGCCATGAGGTCTAAAGACAGAAGAGTGTGGGTTGCAATAATGCTTCTAAAGAGGGATAGTCTTCTGGCTCAAGAGGAAAAAGTCCTTATGTAAATGCTGTTGTAAATAATATGTTGAAAAAAAAAGAAAAAAAACTCCAAAAAAGTGGACAGGCTTGTAAATAAAAATAAAAGTGCCTGTCGGAGTATGTATATATGTTGTATAGAAAATAAGCAAGCTTGAGCATCAAAGTTATACCATGTGAGCCTGCAGCTGGATGACTTGACTACACTGGTCTTGCATCCCAGGATAGGTAGCTACACTGGCTACCGTCCATTCTTTTCTTTACCTCCTCCTCTTGAGTTGGATGCCACTTGAACTTAGAAGGGAATACCCCGCTCCTCGAGGAAAGAGCTGTTGGATTAGGGAATCATTGGGTTGTCATTCTGGAGAAGTCAGTCTCTTTATCATTTCAGTTGGGGAGAGCCACCATCACTTACACGTACAAGTTAGCTTCATAGTCATAAGGGTTTGTGTATGATGTAGGCTAGTTCTGACCTGGCTATTGAGGTGATTTGAACCAAGTTCTGTGACTCTCGAAGGCTGTTGCGTTTTAAATTTGGTTCTCGACCAGGTTCCACACACATTTTTCACACCAAGGTCTAACATGAGCTCCAAACTTTGATTTTGTACAGATAAGTTTAATAATCATGACCAATTCAATTTATTCTTTAAATTCTTTATTTTTGCCTTTTCTTTTCTTCTTATTCTTTGTTCTTTTTGTACTTATTGCATAAGTATTTGCTAGGGACTAGCAAAGGCAAGTATAGGGGGGTGATGAATCTTCATTTCATCACCTTTATTCTATCATTTTGGCCTTAAAAACCCCAGCAAATGCATGTAAATAGCCTCAATTTGTACACAATAGCATTCATTATTTATTGTATTAATTATACAGAAAATAAGGTTTTTAATGCCAAAATTATAGAATAAAGAGAAGAAAAGAAAAAGGAATAAAATATTGCAAATATTTTATGACCCTAACCCCGAGACCAAGGCCAGCATGGTATTGGTCGACCAGGAATAAAGTAGGGGGAGAAAAGGGCCAAGAGTACAATAAATACCTCATTTATTTATTCATCCATTTATGCATTTTGACACCTATTTTGTATATAATTATTTATTCATCAAATGGAGAAACTTTGTACATGAAAGTTGTAGATAATAATGTGAATAAAATTACAAAATTGAGTTTGTACAAAAATGACACACAGTGTACATTTTATACCTAGAATAAAAAGTCAAAATCTCAACTTCACAGACCCATATCTTGCAAATAACTCAAAATCACCCAAACTCACCTCTAATTGTATATATCTTTCCAAGAACTATTTGATAAAATTGGTTTCATAATTTTTGGAGCTCATCTGTAAAAGATAAGTTTTTGGCCCTCATTGTATACAGTATTGATTAAAATATTCATTCTATTCATTATTTATTATTTCTATGAATTTATAGTTTTAGAATTATGTAAATAATGTATATAATACATGTACATATTGAAATTAAAAGAAAACCAAAAATAATTTGTAAAATAAAATAAGTCTACAAGATACATAGACAAAATACCTATGTGAAGTATGTACATAAATAAAAAGGGGAAAACATTCTTTAATTATTTTATTCTTTCATATTAAATATAATTCATTAAAAATACAAATCTAAAATAAAAACCAAGAAAATACATTAAATAAATAAAGTATATACATTATATAGGTAAAATACCTATAAGTATACCTACTTATATATGCACCTATTTATTTAAATATGTAAGTAAGCTCATAAAAATTAAATAAAAATATATTTATACTCACAAAAATAAGTTACAAGTAAATAAAATAAGAAAATAAAATAATAAAATAAAAATACACAAAATAAAAATAAATACACGTAAAAACACTTATAAATACATCATTAAAATAAACTCATAATAAAATACATTAAAAAAATAAATAAAAATCATAAATAAATACTACAATTATTAATAAATATTTTTTAGTTTATAAGCAAAATTTAATTAATTCATTTATTATGTCTAATAATTGAGTCAAATTCGGGCTGACATGGACCAATCACAGCCCTGCCAATGTTGACCTCGGTCAACTCAACCATTAGCCTCACCAGCCCGTCAAATCTGTCAGACATGGCGTTTTCTCCAAATTTTCCCAATCGACCCGTCTCTCCAATGACATCGGTCCCTTCACGGAAATTACTCCCAAAGCAACCCTTATACACGCCCATAGCTTGTTTCCCCTGTATATAGCTTGGATTCCTTATTTTTGGTCGTGCAATAAGGGCTCCCATTATGTTCGAAAATAAATCAGCCTCCAGCCTGTCAGATCTGTCAAACCCCCCATCTTCTCCCATTTTTCCCGGGTGCCCCGTCCATTGATCGCCTTTGCTTCCTTCACAAGAAATGCTCCTGGTACATTGTACATACACGCCCCCATGTTAAATCTAATGTATATATCACCGATTCCTTATTATTTGCCAGTCAATAAGAACACATACACATGTTTATAAATAAACCATCTTCCTCCTCCAAAATTTTTTGGCCATTTCCCTAGCCCTAGAGCTCCCCACCTTCGTCCAAGAGTGCATCTAGGTGACAGATGGAGGTTCCCTGAAGGTTGTGGAAGCTCGCGGAGGAAGGAGATGCGCCCATGGCGGCGCTCCGGCAGTCGTCCTGCTCCCTGGAGTTTTCCCAGGTATAAGAGCTGCGCATTTATTTTCTTAGGTAGATTTTTATTCTCGCATTTCATTCATGTCGTTTATTATGCATTTAGATCATTAGAATAGCTGAGGTTAGCTAAATCGAAGTTCGCCGGAGCTTTGCTCCGGCAACTTCGCCACCTTGTTTCCGATTGTTTTTCCGACACCATTTCGCCTTCACTTCGATCCCCTCCGCATTCTACACCTCCAGACCACTCCCGTTCAACCAGATCTGCTCCAGATCTGCGAATCGGAGCCTCAACTCCGCCGCTCACCGGAGGCTTCGCCACCTCGCCCATTTCTTGTGCTAACAGCTTCAATTTTCGGTCGAGGGATCTCCCCTCGAGTCGCGTGAGTTCTTTCCTGCAGGTTATGAGCAAAGGGGAGCTCCAGGAGACGCTTTCAGAGTTCATCGGAGGTACCTGGAGCCCCTCGACTTCTCCGACGTCGTGGTGGCGCTCCAGTGCCCCTCCGTCCGATCAGACACCTCCAGCGGCTAGAGCCACCTATCAGGAAGCCAGTGGGAGCCTCAGAAGCCTCGAAGGACGTCGGAGAAGCGAGCTTGAAGGAGGCGAAGTTCGGCCATCCTGGCCTTCTTCCCTGTTCTTCCACCTTGCCTCGCCGCCGTCAGATGAAGGAGGTCTCCCCAGGTCGAGCCTCAACCATCGGATCTGCCCGTGCCTTAGCCGTCGGATCACGCCAGATGATCTAATCTCCACCGTGGATCCGCGAACCGTCATCGTCTCACCAGGAAGCGACGCGTGTCAAGTGAAGAATGCCCAGCCATTGGATCGCGCACCTTTTGGGGGTAATTTTCACATATAACCCCCGCCTTTTTTTGTATTTAGTAAATAAATTGTGAATTTTGCTAAAGGACCCATGTACTTCCTTAAATTGCATTTTGGTCCTTCCGCACCTCACGTGCAGTCCCACGTGAGGTGCGTAAATTTTGCACTATAACCCTGACGGTTTTTGTTAATTATAAATTAGTTCAAAAAAATTAAAATAAATGTTTATTACTGTAGGTATTTTTGCACCGATGCCCCTGTTACTTATTTTATTTGCAAAAATACCCCTGCCAGGCTGTTTTATTTTTGTGTCTTTTATCTATTTATTAAAAATACCTATGAGGCTTCTAAAAATCCAGAAAAATTAGGATAGATGTTTCATGTGATGCCCTTGTACGCCCATATTTTATTCACATTTTTGCATTTTTCCTAATTAGTAAAAATGAAAAAGAAGCCCTTTTGTACTGTTTAAATTAAAAAATACAAAAAAAATTAAAAATGTCTTTGAAAAATTCCAAAAAAATTATATATGGTATATTTATACATATATTGAGTCCAGAAATTGAAAAACCCTAAAAATATGAAAAAGAAAAATAAAAAAAATCAGAAAGCTCCAAAATCTAATAAAAAAATTAGAAAAATATTAAAAAGCAAAAAAAAATATATCTATATATATATATTAAGAATTTATGTCTATATATATCTATATACTATATTACTCCTCTCTCTCTCTTCTTATATATATATATATCTCTTTATACATATTTTTATATATACATATATATATTTATATAACTAAAAATATAAAAAGAAAATATAAAATATAAAAACAACATAAAAATTATAAAAACAAAAATATAAAAAAAATATATAAAATCCAAAACCCACAGAAACAATAAATGGACATGAACAATGGATTGAATAAATGATACATCACATACATTCCCTTCACCTCCCAGTGTTCGACCTCTACCTGTACTTACACCTATACACATTTACATGTAGAGTTATAATAAATTTTAACTCCACATTTTTGGATATTCATTGCATATATTTATTGTGGGTTAATTGTTGATCGATTTGGGGATTTCGTCTGAGGTCAACTCAGTGACTGTCTCTCCGCCTTGTGGAAAGATACGACCTTGGCAGAACCCCATTCATCAGATACCTTCTCTGCTAACTCCTCCACCTGCTACAGAAGCCTGGTTAAACCATCTCGCTCATTCATCCTTTTATCGATCTGCTCGACCACTATCAACTTGTTTGCAATAATCCCCATGGGGGGACCAGGTCCTCTGTGAGATCACCTACAGTCTTCCCCCCTCCTGATATGAATGCAACTGACGTCTCAGTGTATGCCCTACTGGTCGTCTGTGCATGATTGGTGTTAGTCATCTGCTCGAATACCCTCTAGACGATATCCGCTCCTTGTGATGTATAACTTCCTTCACAAGTAGCGCTTACTAAACCCTGCATCTCAGGGTTGAGACCGATGAATACAGATTGGACTAGGATGTTATCATCCAATCCATGACATGGACACTTCTGCAGTAAGTCCTTGAATCGATCACATGTATCACAAAAAGATTCATAGGCAACTGAAAAAAAGTTTGTGATGTGGGTCCTCATCTGGTTAGTTCTACTCAAAGGGTATAACTTCTTCAAGAACATGTCCTTAAGCTGGGCATAGGTGGCCATTTTCACACCTAAATGTTTAACCCAGTAATCAACCTTATCCCCCAAGGAAAATGAAAGGGTAGTGAGCCTAATATAATCCTTGCTAACCTTTAGTAATGTAGGTTATCACATACAAGCCCAAAGTCCCTCAATAATGCGTATGGTTCCTCTGTGCCATTCCTGTTGAAACATGGTAGCAAATTCAGAAAGGGTAGCTTCAACTCGTATTCTATTTCTGGCTTTACGTGTCTTGGGTAATTTTCCACTCTATACTATCCCGAGTTGTATCCCACATCCACTGCTACATCAAACCCTGCATTTAGTTGTCCCATCTGAGCTCCAATTAGGGCATGTTGCTTCTCAGATATAGCCAGTCTAGCAAGTATCATCTAAAAAGGATCCACGATGTTCTTCCTCATCATCTTTCTTCTCTGGAGGCATATTGAATGAAACTTCTTTATCGCCTCCATCAACAAAAGGATTTTAATTAGTTGAGGCTAATGAACTTAAATCATCCTCACTAAGGTGAGGGTCTTCCTTGGTAAGTGAAGAAGAGAGAAAGGGGTGGTCAGTGGTTGATCATCCCCCAAAGTGAGTGTGCCTGGACTCAAGAGGGTCATGAGTACAAGGAGGTCCAGGAAGTGAAGGGATCTCTGAAGACGATTTCTTTGAAGGAGTCAATGATATTTCATGAAGTCCGTATAAAAATCCATCCAACTAGCCATCTTCTATGTCAAGAGGATCATTTATGAATATGAATATCAAGGAGAATCTATGCACTATGGGTATGTAAACGTGTCGAGAGAACTCACACAAATCAAACATTCGGCCCCTTTGAATTCACCAACTGAACACGTAAAGGCTGTAAACATTTGCTCGAATTATCTTGTCATTTTTTGTTGCTGGTAATACATTCTTTTAGTCTATTATACACATGGTGTTCCTTACGCCCAACGGTGCTCCCGCATGCTCCCAATCAATGAGGTGATCCGCTCAGACTGTCAGGTTTCAATATCGCACCTCAAAGGAGACACACATGCTTACACAACCAAAACCTACACTAAGGTTGAAGGTAACCCCTTGCAGCTCCCAAGTCCGTAAGAATCAGACTTGGATACTTAGGGATAAAGTCCAGGGATTTGTGCTCTAACCTTAATGTATGCTTCCTTACCCACTATGTCTAGGGGTAAATACATGTGTCCAATGAGGGCTTCATGAAAACAAGTGTTCATTTTATTACAATTTTTGTGGTCAACTTGCATCAATTTATTCCCATTTTTCAAAGCTTTGGTTATCACTGGTACTTATGTAAGCATAAAATACACGCCTACCATATGATCCCTTTTCCTTTTAGACTATGATATAAGTCAAGAGGGGAATCAGAAAATGGGATGCATGCGAGAAACTATGATGTATGCTCAAGTAAGAATGTACTTACAATGATTCCCATCATTCTCCATGTGTTATGCTAGACCACATTTAAAACTTTACACTAAATATATGCAAGGCGAAAAAGATGTACCTAAGCAGGGCACTATTAATGGGGAAGAATCAGATTTGTATTTGAGCTAATTGTACATTTTAATTTGCGTCTTCTTAATCTCTAAAGAAAGATGTAATCAATAAATATGTGTGGCCTATATACGAGGGACACAAACTTCAATTTTGAATTTGAATCGTAATATGCATATCCCAAATATCGTCACTTAAGTCGAGAACCATTCTCTACACAATCACAATAAAAAAAGAAAAATAGTGTCCGAGTCTCTGATACACACTCGAACTATCAAACAAGCCCCTTGTAAATGATGCAAATACTTAAATTATTGCAAATTAATAATTATAAAAAATAAAAAATCTCTCTTAAAGATAAATTTAATCCTTTTGGCTCTCAAACAGTCGACTCATTCCACGATCATTGGCCTCTGATCAACTCCAAATCCATCGGGCCCTCACACCAAAAATATAGAATTTATGTGAGAGAGATGGCCGTAATATAAAAAAGAATAAAAGAAAGTACACTGAATAAATTGAAAGAGAAAAAATAGAATAAATACAAAGTGGCTCAGGGGTCAGACTAACCGAGTGAATGGAAAACATAATTCTAATTTTCTAACTGAACCAAAGTTGTTTGCCTCCTCGGGATGCCATTTGACGATCTTAAAATCACCCTAATTAATTTGTCCTTTTATGTTGTAGTCGAGAAATCAGGATGCAGTCAAAGATTAAATCACATGAATAAATATTTTAATCAATTTAGCAATATGCGGCTCTATGTTTATTTAACATATGCAAGCTCCACCGTCGACTCGAGGAGGCAAGGAACAACTTATGGCTCAAATCATCAAACTTAATGTTTTTCAAAGCGATTTTTTTGGCATTTTTAATGCATTATGATGCAAATGCAAAATGAACACTTATTAGTGATTTTCTACAATTTTTTTTGCAAATGAGATGCAAAAAATTATGAAAATTTGATAGTAAGTTAATTATTATGAAATTAACTTACTACAATTTTTTTAGATTTTTTATGGTGTAAAATGATTATTCGGTGAATTAAATAATACAAATAATGGGATTTTCAATGATAATTTTAATAAATAACAAGCTTAATTATTTTCCAAATTTTAAATTAGCCTAGATGAATCTAATTAAAATTTATCCATGAAAAAAGTTTAATTCCTAAAAATAACAAGTTTGCAGATCATTAGAAATTAATTACATCAATCACCATAGAAATTTATTTTATGCAAATTAAGCATGCAAATGCAATGATTTTTTTGACAAGATATAGAACATAATTAATCCTACAATATGCATTTTTTGCAATTTTTGGAGCAATGATTGAATTATTACGAATTAAAGAGCTCATAGTGGTTAAAATATACAAACTATCACAACATAATAATATTAACAAACACAACTCACAAAAATACATATACTTTATCAAGTGATAGAAGATTAATTGTTCCACAATTGTATTTTTTGGAATAAAAATTATGATGATAAATGGAGGTTCAAAATAGAGTGCAAAGATAGGGATATAAATGCAAATTACAACTAAAAAAATGTTGAATTAAACATGCAGGAGGACCTAGTTTTAATTGCCAAATCCCACGAGGGTCCACTACAAATTTACCACACATGCTTGTTGTCGTCGGAGAGTTCGGTGTAATTAGTTGGAAGCACGTGGGCTTGATTGCAATTTACCTTGGTGGACACATGCGTTGCGTGTGCACTTGGAGGTTCGGGTGGCTCGGGCGGAGGCTCGGGTCCAAAGCACCACACGGTGGGCTCTGGTGGCTCGAGCCCAACCGAGCCTCGAGGCGTGGTGTTAAGGGTCGGTGAGGCGATGTGGCAGCCTTGGGGTTTCCTGATAACGGTATAACATTTGGAGATGTGCGGCGAGTCGACGATGTCGGAGTTAGGGTTCCGTATGGGCTATTGGCGTGAGGTGGTGGATGCGATGAACGGTGAGGACGGTCAGTGTGAGGCGACAGATGAGGAGTTGTCGTCGACGAGGTGGAGGTGCGGGCGCAGCTCGAGGCTTGGAGTTCACGGTGCAACGCAAAGGTAATGTGAGGGTGAGGTGGTTGAGTAGTGCTGCGAGGGCGGTTAAGCAGTCGAAAATGAGGGGTGGTGCGATGAAGCGATTGTGGTGGAGGATGAGGTGAAGTGGCGGAAGACGAGAGTGGAGTGATGGTGTGAGTGTGGTATAGGATGGATGCACGAAGGCGATGAAGGTGAAAAGAGAGGGTGGCAGTGATCGAAGAAGAAAGAAGAACAAAGGTGCATACAGAGAAGAAGAATAAGGGGGTCGGAGAGGAGAAGGAAAAAAGAAAAGAAGAAAAGATGAGCAGAGGAGGAAGAAGGGAACTTTACCTAAGGATATGCTTGGGGAGTGGGGCTTGGAAAGCTTTGTCGTTGCTCGAACCACACGATAGAGAGGCGACGAGCTTAGCTGCTGCGGGAAGCAGCTGCGATCAAGGTTGGCAATGGATTACACCAGTGATTGGAGCGCCACTGTCATCGGCTCCCTCTCTATTTGATGGATCGGTGAATGGTGTGGGAGATGGAGAGGGGCGAGCTTTTGAGGGGGGGGGCGTAATGACTGAGGAGGTGAAACAGTCGACGGTTGGTGGGAAAAACGACAGATGGTGAAGGAGGCATAATGACAAAGCCAACCTCGGCACAAGGCAGATGAAACGAGCAGGGAGGAAGGGGAAATGGACGGGAACATGTACGGTCAGCTGAGATCGAACGACCACGTACTTGCCACGTGGTGAAAACATATTAAAGGAAAATAATATATGTAGATAATAAATAATAAATAAAATAAAGGGGCAAAGTGGGGAGACATGTGGCAGCTCCAGGAGCAACCACGTGTCGCTCCCAAAAAGATCAGAAAAATAAAACAAAAGAAAAATCAAGCAAAAAAATAAAAATGAGGTCAAATGAAAAGTAGTCTTCATGAAAGTTGATCGTCTCGATGAGATCCACAACTTTCATGAAGGAACCAAAGCCAAAAGAGATCGTTTGTACAAAACATATTTTTGGTGGTACTCTATAGATATAAAATGCCCGTATTTTTGTATTTTACAAGTTTTTTGTGATTTTTAAATAAGATAAAAATCAGATAAAATATAAAATAAATATATGCACATTAATCTAATATTTATATTTTTAATAATCAATAAAATAAATAAACTAAATAAGAGGGACGTATATATAGACTATATATACAGACTCATAGTGATTTGCTTTCTTTGAATTTTACTTAAGTTTTGATCTGGAATTTTTGTACCCTTTTATTAAAGTGTAAAATAAAGAAAATAAATGGAAATAAATAAATAAAAAAGAGTCATTTTTGTACATAAAGAACAGGGTTAAAATCAGGCAATATGTACAATATACAATAAGGTCCCAAAACTCAAGTTTCACATATGAACTCTGATTCTTTTGAATTTGATCTTCTTTGTAGATAACTGAACTTACATTATTTCAAAAGTGAGTAGAGATTCATAGGAGACTGTATGAGAGACATATTGACATTTATAACTTTTGGTCTTAGAATTAGGGTTTGAGTTTTATTGGGTAAATATACAAGTCAGTATTTTGTAATATTTTTGTGACACCCGAATCTTAATAACCCGAGCCTGACCTGATTAAGGTCTGTTTGATATGATAAAACTATCGATCGATATTAAATGATCCGAATCGATTAATTGATCATAAATCAAATTTCATTTGGGATCAATCGATCAAAAATTATTTGTATTATAAAGCGAGCCACCAGAAAAGTCATGATGCAATTGCAAATCGTAAAAATAATCAGAGACTATCATAAAATTCATCTCGATAAAATAAGACCAACAAAATTGACCGTTCATCAATTGGGTGTCGTTTGGTCATTTAACTTATCGAACGACTTAAATGATCAAACGACCTCCGATTGATGAACGATCGATTTTTTGGTCTTATTTTGTCGAGACAAATTTTATGATGTTCTTGGATTATTTTTACGACTTCCAATTGCGTTGCGACTATTCTGATCGCATGCTTTATAATGCAATTGAGTTATGATCGATTGATCCCAAACATACTTTGATTTACGATCTATTGATCGATTCAGATCATTTAATATTGATTAATAGTTTTATCGGATCAAACGTACCTTGATCGGGTCGGGTTCTGATTATTTAGATTCTAGTGTCACAACTTTTCTTTGATTAATGCTAGTAATAAGTACACAACCAAGTTGATTTTATTTAATTAGGTGCTAGTAAAAAACAAATAAAAATATGATAAGTTATGGTAATGTACACGTGATAATGTACCCTGGTTTTTAGCTTCTTATTTAATGCAGTCATGCATGCTAAATCATGAATCTTATTTACATGAATAATAAAAACACAATTTAAATGATTAAATGCAATTAATGACTTGGGAAAATAACTCTATTTTCATCTCTTTAGAGTGATGAATCATAGAATTATCAATGGGTTGTAGCCTAAGTCACTCAACGATGAGGCCTTACGGTTCTACAACTGTTGGCAATGGGTTGAAGCCATTAATGATGGCCTCCAAGTGTAGGCACAAGTCTTTGTGTTGCTTTCGCACAGTTGGACCAAATCAGTCAGAAGGTGACATAAGGAGAACCAGTACGGGACCTAGCAGTAATGAGATGGTTCGGCGCAGGGTCTGGAGACGGGGGACTGGTGTTGGCGACGCTGACGAGTTGGGCACAGAGGTGTCGTGCAATGAGAGAGAGAGATGGCTGGAGGTAGCGTTTGGAATTGGAGCACAATCCCCAATCTAGGATCGTTGATCTAATACCATGTGAAGAATAATTGACAATGAATTATTTTATTCAAGTGGTATTTGAGCTTTTATATTACGTGAAACCCTATAGCTCAAAAAGAGATAATTATCTAAGTGACCTCAAAAGGATTATAATACTAAATAAAGAGATAATAAAATAATAGAAAGCAAGTAACTTTAATAGTGATAATACATGGGAATAGGTGTTATTAGAAAAAACAGGGATATAATTGGGATTGTAGAATTCGTAGGGGGCACACGTGTGAAAAATCATATTATATGTGTATATGTTCCATAGATCTCATAAGAGGTATCACTGTATTTCCAAACATTATTTTTTGGGATTTTTACCCGGCAGACCCTGTAATCTTTGTAAATTACCTCTACGACCTTTTAAACATCCTAATTCCTCCCACGACCCTGTAAACTTGCTCCGTCTTACCCAACAAATCCTGCCGTCAATTTTAACTATATTTGAGTCAATTGCTTGAGTTAATCTTGAGTTAATCTAACCAATTTACCATCAAACGGTTAGGATTAGCCAAAATAATAAAAAAATAAAAAAAACCAGGAAGCTTCTCAGGCATAGGGAGCAACGGCGGGGGAAGCAGGGAGCAGCATCCGCGCGCGGGGAGGGGGGGGTCTCCATCGCCGGGGAGGGAGCAGGGCTCCGGGGGGTGGGCACGGCGGGGGGGGGGGGGGGGGTCTCCAGGGGGCGCGGGCTCCAGGGGGGTGGGGGGGGGGGGTCGCACCAGGGGGCGCGGGCTTCAGGGGGGGTCTCCAGGGGGCGGGGCTCCAGGGAGAGGGGGCTCCATCGCCGTGGTGGAGCAGGGCGGGGCTCCGGGGAGTGGGCGCGGCGGGCGGGGCTCCGGGGAGTGGGTGCGGCGGGCGGGGCTCCAGGGGGCGCGGGCTCCAGGGGCAGGGGACGAGGCCATGGAGACCAAGACCTCCCGCCGTTGTGTCCGGTATCGGCCCCGAGAAGTGGTTCCCGAAGAAATCGATCTCCTCCAAGCTTGTGCACAAGGCAATCTCCCTCGGTATCTCTCCAGACATCTCGTTCTCATACATGTACATTATCCTCAATCTTCCGAGCTTCCCAATTTCCGCGGGGATGCCACCACTGAGGCTGTTGTGGAACAATGACAATGTTTCGAGACCACGGAGATTCCCGATCTCTGGGGGCAACGTCCCGGACAGTGAGTTGTTGTGGAGGACGAGGTCCACAAGACGGGACAAGCTGCTGATCCCGGGAGGAATGGCACCGGCTGGGGCGGGGGAGGGCGGGGAGGGGGAGGAGGGAAGGAGCTGGGCACTCAATGTAAATTTAATAAATAAATTGGGCATAATATAAAAGAAATCAACGGAATCCAGTTAATTTAAACGGTTAAATAAACGGGGGTTAACCTCAGGGTCTGTAGGGTAAGAGTTAGCAAGATTACGGGGTTGTGGGAGGAATTAGGATGTTTCAAAGGTCGTAGAGGTAATTTACAAAAAAATTATAGGGTCTGCTGGGTAAATATCCCTTATTTTTTTAGGCATGAAGGGACGCTATTAGAAATCCTAAAACAATATAATTATATCAATGCCACAATGTTCTTTGTAACTATGTCTACAATCCTTAATTAATGGCGCATCATCTTTCTCTTACTCCTGTTTATGTGTCACCCTTGTCTAAACTTATCATTAAGGTTCGACTATGGGATTAATCCCTCGAACATTAATTCAAACTTGATATAGCATTAAATATGAATTGGATTAAATATATGATCTAATAAGACTATTTCAACCCTTCTTAAGTACTCCTCAAAGCAACATTGACATCAACTTGTAAAAATATAACATGTGTGGATAGTCGAGCCCAACTAAGTGTATATTCCATCTCAACTGACCAGTCGATCATCTAAGCCAAATACCATGTTAATGAGGTAAGAGAGGATATAGGGATTCATAAAATCATCATGAGAAAGAGTGGCGAAGAAGCCTCGTACGAAGTTATGGTTGATGTATAAAACAACCAATCGGAGACTCTAATGTCATGCACAATACTAGCATGGTAGGTGACATGGCTCTCAAGAAGACGACTAAACCTATCTAACCTCATCTCATACACAACTAAGAATCCCCTATGTTAAAAAAATGTATTCGCACAACTATGCCCCTGTTTTACCTTCAATGAAGGACATGAGTGGGAATTTTTTAAGAATACAGGTTCAAAAGTGATATTGCAAAAAGACAGGGTTAAAACTTTAACTGCATAATATCAGAGGGGTACAAATTGCAAAAAAAAACTTATTTTTAACTATATACAATACCTTCTTTCACTATATTTAATGTAATTATTATGATAGGCAAATTTAGAATATTTATATAATATGTATTTCATACAGTGTATGTATGGAAAATGGGCTGCTCCTTAGGGGGGAGCTAACTTGGCACCTCCATCCCATTTTCCCTATATTTTCTCTTTTTTTTTGAAAAATGAATCTGCAGAAATTCGTCACTATATCTCTATATTATGTCATTCAAGTTTCGTGATAAGCAAAGACTCATACGACCTCCATCTAAACATTCATTTTAACGGTTGCAAAATTATTGAAATCGACTCATTCTAGATGTAGTCCATAGGAGTATCTGTTCATACGAACTTTGAATGACATATTATACAGATATAATAATGAAAATCCACGGAAGTATTTTTCAAAAAATAAAAAATATGGGGAAAATGGGGCGGGGGAGCCAAGCTAGCTCTCCTAAGGGGTAGCCCCATTTTACCCATGAATCAATATAAACTCGTCATTATATCCTTATATTATGTCATTCAAATTGCTTGCGAAATAAAGACTTCTACGGTCTTCATCCAGACGAGGTCAATTTCAACAATTCTGTGACCGTTAAAAAATAACTGTCTAGATGGAGGTCGTATGAGTCTATATTTCTCACAAAACTTGAATGACATAATATAAGAACATAGTGATGAATTTTCACATAATTATTGTCAACAAATTAAAAATATGAGAAAAGATAATAATAAATTACAAAAAGTCCCTGAACTATACAACTGATTTCAATGTCATACATAAACTTTAAAAGTAGCAATGTGGTACATGAACTTTCAAATCTGTCTCAATATGATCCTTCACCATAGAAATTTAGTTGATTATTTCGTCATTTTAACCTTAAATTTAAATAAACAGAACCCTTTCCCTTGTATATCAATTAATATATATGCCCATAAACCCCCAAACCCCCCTCCCTCACACCCCCCCCCGGCCCGCGTCAGAGACCTCTCCCCTTCCTTTCCTTTCACTCTTCACCCCCAACTTCCGCCTCCTCCGCCTCTCCCTCCTAGAACCTTCTTTCTGACTCTTTTCCTCGCCACCGCCGTAATCCCGCCCCTGTCATCTCCACCAACTCGACGCCGCTGCCACTCATCTGCCACCCTCCAGCAATCACCAGCGCCTCCGCCTCATCCTCAGCCCTAACCCCATCACCGTCGCCTGCAGTCACCCACACTGAGCCAACCCTTGCCAGCCCATCTGCAGCCTCGCAGTTCACCTCGCTGATTGCTGTATTCTTCTTTCCTTGCGGCCCTCAAGTCCGTAGGTTTGAGTTCTTCTACTTATTTAGGCCATTAAGTCCAAATCTGGGCAGTTCTTTGATGTTGGGTCTTTTTATTGGTGTCCCAGTATTATACTAGTCAAAGTCTGCTACTAGTTATGAATGAATTCAATATTCACCAGTAGCTATTTATTTGTCCTAGACCTGGATCTTTGTTTTGGTGCCATTGTTCTCATGCCTTATTCTCAGTTTTTTCCGTTACTCATATTCCCCTCAAATTGGGACGCGGGTTTAGTGTTTAGGGTTTAATAATCTTAGGAGGTGTTAGATTGCATCATTTGCGCCTGTTGACTGAGTTAGTGACACCATCTTACGAGGGAAAACAATTGCTACATCTATTTGTGTTGGTCTTGGTCTGCTTGGAGGACTTGTTAAATAGGCCACGGTAGACTGTCATTGTAAAATAGGAAGTTGGATGGAAGGACAACCGGTGATCTATTTTGTTTGTACTTTGATGTTCATAACCCATAAGCTAGTAGTGGAGTCCATAGAGGGCATATTTTTTTATTTTCTATGTTGTTTTGCATGAAAGGGGGATGACAAGTTCTCACCTTTTCGATCTCAGATGCGTTAAATACCATTTCTGCCATTTCCGGTTTTTGTCAAATCTTGACACAAGGCAGTATTATTTTAAAATAACTTTGAGTTCGTGGTGGTTTGCTTTAAGGATGGGTGATGTTCTGCAAGTTGCAACATTGCATGCTTCACGATGGCGTGTGTTATCCGTTGCAGGGGCACCATTTTTACGAGTCCCACCAAAGTGAGTGCGTATACCATTATATTTCGTTGCCCTTTGGCCATCTCATCATCAACATCATTATTAACCAAGTATACTTTTCAGAAAAAAAGTATCAAGAAAGTAACAACAACAATAACAAAGCCTTTTCCCACATTAAATAGGATCTGCTACATGGATTCTTTGCCTCCATTTAGATTTATTTGGGTTGTATAGATATTTCTATGTTTCTATGTACCTTTTCAATTATTTTATTTCCTTATGTCTATCTTATGTAATTTACCCATATGTCTCTCCTCTATATAAGAGAGCCTAGGGTTCATGGAATAAACACTCTCTGTTTTTCTTCCAACATGGTATCAGAGCAGCGGTCCTAGACCGGAACTTGGGTATCCAAAACCCTAGACCTCACCAACTAGCCCTGTGCGCCACCTCCCAGCGCAACCCCTGCGCCCCTGTGCCCCTGCGTCGCCCCTGTGCCTCTGCGCGCTTCCGTGCCGTGCACAACACCCACCTGCGTCGCCCTCACTCACCCTCGCGCAGCCCTCACGCGCTCCCGTGCATGTGCGCAGCCCCAACAGACACTTGTACGCGTAGTCCAGCGCACAGCCCTAGCGCGCACTCGCGCGCACTGTGCCACCCGCGTGCGTTGCTCAAGCGCGTAGCCTCTGTGCGCAGTTCCCTGCACGCCGGCGTCGATTCTCTCGTCTGGTTGATGGGTTTGAGTTCATAAGTTTACACATGCAATCAAACCTACATGTGTCTGTGTAAACATTCATCTTTTGATCTTCACAAGCCCTAGTCTTCTACCTCTGGCATCATGTTTGAGAACAAAATAGATGTACCCGCCACAGACGCTTTCAGAGGTCCATCGCCTATTGTCAAGATGGACGGGACAAACTATGAGCTCTGGGCTATGCAATTCATGAGCCTTATGAAGTCAAATGGTAAGAAACTTATTCTTACCGAGGAGGAGCCGGTGGAGAAGACTGGAGTAACGCCTCATGGGAGGCGGACGACGCTTATGTCAAAATGTGGCTCTCTTGTACATTAACGGTTGAAATCACCAATGACATGTTACATCAACCTACAACTAAGGTGATGTGGGTCATCCTCACAACAACATATTCTCAGGTGAGGAATGAGACGAAGATCCTCCAACTCTAGCATGCTATATTCACTTTCGAACATAATCTGGATTCATTGTATACATCCTTGAGAGGGATGTTTGAGAAGCTACACAGTTTTATGCTTCTTACTGCCACCTCTAAGAAGTAGAAGACATATAAGAATGCTACCATGGTTGGTGTATTCCTAGCTTGCCTTGATCCTGAATATGATATTGCCCACTCCCAGATCCTCGCAGATGCTACAATTCCTCCCATGGAGGAAGCCTTCCGCAGGCTTAGCAGGATTAATATTCCGTCTACTACTAGTGGTCACACTTCCTTGACAATGGCAGCCTCCCGAGGTAGAGGAGCCTCGTCTACTTTTCGTGGACGTGGATTCCATGGTAGAGGGGGTCGAATCCGTCAACACTGCACATTTTGTCATCGTCATGGCCATTCAGAGGATACATGCTATTCCAAGCATGGGTTTCCTCCATCGGCTCGGTTAGTGGAATATGTTGAATATCCTGCAGTTCCTACTTCAGATCAACTGTTTGATGACCTCGTGGCTAGATCGAGGGACAACATGCCTCCTACTTCGCAATCTCCCAGAGGCCATTCAGATGTTGCAGCTTTTGCTTCTGCTAGTACCTCTGCTACAACTAGCACCTCAGGTACTTATGCTTTTACATCTTGTCATGGATCTGAGATTAAAGAGTGGATTATGGACTCCAGTGCGACACATCATTTATGTGGAGATAGACAACAACTTGCCTCATATAGACATGTTCCTCCTTGGAGAACAGTTATGATAACCGATGGAACGCATTCCCCAATCACAGGACATGGGGGATCACTTTGACGCCCTCTATGCCTTTACAGAATATGCTGCATGCTCCTGATTTCTCTACGAACTTGCTTTCTATTACTCAGTTACAAAGGATTTGCACTGCCACGCTATTTTTGACCCATCGTCTCTTGTTTTTCAGGACATTCATACGAGAAGAGTGATTGGGGTCGCCTTTGTTGCCTAGTTCAGACTTCCTATGCAGGTGTATCTTCTCATTCGTCTGGATCAGTCTCTGCATTCACTTGGCACCATTGGTCATCTACCTCTTCAGAAGATGTGTCACATGTTGCCACAGATTTCACCTGGTTCTTCCTTCCAATGCGAGGCATATCAGTTGGGAAAGCATCATCGATATGCTTTTCCTAGTCATCAGAGTCGGAGCTGTAGCTCCCCGTTTGAGTTATTTCATATAGACATTTGGGGTTCGAGTCGTGTTCTTGATCACCGGGGACACATGTTTTATCTTGTGGCTGTGGATGATTTTTCTCAGTTGTCATGGGTGTTTCTTTTGAAAAAGAAGTCTGAAACAGGAGATGTAATCAAAACTTTTATTAATGAAGTGCATAATGTCTTTTCTACATCTGTGAAACTTGTGCGAACGGACAATGCTTTGGAATTCTGCACTCGTATTCTATCATATTTTTTCATCTCGTGGGATTATTCATTAAATATCTTGTGCTTACACTTCTCAGCAAAATGGTGTTACTGAGAGGAAGCATCGTCATCTTCTTGATGTTACTAGGATTCTTCTCATTCAAAGTCGTGCCCCGTATTTGTTTTGGGATGATGCGGTTCTTACAACATGTTATTTGGTGAATCGTATGCCATCGTCTATCTTGGATGAGAAAATTCCTTTATCCATCGCTTTCCCTGAGAAGAAGTTATTCTCACTCACTCCTCGTGTGTTCGGCTCTGTTGCGTTTGTTCACCGGTTGATTCCAGGTCTTGACACGCTCTCTCCTAGAGCTATCAAATGTATGTTTGTTGGGTACTCCAGGATCTAGAAGGGATACTGTAGTTATGATCCTTTGCGCATGAAATACTATATCAGTGCTTATGTCACATTTTTTGAGTTTGATATATTTCTCTCCTACACGTGACATGTTAGCTTCATTAGACTCAGATGATGAGGTTTACATGCTATCTCCTCCTACGGGTTATTCACCACCTCCTCTTGTGCCAGTGGTGCCACCACCACCACCACCTCTTTCTACTCCACCTTCTCCTACTACCTAGTCGAATGTGCCAACTGTTCCACCATTACCTAAATTATATACCTGTCGGACTGCTTCTGCCTCATGGTCATCGCCCATCATCCAATATACCCCAGGTTTGTTTTGATACCATGATTTTTAATGATGGGTATGGAGATATATCTGTACAGGAATCTTTGAAGGAGAATGGCCAACAGATGGAGGAGGTTAGCAATGACCTAGTATTCCTATTGTAGTTCGCAAGCAGAAGCGGTCTTGTGCTTCTCACCCCCTTGCTTCACAGGTGTCCTTTCATCGTCTAACAAGGGACTTTCAGAGATTTGCAGTAGCTCCATATGCGGTGGAAATTCTACGGAATTATCAGGAGGCATTGAAGGATAGTTGCTGGTGCTTAGCTATGGGGGAAGAGATGGCTGCATTGCAGTCCCGTGGTACATGGAGTTTGGTGTCTGCTCCTCCTGGGGCATCTGTAGTCAGTTGCAAATGGGTATTTATTGTTAAACATCATGCATATGGAAGCCTTGATCGTTACAAGGCAAGGTTAGTGGCACATGGATTTACTCGGACTTACGGCGTGGATTACTTGGACACTTTTTCGCCAGTGGCTCGTCAGTCTACACTACGTATCCTACTTTCAGTAGCAGTGGTACGCGATTGGCCTTTATTTCAGTTGGATGTTAAAAATGCATTTATATATGGAGATTTGCAGGAAGAAGTTTACATGCAGCAACCTATGGAGTTTGATGCTGAGGGGGAGTGTCAGCAGGTCTGTAGACTCCACGAGGCGATATATGGCCTTAAGCAAAGTCCAAGGGTGTCGTTTCATAAGCTCTCGGATTTGATTGAGAAACATGGGTTCAAGAGGTCTAATGGAGACCATTCGCTTTTCATGCAGAGGACACCTAGAGGTACTGTGGTCATAATGATCTACGTTGATGATATTCTTGTTAAAGGAGATGATATGCAGGGGATAAAGATGGCAAATGAGTTTTTGCTGTCAGGCTACTAAGGATCTGGGCACTCTAAGATATTTCTTAGGGTTGGAATTTGCTAGGAATGAGCAGGGTCTTGTGATGACCCAAAGAAAATATGTTGCAGACATGCTTGTTAAGATGAGCATGATTGGGTGTCGACCCTCTACTACTCCTATGGATCCTAGCATGAAATTATATGATGATGATACATATGACATGGATAAGAGGAGATATAGAGAGATGGTGGGAAAGCTCCTGTATGTTACTATTACCAGACCAGATATCTCTTTTGCAGTGAGTCGAGTGAGTCAGTTCATGGAGCAACCTCGGCATGTTCATATGGACGCTATATACATGATATTGAGATATTTAAATCTTCTCCAGGTGCAGGATTATTTTTCAAGAAAGGAGCAAGTCTCTGTATCTGCTGTGCTGATGCTGACTATGCAGGGTGTCATAAGGGTATGAAATCCACTTCAGGCTTTGCAGTATTTGTTGGCAGTTCTCTTGTTTTTTGGAAAATCAAGAAACAAACAGTTGTGACCAGATCAAGTGCTGAATCTGAGTATAGGGCTATGGCGCAAGCAAGTACAGAAATGATGTGGGTTCGAGCAGTGTTAGCAGATTTGCATGCAGATATTCCTCTACCCATGTAGTTACAATGTGATAATCAAGCTGCCTTATTCATTGCAAACAACTCTGCGTTCCATGAGAGAACGAAACATATTGAGGTAGACTGCCATTATACGAGAGATATGATCCAGAAGGGTTTGATTTCTACTTCTCATGTTAGTTTAGGAGAGCAAACAATAGATATCTTTACCAAGGGTTTACTTAGGGGGCCATTTCAGAAGTGTTCATCCAAGCTGAGCATGATTGACGTCTGTGCTCCATCTTGAGGGGGAGTGTAGAGATATTTCTATGTTTCTATGTACCTTTTCGGTTATTTTGTTTCCTTGTGTCTATCTTATGTAATTTTTCCATAGGTCTCTCTTCTATATAAGAGAGCCTAGGTTTATGAAATAAACACTCTATTTTTCTTCCAACACGGGTCATTCTCGGATTTAAATCCAAATAACATCAAGTAAACAAACTTTAAAAATAAAATACTAATCATCTTTAATGCGAAAAGTAGCGTGTCCTATGTTCCACTCCATTCTCTCAAAGAAGCTGGTCGGCTAGTGGGACATTAAACATTCCATATTGATATTTTCCACAGGGTGGCATATCATTCATTGTGTCAGCCTTAGGATTCCATTAGCGAAGACCAAAGTTCTCAATTTGTTTCTCTGATAGTATATGGTGTACGCCTTTTATTTATTTTAAGGGTAATTGCTGAGGACCTGAGGTTTGGACTGTGGCTGTTTGGGTGGATGGCAAACTGGTCGAACATCAGGCCATTTAGCTGCACATTTACAATTGGTAGAAGGAATTCATGAAACATGGTTTTTCTTCTCTGGAGTCCGGACAGCCAGGGACACATTATATTTAAAGGCAGGAAGAAAGGCAATGGAGACATGCCCCCGGAACCCACATACGTGGGAAATAGCTTGATTTTCTCTCCTTTTCGATTACAAAACTGATGATTTTTGTTGCTACTTCGAAACAAGAACCTCTATCTTCTTTTTTTTCAACTTTGGCATGGTATGAAAAATCTAGCCTCGAGGCGGAGACAAGGGGCTAGCCTCGAGACGTGCACCTCGATCCAATCTAGTGAGGCGTGCGCCTCAGGTGGCTGGGGTGGTTGAGGCATTTTTGCTTTTTAAAAGAATTTTATTGATGATTTTAATGGTTTACTTGGTACTTTGAGAATCTTATAAATATCTGCTTGTTTAGGATAATGATTATTCAAGATGAATGCCTAAATCCGATGTTTCTTTCATGTCCATAACTTCATATTTACCACTAATTGTGTCCAACTATTTCGGTAAACTCTTACCATTTCACTCTTAATAAATGAATTCATAAATGCCAAATTCAAGAATACTCGTAAACTTAACGTGCTTTGCAATGTATCGAGCAAAAGGAAATGG
The DNA here is from genome assembly GCA_037367405.1 of Ottelia alismoides. Classification (NCBI taxonomy): domain Eukaryota; kingdom Viridiplantae; phylum Streptophyta; class Magnoliopsida; order Alismatales; family Hydrocharitaceae; genus Ottelia; species Ottelia alismoides. The sequence goes on from JAZKJV010001569.1 coordinate 356,053, forward strand.
ATATGATTCATGGTTTCTCATGTTGCCATATATTGTATGCTAGACACATAACATAAATGTCTTTGACATATATTTAATCATACTTTTAATTACAACAATATTTGAAAGGTAGATATGTATTGTTTAATTCTTTCGCACCATTTATAGACAATAAATTCCTTTTTGATTGGATGAAAAATGTGTAGAAAATGATATGAAGCTGTACTATCTTATCTTTTTGTGTTCTTATCTCTATTATTTTATGATTGTTCTTATCTCTAATATTTTATGATATCTCATAGTTTTAGGTATCACATATCGGGTAGAAAATATATGATTACATTGACATATGTTAGAGAATATTCTGTATGGCTATTTGTTAAGAGAATATTCTATAGAGAATATCCTATAGAATATTCTCCCTTGAGCACCTATATAAGGATCACCACACCTCCTGTACTCATTGAGAGAATTACAATAGAATATCCGCCCCTTTGAGGGCTTCTCCCGTGGTTTCATCCCGCTCCTTAGGGAGTAGGGTTCCACGTAAATCTTCGTGTTCAATGATGTTTATTATTTTCTTTATCGATTCCGCTTCCGCTTCTCTGATTTCAACATGGTATCAGAGCGGGTCGATTCTCGTGGATTATTTTCAATTTTTTTCGAGTTTCGATGATGATATTAGAGATGTGTTTGTGAACTTGTTCAAGTTCATGTACTGTTTGAGGGATTTTATTTTTTGAGTTATCTAAAACCCTAGATTTGATGTTGCTGTTTGGATTCCTGGAACATTTTTCTGAAGATCTCGTCTCTCTCAGTTCCAGGCTACCGCACCACATGATTTTAGGGCTTTGGAAGCCTCTGTTCTTCTTCTTCAGACACATCAGCGACATCGCTCGCTGCTCGTTCCAACAGCAGGCTGTCAATCTCCACGGCTAGTCCTAGCCGCAATGATCCAGAAGCGAGACTCCCCCTATGTTGAAGAAGAGGGCATCTGCTCTTGTATCTCCATATCACGGCAATGATGTTGCACCACCAACCCTCTTCGGGCGACAACCCACAAAATCGAGGTCACGTCTCCAGATCACTGCGGCCTCATCTACCTAGGGCTGCTAATCGAACTGAACTGTAACGAACAGACCTATGTTCGAGTTCAGTTCGATAAGGAAGTTTGAAAGTTCGAGTTCGAGTTCGGTTCGATAAATGTTCGATAGGATATGTTCGAGTTCGAGTTCGTTTAGAAAACGAACGTTCGAGTTCGGTTCGATAACGGTTTGTTAACAATTTAATTTAACTAAAACTTGTTTATATGAACAAGTTCGAAACTGGAGTTCGATAACAAGGTTTGATAAGCAGTAAAAATAAGAAATTGTCCAAATTAGAGTGATACAAAATCCAATAAATACCACAATTTCTTTAACATCAAAATTTATAAAGTGTGTAAATACTAAGTTACACATACAAATACACAGATATACACATATATCGAACTCGAACTTTTATCGAACGAACATATGTTATGTTCATGTTTGGTTCGTTAAGCTATCGAACTAAAATTTGAAGTTCATATTCAGTTCGTTTAGAAACGAATGAACATTTTTCGAACTATTATCGGACGAACTCTAATCGACTATGAACATGTTCAGTTCGATTAGCAGCCCTACATCTACCTTCCAGATCATGTTCAGTCCAGGTCGATTCCCCGCACTATCGGCGACGCTCTTGCGCCAGCCGCGCCTCCTAGGATAGGCCCCATGCGACGACATCTCAAAGCAGAAAGCCCTGAACCCCAGGCGTGCATACTGCCCTCCTCGCGCGCATCCCAGACAACCTCTAGGCTGAGGCCGTGGCATTCCGTGCGCTCCAGTTTGGAGTTGCGCATAAGACGGTTGTCCACCCCCCCCCCCCCCTCTTCATGTTTTCAGCGCAGGCGGCACTCTCAATCACCAACAAGAGTCACAAATCCAGCCGCGACCTCCTCTCGTCGAAAAGTCCCAAGGACGCGAGGCCTCTAGGTGGAGGCGCAGATCTGCTCCTTCGTGCGAACCCCTGCTGCCTTCTGCCCCAGGCGCACCCCGAGGCGGATCTCCCCTCGTAGCCTTCAACGACGGGCTCTAGACCGCCCTTCCCATCGCGCGAGCGGTGCCAGGCAGATGCCCTCCAGGCGTTGGCCGCACTACGAGAGTCGAAGGGGTTCCCATCGTGGGAACCCTAGGCCCGAGTGGGCTACGGCTGTTATGAAAAAAAAGAAGGGGGAGAGGCCCAACGTCATTTAAGAAAAAAATGTGTTTTTATTGTTACAGCCCAAGTGGGCTCGAGATGTATAGCCCAAATATAAATAAAAAAATGAAAAGAGAGGAGCGTCATCCAGAAAAAAAGCAAAAAAACAAAAACAAAACAAAAGGCGCGTACATTTGAAAAAGCCCTACGCATTTAAAAAATGCAAAAGCCGATAAAAAAATGATGAATGAACGGCTTATGTTAAAAAAAAGACGGCTATTAAAAAAATGGAAATAGCCAGGACGAAAAAAATGCATATTCATTTGTTTCTCCCAACTAGATGCTATCTGTTTTTTATTCTATCAAGTATGGGAGAAAGGGGGAGTCAGAGATGTATTCTTCACAATTTCCATTGCCTGACCACGACTGATAGACCGACACTCCAGCTTTCAACAAGATCATTCGTCTTCACCGAGCATCAACTTCTTCCTCGAGGCGTATACTTCTTCTTTTACGACCCGATCAGTTCCCGTGCTGGACTTCTTCTGCAGCGGTTCTTCTCCAGGTACGACTGAGATATGTTCCGGTGACCTGATATCGCAGCGGTTCTACAGGCATGACAGAGATACGTTCCGATGACCTGAAAGCCGCATACCCGTCCTCGTGCGAGGTCTTCTACCAGCAACGGACTTGTATTCTTCTTGTGATGTATCGTGTGAAGATGTGTTGTATACTTTCTTTTTGTTGCAAGCTGCAACTTTCTATGCTCCAGCTTGAGGGGGAGTGTTAGAGAATATTCTATGTGGCTATTTGTTAAGAGAATATTCTATAGAGAATATCCTATAGAATATTCTCCCTTCAGCACCTATATAAGGATCACCACACCTCCTGTACTCATTGAGAGAATTACAATAGAATATCCGCCCCTTTGAGGGCTTCTCCCGTGGTTTCATCCCGCTCCTTAGGGAGTAGGGTTCCACGTAAATCTTCGTGTTCAATGATGTTTATTATTTTCTTTATCGATTCCGCTTCCGCTTCTCTGATTTCAACAACATATTTTTTTTGAAGTCTGAAGGTAGGGGGAAACACTCAGAGGTGTCCGCCCCATCAAAATTTATTCTAAAAAAATAAAAATAAAGACAAGGGAGAAAAACACAACACGCACCAGCCTCACAAGAACATTACAACACCTAGTCTTCCACCATGCGCTGTGCAAATACCCTCACGTTCTCCTTATAAAACCTTTGCCCCGAGAATAGTAAGTCATTCCTTCCGCGCCATACCGCCTAGAGGGTAGCCAAGGGGTAAAGGTGCTCCCTCTTAGGCCTAGACACACTTGCGTAGATCGAATTCCAGAAGGCCTGAAAGTCGTCGATGCGGCACCAAGCTATAGCAGCCTCCTGCCAAATCTGAGAGACCAAGGGGCAAGAGAAGAAGAGATGCTCCACAGATTCAATCGCATCATTAGAAATTAAGCACCTGCCCGAAATAACGCCAAGGAGCCTGGCGCATCGATCACGCGTCATCAACCTCTTCCTCCTGAGTAACCAAAGGAAAAACCCAATTCTCTCAGGAAGCCTGAGGCCCCAAATATTTGCACAGTCCTTGATCATCAACTCCGAGTTAGCCGGCGGCGGCCTGGAGATGACCCCATAAGCACCTTTGACCGAGAACGGCCCCTCCTTCCAGCACCAATGATCCCTTCCCTCACGAGGAGCTCCCACCTCCCTCACGGCGTCAAGCAGGGCCAAGAATTCATCAAATCTCTGATCGGAAAGGTTAGCGGAGAAGGTTGGGCACCATATCCCATCAGCCCAGCACTCCGCTACCGAGCAAAGCTTCTCCTCTGCCAGGACATACAAACGGGGGAAACGAGTGCAAAGAGCCCCCGACCCCGACCAATCATCCTCCCAAAAAGAGAAGCCCCCCCCCGAGGACCGGCCTAAAGAGGGCCAAATCCTTCACGAAAGTCTTCACCACTCCCCGCCAGAAGGGGGTCATAGCGGCGAGAAGGGGGTCATGGCGCCCCCCCCCTCACGTCATAGATCTCACGGACCACCGTGCAAACGAGATCATCCCCCGGCCCCCAAACCCTGCTAGCCCATTTGAGCCAAAGCGCCTCATTCATCTGCTCGAGCGATTTCACCTCCAGACCCCCATGGTTCTTTCTGTGCGTGATATCTTCCCACCCCACCAGATGGATCCCTCCACGTCCAGTGATATGGCTTCCCCCCAAAAAAGTGCGCATCCGCTTCTCCAGTCTCGCACGAATCCCCTTAGGCATCTTGCGGTTGGAAATAAAATAAATGGGGATGGAAGAAAGGACAGCCTTCAGCAGGACCAATCTAACCCCCCCCTCGAGAGTACGACGGCCTTCCACCCAGCCAACCTTACCTCAATCTTCTCCACCACCCTCAACCAATCCTTGAGGCCTTGTTCTCCTCAGAGCCAGAGGCATGCCCAAATAGTCAGTAGGCAAAGAAGCGCGGCCAGAACCCAAGACCACCGCCAGCCCATCTGCAATATGCTCTGCATGCCTGAAAGGGACGAAAACGGACTTGTTGTCGTTCTTATATAGATTAGACAACTCGGCGAAAATCTCTAACGCCGTAGCCATGCCATTGGCCTCCTCAACACCCCCTTCAATGAGGAATAAGGTATCGTCCGCGTATTGGATTATCGGCACCTGCACCCCCTCCCTTGAGTAGCCGCCAGAGAAACCATACCTGACAACATGAACGGCCATATCAGACAACACATCGGCCGCAAGGATGAAGGGCATAGGCGCAAGGGGGCAACCCTGACGCACCCCCTTACGAGGTTGGATCCATCCCCCCTCCAGCCTACCATTGATCATGACCGAGAAGGAAGCCGTGGTGACACAACGCCTCATCCAAGAAATCCATTTGTCCGGCTTACCCTTCCTCCGCAGTACTGACCACATGAATCTCCAGTCGAGGCTATTGTACGCCTTAGCGAAATCCACCTTCCAAAAGACACCGCTCGTGCCCCTCCTCCGCCAATCCGCGATGGTTTCAACAACATATATATAATTATAGTTTTATACTTATTTTTCTCTATAGACTGAGGCGTACACCTCGACCCTCACCTTGATTCTGAGGAAAACACCTCATTCCACCTTTAGTTTTTCAAACCTTGCTCTTTGGCGCTCAATCTATCACACATCCCAAACATACAGTCCGCAGAGCGCATACAGCCAGCAAAATGTCTCTCAAAAAATCTGTATAATTAGGTTGACCTCTATGCTTTATACTCGTATTATAATTAAAAACCTTTCTGATGCAATTTCGCAGTCATACTTGCCTTAGTTCTAACTCTAACATTTTATTTTTGGTATTTGTTGGATTTACCCATGTCTTGTTTATTGAGGAAATGATCAGTTTCCTTCCTATGCTTCATAAAGATAGGGTTTGTCTCTCATGTTTGTTTTTTTGTGCTGCAGAATTAGTCTTCAGTCTACACATATTTTGAACATTGGGTTTTGCCCATTGTAAACAAGTTTCTTCTCGCCTCGGGTTGTTTGGGTGGATAATATATCTCTAAGCTGCTTTCATTGCCTAGTTCGAGTCATTTGAGCATGAGATTAGTATGAGGAAGAGTAGGAAGAAATCTCTGAAGCCTCCTTCTCATCGCACCCCTGCTTTCGAAGAAGTGTGGGTTATTTTTAGCTGAATACATTGTATGGATTAGTTTACTTTATTTCAAGTTCTGTATTTACTACGTTTCTTCGTGTTTCTTGAGTAGATTGTCTGCCAAGTGCTTTGAAGGTGAACGGCTAGCTAACCTACTGGAGAAGCTTGGCAGGCAATGACTTTCTGGTCCATTATTTGATTCTAACTTATATAGTAAATCTGAAGTGTGGTAGATATTTAATGAACACCTTTCCTTTCTAATCTTCAACAGGGAGATAGAGACTGCTAATGAACAATCAACAGATGGCCTGCCTGATAAAATTTGGATTAAGGTTTCTTTTTCTGCAGAAACGATATGTGAAATTGAACATAGTCATGAATTTATTGATTTCTCTTGTGCCTATATAACCATCTTCTGATATAACTGTGCAGCAACAATTATGCATTGGTGTGAATGACGTGACCCGTGCCCTTGAAAGAATGCCCAAAGTTGTTTCTCGGAATCACACTGGTGGGAGTCAGAACATTTGTAGTAGCCTTCAAGCTCCCTCGGCTCAGCTTCAGGTGAAATGCTGGTTTCTCTTTATGCTAGAACTGTGGCTGGTATTGTGTTTTGTGATGAAACATTTTTCTGTGGAAGTGTGTACCACAAAATTTAGCACATGTGAGGTCACCATTCTCAAAACTAATTTATCATTTTTTTCATTTTCTTCCAACTTTTCTAATAAATTGCATTTTAGGATTATGAATGACATTTTCACAGGTATACTTTTTTTTTGAGTTTTGGTCTGGTTAAGCTACACATGGTGCTATGATTCTTATTTTTTCCACTGAATTGGAATTATCACTGATAGATTCTTGACAGGTGTTGTATCTCCTCTGAAGGTGAAGATAACCTTAGGGTGCTCAATGTACTTTTCTTTTATGTACCAAACTGATAAACTGGACACTGGAACCATTCCCAAAGGCTTGCTGATGAAGAAACCCTTGAAAGTTGAGCCAAGTTGTAGTTGGGACGATATGTCCATGATGTTAAAACTATTAAGTCTTCACCAATATGTTTTTTGGCAAGCCAAAGAATGTGAGTTGTTATATTAGTCATCCAAATATCTGAATAGGCCTAGCTACAAAATATCACACACTTCTAAATGTGACTCACACCATCTAATATAGAAACATAGACATCCACATCTCTTGTATATGCATGTGTACTTTTAAACATGGAAGGCCATATCGGTATCGATATCGGTACCATGTTGACACGACATATCGTCAATATATCGATATATCGATGCCATACGCCGATATCAAACGGAGTTTGTGAATAAAATAGCCTTGGAAGGCCAAATATCAGCCATACCGGCGATATATCGGTCACCTGTCGATAACGATATATCACCGATATATCACGATATGGCCTTCCATGCTTTTAAAGATAACATTGTTGTGCTGCAAGCCTGCAACCATACCACTTGAGATGGCTGTTAGACATGTAAGTCCTTGACGAGTCATTTTGTATTGCACTTATATCATTTCCTATCTAAATTAAACATATTTATGTTTGCATTATGAATTAAGTCCCTTTATGAATGCGACTGAGTACCATGGTCACTTTGGATGTCATAAAACTGACACTACAAGAATTTCACCGGTTCGTGAGGAATCATGTCCTTTCCAGGTCCTTGCTAGACAAGTTGGCGAGCACTTTTGGTAGCCAACCCAACCTCGTTAAATTGCTTGTCGCTAACCCTACATGGTGAGGACAAATGTTCGCCAACTCACCATTGTGAACGGTGGAAGCGTGCTAACCAATGCCTGCCACTGGAATAGTTGGGACGCCCATTAAGATATGACCTTCCGAGGATTGAAGGAACCTATGCTCACAAGTGCATATTAATTTACGAATATCTGACATGTCCAAATTTACATAAAAGCTATACACATTTTAGGTTCACAACAATTTACAATAGATAAAAAGTATATTAATGATGAATATGTAAATAAAATAAATAATTAACAACAGAAAACTCAAAGAAATAACTACATATTAAAAGAAAGCTTCCCATATTTATTTGTATTTGTACCATATTATAATTGGTATCATCCAGAATTTGAACTTTTATATTCAAATTCGTATTCGTATTTGTATATGTATTCACATCCTTCAAAAAATGAATATTCATGCTTGGATGGTGGTCGGTAGCGATCATGGGGTGACGAAGAAACCCTTGAGGGTTTGTAAGTAGAAGCGAGGGTTTGGTGAAGCGAGCGTTGCAACAACAAAAGAATGAACAAGAGGGTCGTTGGAAGATGGGGTTGTTTACCCTCTCCTCTCCATCCTTAGGGTTTGCCAATGCCGTGCTCGTGACAGAGCTGCTTCTAGAATTCCATGCCGATCTAGTTGTCGCATTGCCCATTTGGTTCATTATGATCTCTCGAGGCATTGGATTTGATTAGGGATGGGATTGTGGTTATTGTTGATCATCGTGTATTCGATGAGTATAGTGGGTTGGGTGGTTGTAGTATGAGAGCGTGGGAGGAAGAGGATTCCCCCGATAACTCATTTTTTATTTCTAATTACGTTTGTGCCCCTGAGATAACATCCATCTCGAAGGGGAATAAATGGCAACTAACCCAAGGGGCATAACTATTAAACCGCCTAAAAAGGTAGGGGCACATGTGATATTGAAAAAAGGTAGGGGCATAACTATAACTATATTCTCAGAGGGACACAATTGTAAAAACTCCTTGTATATATGGTCATCAATTGACAAGATAAAAGTACCAATTGAATTTTAGGTAAAGTCAAGATGCATAAATTGACGGATTTACTTTTTTAAAAAAGAGGCAATCTATCATTATTCTATTAATCATTTCAACAGAGACCTTGGGAAACTGAGATAAATTAGAAACGTTGTTAGTAATTTTTTCTCACCAGTCAACCAACAATCGATCGACTAGTCGGCCAGTTGATGTCAGATAGAATATTGATCGGATGTTGATTATTTAATCGGTCACTCCTCGTTACCTCATAGTTATATTGACTATTTGGTCTACTAGCACTATTGCAACATTGACTAGGATGAACATCATTGATGGTTAAGTGTCACAATTGGTATTAAGGATGGAGGAAACAATCATCATAGCTGAGAATCTAATATATCTAGTAAATCATCATGGGCCTAACATCGAGGTTGACATTTACAATGTCTAAATCACACATGCCTATCTTTGCATGGTACATATGTAGAATTTATACTAACCTTGATCGACTTAGACTGTGAGAACGGACAATGTCTCTGGCTGCTGGAACTCAATTGTGGTATATTGGAGTGGCACTGAGAAGGAGAGATCGGGTTATGTTGCAAAGATTTAGGCTTTGTGGTTAGCGAGAAATGGAGTGGTGTTTCTCCAGGATCGTTTTTACACTAAAAATGCGGTGGCACATGCTAGGATGTTGTCCGAGAGTTGGGATTTTCAATCTTGAAAAATGTAATGTACATGTATTAGACATGCAATAATTTTTGGTGATAAATGAAGTTTTTGGGCTCACATATATATGACGGTGGCCCTTTTTTCTTTTAAAAAAACTTTAATCGACTTAATTCTTCTTCTAACATGTAAATAAAAATACAAAAAATATAACATAATTTTTACCTTGAATAAACGCTTATGGATCATGAACAGAAAAAGTTGTAAAGTTCAACTTCTCAGCTGAATTCACTCCGTGTGAACATAAATTGACCACATTCACTTTTAAAGTTCAAGTTAGAAAATTATTTACCTAATGAAAGTGGTTTAATTAAAATCGGAGCTAATATGCAAAAGCTCCATTTTAGGACCTATATTATATATGTAAAATAATGTTCATTGATTTTTAACCCTGCATATTTTGTATTAATTTACTAACTTGTATTTTTCTTGTGTAATATATATTGAATATTTTGTAAACAAAATAATAACCAAAATTAAAATGATATTTTTTAATCAGAATAAAATAATGAAAGAAGAGCACATGTTTAATATGTTTATATTTACCATATCTATATTTTTTTAGACTTATAAATTAAATTACAAAAAATATAATAAAATGTATTAATAATATTAAACTATGTGCTTCATCATTAGAATATTAAATTGGCATATCTCTGTATAAAAATGAGGAGCTAAATAATATATACATTTATGTTACTTGCAAAGTATACATGTATTTTAGAGAGCTTTTATAATAATATATATAATTATTTATATTACTATAAAAATGGCGAAGCCTTCTCCCACTTTTAAATAGGGTCGGCTATATGGATTCTTGCGCAAATCCATGTTGAAAGATCCGACTATTTTTTATGCTGGTTGTCGGTTACCTAACGCAATCCCCACAAGGGGGATGTGAACCATGGTCTTTTGGGTGGTAGACACACCGCACTACCGCCAGACCAGTGGAGTGGGTGCATTATTTATATTATTATATTAAATATAATTAATTACTTATTATTTATATTATTTTTATTTATTTGCTAATTATTATATAATTAATATGGTATATTTTGTATTGTATGTATTAAGCTTGGTCAAGGATGCAAAAAACGGCTTAAACGATCGTTTAAACGCATGCGGTCTCCAACCGAACCGACTAAGAAAAGTCGGCTCATATGCGGGCTGGCCGTTTAAGCGGCATTAAACAACCGTTTACAAGGCCGTTTAAACGGTCGTTTAAATTACTTATTGAAAAAAACTGACGGCTGACCTAACCCTCGACATCCCCCATGCCAGAACCCCACCCCCCATTGCCAAACCCCCAACCCTACCCTCTCGCACAACCCTTCGCCTCCATAGCCCTCTCGCACAGCCCCGTCTCCTACCGTTTGGAGCTCCGCCGCCTCTTGCTGTTTAGAGCTCCGCCTCTTGGCGCACGCACAACCCCGTCGCCTCTTGCGGTTTGGAGCCCCGTGCGCACAGCCCTGCCGCCAAGCGCACAACCCCGCCTTCTCGCTGTTTGGAGCCCCGCGTGTTGGAGCCCCGTGTACGCGTAGCCGGTACCCCCGTCGCACTTGAAGCCCTGCCGCCTTGGAGCCCCGTGCGCGCGTCGCGTAAGCCCTCGTTTGCTGCTGTTGGAGCTCCTGCTTGCTACTGTCAAGTTAAGATAATATTAGTACTCAATTTTTTCTATCTACGTCCGCTTGAGATTTGTCATTAGCATCTTATTTGTGATTTGTCATTAGCATCTTATTAGTACTCATTGCATAACATTATTTGTTATTTCTTCAAATGCATTGAGATTTGTCATTAAGTGGTTTCTTCATTCTTATAATGTTATTCATGCTGATATGTAATATATAACATTGGTGAATAGGTGTAGTCACTGAGTAATAGATGGACACTCAGTCTTCTGATCCTGTCACTAAGAAAAGTCGGCTCATATGCGGGCTGGCCGTTTAAGCGGCATTAAACAACCGTTTACAAGGCCGTTTAAACGGTCGTTTAAATTACTTATTGAAAAAAACTGACGGCTGACCTAACCCTCGACATCCCCCACGCCAGAACCCCACCCCCCATTGCCAAACCCCCAACCCTACCCTCTCGCACAACCCTTCGCCTCCATAGCCCTCTCGCACAGCCCCGTCTCCTGCCGTTTGGAGCTCCGCCGCCTCTTGCTGTTTAGAGCTCCGCCTCTTGGCGCACGCACAACCCCGTCGCCTCTTGCGGTTTGGAGCCCCGTGCGCACAGCCCTGCCGCCAAGCGCACAACCCCGCCTTCTCGCTGTTTGGAGCCCCGCGTGTTGGAGCCCCGTGTACGCGTAGCCGGTACCCCCGTCGCACTTGAAGCCCTGCCGCCTTGGAGCCCCGTGCGCGCGTCGCGTAAGCCCTCGTTTGCTGCTGTTGGAGCTCCTGCTTGCTACTGTCAAGTTAAGATAATATTAGTACTCAATTTTTTCTATCTATGTCCGCTTGAGATTTGTCATTAGCATCTTATTTGTGATTTGTCATTAGCATCTTATTAGTACTCATTGCATAACATTATTTGTTATTTCTTCAAATGCATTGAGATTTGTCATTAAGTGGTTTCTTCATTCTTATAATGTTATTCATGCTGATATGTAATATATAACATTGGTGAATAGGTGTAGTCACTGAGTAATAGATGGACACTCAGTCTTCTGATCCTGTCACAAGTAGTGGAATAAGGAATGCAATATCCGCCCCTTTGAGGGCTCCTCCCGTGATTTCATCTCGCTCCTTAGGGAGTAGGGTTCCACGTAAAAATTCTTGTTGTTCCATGTTTTATCTTTCTGTTCTTATGCTCTGTTTTACCATTCCGCTTCCGCTTCCTATTTTCTAACATGGTATCAGAGCGGGTTCGATTCTCGAGGATTTGTTCTTGAAAGTTTATTTGTTCGAGGTTCGATTCTGTTTGTTCGCAAATATTTTTGTTTGGAGGTAATGTTCAGGTTCAAAGATTTGCAAAACCCTATAAATTTGTCGAGGGTGCACAATTGCAGTCAGTTCTGTCCAAATCTGAAGGCGCACGGTTTTTTTAACAAATCCAACATGCGCATCGAGCATCATCTCTCCAGCTGCGCAAAAGGTCTTCCTTCGACATCTGGTCTCACACAGAGAGAAGGCTTCAACGAATATCTTCCTCTCCCGCGCACAAGACCTTCTAGACCAAGTAATCTTGCCACCAACCCTTGCACAACAGGGCATGATTTTCTGCTCCTGTTATACAAAAAATGGGGGAGGAGTTTCCCAGAGGAGGCGTGGGTTCCTGCCTGAACCCCAATATCATACAAGATCTTGTGCTGCAGTTCACGTTCCAAGTTCCAGCTGCATATCGAGCCGCCAACACATGAGATCATCTGCTTCTTCTTCCGGGAGAGGTCTTCTCCAGTTTAGCGATGGTTCTCCAGGGCTGTGGCATATCTCCATGTTTCATAGACTTGGGCGGCATATCTCCAGAGCCGCGACTCCCTCACACTTCTTGTAAAAAGGGTTCCATGAGATGGAACCCTAGATAGAAGAGCAACATCCAGGCGCCCCTGGCACTTCTTGGAATGCTCCCCCTCCCCCCATCCTCCCTCGTGCAGGAGGTGTGAAAGCACCACCATGCGACGACCACGACACCGCATCATCTTCTCTAGTTATAGACTCGCGCGAAGGAGCAGACCCTCCATGCGGTACCCCATCTCGTGCGATCTCCAGGGCCCTTCGACGTATCCTTCTCGCGTGCATGCGATTCTGGTCCTCCTTCGCGCGGAGCACTAGCCCTCACGGGCCCCAACCCTCCTCTCCACGCGCATGCGACACGTGATCTTCTCCAGCGCGGCGCCAAGGCCGCGAGTCTCCTCCAACCGCATGCGATCTTCAACGGCAGCAGGGGCTCCATACGTAATCCCTCCTCCTTGCGCAATACCTGCGCCTGCAACCCATTCTCGAAGGCAGCGCGAGGATCCCCTCTTCCCGCTATGAAGACCACGTCCAGGAGATCCTCCAGGAGCCGCCCAGATCTCCTCGCCCCCTTGGCGGTGGCTCCAGGCGTTGCCCTCTTGGGAGGCAGCGTGAATTGAAGAGAAGGGTTCGCTGGGAGCCCTAATTAAAAAAACAAAGTGGCTCATTGCCGTTTGCGTTGCCCAGGTGGGCCCGGGAGGGGGATGGGAGAAAACAAAAAAAAGGAGGGGGAGTAGAAAGAAAAGAAAAGAAAGGAGAGAGATATGGACTCAATTTTGTTAAAAAAAGAAGAGGACCAGATGAAAAAAAGAGACAACAAAGTAAAAAAAACGTTTATAAAAAAGAAAGGCGGGTACAAATACAAAAGTCGTACGTATTCAAAAAAATGAATTGAATAGTCATTAAAAAAGGTAAACGGCTTTGTTATTTTTTTTGAGAAATCGAAAAAAATATCGGCATTTGAGATGTTTTATTTTCTCCCCATTTTCCTGTCTTCTCCCAACTTGGTCGACGATTGTCATTTTCCGACAAGTATGGGAGAAAGGGGGAGTATATGTAGAGTCACATGTCTATTCAGATGTTCCAGATTCAGATGCAGATTTTCAGACCATTCATTTCTAGACTCTACAATTGGTAGATATTCAGATTTGACATTCAGATTGGTCAGAGTCCAAGTTCGAGGCACGCCATGTTGAGAGGCCTATTTTTCGAGTTCTCCACAGAGACTCATTTTCAGACACGCATATGTTTGTGGTCATTTTCAGATGTGCATGAGTTTGCCATCTTTTGCAGTGGTCCCCATCTTTTCTTATTGTTTTCAGCCAGAGTTTTCATGTGAGCCATAGAGACTCCAGAGCAGAGGACCATTCCCTATTCCATGTTGGCAAGGGTTTTCATGTGGTATCATAGGGACTCCAGAGTAGAGGACCATTCTCTGAGCTAGATGGGAGAGACCCAGTTCTCCGACGAGGAGACTTCTTTCAGACTCCATTCTCTAGCGACCGTGGACTCCGACAAGGATTGCACTTCCACGGCTTTTTTCAGTTCGACCCTTTTCAAAGATGGAGGAGTCGTCCACATGTTGTGGAGAGCCAGAGTACTCCGACGAGGAGACTCATTTCCAGTTGTAGTGACTCTGACAGGCGCAGTTCAGAGCACATGCTCTCCGACGAGGAGATTCAGCAGACTCACACTCCAGCCCGTTTGTCCTCCTCACCTGCACGACATGAGAAGCAACGTCCTCGACATCAGCCGACAGTTGTGCGCGTTGAGTCGATAATGTCCGTAGTGTCCTGTAGCATGAGTTGAGTTTCTTCCTGTTTGTTTGTCCAAGCTGAGCATTACATGCTCCAGCTTGAGGGGGAGTGTTGGAGTATTTGGTTGTGCACCTATTGAGTTGTAGAGGATAAGAATCCATTTACCCCATCCAAGAGTTTAGTCCCACATTTACCAGTGGTGGGACTTGGAGGCTCTGTGGAGGCTATATAAGGAGCCCCAGACCTCCTGTATCATATGAGAAAAAGGAATGCAATATCCGCCCCTTTGAGGGCTTCTCCCGTGGTTTCATCCCGCTCCTTAGGGAGTAGAGTTCCACGTAAAAAATCTTGTTGTTCCATGTTTTATCTTTCTGTTCTTATGCTCTGTTTTATCATCCCGCTTCCGCTTCCTATTTTCTAACACTTACAAAGGGTGATCAGAATACAATTGTTTGTAAACTTTACAGCAAAACCATCAAAGGTGGAATTTATAGACTCAAGCAACATTTGGCTCATATTCGTGGACAAGTCTATTCTTGTCCCAAGGTTGATGAAGAGATCAAGAAAGAAATGAAAGAATATTTGGGTGGAATATTAAAGAGAAAAGCTAAAAAGATGAAGAAAATTGATGATATGAGGAATGATGTCAATATCATGGGAGGTGATGTACCAACAATGGGCTCAGCAAAAGAGCCTCGCATGCTTGAGTCAATGAATGAGACAGTTGCTCAACGACAAACGACAATCAAGGATGCATTTTGTAAGGATCAAAGGGAAAAGGCCATAGCATATGTATGCCGTTGGGCTTACAAAGCAAACATTTCATTCGGTGTATTTCAAATGAAAGAATGCCATAAAGCATTTGAAGCAATTGGGTAATATGGTCCAGAACTCAAACCTCCAACTCGTTATGAGATGTCCGTTCCTCAATTGAACAAGGCGATTAAGGATGTCTATGATGCCTTAGCACCACATAGAGAAATGTGGATAAGTATGGGATGCTCTCTTATGACTGATTCGTGGACTGATGTCCGTGGTAGAAGTATTATGAATTTGTGTGTGAATTGTTCACTACGTATAGGTTTTTTGAAATTTGAGATATGTAGTCTCTTCTGATGAGACACACACCGCTGAATATATTTTCAACTTGGTAGATGAATGCATCCAAGAGTTTGGAATTGAAAATGTTGTCCATGTTGTTACAGATAATGCATCTGCAAATATGGCTGCAGGGGGGATGATGGAGGAAAAGTATCCAAAATTTTTCTGAGCTCACGTGCTGACCATTATCTTGATTTGGTGTTAGAGGAGATGGGGAAAGAATCAAAGGTGAAAAATGCAATCTCTAAGGCAAGGATGCTTACGGTCTTCATTTATAGCCACACGAAGACTTAAGTATGATGCGTAAATTTACACACAAAAAAAACATCGTCAGAGCTGGGCAAACTAGATTTGCTACCGCATTTCTTACATTACAGAGTGTTCTAGAGAAGAAAGATAAGTTGAGGCTCATGTTCTCTTCAGATGAGTAGAGAGATTGTAGATGGTCGAAGACTAGGAAAGGAGAGGCGGCAACATCCATTGTCTTGAGTCCAACATTTTGGAATCAAGTTACTCTAGCATTGAGGGTTTTTTCTCCATTGGTTCATCTTCTACGCGTTGTTGTTTCTGATGTGAAACCATCTATGGGATTTGTGTATGGAGGATTAGTGGACGCAAAGAAAGAAATAATTGATTCCTTCAATGGAAACGAGTTGTCCCATAAGCAAATCATTGATGCCATCAATTTGAAGACTAAAGGACGGCTTGATTCTCCCCTACATCTTGTAGCGTACTATTTGAACCCCTACTTTTATTATAAAGATCATGTTGAGAATGATGTTGTTGTGAAAAAAGGTCTTCTTGACTGCATTGAGAAGTTATACCTATATTTAGATCAACAAGACATCATTACAAAGAGTTGGTGATTTACAAACATGGTCAAGGATCATTTGGGAAGCCATTAGCAATTAAGCAAAGATCAATAAATGATGACCATTTTGATCGAGGTGAATCCCTATCAAGTTTTTCAATATGATTTTATAGTACATATTGATGACATCTAATTGATGTTGAACATGAAATAACTCATTGGCGGTCATTACTTGGAGGTGAAACGCCTAATTTGCAAGCAATGGCAATGAGAATTCTGAGTTTGACCTTGTCATCATCTGGATGCGAGAGAAACTGGAATGCTTTTGGAGCGGTAATGAATTTTATATTTGTACATTAACATTCATTATACATTGACTTTTTAGTGTATAACATATATACGTGTGTTTGTTTTAGGTTCATACGCAGAATATAGCTAAATTGAATCCCAAGAGGGTGAATGATTTAGTATTTGTTAGATTCAATTCATTGATTAAGGATCACAGTGAAAGTAAGAGGAGGGATCCTCTTTTATCAAAGGATCACCAGTATGCAACGACATGGATTTCAAATGTACCTTGTGAAGAAGATGAAGTATTTCCTGGCACAAGATTTACATGGGGTTCAGTTGCCGAGGCATGCAGAGCTGAAAACATACTTGAGCCAAGGAGAAGTGAACGTGTACATTTGAGAGCTTCAAGTTCATCTGGGCAAACTTTGCATAAGAAAGCTGATAATGAGGGAATATTTGAGGATGAGGATGATGATGGAGATGAATAGCCAATGTTGCTTGATGACGAGTCAGATGAAGAATGATATTGGTTTCATTATATTTTTGGATGAATGAATGCCATGACTTTTTTGGAACCATGCTATGAATTGTAGTTTGTAATTATTTATGTTGTCTATTTTTTTGATAAAATTTATGTTGTCTATTTTGACATTTTAGTATGGACTACTTGTTTATGCTGTCTATTTTGACATTTGGCTATGGATTCTGCTTGTTTATGCTGTCTATTTTGACATATGGCTATGGATTCTGCTTGTTTATGCTGTCTATTTTCACATTTGGATATGGATTCTGCTTGTTTATGCTGTCTATTTTCACATTTGGCTATGGATTCTACTTGTTTATGCTGTCTATTTTCACATTTGGCTATGGTTTCTACTTGTTTATATTGTTTTTTTTAACATTTGGCTATGGATTCTACTTGTTTATGCTATTTATTTTAACATTTGGATGAAAAAATCGTTGAAGTTGACAATATTTGGTCTATTGTGAATATGTGATTACTATTTTTATAATTTATTTATACTTTTTTTTATTAATTATATATATGTAATATTTTTTTATTAATTAAATATGCAAAACTGCATAACCCGTTTAATTTCCGTTTAAACTCCCGCATACGGTTTAATCAGTAATCAGTGACCCTACCGACTGAATACCGCATACCGCTTTTTGCAACCTTGAGCTTGGTAAACGGAAGTTGATCAGACCTCTCACGAGTCTCATCCATGTCAAACAGGGCTTGAGATAGGTCAAAGAATGTTGACTCTCGAGGCAACAATCCCCCTTCTCCCTCTCTTCCCGCTTCTCTCTCTTCTCTTGTTCTTCTCTCTTTCATCTTTGCATGCATGCCACCCTTAGCTCGACAACTCGAGGTCGGTGTGACTTTTTTTTTTTTGAGAAAAGATGGGATGAACCTCCAATAGAGGCTCATCCAAAGAATATATTTCTAAATCATAAAGTAGTAATTACATACGCCAAATTTCAAAGAAAGCATTGGCATGCTCAAGTACATTTTCAGAGTAAAATCTTCCACCCTCAGAGACAATTGCATTTCTAGCCAGCTAAAGTGCATAGATCAATGCACACATCTTTGTCTGTCTTTCTTCAGAGCCTGCCCAATGCTTGCTAATCGAAGCCCAAAAAGATTCTTTATCGCTCCACTTGACTCTCGGAATGTTTGCACTATGCCATACCTCAACCGATTCGAGCACTGGAAGAACATGTAGTCAATGTCCTCTGCCTCTCCTCCACACATCTGACAACCCTCCTCCACTCTGGGAAAAAGTCTGGCTCTACACACCCTCGTCAAAACGCTCAACAACTACAAGAACAATCGAACTCGTGTGTGAATCTTCTAGCTCCAGGTCCTAGTACAGTCCGTAGCAATCTCCGTAACTATAACTAATGGTTGAGTCGAGATCACCTTGTATGCATTTCTTACCATGAATGTCTCATCTCTCCAGCACCAATAGTATCTACCTTATGTTGGTGCCTCCACCGTCGCCAACTTGCCGGAAAGATCGATAAATTCCTTCGCCCTCTGGTTCAACAATTCAGCCATAAAATCAGGTGTCCAAGAACCAACTGTCCACACATTCACAATAAAGGCATCCCTGTCAACTGCAAGAGCAAAAAGCTTGGGTACAGATTGCAAAGAGCCCCCTCTTCAGACCAATCATCCCGCCAGAAACGGAAACCACGACCATCCCCCACAATCGGTCGTAGCAAGTCTGCCAAAGTCGGCACCGCTGAACAAATACCTTTCCAAAACATGGATGGAGAAGTCACAACATCTATGCGGGCGCTTAGGTTGGGTGACACTGCATAGATAGATTTCACCGACCTAGATAGAAAATCGTTCCCGCCACCCCAGATTCTCTGTACCCATTTTCCAAGAAGAGCCTTATTCCCATCATCAATCCACAATACTCCAAGCCCTCCATCCTTAATCAACGTAGTTACCATCGACTAGTCTACTAGTAAGTCCTTACCCTCCTAGGTTGACGACCAAAAGAGATGCTGCATAAGAGTCTCCATCTTCTTTTAGATTTCCACATGTAACACTCTCGTGGACAAGAAAAACACCAGAATCCTCGAGAGAACAACCTTCACTATAACCAGCCTCCCTCCTTTAGACATGTACACTGCTTTCCGACTGGTCAATTTTTCCTCCAACTTCTCAATGACCGCTAACCAATCAACCTGCATAAGCCCTCCCACACATCAGTGGTAGATCAAGATAGTTGATTGGCAAGCTCTTCTGTTCCGTGCCCAGAATTTCCTCACATATTGCAACAACCTCTGAACTAAGGTTAAAGGGGACATAAGTAGATTTTGACAGCTCACCAAAAATGTCCAACATAGCCTTGGCTGCCTAGCTTTCTTTTACACCTCCTTCAATGAAGAAAACGGTGTCGTCTGCATATCGAAGGATCAGAATCGAAAAGTCCTCTCTGGAGTAGCCAATGAGGAAGCTACCAACCTTCGCAAGACCTGTCGTCACTGCTAAAGTATCCACAGCCGGAACAAACAGAAGAGGAGCCAAGGGGCACCCCTACCTCACCCCACTCTCCGAGTGGAAGAAACCCCCCTCTTGTCTACCGTTAACCAACACTGAGAGGGAGGAAGTGGTAGTACATCTCTTCATCCAATCGATCCAGATGTCCGGGAATCCTCTTTGGACCAATGAAGCTCAAATAAAGCTCCAGCTCATATAATCATACGGCTTTGAAAAGTCTACCTTCCAGAGAAAACTAGCAAATCCTCTTCTCTTCCAATCTACAACAATCTTTGATGCCATTACTACTCCCCACAACAACTGACGCCCTGGAATAAAAGCTGTCTGAGCTGGTAGAATGAGGTCATCTAGAACGCCCCTGAGCCGGTTGACCAACACCTTTGCCACGATGAGATAAGCGACTTTGGATAATGTAATGGGTCTAAAGTCGTCCACATGCTCACCACCTTCTGTCTTCAGGAGCAAAAACAAGGACATGTTGAGCTTTTCCCTCCTCTGATTTGCCACTCTGAACTCCTCGATCATTGACATGACATCATTCTCTACTACCTCCCAGAATTCTTTGTAAAAGAATACATGAAGGCCGTCTGGTCTTGGGCACCCATTCGCATTGAGGTCAAAAATTGCTCTGCGCACCTTCTCTACGGTGAAAGCGGAGACAATCAACTCTTGTATCCATCCCTCAAAGTCCTGACCACCATACTGAGCCACCTGAACTTAGTAGGAGTGACCTCCTGCTGAACTCCTGGAAATGCTCCGCAATTGTCGCACCGATTGCTCTATCTCCTCGAACCCCCTCCCCCTCCACATGCAAGTCATGAATCAGATTCCTCCTCCTCCTTCCACTCACTACTAGGGTGGAGCATTGGGCCGGGCCGGCCCTGACCCGACCCTGACTCGGCCCGCAAAAGCCCGGGCCCGGCCCGAATCCGACATACAAATAGGCCGGGCCCGGGTCCTCATTTTTCAAAAATATTATACTTGGGACGGGACGGGCCCGAACCCGAAGTACAAGTGGGCCGGGCCCGGGCCCTCATATTTCAAAATATCGTATTAGAACTAAATAAGGGGATACGGATTTATAGTCATAATACATCCAATATTTCCTTCATACATCAATAGTAATATTATATTGTAACAATACATCCAATATTCATGTGTTATGGATGAATTATATCCATAAAAATAAATTGGAATCAAAGTGCAACTTCATGGAATCAAAATAAGTGCGGGTTGAGCCCGGCCCAAGCCCGAGCCCGACCCGAACCCGAGCCCGAACACGCGGGCCTTGGGCCGGGCCCGGGTCCTCAGTTTGTTGAAAAAAGCGGGCCTCGACCCGACCCAAGGCCCACGGAAAATCGATGGGCTCGGGCCGGGCTTTCCCGGGTTGGGCCGGGTCGAGCCCAATGCTCCACCCTACTCACTACGATTTAAAACAAGCAAGTGTTCACATTCCCCTCCTTCACCCACTTCTGTCTGGATCTTTACCGCCATTCAACCTCTCCTCTCTTGTCATCTTCAGCTCTTCTGATGATCACCTTGCAACAACAGCTCAACTTGAGTAAGATCTCGTTCATCTTCAATACTATCCATAATGATGATTTCTTTCACTGCTTTGTCTTGCCTCCCAATGCGTGTCTGACGCAAATCCTTCCCATGCTTCATCAGCATCTCACGTAGATCTGTGGCTGTGATCTTCTTGGCCAGTCTCTGCATCGCTGACCCCTCAACCTATAAGGAGCTCCAACAATTTGCCACCATCTCCCGTAATCCATCATCCATCAACCAAGCTCTATCGAACCCGATTGATGTCCATTTGAACCGAATTCACCATCTCTGGTAGCCTTCTTCCAACTACCTGAAATCGATTCAAACCCAACATCTAAACCTAATCCCGACCAACCCCATTCCGAGTTCATCGAAGGTCCTAACCCGTTGGAAACCCAGAACCCTTGAGCACTTGAAACCCTTACATAATACCCTCATCTCCTATTTAAGCCCTTCAACTCTGATGAGAGAAGGCTGATCAACCTTAGGTCGAGGTGAGCCCATCCTCCGTCCCGCAGGTGACAACTACTTGGCTGGATGTCGAGGCAACGACGGCGTGAATCGCTTCCCGCATGTGAGATCCACCTTCCTCAACCATTCTGTAGTGTAAGATCATTTGTCTCTCAACCTCTCTGTAGGATAGAGCTTCTTCTCAACCTAATCCTCCGTTTAGATCTTCTCTTCTTAGACTTGCTCTCTATCAATTAGAACACCAAAGCCCGATGATCATCACCCAATGTCCTCCCCCTTCATGTTCCTTTCTATCCCTTCCACCGTCTCCCATATCTGATCAGATCGGATCCGAACATTATGCTCCCTTCTTTGCCAGCCTGAGCTTCGTCCATCTTCTCCTATTTCGTGCTTAATGTCCAGACTGAGGCTCGAAGCCTTGAGCACATCTCTCACTTGCATGTTCAATATTGAAGCATCTCTAGAAGTGGGTTATCATTGTCAACAGCGTCTGTAGTAGTCTTTTTACATTCAGGCCCAACCGGATTCCTATATTTGCAAGATAAGCACATTCTGGACTTATTTGAGAATTTCATTATTTTTATTGCAAATAAGACTCTGGAGTTATTTCAATAACTTGTGACCCGGAAGTCCAAAAAATAAGAACTTTTGTTGTTTCGAAGATCTTTTTATGCTTTGTCCAGATGTATTATGTGCACATTGACCAAATATTATAAGAATAATTGATGAATTTGTGTTTGATACCTATTTTTTGAACTGTTTAATTCCATATTAAATCATTTTGGTATCT
This sequence comes from Ottelia alismoides, assembly GCA_037367405.1. Lineage (NCBI taxonomy): Eukaryota > Viridiplantae > Streptophyta > Magnoliopsida > Alismatales > Hydrocharitaceae > Ottelia > Ottelia alismoides. Next base: position 378,637 of record JAZKJV010001569.1, read on the forward strand.
TAAAATTGAATAAGAATAGCCATTGGACATTTCTTGACTTGCAGAAACTTCTGGACCTGATCTGATTAAAATTCATTGATTAGTTTTCTCTGATAATATTATTCTGTGAAATTGGTGGTTGGAATTTTAATAGGTACACGTTGCAATATCTTTTAAAATCACAAATAATCCTGAATGCATCATTATTGAATCGCACATCATCTGTAGTTTGCTTATAATTTTATGGGATGATTTGCCTAGCCTAAAAATTCTGTGATTGCACTTCATGACTTCTACATTGTCTTATATATTATTAATTCTATTTTATCTTTAAACATTCTAAAAGTGTACATTAGCTTGCATTACATCATTTCACATTCTTGCTTTGCTAAATTCTGCACTCTCATAATCCAAAAAAATCTAAAAAAATATAAAAAATATCATTTTGCATTTGCACTACACTTTAGGGAATAATCTTCGCAAGCATAAAAATTTCGATCTAAAATTAATTCTAAAAATTTCACCTACATGCTCCTGACTTGTCACTATACATCATTTTAGAAGTATGACAATAAATTTGTGTTTGAAGTACCACATTCGTAAATTGCAACAATAAATAGATTAATTTCACTGAGTTATTGTGCATTTCACCCTTAAGAAGGACATCCTTTGTATTGTAGAAAGCCCGGGACAACAAGGAAATACGGTGGAAAAGTAGAGAGAACTAAGTTGCTTAAAACAATCAATCCTCATCAGAAAGCAATTTGAAAGCCTGACCTGTTGGGAAAATAGAAAGAGTTGTTTATTCCTTGAACCCTAGGCTCTCTTATATAGAGAGAGGTCTATGGGCAAATTACATAAAGAGATAGAAGAGAAGGAAAATATATAAACGATACATAAATAAGAAATATATCTCTACACTCCCCCTCAAGATGGAGCATAGATATCTATCAAGCTCAGCTTGGATGAACATTTCTGAAAGGACCCTCTAAGTAGGGCCTTGTGAAAATGTCTGCCATCTGGTCCCCTAAGCTGACATGTGATGTAGAAATGAAGCCCTTCTATATTATGCCACATATATAATGACAATCAACCTCAATGTGCTTTGTACTCTCGTGGAATGCAGGATTATTAGCAATGAATAAGGCAGCCTGATTGTCGCATTCCAGCGACATGGGAAGAGGAACATCTATATAAAGATCTGTTAGGACTGCTCGAACCCACATCATTTCTGTACATGCTTGTGCCATAGCTCTATACTCGTATTCAACACTAGATCTAGCGACAACAGTTTGCTTCTTACTTTTCCAAAAGACGAGTCAATCTCCAACAAAAATAGCAAATCTTGATGTGGACTTCCTATCCTCGTGGCACCCTACATAGTCTGCATCTCCGCATGCTAAGATAGTAATAGTGCCTCCCCTTTTAAATAGCATCCCTGCATCTGGAGATAATTTATGATACCTTAGTATCATCTGTAGAGCATCCATATGTACTTGACGAGGTTGTTCCATGAATTGGCTCACCCGACTGACTGCAAATGAGATATCGGGTCGGGTAATGGTGATATAAATAAGCTTTCCCACCAGTTCCCTGTATCTTCTCCTGTCAACCTCATCAGTATCATCATCATAGAGCTTCATGCTTGGATCCATGGGTGTAGTCGCAGGTCGACATCCAAGCATACCTGTGTCACTTAACAAGTCCGTGACATATTTTCTCCGAGTCATCACAAGACCTTGTTGATTTCTGGCAAACTCCAATCCCAGAAACAATCTAAGAGCTCCTAGATCCTTGGTAACAAATTCACAACCCAGAAATTCTTTCGCCCTCTTTATTCCCTGCATATCATCTCCTGTAATGAGTATATCATCAACATACACCATAATCGCACTAATACCTCTGGAGGTCCTCTGTACAAAAACGAGAGTGATCTGCATTCGACCGTTTAAACCCCTGTTTCTCAAACAAATCTGAGAGCTTCTGGAATCAAGCTCTCGGGTTCTGCTTAAGGCCATAGATTGCCTTATGAAGTCTACACACCTGTGAACACTACCCCTCAACAGCAAACCCCATCGGTTGTTGCATGTAGACTTCCTCCTGAAGATCACCATATATGTAGGCGTTCTTGACATCCAACTGAAACATGGGCTAATCTCGAACCACGACAACAGATAAAAGAATCCGTAAGGTAGAATGACGAGCAACATGGGAGACCGTGTCAAGATAATCCACCCTATATTTCTGAGTAAACCCACGAGCAACTAGTCGGGCCTTGTACCTATCAATGCTACCATCTGCATTTTGTTTTAATGTAAATACCCATTTGCAACTTACTATAGATACCCCAGTGGGAGTTGGGACAAGGCTCCAAGTACCTCTTGACCGAAGGGCAGTCTTCTCTTCTTCCATAGCTAATTACCATCAACTGTCCTTCAAAGCCTCCTTATAACTCCGTGGAATGACCACGACAGACATTGCAACTGCAAATTTCATGAATTCCCGAGTCATGCGATCAAAGGAGATCATGGATGCGAAAGGATATGACGCACAACTACGTTTCTGCTTCCGAAGCGCAATAGGTAAGTCCAGATCAACAACCTCCACGTCTGTCCCCTGCAGAGAACCCTGCTCAGGTAGACCATCAGACCCGTCGTTAGAAAATGTGTATTCAGAACATACCTCATGCGTGCTAGTCTGCTAAATGATAAGCGGTGACTATGAGCAGAAGCATGTCGGCGAGTATAGGGATGCAGCAATGGTGGGACTGGGACCATAGGATTTGGTGGAGGTGGCGGTGGTGTGGTGACTGTGTCGACGATGGTGGTGGTGATGGTGGAGGTGAAGGAGGTGATGATGGTGGCGGTGGCATGTATATTCCATCATCAGAGTTTGAGGAAGTCAACCACTCATCTGTAGGAGAAAAATACATGCTGGACTCGAAAAATGTGACATCAACACTAACATAATACTTCCTGCGCACTGGATCATAACATATGTACCCTTTTTGTGTCTTGGAGTACCCGACGAAGACACACTTGACAGCTCTAGGAGAGAGCTTGTCAATCCCCAGAGACAACTGGTGGACAAAGGCAACCGAGCCAAACACACGAGGTGTAAGTGAGAATAATTTCTTCTCAGGAAAAGCAAGAGAGAAGGGAATTTTCTCACCCAAGACCGACGAGGGCTTGCGATTAATAAGATAGCATGCTGTAAGAACATCGCCCCAAAAAGAACGTGAAGCATGACTCTGAATGAGAAGAGTCCTCCTAACATCAAGAAAATAACGATGCTTCCTCTCTGCAACACCATTTTGTTGGGAAGTATAGGCACATGATGTTTGATGAATAATACCTTGGGATGAAAAATAAATGGAAAGAGTATGAGTACATAATTCCAAAACATTATCAGTTCTCACAAATTTTCACAGAAGTAGAAAACACATTTTTAACTTCAATTAGAAAAGTTTTGATAACGTCTCCGGCTTCAGATTTATTCTTTAATAAAAAGATCCAGGACAAACGAGAGAAATCATCAACTGCAACAAGATAAAACCTGTCCCTGGTGATCAAGAACACGACTATCACCCCAAATATCTATATGAAACAACTAAAAAAAACAACTTCTAGTGCCTTGTGAGTTAAAATGATGCAATGTAATGTATTAATATGTAGGGCCTAGGAAAGCCCAGAAAATATATGCACGGGAAAAAAGAACTCTGAAGTTTGTTAATATGCAAGGCCCTACCTAATAGTTACAGTCAAGTTGGCCTAGGAAAAGATAACAAAGATGGTTTTATAAAGATTCTAACTATGAAGATTCTGAACTCTGAAGTTAGCATTCAAAGATGAAAAAAATACATATTTGGCATCTCGAAGTATGTTAAAGAAAGATGTGTTATGAAAAAATATGGTAAAATACTTACCTTGCTTGGAATTTGGAAACTTGGCTCTCCAAGACTTAAGTTGGGTTGTGAATTTTGACTTGTGAAGTTGTGAGATGGAATGAGAACATATATGTTATATTTATTGGGTTTAAAGAGGACCCTTAATGGCCTTATTTATTATAATGGTTGTTGGAATAGTGGCCTATATTGCAATGGTGGTTGAAATAGTGACCTATAAATTCCATTTAGTGGCCAAATAGTGCCTATGGATATCAATAAGTGGCCTAAGCATGACATATAGTGACCTAGAACAATTTCAGTCGAAATGGACCGAAATGAATCGAAATTCCACTGAAATCCGAGGAATCTGTGAACAATTTCCATCGAAATGGACCGAAATGACCGAAATTCGGTCGAAATTTCGGCCGAAATCCTGGAAACTGATATTATACATGGTTTCGATATCAGTATCGCGACGAATTCGGTCGAAATTCGCCGAAATTTAAGGCCATGCTTTGCCTGTGAATAAGTAGCAGCAAGAATATCCCACATCGTCTTGTCTGTGGGATGATGGAGTATATCATTGGCGATCTCTATTGCCAATGTACCTGAAAGCCACACCTTAGCATATGCATCATCCACCTCCCATGGGGCGTTAACGCCCCGTCTTCTCAGCCGGCTCTTCCTCTGTAAGAATGTGTTTCTTACCTATAGACTTCATCATGCTCATGAACCACATAGCCCACAGTTCATATTTTGACCCATCCATCTTTACTATAGGCGCAGGACCTCTGAAGACGCCTATAGAGGGGATATCTACCTTGCTTTCTGACATGATGTCTAGAGAAGACTAGGGTTAAGGACTAGACTAGTGTTTATCTACACTGACATAGAGAGATTTGGTTGCATGTGTAGACTTATGCAACCAATCTCATCAAGAGAGAAGACTCGGCGGCGGCGTCCCCTTTTGAAAGGGAGGTGTGGCGGTACCTCTTGGAGAGAGGAGGTGCAGGGGCCGAAGGGAGAGGCTATAGTGCAGGGCGGCAACACCTCTTGGAGAGAGGGGTGCATGGTCGGGCGACAGTGAAGGCCATAGGGTTGGTCGGTGGGGCCCTAGACTGCAGGGTCGGGCGGCGGTGCCCTAGGTGTAGGCCAAGCGGTTTGGGTCAGGCGACAGGACGGCAGGGCCCGCGAGGGTCGGACGACGGACGGAGGGGCTGCGAGGGCCAGGCGTCGAGGCGGCGGGAGCCCTATGCGGCGCGTGCGTGGCCGCGTGGGCCGAGCGAGGAGCCCTAGGCGGCGCCCGTGCGAGAGAGAGGCTTGAGGTGAGGTTTAGGGTTAGTGTTTTGGTACAGGAGCTCTGGTCTAGGACCACCACTCTGATACCATGTTGGGAAAATAGAAGGGATTTTTACACTCATAACTCTGAGTAGTTTCACAATTATAATTATAACCCTGCATAATAACGAATTACATGAGAAACCTCGGATAGTCACTCTGTCTCACACTCATGACCTTCCGTTAGTTTTCCCTTAAACCAACCATATCATTGGGTTAATCTAACCCTTAGTCTATCCAATGGTTGCTAAAAAAAATTAAAAAAAATTAAAAAAACCTTCTTCCTCCTCCATCTACTTGCAGCATAACCGACCCCTCCCCTTCTTCCTCCTCGCTCCTTCGCCTGCAGCCACCCCCTCCGCCGCCCCTCCACCCACAACCACCCTCTCTGCCCCTTCGCCCGCAACTACCCCTCCGCCTGCAGCCTCGCTTAGGGATGAGCATTGGGCTGGGCCGGCCCAGCCCGGCCTGAAGTCCGGCCCGCATAGCCTGATTCAGCCCGAACCCGAATTATTTATGGGCCGGGCTTGAGCCAAAGATTTAGGCCCATTTAATAATTGGGCCGGGCTCGGGCTTAGCCCGACCCATCCCGTTAGGCCCGATAGCCCGACCCTCATAGAAGCTCAAAAGTAGGCTCGTTAGGCCCAATAGCCTGGCCCGCATAGAAGCCCACATAAAGGCCCGATTAACCCCCTGGCATATGTGTCTAGACTTTGATCTCTCACTTTGGTATATTCATCTGGATTTAATGAGGGAGTTGACGACAGATTAATCCATTTGAGGTACATTTTTCAATCTGTTTGTTTACCATTGCTGCATGCTAGCAGCCTTGTTGACTGGTTCTACTTTATTATTTGCACATGTTTCTATAATATCTCTATGAAACTCTTTTTATTAAATACTGTAGAATCATAGATATGACCAAATACGTGCAAAACACTAGGATAACTAATAATAAAGACCTAAATAACTAATAAATACTTCATAACAAAGATTACAATCAAAATAACCAAATGAGGGTGCGCCAAGTATATGGGCCCGCCAAGTCTTAACTCATAAATTTTGGGTCGATTCAAGCCCAATTGATTTTGGAGACATTATGGGCCGGCCCGGCCCAGGCCCGACCCATAATAATTGGGTTGGGATTGGGCTTGTGCCTTCAAAAAAAAAAATAGTGGGCCTAGGCCCAACCCAAAGCCAACAAACATAAATGGGCCTTGGCCGGGCCTACTCATCCCTAGCCTCGCCCCATCCTCCTCCCCTCCAGCGCGCCACCCCTCCCTCCAGGCTAGCTGCCTCCCCTCCAGGCCCGCCTATGCTCCTCTCCTATTCCACCAACCACTCCTCCGGAACCCGCGCCACCCTCCTCGACGCTCACCTCCTCCCGCACGCCCGCCTCACCTCCTCGAGGATTTTGCCCTTGCCCTCGTCCCCCTCCTACAACCCTCGTCCGCCCTCCCTCCTCCGCGCCACCCTCCTCGCCCTAGTCAAAGGAGGCAAACCCGCAATGTCTAGTGGTAACCCTTCATGTGGATCACATTGCTCCGGTCCTCCTCCTTCCAGACCGTCAGATTGTCATCGAGGACGACGATGGTGGCAGGGTGACTGAGCACCACGTCCAGCCCCTTCATGCCGTCCTCCGTGGAATCCTCGCGACTGATGACCTTCCTTGAAATACTCCTCCTCAGGGTCAAGCAGCATCGCCATGCTTTCGCGTACTGTCTGTCTCCCATGGTGTATATATGCAGATCGTACATGGTGCTCGCCGCCTTAAGGAGCTACCTTGCGAAAGGCCTGATCTTGGTGACTACCTCCGCGGACTCCACCACGTGGATTCCGCGATCTGGTGGGATCCTTGTTGGAGAGGGTGGGAGTAGAGGAGGGTGTGGTCAAGGTCGACGACTGGTAGGAGCTTCCCCGTCTTCTGGGCGAGGTTGAGGTCGAGCAACTTCTTCTGCAGGAAGAAGTGGGCGCCGAGGAGGAGGCCGTCGCGCATGTAGTTGAGGGCTACGAGAGGACCCTCGTGGTGTTGGACTATCGCTTCAAAGCCGTAGTGGAAGCAACGTGATCCGATGTAGGCGGGGTCATAGGGAGGGCACTTCTTGAGATGTCCATTGCGATGACGCCTCTTTAAGAATTGTAACAACCGAGGCTCTTCCTCTCCCACAACAGATCACATCCTCTTGTGGGTGGAGGTGACATCAGGCGGAGAATTTCCGTCGACGAAGGGATGGATCCGTAGCAACAGAAAGTATTGCTAGAGAGAAGAGAATAGCATGAAGGGGAAGAGAAAGTATTGCGAAGGCGATGGTCGCTGAAGGCGAGGTGCGGTGATTGAAGATGAAACATGGTGCAGCCGTGCAGGTGCACGAGGCTGCTGCAGCTGCATGTGGTGCGCGGGTGGAGGGGGGGCACGGCTGTGGCGTAAGATGGGCCTTAATCAGATAGAGTCGACGAATGAAGCAAATTCATTAACAATTCACAGATGAAAAGTGAAAAAAAAGAAAGCATTGACTTCTCTTCCTTATCTTGCATCTATAGTATTTTTGCCCTGGTGGAGGATTCGATTTGGATAAATAAAATTCATAGTCTACTTCCTAATAATTATCAAGAATTTGAAGATCAAAAAAATGAATTTGTTGATTCTGAGGAATTATTATTATCAATGATACAGTTCGGATCCTAGATGTAGAAATATAAGAAAGTGGGTCCACCTTCTTCATCGAAACAAATGAAATTAGGCAACTCCCAGATGATGGAGAGAGAGTGCAATGGCATGATTTGTGTTGGGAGAAAACCAAGAATTGTTATTCAGAGAAACCCTAGGCTCTCTTATATAGGGAGATGCTTTAAGGGTAAAGTACAAAGTAGTCCAGAGAAAACAAAGAAATAACCAACAGGTACATAACATAATAATATCTATCTCTACACTCCCCCTCAAGGTGGAGCATAGATGTCTATCATGCTCAGCTTGGATGAACATCTCTGAAAAGGTCCTCTGAGCAACGGCTTGGTGAATACATCTGCAGTCTGATCCCCTGAGCTCACGTGAGTTGTAGATATCAATCTTCTCTGGATCAAGTCTCTAGTGTAATGGCAGTCAACTTCGATATGCTTGGTTCTTTCATGAAAAGCTGGATTGTTGGCAATGAACAAGGCTTCCTGATTGTCACACTGAAGCTGCATGGGTAGAGGTACGGCTACATGTAGATCCTCTAGTATAGATCGAACCCACATCATCTCCGTGCTGGCTTGCGCCATTGCCCTATATTCGGATTCAGCACCGAACCTTGCCACTACAGTTTGTTTCTTGCTTTTCCAAGAAACCAGAGAGCTTCCAACAGACACTGCGAACCCTGAGGTTGATTTTCGATCCTTAGGGCATCCTGCATAATCGGCGTCTGCACATGCTGAGATAGACAAATCTGTGCCCTTCCGAAACAACAACCTTGAACCTGGAGAAGACTTCAAATACCTCAGTATCATGTGCATAGCATCCATGTGAACTTGTCTTGGCTGCTCCATAAATTGACTCACCCTGCTTACTGCAAAGGCAATATCAGGTCGAGTTATGGTAATATAAAGGAGCTTACCCACCATTTCTCTATATCTCGTTTTATCCACTTCAGCAGTATCATCATCATACAACTTCATGCTTGGATCCATGGGAATACTTGATGGTTTGCATCCAGCCATGCATGTTTCAATCAAGAAGTCTGTAATGTACTTCCGTTGGGTCATCACCAAACCCTGTGCATTCCTGGCAAATTCCAACCCCAGAAAATATCTTAGGGTTCCAAGATCCTTCGTAACGAACTGACGGCCTAGGAACGCCTTCGCTCTTTCTATGCCCTTAATATCATCTCCTGTAACCAGAATATCATCAACATATACCATGATAACAACCGTACCTGCCTATGACTTCTGAACAAACAGTGAGTGGTCTGCATTTGACCTCTTGAATCCCTGTTGTTCAATAAGATTGGAAAGCTTCTGGAACCAAGCTCTTGGACTCTGTTTGAGGCCATAAATTGCCTTGTGAAGTCTACACACCATATGCTTCTCCCCCTCAGCAGTAAACCCTGGTGGCTGCTGCTTTTAGACTTTCTCCTGCAGATCTCCATACAAGAAAGCATTCTTGACATCCAGTTGAGATATACTCCAGTCACGGACCACGACCACGGATAAGAGAACGCGAAGGGTAGAATGTCGAGCCACCGGAGAGAAAGTGTCAATATAGTCCACGCCATAGGTTTGTGTAAACCCACGCGCGACCAACCGTGCTTTGTAGCGATCTAGACTGCCATCTGCATGATATTTATCTGTGAAGACCCACTTACAGCTCACAATAGATGCATCAGGAGGAGCAATAACCAAAGACCATGTGCCACGAGACTGCAGTGCACACATCTCATCTTCCATAACCAATCTCCAGCAATCAATCTTCATGGCTTCCTGGTAGGTCTGTGGTATATCCACGGAAGACAACGCTGCAGCAAATCTCTGAAAGTCTCCAGTGAGACGGTGAAACGACACCTGTGAAGCAAAGGGATAAGTGGCACACATCCGCTTCTGCTTCCTGATAGCAATAGTAATATCAAGATCATCTTCTGCTGGACTGGATGGTGTAGTTTCCTCCTGCAACGAAGAATCCTGCACATGTACCATATCTAACCTGTCAGTAGTAATGCCATCTGAACATACCTGAGGCGTGATGGGTAGCTGACGTGTAGTCTGAGCAGGAACTGAGCGACGCATATAGAATTTTGGTAGAGGTGGAATGGGGGGTCATGGAAGAGGTGGAGGTGGTGGTGGTGAAGTTGATGTAGGTGCAGGAACAGAAGGAAGCTCAGGTGAACTCCAAGTAGGAGGTGGAGGGACATAGACATCATCATTGGTAGTGGATGGTACCAGTCTGTCACTTGCAGGAGAAAAATACATAACAGACTCAAAGAATGTGACATCAGCACTAACGAAATATTTCTTGTTTATGGGATCATAACACCTATAGCCCTTCTGAGTCCGAGAATAACCAACAAAGACACACTTGACAGCTTTAGGAGAGAGTTTGTCAAGTCCAGGAGAGAGAAGATGAACAAATGCCACAGTACCAAAGACACGTGGAGTAAGTGAGAATAATTCCTTGTCAGGAAAAATGATAGAGAGAGGTATTTTCTCACCAAGGACAGATGATGGCATACGATTGACGAGATAGCACGCGGTAAGAACAACATCCCCCAGAAAGAAATAGGAGCACAACTCTGAATCAGTAGGGTTCGAGTAATGTCAAGGAGATGGCGATGCTTTCTTTCCGCCGCATCATTCTGCTGGGATGTGTACGCACAAGTGGTTTGGTGAATAATGCCCTTTGATGAAAGAAATTGAGAAAAGGACCGTGTGCAAAATTCTAGGGCATTATCAGTACGAACATATTCAACAGTAGAAGAGAACACATTCTGCACTTCATTAATCAAGTTCTTGATCACATCTCCTGCTTCAGATTTATTCTTTAAAAGAAAGACCCAAGATACACGAGAGAAATCATCTACTACCACTAGATAAAATCTGTGCCCCTGATGATCGGGTACACGACTTGGACCCCATATATCTATATGAAACAACTCGAACGGGGAGCTACTGCTCCGACTCTGACGACTAGGAAAGCTCGACTGATGATGCTTTCCCAACTGACATGCTTCACAGCGAAAGGACGAAATGGGAGAGATCTGAGGTAGAAGATGGCGCATTTTCTGGAGCGGGAGGTGACCAAAACGTAGATGCCAGATGTACGGAGAAACTGGTCCGGCCGAATGAGAGGAGACACCAGCATAAGAATTCCGAACCAACCGATATAGACCATTCTGCTCAGAGCCACAACCAATCACCCTGCCCGTTAGTATGTCCTGAAAAATAAGAGAGGACGGGTCAAATATAGCACGACAATGCAAATCCTTCGTAATCCGACTAATAAATAACAGATTCATTGAGAACTCAGGAGCATGTAGGACATTCTGTAGACGCATAATAGAGGATAGGGAGACCTCCCCCTGTCCAACAAGGGGGAATGGGTACCATCTGCGATCTGCACTGAGAGGTCGTGAGGTATGTCCCTGTAGGACTCAAGTATATCTCGATCTCGGCAGAGGTGATGTGTGGCACCCGAATCAATAATCCAATCTGAGATATCATGAGACTGTGTAAATGCAGTAGATCTACCTGAAGTACTAGTAGCATCAGATGAACTAGCTGAGGCTGTAGCAGCAGCATCTGAAGGTCCACCAGAAGAATCACCAGATGATTGTATGGCATAATATCACGAAGACGTGCCACAAGTTCCTCAAAACGGTTGTCTGCAGTAGATGCCAACTGGGACTGAGAGTGCTCTGCAACACGTGCTGATGCTGGGAACCCATGCTTAGAATAGCATGTCTCCTCCCGAGTGTCCTGTGCGGTGACAATAGGAACATGGCTGACTAAAGCGACCACCCCTTCCCTGGGGTCCACGTCCACGTCCACGACCAGAAGACGAGCCACCTCTCCCACGTGAAACTGCCATCGCCGATGGGGGTGGAGTAGAAGAACTGGAAGAAACTGTAATGCGATTGAGTCTCCTGTAAACATTCTCCACTGGAGGAATAACTGCATCGGCTAAGATCTGAGACCGGGCGGCGTCATATTCAGGATCAAGGGTTGCAAGTAGGACACCCACTATGGTGGCATTCCGAAATGTCTTCTGCTGTTCAGAAGTCGCTGTGAGTGGGATAGTACTGTATAACTTCTCAAACATCCCCCTCAGGGATGTGTACAAGGAGTGAAGAGGTCTGCCGCTCTGCTTCATCGTGAATATGTCATGCTGAAGCTGTAACATCTTGGTCTCATTTCGCACCTGCAAATATGTAGCGGCTAGGATATCCCACATCGCCTTGGCAGTGGGCTGATGGAGGACATCATTGGCACTCGATCGTCTTTTTCGAGAAAATGGAGCGGTCCATCGTCGATGTACCTGACAACCAGACCTTTACATAGGAGTCATCAACCTCCCACGAGGCATATATCCCTGTCTTCTCTGCTGGCTCATCCTCGGTAAGAATGTGATTCTTACCATTCGACTTCATGAGGCTCATGAACTGCATCGCCCAGAGCTCATAATTCGACCCGTCCATCTTCACTATTGGCGCAGGACCTTTGAATGCGCCTATGGAGGGCATATCAACCTTCGATTCTGACATACTGCCGCTGGAGAAGAACTAGGGTTTGTAGACAAAGTGATAGATGTCTACACAAACTGCATAGGATTTGAGTGCGTATGTAGACGTTACGCACTCAAATCCATCTATCCGGAGGAAGAGACGAGTACGGGCACGCCGGAGATCACCGAGGATCGGCTAGGGCACGCTGGAAGATCGGCTAGGGCCGCCGGAGTGTGATGGCGGCGGGACAAGGGGGCCGCCGGGGTGGTGGCGGCGGGACAAGGAGGCCGTCGGGGGGGTGGCGGCGAGATTAGGTTGCCGCCAGGGTGGTGGCGGCGGGATTAGGGTGCCGTCGAGGGCTGGGAACCACCGGGGGCGGCGGCGGGTTAAGAGAGGAGAGAGGGCGGCGACGGCGGGTTGAGAGAGGAGAGAGAGAGGGCGGCGGGTTGGGGAGAGGGAGAGAGCCCTAGGGCTTGGGCTCTGATACCATGTTGGGAGAAAACCAAGAATTGTTATTCAAAGAAACCCTAGGCTCTCTTATATAGGGAGAGGCCTTAAGGATAAAGTACAAAGTAGTCCAGAGAAAACAAAGAAATAACCAATAGGTACATAACATAATAATATCTATCTCTACAATTTGCAAATAAGAATGCACATCAGGGGCAACTTTGTCTTTTTATAAAGGAAACCGTCAAATATAACAGACATCTTAAGCGGAACATAACACATGGTTATGCCATGTAAGAGTTAAGCATGACTCAGGGTTTCTCATGTAATTCATGATTATGCAGGCGTCGGTCGGTCCTAGAAACGGCGGCAGCGGCGCAAGGTAGACCGGACGTGCTGCTACCTAGGGATCACCAGTCTTTCGCTCTATAGGGATCTCGGGGGGGGGGCATAGCACAATTCTTCTTGGAGGAGGGTTGGTTTGCCCAGGTGACTAATCCTGCCATAATGTACTCCTACCTATTCTATTGCACCGGCAACCGAAGTCGAACATAGGACTCACTTCATGCGTTCAGGGACAGGAGGAAAGAAAGGGCGGTAGATGATAATGAGAAAGGGCTAAGCGTCTGGACGAGCGGGCTGAATGGATAAGCGAAAGGTGCCATGGAGTGGGGAATATCCCCAGTATCAAGTTAGACAACTAGCCTCGAGACCTTGGAACTTGCTTTAAGAAGGATAGTCAATTTAGAGGGGACGGCAAAGATAGAGCCGAAGCTCATTCGTCTAACCCTTGCTTTTCAAACTATCGAGATATATAAGGCATCTACTATTAACAATTATGAGAATATTAACGGACCTTCACTATAACCTGAGTTCAGATCGAACTTATGAAACTCCCTCATCTACCCCGCTAGCCAAAAGCCCGGGTTATGATTGCAATTGCGAAGTTACTCAGGGTTATAGGTATAAAAATTCCAAAATAGAGAGTTGTTTATTACTTGAGCCCTAGGCTCTCTTATATAGGGAGAGTCCTATGGGCAAATTACATAAAGAGACAGAAGAGAAGGATAATATATAAACGATACATACATAAGAAATATATGTCATACATGACCGATTAGATTCCACTTCACCCTCTCAAGTTCTCAACTAGCAGGCTCCTATCAAGTCTCCTGGAAATAGTTCATGCGAAAGGAATCCTAGATAAATGCAAAGAGCCTTTCGGTAATCTTAGAAAATCCAAACACTATGGTCTGGACATGGATTTAAAACTGTCACTCTCCAAGCTGAAGGCCTCCGGAAAACATCTAGTTACACTTTTCTCCAATCTACCACTTCCTTTGAAGAGGTCCCATCCACCCCCACTTCACATCCTGGGAACCCGACCTTGTTCCCAAAATTCTCGCATCAAGGGAGATAGGCATGGATTTCCACGAAGAGGGATAAGGAGAAAGGATTACATTCAATGTCATGGGAAACAACATTTCACTCACACGGTTTTTGCCTTAAATGAAGAGAATAGTGTATACTGTAGTTCGAAATTTTCTCAGTTGTTAAAGTAGGGTTAATCCTTTCGGTTTTTCATCAATACTAATGAGATTTTATGACATGGGGACCAGATCTTATTGAGCAGATAGGCTATTTTATTAGACTATAACTAAAATCTATGCCAATTCCTGTAATGCATCTTCAGATTTTTTTGTCACTTATCTCCAGTTGCTCGCCACCATTATGCAATGCTAATCTTTTTCTTCTTTGCTAAATTATCTTTCTGAAGTAGTTCCTTCGCACTTTGACTGTTCTGAATTTAAATAAATGATGAAACATATAGACATTGGCTTGTAGTCACAAATGTATTATTGTACAGGTGGTGCTTGTCGCAGTTGACTGCAATCCAAGATTGCTGATAAGGCATATCCCAAGCTTGGCATCCTCTAGGGGAGTACCAGTCATATTTATCAAAGATAACCGTGGTGGTTCCCTCCGATTGGGTGAACTTGTTAAACTTAAAACAGCTATGGCCATTGGTGTTAAGGTCAGTGTGCTTTCCATTGGCATCCTTTTCTTTAGATGGTCTAGAAACTCTCAAGGACCCATAGGAGATTGGATTACCATACTATAAATATGAAGTTATTCTCCATATAATTGTAGGTTCTGTTTGGATATGTTGTAATACGAGTCCATGGAAATTTTTTCTATGTAATCAATTGCAATGAAATGTGAATTCGGGACAGTGTTACATAGTTATTTGTAAGCATAGGGTATGATCAAGACATATAAAATTTGTTAAGCAATCCAATTAAAATCAAGGGAAATCGTGTTCCACCCCTAAGTTTTGGAGTAAAGTTCAGTTGACCTCCTTAATTTAAAGAGGTTAACTAACCCCATTGTCCTTTCACAAGTTGATATTTGATTACATACTCAATTGTCAATCATCTTTAATTTTGAGGACGAAAGTACTTCTTTATCTGGCTCGAATTGAACCCTTGCAATCTTGTCTAAGAAGGGAGGCAAAGAGGCATGAGACTTAGGGTGGTGGACATCGACGATGGCTGGAGGAGGGTCTCATCACTGGTGAGAACCAGGGTGCAAGGGGCCCTTATCTCTTCTGGAAAGAACGGCGGCAAGTGTCAAGCCCAATACTGTAAAGCTCTACTGGCAGCAAGTTCAGGCAGATGGAGGAGTTCGTTAGCCACACCATCAACGATCAAAAGGTGTTTGTTTCGAGTGTGGTGAGGCTGGCCACTATGCGGTTTCTTGTTGCAATGCTATTACCTTTTTCCTATGCGGTGGAATCGGCCACCGTCGTAGGTGGTTCATGTCGGTTGTTGGTCCATCAGAGGTCCGAGGTGCGTACGGGAGAGATGTTACGCGATCAAAGTGGCAAGGTGGAGTCTCATTTAGACTCCTGGATGCGCTGTCAGGAGTCCTTATCGATGTTTGTCCTAACCCATTGTCTTCAAATGACAATGACTGACATCGGTGTTGGAGTGGGTACTTCATTCGGCGACGATGTGGTGTTGTTGGAAAATGCCTTGGTTTGTGCACATGGCCTCTCTGTTGATGAGGACCATACCCTCCTGAGGAAAATGAGTTGAAGTCTATGAAGGGTTTCTGAAGTGGAGACGCCCCACCCTCCGGGATGGGGCTTCACACGTCGTCTTCTACAAGGTCATTCAATTGAAAGGCATACCTCTACAGGCACGAGATCTCAAGACGGTGACGGAGCTGTTTGGCGAGTACAACATCATGATTACGATTCTAAGTGATGGGCTGTTTAAAGGGTCGACGATGCATGTTCGAGTGGAGTTGGCTACGAGGGTTGAGAGCCTACTTGCCTTGCTTAGTCTCAAGATCGGGAGGGCATCGTTCCTAGTGGTGGTGGAGGAGGTCGGTGCCTCCACATGCTGGACTCCCGTGGAAGCGAGAACGTCGCCACCGTTCTGCTTCCATCCCTGAAAGTTGCGCCTCTCGAGCCTTCTCAATTTGTCAAGGACCTAAGATTTGAAAGTGCCCTACTTAATTTGGGTCATTGGAGTCCTGGTTTATCTTCCTTGGGTTCGTGTTCTGGGCCATTGGCCTTCTTATTCTGATCCTCTGCACGACTCGACTTGCTTGATCGTGGCAGAGTCTTCAAGATGTCACTCTTCGGAGTCGGTTTTTCACCAAACCGATTCTTTTATCGGGTTTGATCTAGAGGTGGAGATGCCCTCCCCCTCGGATCGCGTCAAGGCGAAACCCTTTTCTTTTGGATGTGGAAGAGAAGCCACGAGCGGGGCCCCTCTGCACTGGAGGTTGCGGGTTCTGCGACGGATTTGCCATGGAAGATGCTGAAGATAGAGCCAGGCACGTGCTGGATCCACATGTCCCTCTCTCTACTCGACTCTCGCCTCCTTTGGAGATATGGGAAGTGCTATTCGATGCTTAGTGCGAGGGAGCACATAAGGAGGTTGAGATATGGTTTATACTTCTCTTAAACAATCGGGGAATGAGCTTTGAGGCATGGGTCCAAAATTGTAATTTCAAAACATTGAATCCCACAGTGAGGTCAGTGGTTCTCAGGAGGATGGAGTTCCTGCTGAAGGGTTGGAGGCAGACGGGGGCGATGTTGACCAGACAAAGGGGGTTGACCGTACCTTGGTGTAATGTCTTTGTGTCATTCAACTAAGAGGAGTCAACTTAATGCCAAGATGAAATCCTGACGTGAATGTTAGAGGCCTGGTTAGGTTGGAGAAGAGGATGGCGATTCGAGAACTCTGTTTGGAGGCTAAAGCGGACATTATTCAATTAAGGAAACGAAGATCTCTCAGGGATGGAGGATAATTAAGGCTTGTTTGGCAGGGCCTACTTGCCAGTTTTTCGAACTAGTGACTCGTGGGGGCGTTGTGAGGTACTGTTGGAACATTAACAAGTTGGACTTTGGAGGAAGAGGTGACTAGGGCAAACATTTTATCTTAATGGTTTGTAAACGAAAGGCGGATGATTTAACTTTTGTCATCACCAATGTTTTACGGGTCGACTAACAATGGTGAGTTCAGGGAGCTGATTGAAGATATGCTTGTCAGATCAGGACCCCCTCTGCTGCCTGGATCATTGGGGGAGACCTTAATACTACTCTACGCTCGGAGGACATTGCTGAATTTGCGAGGTGGAGTTGATGGCGGATCGGTTGCTCTCTCTCAGTTCAGTCGATGAGTTTGCTTAACATATTATGTGTAGAGGCCGATATTATTATATGTTATGTACCTTTCGTATTTCTTATTGTTCTCTGGACTATTGTGTATTTTACTCGTGAGGTCTCTTCCTATATAAAGAGCCTAGGGTCCCTTGAATAATGAATCACTCACTTTTCCCAACATGGTATCAGAGCCAAAACCTTAGGTCTCTCTCACCCGCCGCCGCCCCACCTCCACCCCGCCCGCCTCTGTTAGAAAATCGGAAGCGGAAGCGTAACATGGAAAAAGATAAACAAAATAATAACAACGAGATTTTACGTGGAACCCTACTCCGTAAGGAGCGGGATGAAACCACGGGAGAGGCCCTCAAGGGGCGTATGCTTCATTGCTTTTTCTCAATGGATACAGGAGGTCTGGGGCTCCTTATATAGCCTCTCTCGGGCCTCCAAGTCCCACCACTGGACGATGTGGGACTAAACACTGGATGGGGTAAATGGATCTCCTCCAGGATCCATTTACCCTGCTACAACAGAATGGGCGCATACAACCAATGTCCCAACACTCCCCCTCAAGCTGGAGCATGCAATGCTCAGCTTGGACAAACAGAAAGAAACTCAACTCAACACTACAGGACACTACGGACAATTCAACCCAACACGCACATGCTGCAGTCGAGGACATTGCTTCTCATACCGTGCATGTGAGGAGGACGAACGGGCTGGAGGGGGAGTCAACTGAAGACTCGGAATCTGACCATGAGTTTGAAAACTGCGCCTGAAGTCTTCTCGTCGGAGAACTGGGTCTCTCCCATCTGGCTCAGAGAATGGTGCTCTACTCTGGGAGAACCTATGACACCACATGAAAACCCTTGCCAACATATGGCATAGGGAATGGTCCTATGCTCTGGAGTCCTATGGCTCACATGAAAACTCTGGCCGAACAACAACAAGAATGATGGGACCTCGAAAGATGATGGCAACATATGCTCATCTGACAATGACTGCACACTCGTGTGTGTCTAAAACTGGAGACTCGGAAACAATGATCGTCGAGTCTGAAACCGAACTGTAGAATCTGATCAACTGGCTGGGTCTGCAGACTGGTATCTGAATCTGGATCTGGAATACAAGACCTGTGACTCTACATATATACTCCCCCTTTCTCCCATACTTGTCGGAAAACATGGATGTCGACCAAGTTGGGAGAAGACAACAATGATGGGGACAAAAACAAACCACTTAGCCGATCACAACTTTATCGCCTTTTTTTTTCAAAACATCATCATTTTTTTTATTCATTTTTTTATAAGCCGTTTGATTTTTTTTATTCGGCTTTTGCAATTTTTTATGAAATTGCGTACGACTTTTCTTTGTACGCGTCTTTTTTTTATTGCAATTGCGTACGTTTTTTTTGATGTACGCGCCTTCTCTCTCTCTTTTTTTTGTAACAATGGCCAAAACCGGCCCACAAAGCAGCCCTCTTTTTTTTCCGTGGACCCTTCCATTTTGTTTAAAGACAAAGGCCCACATGGCCCATACTCGCAGGAGTCCCCCTTTTTTTGAATGAAACCTGCGGCCTCACGCCTTTACAAAAAAAAAGATTTTTTTTAATAAATAAGGGCTATCGTGCCCTAAAGGTTCCCCATCGTGGAAACCTATTCCTCGAATGAACCGCTGCCTCCTGAGTCGGATGAACGTTGCTGCGCAACCTCCGCCGAGATGGGCCGCGTGATCCGCGCGCGTGCTGGTGGACAGAAGGGGCTTGAGCGGGTTGCCGCTGGCGGGGGGGGCAAGGGTTTCTTCGCCGAGGGTTCGGGGCCTGAGGCGAGGGCGCATCTCACGCGCGCCGCCTGCGCTAGGGCATGGGAGACTGCCGTTGGAGGTTGCGCGGCAAGGGCCGCTTCTTCTGCTGTGAATAGGTTGTGCTTGGAGCTTCTGGAAAGTCGCGAGATGGCCGCACGGCGTTGGGAGATGGCTGCCCGGTACCAGGGCCCTCCTGGGGCTGGTGATCATGCGCACATTGAGCGCCTCCTCACTCTATGCCCGGGGTTCGCGTAGCGAAGGGATCTGAAGAGGGCGAGCGGGGCCTTGTCGCCTGCTGGAAGGGGTTCAGCACGATGCATCGATTCTCCAAGCCAGCGCGGCCTGGGTGTAGTGCAAGGAGACATGAGGGCTCGCTTGGATATGCGCCACCTTCTGGAGTGGGGGTGCATCGCATGGACTCACGCCTGGATCGAAGAGGATTTGCTGCCGCTGTGGAGGCCTGCTGG
Source organism: Ottelia alismoides (assembly GCA_037367405.1). NCBI lineage: Eukaryota > Viridiplantae > Streptophyta > Magnoliopsida > Alismatales > Hydrocharitaceae > Ottelia > Ottelia alismoides. The sequence goes on from JAZKJV010001569.1 coordinate 398,422, forward strand.
ACCATGCGCCTGGAGTAGGGTTTCAGAAAACCCTACGTGATGCATGGAAAGAGGCGTTGCCAGATCTGGAGGCTTAATGATATTGCTTCTCTTCAAAGTTAGGGTTCTGATTGGGAACCCTAGATGCATCCTCGGACATGAAGCAGAATATCTTCTATCATATTGTTCTTCAGAACTGGATCTTGATCTTTAACAGATATTTAGAATAATCTTCACAAATAATTAACAATCGAATCTTGAATACAAAAATCTCCGAATTTCTGAATACAAAAAAAATCCTCGAGAATCGACCCGCTCTGATACCATGTTAGAAAATCGGAAGCGGAAGCGTAACATGAAAAAAGATAAACAAAATAATAACAGCGGGATTTTACGTGGAACCCTACTCCGTGAGGAGCGGGATGAAACCATGTGAGAAGCCCTCAAAGGGGCGTATGCTTCATTGCTTTTTCTCAATGGATACAAGAGGTCTGGGGCTCCTTATATGGTCTCTCCAGGGCCTCCAAGTCCCACCACTGGACGATGTGGGACTAAAGACTGGATGGGGTAAATGGATCTTCTCCAGGATCCATTTACCCTGCTACAACAGAATGGGCGCATACAACGAATGCTCCAAAGCCTCCTCTCGGCTCTGCCTACCGCCCCCGCCGTCTCTCCGGACCCCAGCCCCCGGCCTCCCGCCTGGTCCCAGCGCTTGGCCCCGGCCCCCGACCTCCCGCCTACGTCCCCCGCTCCCAGTGCTCGGCCCTCGGCCCCAACCCCCGTCTCCCGCCTCCCGTGTCGGTCCCTGCTCCCGCCTGCCAGCGCTGGTTCCGGCCCCTCGCTCCGTGCGCCGCCCCCATCTCGCCGGCTTCACCCTAGCCGGCGCCCGCTCCCTCCTGCGGCCTCAGCCATAGCCGCCTCCTTTCGCCGTATCCATGGATTTGGGTGTGTAAAGTTTACATACACACTCAAATCCTATGCAGTTCGTGTAGACACCTATCTCTTAGTCTACAAACCCTAGTACTTCATCTCCGCGTTATGTCAGACTTCAAGGTTGATATGCCCTTCATAGGCACATTCAAAGGTCCCGCGCCGATAGTGAAGATGGATGGGACGAATTATGAGTTCTGGGCGATGCTCTTCATGAGCCTCATGAAGTCAAACGGTAAGAAGCATATTCTTACCGAGGAAGAGCCGGCATAGAAGACATGGATATATGCCTCGTGGGAGGCTGATGATTCGTATGCCAAGGTTTGGCTGTCAGGCACACTGTCGATGGAGATTGCCAATGATGTCCTTCATCAGCCTACTTCCAAGGCAATGTCGGATATTCTGGCTGCAACGTATTCCCAAGTGCGAAATGAGACCAAGATGTTACAGCTTCAGCATGATATATTCGCGATGAAGTAGAACGGCAGACCACTTCACTCCTTGTACACGTCCATGAGAGGGATGTTTGAGAAGTTATACAGTACTATTCCACTCACAGCGACTCCTGAGCAGCAGAAGACATTTTGGAATGCCACCATGGTGGGCGTTCTACTTGCAGCCCTAGATCCTGAGTTTGAGGCCGCCCGCTCTCAGATTTTGGCCGATGCAGTTATATCTCCAATGAAGGATGTTTACCGGAGGCTCAGTCGCATATCAGTTTCTTCCAGCTCATCTACTCCACCCCCATCGACGATGGCAGTATCGCATGGGAGATGTGGTCAGTTTTCTGGTCGTGGACGTGGATCCCGTGGTAGGGGTGGTTGCTTTCGTCAGTCATGTTCGTACTGTCACCGCACAGGCCACTCGGAGGATACATGCTACTCTAAGCATGCGTTCCCAGCATTGACGCGTGTAGCCGAGCATGCTCTGCCCCAGTCAGCATCCAATGCAGACAATCGTTTCGAGGAGCTTATGGCACGTCTACGTGATATTATGCCACAATCATCTGCTGATTCTTTTGGTGGACCTTCAGATGTTGCTGCTACAGCTTCTACCAGTTCCTCTGCTGCTGCTAGTACCTCAGGTAGTGCTACTGCATTTACGTCTCAACATGATATATCTGATTGGATTATAGATTCTGGTGCCACATATCACCTCTGCCGAGATCGAGAGAGACTTGAGTCCTACAGGGACATTCCCCATGGCCGTTCAGTACAGATCGCAGATGGTACTCATTCCCCCCTTGTTGGACAGGGGGAGGTCTTCCTATCTCCTTCTATGCGTCTACAGAATGTTCTACATGAATCTGTATGTCTATTAGTCAAATTACGAAGGATTTGCACCGTCGTGCTATATTTGACCCCTCTCCTCTTATTTTCAGGACATACTAACGTGCATGGTGATTAGCTGTGGCTCTGAGCAAAATGGTCTGTATCGTCTGGTCCGGAATTCTTATGCTGGTGTCTCTTCTCATTCCGCCGGACCAGTATCTCCGTACATCTGGCATCTTCGCTTTGGTCATCTCCCGCTCTAGAAAATGCGACACCTTCTGCCTCAGATGTTCCCAATTCTTCCTTTCGCTGTGAAGCATGTCAGTTGGGAAAGCATCATCGGTCTAGCTTTCCTAGTCATCAGAGTCGGAACAGTCGCTCCTCGTTTGAGCTGTTTCACATTGATATTTGGGGTCCGAGTCGTGTACCCGATCATCAGGGACACATGTTCTATGTAGTTGTAGTGGATGATTTCTCTCGTGTAGCTTGGGTCTTTCTTTTAAAGAATAAATCTGAAGCAGGAGATGTGATTAAAAATTTGATTAATGAAGTGCATAATGTTTTTTTCTTCTACTCTCAAATATGTTCGTACAGATAATGCTCTAGAATTCTGCACACAGTCTCTCTCTCAGTTTCTCTCGTCGAAGGGTATTATTCACCAAACTACTTGTGCTTACACATCTCAACAGAATGGCGTGGCAGAAAGAAAGCACCGTCACCTTCTTGACATTACTCGAACTCTCCTTATTCAGAGTTGTGCTCCTATCTCTTTCTGGGGGATGCTGTACTTACAGCTTGCTACCTGGTCAATCGTATGCCGTCATCTGTCCTTGGTGAGAAAATTCCTCTTTCTATCATTTTTCCTGATAAGGAATTATTCTCACTTACTCCTCGTGTTTTTGGTACTGTTGCATTTGTTCATCTCCTGACTCCGTGACTTAACAAACTCTCTCCTAGAGCTGTCAAGTGTGTCTTTGTCGTTTACTCTCGGACTCAGAAGGGCTATCGCTGTTATGACCCCATCAACAAGAAATACTTTGTCAGTGCTGATGTCACGTTCTTTGAGTCTGTTATGTATTTTTCCCATGCAGGTGACAGGCTGGTACCATCCACTACCAACGGTGATGTCTATGTCCCTCCGCCTCCTAGTTGGAGTTCACCTGAGTCCACTCCTGCTCCAGTTACTACGTCATATTCACCACCACCACCTCCACCACCACCACCTCCACAACCTCCTATTCCACCTTTACCAAAATTCTATACGCATCGGTCAGGTCCTGCTCAGGCTACACGTCAGACATCCATTACGCCTCAGGTATGTTCAGATGGCATTACTACTGACGGGTCAGATATGGTACATGTGCAGGATTCTTCATTGCAGGAGGAGACTACACCATCCAGTAGTGGACGATGACCTTGATATTCCTATTGCTATTAGGAAGCAAAAGCGGGCGTGTGCATCTTATCCCTTTCCTTCCCAGGTGTCTTTTCATCGCCTCACAGACGACTTTCAGAGATTTGCTGCAGCTTTGTCTTCCGTGGACATACCACGGACCTATCAGGAAGCTATGAAGATTGATTGCTGACGAATGGCTATGGAAGACGAGATGCGTGCCTTACAGTCTCATGGCACATGGAGCTTGGTTAATGCTCCTCCTGATGCATCCATTGTTAGCTGTAAATGGGTATTCACAGTTAAATACCACGCGCATGGCAGTCTAGATCGATACAAGGTACGGCTGTTCGCGCGAGGTTTCACACAAACCTATGGCGTGGACTATATGGATACATTTTCTCCGGTGGCTCGTCACTCTACTCTTCGCATTCTCTTATCAGTTGCTGTGGTACTTGACTGGACTATATCTCAACTTGATGTCAAGAATGCCTTCTTGTATGGAGATCTGCAGGAGGAAGTCTACATGCAGCAACCACCAGGGTTCACTGCTGAGGGGGAGAAGCATATGGTGTGTAGACTTCACAAGGCAATTTATGGCCTCAAACAGAGCCCAAGGGCGTGGTTCCAGAAGCTTTCCCATCTGATTGAACGACAGGGGTTCAAAAGATCGAATGCAGACCACTCGTTGTTTATTCAGAAGTCTTCTGCAGGTACAGTTGTCATCATGGTCTACGTTGATGATATTCTGGTTACAGGAGATGATGTTCAGGGAATAGAAAGGGAAAAAGCATTTCTAGGCCGTCAGTTCGTCACGAAGGATCTTGGAAACCTAAGATACTTTCTGGGGTTGGAATTTGCCAGGAATGCACAGGGTCTGGTGATGACCCAAAGGAAGTACATTATAGATTTTTTGACTGAAACAAGCATGGTTGGATGCAAACCATCGAGTATTCCCATGGATCCAAGCATGAAGCTGTATGATGATGACACTGCTGAAGTAGACAAGAGGAGATATAGAGAAATGGTGGGTAAGCTCCTTTATATTACCATAACTCGACCTGATATTGCCTTTGCAGTAAGTCGGGTGAGCCAATTTATGGAGCAACCAAGACAAGTTCATATGGATGCTATATACATGATACTGAGGTATCTAATGTCATCTCCAGGTTCAGGGTTGCTATTTTGAAAGGGCACAGATTTATCTATTTCAACATGTGCAGATGCCGATCATGCAGGATGCCCTAAGGATCGAAAGCCGACCTCAGGATTTGCCGTTTTTTTTGGGAGCTCTCTGGTTTCTTGGAAAAGCAAGAAACAAACTGTTGTGGCAAGGTCCAATGCTGAATCTGAATATAGGGCCATGGCACAAGCAAGCACGGAGATGATGTGGGTTCGATCTGTGCTAGAGGATTTACATGTAGCCGTACCTTTACCTATGCAGCTTCAGTGTGACAATCATGCAGCATTGTTTATTGCCAACAATCCAGCATTCCATGAAAGAACAAAGCATATTGAAGTTGACTGTCACTACACTAGAAACTTGATCCAGAGAGGCTTGATATCTACATCTCACGTGAGCTCAGGGGATCAGACTGCTGACGTACTCACCAAGCCATTGCTCAGAGGACCCTTCCAGAGATGTTTTTCCAAGTTGTGCATGATAGACATCTATGCTCCGCCTTGAGGGGGAGTGTAGAGACTGATATTATTATATGTTATGTACCTTTTCGTAATTTCTTATTGTTCTCTGGACTGTTATGTATTTTACCCGTGAGGTCTCCCTATATACGAGAGCCTGGGGTTCCCTTGAATAATGAATCGCTCATTTTTCCCAACATTATGGATGCTACTGGTTGTATATACACTTAGAGAAATTCAAGAACAAGGTCGTGCATTGATAAATTCCTGTGTTCCATCGTAATGTTCTCCCTTGGCTCGTGTGTGGATGCTCTCGTGGGTTCACTCAAACCACACTCCTCTCATGTGGTCCTTGAGCGAGGATATGAGATCGAGAAGCTATTTCATGCTCGAGGATGGGTTTCAGGAGTTGGTGTCTTCCTTTTGGCAAGATCGACAACTGGAGGGGTCAACTGCGACTTGCATGGTGATCAAGCTTTCCATGTTGCAAATATCTTTGGGATTTGAACATGAGCATTCGGCAACATCTTCGCAGATGTAGAATATTGTCCCAGGATGAGGTCGTCAGATTAGACCTTATAGAAACTGAGCGGGACCTGACAACAGATGAAAGAAAGCTCAGATCGAGTCAGCCCTAGGTGATCGACTAGGAGGATTGGAAAAAGGAGGTTGAGGCAACGATGGTTTAAGGAGGGCGATAATAACATCTGCTTCTTCCATTCCATGACCAACAATAGATGCCGTAGGAACTTTATTCGAAGTATCAACGTGGATGGGGTCCATGTGCAAGTTGAGAAGGAGGTTCGTCATGCACTTTGAGATCATTTCCATGCTCTTACTAGGAGGGTGCCACACATAGGTTGGGAGTGGTGCGATAGGGGGGCCCGAGGTATCTCTTCGGATCATACAGGCGCATTGATCACACCCTTAGGAGAGGAAAAGGTTAAACACATGGCTTTGCAGTTGAGTACAGACGATGCCCCATGACCTGACAGTTTCTCGATGGACTTTTACAGGGAATTCTGGGAGGTTGTCAAAGATGATGTTTTAGCTGTTCTTCAGGAATTTAAAGAAGGCAACCACGGTTTGAAGCATCTTAACAAGGCTCTCTTATTCTTGCTGTCTTAAGAGTGAGGTCTCGATGGAGGATTTCCAACCTATCATGCTTTGGAATGCGATCTATTTTATCATTGCTAAGGTCTTGGCGAACTGGCTTCGTGGTGTCCTGAGCGATATCATTTCCCCGAAGCAGACAACCTTTGCACCTAACATAGGGATGGGCATGGGTTGGATTGGGTCGAACCTTGAAGGGCTTAGGCCCAAGCCCATCTTAAAAATTCGGGCCATGGGCTAGTCCCTTGCCCACAATTTTTTTGTGGTTCGGCCCAAGCACAGGTCCGTCCCATCTCCGATGAATCCTACTTTGGTCCCCTTGTGATGTCTCATTTTATAGGGCATCTCCTGATCATCGAATGTTTTCATCTCTTAGGCTCTAGTTGATTTGTTGAACAATCACACAACATGAGATCTAACCAGGATCATATGGAATCGTAAAGGCCATGTTTAAATTATCATAAGAGATTCCATGGTTTTTTTCCATGTAACCTAATAAAAACAAAAGGCAAATATAGGATGATATGACATCGTGATTAACAATGTATAAAACCTTATCGAGATATAAAAGTATGATTTAATTAACACGGGAATCAAATTCTATATATAAGGATTTCAAGGAATAATTTTATACTTTGGCAAGCCTGACATGGGGTAAGTGTAGGCCCAATGGAGGCATCTATATGTAATAGATTCTACAAATATTGGGCAATCATTTCAGGCCTAACATTGGGGTGGGCCCTCGGGTCGGGTCGGGCTGGGCCGAGCCAAACCCGAGCCCTTCCAAAAAAATGGGTGTTGTTAGAAATATATATATATATGTATGTAGCAGATATCACTGAAACCCATGTAAGGGTATTTCTGTATTTTTCTCCTTCCTGTACTCTCTAGGGTTTCTAGGTTTGTCCTATATATGGACCCCTAGACCCATTGGAATAAGACAAGTAATTCCCTTTTCTCTGACATGGTAGCAGAGCCACGCCAATCCCCAACCCCGCCTCCCGATTGCCCTAGCCCTCCCTAGCCTCTCTCTCTCTCCGCCTCTCCATCCCGATCCCGTGCCTCCCCAATCCCTCTCCATCCCGATCTCGCGCCTTCCCAAACCATCTCCATCCCGATCCCGCGCCTCTCCATCCCGATATTCCCCACCATCGTACCTTCCCAACCCATCTCCCCACCAGGCGGTGACCTCCTTCCCAACACAGGCGACGCCGCATGTCTTCTCCCCTTAGCATCAGGCGGCGGCGGCTCCGCCCCCAGGCATCGCGAACGATGCTGCGTCCGGCGCCTGAGCCCTAGCTCGAGCACGCGGCATCTCCAAACCCCAAGGCACCCCAGGCGACATCTCCAGACCCCAAGGCACCCCGGGCGACATCTCCAGACCCCACGGCACCTCGGATCTGACGTCTCCTCTTTCGAGCATGCCAGGCGGAGACCCTACGGCACCCCAGGCGGCATCTCCAGACCCTACGCACCCCAGGCGGAGACCCTGCTCCTTTCGACTCACGCAGGGACACCTCAGGCAGACCCCCCCAAACCCAAGCGGAGTCCCTGCTCCAGGACCTGTATGCGCACATGCATTGCAAGGAACCACCAGCCCATTTGGATTGTCCAGTCGGTTGTTGGCAAAATGTCTCTCGCGCAGCAACTCTGACCAACTCCAGTCGGTCGTAGCCGCAACTATGACCAACGTATGCGGCCCGCTTGCCCTCCGACTCCAACGAATTCTGCAATACCATCCGGTGATATTCCACTACGTCTTCATGTTCTCTGAAATTATCAACACTATCTAGCTCTTTGCTACTTGCTTTGTGTGGCTGCCATGACATCTACTCCCACATCTGTGGACTCCAAGTCCCTGTACCAATCTCCATCTATGATGGTTCAGGGCACTACTATAAAACTCAAAGGATCTGAGAACTATGTTCTCTGGTCTCGATCCTTTAAAGTATTTATTGGCGGTCAGCGTAAGTCCTATGTCCTTACCGAAGTTCCGCCCACAGAGACGGACAAAGACTTTGATACCTGGTACGTTGATTACTGTCAGGTCATCACCTGGCTGACAAACAACGTTGATCCATCTATTGCATCCAATCTCCTATATAAAGAAACTGCAAAAGCAATGTGGGAGAGTCTTGAGAATACCTACTCGCAGAAAACTACCAAATCCAGGCTTTCAGACATATATACTAGGATTTGGTCTACAAATCAAGGAGATACATCCTTGATTGAGTATTACAGGCTGCTAACATGTTTATTTGAGGAGCTTCTCATTTTTCAACCGGCGTGTTGTGATAAACAGATTGGGGAACGGGCAGAATGGCAAGTATATCGATTCTTATCAGGTTAACACCCTCGGTATAAATCTGTGAAGGACCAGTTTCTGACCATAGAAGGACATATCGATATCGATATCGTTTCGATATCGTGTCGATATCGATATATCGGCGATATATCGCCGATATATCGCTATATCTAGGAATCTTTGTGAAGAAAATGCCTGAAATCGGATATATCGATATATCGATTTCGATATCGGTCCCATGTCGATATCGATATATCGGCAATATATCGCCGATATATCGGGATACGACCTTCCATGTTTCTGACCGCCGCTGCATTACCTACTCTTGAAACAATCTTTGGTCGTCTTCAGGAAATTGAGTCCCCTCACCCGCCTCCATCTGCTGAAATATCGGCTCATTTTACGAGGGGACGATCCATTCACTACGGGGGACGTAGACGTGACTCTGGTCGGGGACGTGGTCGTGCCTTTGGACGAGGACGCGACTCATCACGAGCCCAAGGGCGTGATAAACCATTTGCTCGCTTTACCCCGTGTACTCACTGTGGTCGCCTGAATCACCCATCGGAACGTTGTTGGGCCAAATTTGGCATGCCTTCTAATGCCAACGGTGCATATGAGATGACCCCCTCTGATACTGATTATGAGATCGCTGTCCCTAGCCAAGAACAACATGCGAATGTTAGTCAACATTCTTTTACTGCCTCTGAATATGCTAGTCTCCGTCAACTACTACAGAACTCTCATAATAACGTCATTAACTCTGCTTCAACAACCAGTCTTGCCACAACTTCTGATACAGTCGCGTGCACATCTACTACATCAAGTTCTACATGGATCATCGACTCTGGAGCCTCAACGCATCTAACAGGGGAAGGTAGTATTCTTTCTTCTTCCCGACCGTCTTCAGTTGTGAAAACTGTGCGTGTTGCCAATGGAGCTCACTCGCCCATTACTAGTGTGGGCACTATGGAATTTTCTCCCTCACTCAGACTCACAGACGTGCACTGCGCTCCAGCCTTTCCTCTTAGCTTATTATCTGTTCATAAACTGTGCACTGAACTTAACTGTCAAGTGATATTTGATAAATTTTGCTGTTACTTTCAGGACATCCGGACGAAGCAGATCTTTGGTGGGGGATATGAGAAGAATGGGATTGACTGCATTGATCTCGGTAGCTACGCCACCCACAGAATTTAAAGAACCTAAAGGAGCGCGAGTCATATATTCCGCCGAACGTCGTTCTTGCCAAGGTTGTATATCTTTTTTCAACCTGCTCAAGTCCAAACCATTTGGACCCCTTAGAGGTTCCAACCAAGGAGCACGAGGATCCCAAAAATGCATAGTTTCCCCGCGAAAAATGACCTCCCCAGTAGGAGAACGCATTTCGTATTTACCTAAACCAGTACTGAATCGGGAAGCCAACGATGGTACGTCCAACGAGCCCCACCCCCGGAGGTTGACTCCGATTACGCTGTCCAAGTGGACTAGATTATGGGGGCGAGGAATGTGGACGATGCGCACATAGGGGATTTTCCTACTAGATTTGATGCCCCTGACGTGATTTTCATAGTGTAACGAGAGTTTGTTTGCGAGGGATGTATTATCTTGACATCCCTACTAATTCTAATTTTGCGGGTGCTGCGTCCATTTCCACTGATCCACTGCTATGGCATCTTCGTCTTGGTCATCCATCTGCCAAAGCCCTCTACATGATGTTCCCTGAACTTTCGTCGCTAAAGCCCTTTGAGTGCGAGGCGTGTCAGTTTGTGAAACATCATCGAGCATCCTTTCCTGCTCGAACCGAGCCTCGTCGTTCTATACCTTTCGCCCTAGTCCATTGTGATATTTGGGGACCTTGCCCAGTTCGTACACTCAGTGGCCATAAGTATTTTGTTGTTTTTATTGATGATTTCAACAGTCTGTCCTGGGTTTATCTACTAAAAGAACGTTCGGAGATTAATATTATCGTCAAAAATTTCTTTCAGTATGTCAAAAACATTTTTTCCACTACTATACAAATTTTTCGTTCGGATAATGCTTTGGAATTCACCCAAAATGACCTTGCCACATTTTTTGCTTCTCAAGGGACCATACATCAAACCTCCTGTCCCTATATATCCCAACAAAATGGGATAGCAGAAAGAAAATTACGACACCTCCTAAACATTGCCCGGTCTCTTCTCTCTCAGATGAAAGTTCCCAAAACCTACTGGGGTGATGCTATATTAACTGTTGTTCATCTTACCAACAGAGTCCCTTCGCCTTCTCTAAATGGGTCTACTCCATTCTCCTTACTCTACCCCACATAGTCTCCTTTCCCCCTACCTCTACGAGTCTTTGGTTGTGTGCCATTTGTTCATAAATTCCAAAATACAGATAAACACTCGCCACGTGCGATCAAATGTGTTTTTCTGGGGTATTCTCGCACTCAAAAAGGTTACAGGTGCTATGACCCTCATGATCATCGCTATTACATCTCGACAGATGTTACATTTTTTTGAGAACACAAGCTTCTTCTCCCATACTATCACCGATATTCCCCTTGATCTTCCACCTCCACCCATCGTCTACAAATGAAGAAAAATATCTGCACCATCAGAAGTCCCTTTACCCGTCTCAGTCTTCCAGGATGATATGCCTTCTCCAAGTATCCCCCACAAGGATGTCCCGGATGATCCTCTCGAGCTTCCAATTGCTCTACGGAAGAGTAAGAGACATTGTACTTCCTATCCGATGTCTCACTACACCTCTACTGCTAGTTTATCTGACGATGACAGACGGTATACAGATGCTCTAATGACTATTTCCATTCCACGAGATCACAACAATGCGTTACAGGACTCTGGTTGACGACATGCAATGGATGAAGAAATGGATGCACTTATATCTAGAGGAACATGGGATCTTGTTCAATGTCCGAAAGGGACTAGACTGGTGGTATGCAAATGGGTCTTTACGACCAAACAATCGCCGGACGGCTCAATTGACAGGTTAAAAGCTCGCCTTGTGGCTAAGGGTTTTACACAAACCTATGGTGTAGACTATTTTGAGACATTCTCACCTGTTGCATGAATGGGGTCTATCATGACTATTCTTTCGTTAGCAGCAAATAAATCCTGGCCTATCTTTCAGTTAGATGTGAAAAATGCTTTTCTCTATGGCGACCTTGATGAGGAGGTATACATGATGCAACCTCCGGGTTATGAAGTTGAGGGGGAGTATGTATGTCGACTTCGCAAAGCGATATATGGTCTCAAGCAAAGCCCAAGGGCATGGTTTGACAGACTTACCACAGAAATTAGCACTCTTGGATTCCAGAAAACAACATCTGACTACTCAGTATTTGTCAGAAAACGAGCAACTGGTACCATTATACTTGCCGTTTATGTTGATGATATGGTCCTCACAGGTGATGATTGCAATGTGATATCAGAAACCAAGGCCTTCCTTCAAAAGGTATTTGTTACTAAGGACCTTGGTCATCTACGCTACTTCTTGGGCATAGAAGTACTTCGCACTACTGAAGGACTTCACCTCTCATAGAGGAAATATTGTCTGGACATTCTTACTGAAGCAGGAGTCCTCGGATGCAAGCCCTCTGGTATCCCTGCAGACCCAAAGAAGCACGTCAGCTTGTCTGATTTTACCTTTGATGATGTCACTCGATATAGAAGCCTTGTGGGGAGACTCCTCTACCTTACTGCCACCAGACCAGATATCTCCTACGCAGTTAGCAGAGCTAGTCAGCACATGGAACGACCGAGTTACAGCCACTGGCAAGATGTCCTACAAATTTTACGATACTTGAAGGAATCTCCAGGATGTGGTCTCTTTTATGGGGCAAATGGGCACACAGATGTTATTGCATATACGGATGCTGATTATGCTGGTTCCCCAGAAGATCGACGCTCTACTACAGGCTATGCGATGATGGTTGGAGGAAATACTGTTACATGGATGAGCAAGAAACATACCGTTGTTTCCAGATCCAATGCAGAGGCGGAGTATAGCGCAATGGCTCAAGCTACATGCGAGATCACATGGCTATTGGCTTTCCTTCAGGAACTTGGTATTAATGTCACTACTCCTATTCCTCTATATTGTCGCAATAAATCTGCAACCTACATAGCCACGAATCCAGTGTCCCATGAACGAACCAAGCACATAGAGATAGATTACCACTTCGTACGGGATGCTGTCAAAACTGGAAGAATTGCTACTCCACATATTAGCACCGATCTTCAGCTAGCAGATATCTTCACAAAGGCCTTACCCAAGAAACGACTATTGTGGATTATTTTTCAAGTTGGGCATGACTGATAAATATGCTCCAACTTGAGGGGGAGTGTTAGAAATATATATATATATATATGTATGTAGCAGATATCACTGAAACCCATGTAAGGGTATTTCTGTATTTTTCTCCCTCCTGTACTCTCTAGGGTTTCTAGGTTTATCCTATATATGGAACCCTAGACCCATTGGAATAAGACAGGTAATTCCCTTTTCTCTGACAGGTGTAAAACTATGACCCAGGCCCGACCCGTTGTTCATTTGGACTTGGAACGGGCCGAGCTTTTTGGGTTGGACTTCGGGCTGGGCCGAACCTGCCCAATGCTTATCCTAACCTGATAGACATATGGCGGATGGCTGGGTGCTTGCCTCAAAGATTGTGCTAAATTGGAAGAGAACATAGAGTAAGAGGTTGCTATGATTGTGTTGATTGGTGGTTTATATGAGCGCCACTTAAGAAGAGGAGATTTCCTGAGACCTGGATTGCCTGGGTGGAGAGATGTATTACAACTGCTTCCTATGCGGTCCTCATTAATGGCCGCCCGAAGGGAGGCTACTTCCAGCCTCAGAGGGGTGTTCGTCAAGGTTGCCCATTAGCACATCTCTTCTTTGTTATTATTGCAGATGCGTTGACGATCATGATGAGGTTGGCTGCTGCTAAAGATTTATGCACTGTTTGCTGTAGGGAAGATATCTCAATCCCCCCTATTCTACGATATGTGAACGACACGATGATTTTTATTAGTGGAGGGATGTAGCACACTCGACGTGCATCAGACATCATGGAGATTTTTTTGAATTATTTCGGGGATGCAAATAACAAAAAGAAGCTTATTGTAGTGCATTTGGCTTGTCTCAAAAGGAATTCCAGGACGTGCGTGCAACGCTTCAGTGTCCATGTGGGGGATTCCTGTCATGTATTTGGGCCTTCTCCTTGTGGCAGGTCGACTCCGCTCCTCGGATTGGAAGATGGTTCTTGATAGATTGAAGAGCAAGTTGGTTAGGTGGAAGTCAAAGATACTATCTTGAGGTGGTAAGTTGGTATTGCTCAAACATGCTTTGTCTGCCGTCCTCATTTTCTTGATAGATTAAATAGGTTTCATTTAAGAGCACAGTGGGCCTGAAGTCTTCCACCTTGGTGGGTATCTCCCTCTTCGGCAATAAGAATAATTGTCCCTTATTAAGACGATCGAATCCATGGTTACCTTCCCTGAAATCCTGCACCACAACAGAATATTGTCTTCGACCATATCCCAAAACTCTTTGTAGAAGAAGATTGGGAATCCATCAGGATTTGGAGACCCATCTGCATCCAGTTGCAAGATTGCCTTTTTAATCTTGTCCTCTGTAAACGAGGAAATAAGAACTTGGCCTGAGGTTTAGAAATCTCTTTGACCACCTACCACACCATCCCCAGCTTGCACGATAGGTTCTCCTGTTGAGGTCATAGAAGTGATTCCGAAGTGCACATCCCACATCCCTGTCACAGTGAACTTCCTCATCATCAACAACATGATGATGAATATAATTACAACGTCTTCTGCCATTGATTGTTGAATGGAAGAGCCACGTGCTATTATCACCCTCTTTCAACCAATGCTACCTTGACCTTTGTTTCCATTCAACTTCTCTTTTTTTTATCTTATATAGCAACGACTTGCAAATTCAGATTCCTCCGTCTTAACTCTTCTGCTGTCAATTCGCGGTCTTTTTCCAACCTGTCCAAATGTACAATCTCCTCCTATGCTAAATCTCTATTGCGACGACGTTGCTTACGGATACTATTCTAGTCCTGGAGGTACTTGTGCAAAAGTAACAATTTTCTCGCCAACCTTGCCGCAGTTGATCCATCGATCATACAATTCAACTAGAACTCACCAACCATCTCCCTAAAGCCTTTCTCCAGAAGCCATGCTTTCTCAAAGATGAATATTATTCTCGGGCACACCTCCTCCCATGAAGACCAAATCGCTGGATTATGATCCAAGTAAGCCCGAGGTAGAGCCCAAGCACGCACAAATGGAAAGGATTGTATGGATTTTTTAGAGACCAAGAAATGATCAATGTGAGATCTTGATCTAGAATTCTTCTAATTGTATCTACAAACCATTAGCATCAACAAATTCCAAACCCAGCTCCTCGATCAACAAATGTAGAGATTCCGAGCCACTGTCCGCCCACCATGCATTCTGGGCCGATCCTTGGGAAGCAAGGTGACATTGAACTCTCCATCACCTAGCCACATCGAATTGGGGTATTTCCTCCCCCTAATCTCCCGAAGTTTTGTTAAGAAGTCATCAAATCCCACACCATTACACCGTCCATAGACTTTAGTCACAACACTGGTAATACCATCGGTTGTTCGTTGCAAAAGCATTGAAATGCAGTGCATACCAATGGTAGCCTCCTCCAATATTTTGAATTTGTCACTGTTCCAGCCCAGAACCAAATGACCAAATGCCTTAGACGAGTCAAGAGCCCTGTATTCTAAGAGAAATGCGCTTCGAATCGATCCCCACATGTGCCCCGTGTCTTGCAGTATTTTGGTTTCTTGTACAATGAGTATATCAGTCCTAGCGTCCAAATACATATTATAAGGTTGTAGTGCTGGCGGAGGAAACAATGTCAGATGAGGTTGGAGGAGCAGTAGTAGTACTGCTGAAGAGCCCATGCTCTCCCTCAGACAAGATATAAGATCATCATACTTTTGAAAGAAGCAGTAGGTGATGGCTAGGTAATAGGGGGTGGTCTTGAGCTACTTTTGAATGGTGACTATATAAGTTATAGAGTGGCGGGTAGCTGGTGGAAAGAGGTCCAGAGGAGTAGTCATGGGCTCGAATTGCTCAGCGGCATGGGCAGATGCAAGGCGATCATGATATGTATCCTTAAAGTGCCATATATGGTTGCAGTATGTGCACTGCAGGATAGGGCGGCCACTTCCTCTACAATGAATACCACGTCCTCTAAACAGTACTGAGCCTCCTCTGCCATGAGATGTTGTCATAGCCGAGGAGTTTGTGTAGTAGAAGATGGAGGGACCGTGATCATGCTCAGACAATTGTAGGCCTCCTCCATGGGAGGGATAGAGGTACCTTTAAGAAGGTGGTTGCATATTTATTTAGCCCCAAAGATTCGACTGGAGACTGCAGATTTGTTTGGGATATGAAAATCCCAACACGTATAAAGGTGTTTTTGGTTGCTGAGATATGGGAGAATCTTTATCTAAGAAAGGTGGTCCATGCTATTTTAGCGCACCAAGTGCTCTCTGTTGGAGGGTGATGGAAACCATTAACCATCTTCTTTCTTTGTGATAGTTAAAGAAGTTTAGGAGGAGTTGGCTATTGACTGACAAGAGTGTGGAAATTCCACTGCTATCTGGAACATCCTCTTTAGCGCACGTTTTAGCAGGAACATGTCATTCTTCCGTCTGGTTGCGGTGGTGTGGGCTCAGTGGTTGTCGTGTAATAATGGGGTTCTCTTCCATTTTGAGTGTTTCTTTGTGGAGAATGTGATTTTTTTGCTAGGACTCACGTCGAATCATGGCTTTTGTAATTCGGTTTTCTCCTCTAATTAATAGTTATGGGATGGACACCTTCATGTGTTTCCCCTTTTTTACCTCAAAAAAGAAGCTGTTTGCGCGTGACATCATACAATGGATCATGAGCCGTAAGAAAAACACCCATCAATGTAGTGTTCATGTAGGCTATCAGGTGCCTAGGACTAGCACTCAAATGCATATAACTATAAAGCTTCTCGAGCATGCCTTGCAACTGGGAGTAGAGCTGGTACTCGTCGTTGAGGAATGAGAAGTAGAAGGGGACCTTGTATCCTATCATACTGGAGCTGGAGGATCTTCTCATTCTTCACTTGTGAGTATGTGGTGGCGAAAATGCCCCTGCATCGCATTGGCAGTGGGATTATTTAAAATACCATTGGCTGTCTCCGCTGTAAGAGTGTCAGAGAGACAAATACATGTCCATGAGTTGTTTTGCTTCCATGGAGCGTTTGTTCCAGTCTTGTCGGCCAACTTGGGTTGCGTTAGGATATATTTTTTGTTGTTACTTTACATAAAACTCATGAACTGCATCACTCATAATTCATAGTTGATCCTATCCATGTTGACGATGGTGAATGCATATCAACTTTGTTCTCTGTCATGATTAACGAAGGATATAAAAAAGGACGTGGTCTAGTGATAGAATGATCTAATTTTGTATACACAATCATGCTGGGAACATGCTGTGCGTGCAGACTTAGGGCACAACATTTCCTATCAAATCAGGAGGTGCTCTAAGGTAGACAAATGGGATTTATATGCTTAAAAATGCCATGGACGAACCGGGTGACTGGTTTGTTGGTATCGGGTGATGTCTACCACAGGGGAGACCATGGTTGAAATCTCAGGGACAGGTCTTGGATGAGCCTCTATTGGTTCATCCCATCTTTTGAAAAAAAACACCGCGGACTGTTCCAAAATCAGTGCGAGATCAACTCAGAGGTGTACGCATGTGCTGTGCACAGGACGTAGTTCCGCATGGAGGCCTTAGGCACAACACATAGTCCTAGGTGGCATCAGCTGTGGTGCTGTAGCCCACGCGATGCTACAAGGTAGCGCCATGGTGGGGATAGGGCGTATTCGTTGTTACCGGCGATGCCGTTGTGTTGACCCCTGGAGACGTAGATGGTCTCACGAGGGCCTGCATTGGGGCTGCGAGGTCTTGCATGGGATGAGGAAGGAGGAGAGGTGCACGTGTGGGGACGAATAGAGAGGAGTCCAACATGTGCGGTCGATAAGAGAGGAGGTCGATATGTGGTGATTGGGTATCAAGAGGATATCATAGCTCTAGTCGAGGACCGACACATTGATAACATGCAGAAAAAAATATTATCTTGTTTATTCTAGCACCATAGGTTCCTTTATATATAGGAGAAACACTAGAGGGCAATTAACTAATTGAAAAATTGCATAGAAAGGAAATAAGAAATACATAATTACAAGGTTCGAAATATCGACATTGATACCTTATCGGGCTGCTCGCCAATAAATATATCGGGGATATATCAGGATATATCAATGATATCGGTGGAAATCTTGAAAATGAGGCAAAAGTGGTTTTTCACGAATTAAAATTATTCAAGTTATTAAAACAATAAATAAAATACAAATACACACATATGCAAGAATGAGGTGTATTTAGCATATCAATACACATTATATCGCACATATCACTGGCTATCGATGCTGACAGTTGATTGCCGATTGTTATCTACTGAGAGGTATTAGAAAGGAAATGACGAAATTCAAATGAAAATAATTTAGAGATATAAAGGACATGTATTTAACACATTATGTTTATACTACATCACATATTTTGCATAAACAAAATGTTGAGCTATATCGGAAATCGAACAAACAACCAGATGCACATGATAACATATAGTTTTAAAAGAACATAATTCATATTAATAATATTTTTGAATGAAAGAAGATGAATTGAAATCAATTGGAAACAAAACTTTTCTGAGTGAACTAAAGAAAATCAATACTGATTGGAGTATGTATGATTCTGTGTTTACCAATCACTATATTACTAATAGTTACTAACTTACTAATACTAATTGAAGTATATATTCCAGACCTGTGATTCTAACTTGATCAACATTAGAATTGTTTCATCTCCATTTCCCAAAGGGGTAAAGTCCATCAGTTGAACCGTTGTATGCATCCCCATCACACCATACCCTACCAAATAGGGGTCTCACCATATCTGAGAAAGTTTGAACTAAAATGTATCATTTTTGAGCGATATGGCTCGATATGATGATATAATCACTGATATCATCAGTCGATATCCTTGAAAAGGATATACGTACTCCATTTTGTTGATACCGATATATCGTCGATATATCATGATATCTTAAACTCCGATAAATACTATTTTCTATAACGTCGCTTCACCTTTTATATGGTTGGATTTCCCAGTTCATTGCTTCATGCCATAGCGGCATAGGCTGAAGGACTTCCCGCTTCCCCTCACCTCCCACATCTCCACCATAATGCAATTCAAGTCCACCTCAATCATTCATAACACTACTTTTCTCCAAGGAACTATAATAGTTTTTCTTATAGCAGTGCAAGAAGAAAAAATACACTCACTAATTATGCAGTGTTCGGCGGATGAGATTATCACACATGTCAATAATGAACAGATCGTTGCAAGTTTGTGGTTGAGGTTGGAGAATCTTTATATTGTGAAGTTTTTGACCAATAAGTTGACGTTGAATCGTGTTTGTTCTTGCTCTATATGCAAGAAAGTACCCTTTTAAAAGCGTATCTAGATGGGTTAAACCCATTGCTTCTGTATTTGAGAAACATATATGCTAAAGTAGAAGATGGGGATGCTGCTTTTGTTTGAGATTTTTCAGTTATTCATAGCTTGAAGAGAAGAGATCAAAGACCCCTACCCCATTTTCAAGATGGATGGAACCAACTATGAGCAGTAGGCGATGCAGTTCATGAGCATCATGGAGAGCAACACAAAAGAGTACATCCTGACCAAACCAACCTGACCGACAAGGCTATACTCAACGCTTCATGGAAGCAAGGTGACATATGGCTACATATTTGACTCTTCGACACCCTCATAACGGATACGACCAACTATATTCTACATCAACCCATAACAAGGGCGATGCGAGATATTCTTGCCACCACATATTCCCAGGTGAAGAACGGAACAAAGGTTCTTCTACTCCAGTATGACATCTTCATTACAAAGCATGATGGTCACCCTCTCCATGCATTCTATTCCAGTCTGAGAGGCATGTTTGAGAAGCTCCATAGCTTCACGCCCCTGAGGGCTAGCATTGATCAATAGATTATTTATAGGAACACCTCGATGGTGAGTGTTTTTCTCGCGACTCTTGATCCCAAATATGATATTGCCCACAACTAGCTTCTCTTTGGTGCCTATATCCTCCGTTGGAGGATGCATACAACCTTCTGAGCAGAATTATTGTGCCTTCTAATTCTACTACTCCGACCTGATATGTCATGGGGCATTAGTATCACATGACAGAGGGGGTCCAGCTCAGTTCAACAGAATGTGGTATATTTTACAGAGGAAGCTATCATCCTTGCCCTCAGTGCACATATTGCTACTGTATAGGGCATTCTGAAGACACGTTATCGAAAGCATGGTCGTCTTGCCGTTGGTCGTGCTGTTGAACAGTTTGAGACCACTACTACTTATGCTGATAAGAAGTATGATGATCTTGTTTCCCACTGAGGGAGATCATGTGCCCTTTAAGTGGTACTACTAGCGCTTCTCCAGCTTTGTTTGAAACTGCCACCCCCACGAGTAAGTCATGTACTAATTGTGCTCTTATCACATGTTGTAACGTTGATATTACATAATAGATCATGGATTTTGGTGCGTCTCATCATCTATGTGGCAAGAGAGAATAATTCACATCTTGCAACAATGTTTCTTCAAGTCGGTATGTCGTCAACACGTCATTGTTGATCGGGGACATTCTCTTATCAAAGACATGGAGATATTCAGTTGATGCCTTCCATGAGTCTACATAATGTTTTACCTGCATTGATTTTCTTTGAATTTATTCCATCAATCAAATTACTAAGGAACTGAACTATTGTGCCATTTGACCCTTCTTCTCTTGTGTTTTGGGATATACTCACGGCATGGTGATTGGATATGGTCATGAGCAAGGGGGTCTGTACAGACGTGTCCAGTCACCTTACACTGGCAAATCTTCCATATCCACATGACCAATCTCCTTGTACATGCGATATCTTCGGTTTGATCATCTTCCTCTACAGAAGCTGTGTCTATCTGATCTCTTTTCAGTCCAGTTTTCAGTATGAGGCTTGCCAACTTTAGAAGCATTATCATACCAGTTTTTCCAGTCGTCAAAGTCGTATCAATTATTTTGTTATTCGACTTGTCATATTTTGATATTTGGGCATGGCCTCAAATTTCAGCGAAATTCGGTCGAATTTCTGTCGAATACCGATATCCAGTCGAAACTGAAATTCGACCGAAATGATCGAAATGACCGAAATATGGGGGTCCTAGTACAAAAAATGACCGAAATGACCGAAATTTCAGTCGAAATTCCACCGAAATTCCATCGAAATTCTGATTTGGTCGATACCGAAATGATGACTGAAACTGACATTTAAGACCTTGTATTTGGGGCCCTAATCAAGTCCCTGATCACGGGGAATACATGTTCTATTTAGTTGATGTTTATTTTTCTAGACTTCATTGGGTCTTCCTGAGGAAAATTAAGCCACTAAATTAAGTTTGGGAATTTTGTAGTCGTCAATTATCTCAGTTTATCAAGTCTCGTGGGATCCTACATCAGAGGTTCTGTGCCTTTACTTCCCAACAAACTGTTGTAGCTGAGCGCAAACACTATCATATCTGTGGTATTAGCATGACTTTTCTAACACAGATTCATGCTCCTTACTCCTAATGGGAAGATATTACTGTTTTAAGGGAAACATAGTGTACGACAGCGAGGAGATGCCTACCTTTACCTTCTATATATTCATAGTAAAAAAATAAAATAAAAAAATTACAAAGACCAAAGTATCTTTAGACTTTTCACATGTTCAATTACATTTTCCTTATGCATGCATTCATACCGGAATTATAGACTCATTCCGCATTAGCCACATAAACCATAAGATGGATGCCACCCAAATCTTGGTGGGACTACTCTCATGTCCTAAGGCATCTAGTGAAACCCATAAACAACCTGGTCAGATGTATAGACCCCATCAACAAGTGCGATGCCTACGCCTCCTTTGCAACATAACACCCAAAAAACAAGTGCTCAACGCTCTCATCTCCAACCAAACATCTCTCACATGTGCCATCACAATTAGGAGAAAAACACGTTTTTTCATACCTGCCATGAGAGGATTCCTTCTGAGCAACCAAATAAAAATCCGGATCCGCGGTGCAACCTTCCACCTCAAAATGGCAATGAATTGACATTGAAACAATCACATGATCAAAAATCTTCAAGGACTAAAAAATCAAATATGCCTTCCGAACTATGAATTATCCATCAATCCAAGACCAATGATCAACAAAATCAGCAAGTCCCTTGCGAGTCAGCAGAGTATCCGAAAGCTGTAAAAGCTCCTTAGTATGCCATCTTGAAAAAGAGGGAGTTGGAAGACACCCTCCCAACAATCTCACACAAACACATACATCAGCTGCTAAGGTGAAAAGTCTATGGAACTTTCCTTGCCCAGTTCAATCATTAGACCAGAAATGTAAGCTGCATGCATCACCAACGATGTGCCTCGTGAGCGGCATCATATGAGGAAGCACGGAACAAATTCCCTACTAGAAATTGGAAAGCAAATGCACAACAACATTATGAGAGGAGGGGTCAAGAGAGATTCGATAAATCGAGCGTAAAGTCTTGCAAAGAAAATCCTAAGCTCCTCCCCAGATTCTGTTCTCCCACTCTGACAACAGTGCATTATTTATCACCTCCAGGTTCTGTATCCCCAACCTGCCATCCTCTTTCAGCAACAAAGTCTTCCATGCCACCAATGTGATTCCCTTAGACTCTCCAGAAGAGGCCCAAAGAAACACCTTATAAGCGCCTCCAACATCTCCTTCACCCGAACATGTAGCAAGCGTGTTGACAAGAAGAATATCGGGATAGCCGAGAGGATCACCCTCAAAAGAACCAGCTAATCATATCTCGAGAAACAAGTTGTACGCCAACTCGCTAACTTCTTATCCATCATCTCAATAGCCGGTAGCCAGTAGGACTATCGAAGTTTGCCTCCAATAGAGGCAACCCAAGGTAGAGGATAGGTAGGGGTGCATCTTCTACATCTGCAAAGTGGTCTCACAAAGCACCATCTCTTCTACCATTCAAAAAGGAACAAAAACAGACTTGCTATAATTAATCTTTAGGCTTGAGAGACGCCCAAACAACTCGAATGCAGTGGCCATCCCTTCTGCAGGCGTGACCTCTCTCGTGACAAAGACAATAATATAATTAACGTATTGGAGAATGTGGATAGAAATCCCTCGCATACTGAAACCGACCAAGAATCGCCCTTGCCTTCGACACCATCTCGACCAGAGCATTTGTCACCACACAAAAAGCAACAGTCACAACGGACATCCCTGCCGAACCCTTCATCGTAGACGACAGAAACCACCTTCTTGTCTGCCATTTACCAAATTTACAGAGGAGGCTTGTTGTCTGCGAGAATGCAACTGAAAGAAACTACCTTTTGTTTGCCAGTCGTCAAAACTACAACTGAAAGAAATGTTGTCCTCACTTTGTAACCTCATCAACCATATGCCATCTTCTGTTTTAGAAGAAATGGTTCCTTATTTGATTGCGTGTTCTTCCTCTCTAACACCTCATGCCTTTGGTTGTGTGGACTTTATCCATCACTTGACTCTTCCTGGCCATGACAAATTCTCTCTCCGATTAGTTAAATGCACATTCGCTGGCTACTCTCGGACCTAAAAAGTGTACCTGTGCTTTTACTGGTCAGACGGAGGTATTATGTCAATTTTGACGTCGCTTTCTTTTAGTTTGTCATGTTTTTTTCTCCTACAAGAGGCAAGCCAAACAATGACTACAAAATATGAGTGGCAAGTGTACAAATTTCTCGTCAGCCTCCATCCTTGCTATCAGATTGTGAAGGATCAATTCCTCACATCAGATACTTTGCTATCCATCAAGGCCATCTTTTCCTGACTACATCAACTTGAGACGTCCACTGGTCGTATTCCTTCTCTGCAGCTTGTGGAGAACTCTTTCTTTCTTGCTTCCTTCAGAATAGGAGGCTGCTATAGCTCTTGATGAGGTTGAGGCCGTGGCTGCATATACTTGTGTATCCATTGCCAGAGAACCACTCACCCATCTGAGGTATTGGGAGAAATTTGACATGCCATCACATGCCAATGCTACATCTTACTATGACATAACTGTGACTGAGACATCTGATTGGGACTCCAGTGGACAAATAATCCATCTCTCCACCACATATTACTCCTGTCCCGTTTGATGCAACTATTACAAACCTCTACTACCAGTGAGACTCTCCTTAATGTGAACCTGGCTACCACCGCATGTACAATCGCCAACTCTGCTTCTGTCACAGTGCATACATGCATTATTGACATTGGTGTGTCTTCTCACTTGATTGGAGAAGGTAGTTCGCTTAGCCATTGGGGCATGTTCTCTTATTATTGCTATTGTATCTATGGAATTTTCCTCCAAACTCAAGCTCCTTGGCGTTATTTGTTCCACTGATTTTCCATTGAGTCTTTTATTTGTTCATAAGCTATATGTTGAATTGAACTATAGAATGATTTTTGAGGAGTCCTATTGCTACTTTCATGACATCCGAACGATGCTGATTTTTTGATGAGGGACATGAAAAGGATAACCTATACTATCTTGATATCCTGCTAATTTCAATTTTGTCGGTGTCATTTCCGTTTCTGTTGACCCGTCCATATGACATTTACAGCTTGGTCATTCCTGTGCTAGAGTTTGTTCTCAAATATTTCAACTATTGTCAATGAATCCTTTTGGGCGCGAAACCTGCAATTCGACAAACATCATCGTGCCTCCTTTCTACCTAGAACCTAACCTCATCGTTCATTGCCATTTCATCGTGATATTTGGGGATCTTATCCATTCTGTACTTGTAGCGGTCATAGATTCTTTGTTGTTTTGTGAAATGCTCATAACATATCTTCTTGGGTCTATTTAATAAAGGAACATTAAGATATTAATAAAATTGTCAACTCTTTTTTTCCAGTTTATCGAGACTTCTTTCTCTAAATTAGCCATGGTCGGTCCCAAGCTCGGGTAAATTGAGGAGGGTTGCGCATTAGGTAGCCGACAACCAACGCAGGAGAGACAAATTTTAAGAACACAATTTAGGAATTTGTCTCAAAATAGTTCGGATCTTTTCAAAATGAATTTAATCTAACATTTAGATTTCATTGAGGCGTTTCCTACTAGCGTCGCGTTGCATTGCAAGAATGCAATGATAAGTTGGCAAGACCGCTATATTATTGCCCGTATGTAGTTCAAATTTCGCAAAGGTTCTCGCATGAGGAACACATGCGAGTAAATAAGCTAGTTCGGTTGTATCGCCGCTCGAATGCAAAGAGTTCTCGTATGATGGACACATGCGAGCAAAGAAGTTAGTCCAAAAGAGGTTGCAGAGGAAGTTGCGGATATGTAGTTGGAATATGGGTACTTTGACTGGTAAATCGATGGGGATAATAGATACAATGGAAAGGAAGATTTATATACTTTACCTCCAAGAGATAAAATGGGTTGGAGAGAAAGCAAGAGAGATCGAGAGGACATGCTTTAAAATTTGGTATTCATGTAAAGATGAAAGCAGAAATGGTGTTGAAATGGTTGTTCATAAGGATTTGAAGGATTATGAGGTTGAGGTGCAAAGATTCAGCGATCTGATTATTTTGCTAAAATTGGTGCTCGAAGAAGATATTCTGAATATCATCTCAGTTTATGTAATGCAAATTGGTTTAGATGAAAGGACTAAACAAACTTTTTGAGAGGATTTGGATAAGATTATGTAAGGAGTCCCACAAAGAGAGATGATTTGCATAGATGGAGATATTATTGGACATGTGGGAAAGGATGCTTCAGAGTGAATAGAAATAAAGAGAGAAAAGTCATTCTGGATTTTGTAACGGCTTATGATCTTTTTTTTTTGAAGCTCAAAAGAGGGGGAAACACTCGACGGTGTTCACCCCAATATATTAAAAAATAAAACAAAAACGGTATTTACAGAGAACAGAGAAGTTGTACAAAAAGGCCTACCCGAAAGGGGTAGCCACAAGCACTGGATCCCCCAAAAACCCACAGTGGACTACCCCTGGCACCAATCCTCCAGAAGATGCTTAGCACGCATAATGATATTCTCCCTGTAGAACCGTTGAGCCGCAAATATTGCCTCGTTCCTCCCCAGCCAAATGCTCCACAACCTTGCGATTGGATCAAGAATAAGCTTCCTTTCCCTACCCCTTGAGTTAACCAAACTCTCGCACAATGCAGGAAAGGAGACGGCGTTAACCCAAGGAAGATCATCCCAAAGAGTGCGCACAAGGCCGCAGTCGAAAAATAGATGAGAAATTGATTCCCGCTCCGCATCACAGAGACCGCACAACGAACCAGTGTTCAGAAAAATAACTGTACACCGATCACGAGTCAAAAGCCGTCCACGACGAAGAAGTCATAAGAATATCCCCATGCGCTCAGGAAGTTTGAGGTCCCACAAGAATCTACAGTCACGCACCAAGATATCATCATCGGCATTAAGGGAAGGAACGAGAGCGGAATACGCCTTACGCGAAGAGAAAGATCCTTCCTTCCAGGCCCAGTGGTCACGCCCAACAGTCGGTTGAGGAGCATCAACTAGCTGAGCCATCAACGATAGAAATTCATCCAACCGATTATCCGAAAGGGTCGCAGCGATCGTAGGGCTCCAGCATCCGTTCTCCCAGCACGAGGCTACTGACGCCTCCTTGTCCTCGACCAAAGCAAAAAGACGCGGGAACATCATGTTAAAGCACCCCTTCCGGACCAGTCATCGGTCCAGAAGCGAAAGGAACTCCCGTTGCCCAACACTGGCTTAAAAAATGAGCGATTCTGCCTAAAAACAGTCGTCACTCCACGCCAGAATGGAGATAGGCGGCAAAGCGAGTTGCCCCTAAAGCCGCCAAGCAAGTTCGCGCCCAGCAATTCCCGCAGGACATTAATCATAAAGTTGTCCTCATTCCCCCACACTCGAGAAGCCCACTTAAGCAACATAGCTTCATTAACCAAATCCAGTTGCCTGCCTCCCAAGCCCCCCAACCTCTTGGGCCGAGAAACAACCTCCCACCCCACGAGGTGAACCCCCCTTCTCCCTTCCCCCTTGCGTCCCCACAGGAACCCACGCATACACCTCTCCAACCGCAAGCGAATCCCCTTGGGCATACCACGGACCGAGAAAAAATAGATAGGAATAGAGGAAAGCACCGCTTTTAGAAGTACCAGTCGCCTACCCCTGGATAACAAAACCGCTCGCCACCCCGCGAGGCGGGCCTCCATCTTCTCCACCACAACCTTCCAATCGCGGAGGCGAGTACGACTGATAGCGAGTGGAAGGCCAAGATAGTCAAACGGGAGCGAGGAGGGGTTGGACCCCAGGAGCTGAGCGCATTGCAGAACCTCAGCCTGCGACATGCCGAAAGGAACCACTATAGACTTCGACGCATTAATCACCAGACCCGAGGCCTCACTGAGAAATTGCACAGTAGTGACCATACCGGACACCGCATCGGGACCCCCCTCAACAAAGCATAATGTGTCGTCAGCGAATTGAATAGTAGGGACATGGAGCTCCCCAATATAGCAACCCCGAGTCAAGCCCGCCGCTGCCACACCATCAATCATACGAGGCAGGACATCAGATGCCAACACAAAGAGAAGAGGTGCGAGAGGACACCCCTGCCGCACCCCCCTCCTCGGCTGGAAGAAACCCCCCACTAGGCAACCGTTCAGCAAAATGGAGAGTGAGGCCGTGGACACACACCGCCGCATCCACGAAATCCACGTCACAGGAAAGCCCCTCCTCCTCAAGACCGACCAAAGAAAACGCCAGTCAAGGCAATCATACGCCTTAGCAAAGTCAATCTTCCAAAGGATCCCCTTAGCATTAGACCTCCTCCACGCTGCAATGAGCTCCGAGGCCACAGCGAAACAATCAGAGATATGTCGGCCACGGATAAAGGCCGCCTGCGTAGGCGAGATAAGCGACGCCAGAAGGGGAGCAAGTCTCCTGGCCAAGACCTTAGCGATTATTAAATAAATCCCATTCGAGATAGAGATCGGACGGAAGTCCTCAATGCGGTTTGCCGGATGAGCCTTGGGGATCAACACTATAAGGGCCTTATTAATTTTGTCGAACCCACGATTGCTGGAGTAGAAATCATATGCAACCTCCAAAACATCGCCAGCCACCAGGTCCCAAAAATCGCGGTAGAAAGCCACAGAGAACCCATCAGGGCCCGGCGCGGCGTCGTCATTAAGGTCCTATACCGCGTCTTTAAGCTCCGCCAAGGAGAAAGGCCTGATCAAGGTCAAGGCATCGGAGTCAGATATAGAAGGAGCCCCCCGCCCCAACCAACGCCAGCGTCGAGGCGACCTGCAACCAAAGGCATTCTTGAAATGGCCCACAAAGGCATCACCCATCTCCTTTTCACCAGTTATGAGGGAGCCATTCACCAGAATATAGCGGATGGAATTGTATCGCCGTCTACCACTAGCCACCCGATGGAAGTGAGCGGTATTAGTATCCCCCTCCTTTATCCATCTCAATCGAGAACGCTGGCGCCATTCGATTGTTCGTTTTTTGTCCTCAGCTTTGACTACATCAAAGGCAGCGGCCATGGAAGGCCGTATCCCGATATATCGCCGATATATCGATATCGATATGTCCTTCCATGGCAGCGGCACGCTCCAAGAGTTCCTCCGACGTCAAATCGCGCTCATTCTCCATGCGATCCAGCCGCACAATAGTATCCTCCGCCGCATTCCTAGCCGCCACATGGGCAAGGCGCGTATCCTTCTTGAATGAGGCCAACAACCTACGCAACGATGCTAATTTGTGATCCAAACGACAAGCAGCGGAGCCCTCGTAGGAGACTTGGGTCCAATGGTTCCTGACCAAGTCTTTAAACCCTGGCTCCAAAAGCCAGCACCGTTCGTAGCGGAAGAGTCCCCGGGGATGAAGCTCTTCCCCAGACTCCCAAATAATTGGATTATAATCCGAAAACGAGCGCGGCCGAGAAGCCACCCAGCACAAAGGAAAGAGATCCATGATCTTGCCATTTGCCAAAAACCTGTCAATTCTCGACCGAGAAGCGTTATTTCGCCATGTATAGGAAATATCAGAGGGCACCAGCCCCTCCAAGGCCAACTACGATATGAAGGCGTTAAAGTCATCTGATCCAGGATCCCGCCCCCCGCGGCCACGCGACCGATCCGAAGAGAGGGCAGTAACATTGAAGTCCCCTCCCAATAGCGATGGAATCTCCGCAAATTCAGAGGCCATCTCCCTCAATTCCTCCCAAAGATCCCTCCGCAGCAAGTGGCAAGTAGGAGCATAGATAGCCGAAAAAGCAATAGATACATTCGAGTCAATGCGAGACAATACCACAGTCAACGAGTGCCTCCCCACACACATGGAAGAGAAATTGAAAATCCCCGATCGCCAAGCCAGAAGAATGCCACCCGATGCCCCGATGGCATCAACAGATCGAAAGTCATCCACGGCATGAGTACCGAAAGATCTCCATAAGGATTCATCGACACCCGAAAGTTTCGATTCTTGAATAAAAACAACATCGCACTCCCACTCGGAGAAACGCAAGCCCAAGGCCCGCCGCTTGTCAGGATCCCCGAGTCCCCTAACGTTCCATGAAAGAACCTTTATTAAGAACCAAGGGAGCGTCCCCCAATAGGAGAGAGGCCAGCAGCCTCCGCCACCGAGTCTCGCAGCATCGCGCAAGAAGAAACCATGGTGGCGCCAAGGCGAGAATGAGTTCGCCTATTGTAGCTTTTGCCGAATCTTGAAGAGGTTGAGGCCTCTACCGCAGAGGGGGCACCCCCTACCCCAGTAATGACATCGACCCCCAGGGGTTCATCGAGCGAAATGACGTCAGCGTCTCAAAGCAAAGAAATAGTCGGAGGAGTCCAAGCAGGAGGAGGTACAGGAGCCTGAGCCATCACAGCAGAGGAGTCGAACTCCTCGAAAAGGATCCGCCTAGTCATTACCGCCGAACCATCGGGCCCCAGAGGGATACGGCTTATGATCTTTTCATAGCAAACACTCTCTTCAAGAAGAGGATGAGCATGTAATTACTTATAAGAGTGGTCCGACTAGAACATAGATAAACTACTTTGCGTTTAGGAGAAGAGATCGGTTGTGTTGCAACGACTGCAAAGTAATCCCATGAGATAGTTTGATAACCCAATATCGCTTGTTAGTCATGGATATGCAAATAAAAGTGTTGATAAAGAAAAGAAGGATTTCCAAGATCATTAGAACCAGATGGTGGAATCTTCAATTGAAGCAATCAAGTTTCAGGGAGAAGGTTTTAGAAGACTTATCCTAGTATTGTAATGGAAGTGCGAACGAGATGTGGGAGGCGGTAGCATCTTGTATTCGAAGGGTAGCCAAAGAGATGCTAGGCGAGTCAAAGAGAGGAGCTCCAGGTCAAAAGGAGGCTTGTTTGTAGAGTGGAGGGACGCAAGAGAAAGTTTAAAATTAAAAGAGCATGCTTTTAAGGATAGAACAAAGAAAACTGTCACAAACTACAAAATAGTGAAGACAGAAGCAATAAGGCTGTAAGAGAAGCGGAATCAAAATCTTATTTAAGTTACAAAAATCTCGCCTCTATGGAGGGCCAAAAGGATATTTTCAAGTTGACCAAAGCAAGAGAAAGAAAGACCAAAGACCTTTCTCAAGTGAGATGCATTAAGGATGAGGAAGGTCACATGCTTGTTACTCAAAAGGATGTAGAGACTTGATGGAAGTAGTATTTTCATAAGCTTTTTATTGGGGAAGGAAATAGAGAGACCACTTTGTGGGATCTAGTTAGTAGTGGAAGTTACTTTAATCGTGCATGCTATAGACGAATACAAAGGAAGGAAGTAGATGAGGCTTTGAAGGTTATGAGACCTGAGAAAGGTGCAGGACCTGGTGACATTCTTATAAAAGTTTGGAGAGTTTAAGGTGAGCGTGGTTTGAATTGGCTTACAAATGTATTCAATGTTATTTGTCAAAGCAAGAAAATGCCTGAAGATTGGAGGAGAACCATCGTGGTGCCTCTTTATAAGAACAAAGGAGACATTCAAAATTGTTCAAATTATAGAGGTATCAAGCTGATGAGTTACACTATGAAAATTTGAGAACATGTGATCGAAAGAAGGTTGAGGCACATTTCCAAAGTGAAATAAAATCAGTTTGGATTCATGTCAGGTCGCTCAACTATTGAAGCCATCCACTCGCTGAGGAGAATACTGGAGATCTATAGAGCTAAAAGGAAAAACCTCCATGTGATTTTTATTGATTTGAAGAAAGCTTGTGATTCTGTCCCAAGGGAGATATTGTGGAGAGTTTTGGAGAAGAGTCAAGTATATATCCTATACATTAACCTCATGAAGGATATGTATGATAGGGCTTGATCTTGTGTAAGGATACAATCTGGGAAGACTGACTATTTTGACATCAACATTAGTCTGCATCAAGGTTCAGCTTTGAGTCCATTCTTTTTTACTTTGATTATGGATGAGTCGACAAGTCACATTCAGGAGGAGATACCTTGGTGTATGTTATTCATTGATGATATTGTGTCGATTGATGAGATTATAGATGGAGTAAATGAAAAGCTTAAGGTCTGGAGACATGCATTGGATAATAAAGGTTTTGTATAGGTAGGGCTAAAATTGAATATATGGAGTATTCTTTTGATGGAAGCAAAGGTGAAGGAATTACGGTGAAGATTGGTGACGATAAACATTCAAAAGAGAGATTCTCTTAGATACTTGGGATCTATTTTGCAACATGATGGGGAAATTGATGGATATGTTATTAATAGAATAAATGCATATTGGCTAAAGTGAAGAGGAGCCTCTACTGTTCTCCGTGATAAGAAATTTCCTTTGGAAATCAAAGGAAAGTTTTACAAAGCAGCCGTGAGATATGCTATGCTCGATGGATTTTAATGTTGGCATACGAACCATAGACATGTGCAGAGAATGACACTAGCAGAAATGAAAATTGTAAGGTGGATGTGTGGACACATATGTATGAAGCTACCACTGTTACTGGGAATAGGTCATGGGCACTCAGAAAAAGCTTCTTGCTTTTCTATATAGAATAGGCGCGAATACTCGAATTGTGCATTTTCAAACAATAGGTATATGGTTCATTATATAGGGGTCCAAGAAATATGATCGTAGGAAACACAATTAGCAACAAATCAATGGAGATTGGTAGTAATGAATGATCAAGAAAAGTACAATGATCGATCAGATCAAAAATATTGACTGTGATGATCGATCACTGAGAATAGATGGTTGATTAGAGTTGAACTGTGTGATATCTCGATTTGGAAATTGTCCAATGAATCTTACCGGAGATCACAACTATCCAAAATAGTAGAAGTAAATAAGCAACAACTTTTTGAACAAAGTAAATAACTTTCTAAGCTTTTGCTGCTTTGAAGTTGCCGTTTCTTTGAAGATTATCTGAGATGAAAAACTCTTGTAGTGTAACGTACCGACATGCCCTAGACCTGCTCCGTTATCAGGGATTACTAGCTCAGACAACCTGTTGGGCTTGGATCCAACTGGGGCCCTTGCCCACAACACAAAATGCTTAAACCCAGGTTGTTTAGTAGTAGCCTCGGTACCTAGCAACTACCACTTTTTGTGATTACTAGATATGGTACTATGTTTGGGGTGTTACAATCACCCAATCTTATACGTGATTCAAGATAAGATACGAGAAAATCTCTTAAGGTGGTTTTTTCCATTAGTAAAGAAGGGCAGCTGATGCACCAGTTAGGAGATGCGAGTTTTGGGATGTTGAGCCGTCGAAGAGAAGGTGAGGAAGGCCCAAGAAGTGTTGGAATGAAACTATATGAAGGGATCCTATTTTTTTGGATCTAAGCTCGAGCATGACCCACGATAGATCTGAATGGAGGCAAAGAATCCATGCAGCCGGCTCTACTTAATGTGGGAAAAGGCTTTGTTGTTGTTGATTGTGACTTTTTCCTCTGCCTATATTCAGACTTTCGAGACTGATTTTGGTCTTGAATTCGCTGAACATTGCCACTTTCTTTACTACTTAGGGAATCCATCACCAGACCTCTTGTCCGTATACCTCACAACAGAATGGGATTGCAGTTGGAAACTCCGCCACCTTCTGGACGTTACCTGTACCCTTCTTACTCACACAAAGGTTCCCAAAACCTACTGTGGGAAAATTTTTCTCACTGCCACATACCTCATCAATAGGGTTCCCTATTCAGTTTTCAAGAGGGTAACTCCTTTTTCCATCTTGTATCATGATGAGGAGCCCTTTCCTCTCCTCTTGATAATTTTTGGTTGCACTGCATCTGTCTATAATATTTAGACTTTCCTCGTGCAATTAAGAGTGTTTTCCTTGGCTACTCTCGGACCCAGAAGGGGTACATGTACTATGACCCTACTAGTCATCGCTATTACATTTATACTGATGTCACTTTCTTTGAACATATGAACTACTTTACCATTCTGTTATTGACATTCCTTTGGAGTTTCGCCACCTCCCATTGTATGCAAAAGGAAATGCATTGTTCAGTCTGACTCGGTTCCTTTCCTTGTTTCTTACTTGTAGAATGACGCGGCTTCTTCAAGTGGCTCCACCATGGCTAATCCGGATGCTCCATCAGAACTTCCTATAACATTGCGAAGACCAAAAGGCACTGTACACTAATCTCTTATCACATTTTACTTCCACTGATAGCCTATCCAATTGTGACAAACGATTTACAGATTCTATTAATGCTATTATTGTTTGTCGTGGTCACCACAATGCACTTTAGAACCATGGTTGGAAAATGCCATGAATGAGATGAAACAATTATCTTCGAGGGCATGTGGGATGTTGTGTTGTATCCTCCAGGCAAGAAGCATGTTGCCTACATATGTCTTTACGACCAAACATTCTCTTAGCTCCATTGACAGATTAAAGGTCAAACTTATGGCAAAAGGCTTCACTTAGACATGTTGTCAACTACTTTGAGACTTTCTCTCCTGGTCAAGATGGGGTCAATTCACAATGTATTTTTTGTTGATGCCAACAAGAATTGGCCCATCTTTTATCTTGATGTGAAGAGTTTTTTTCTACGGTGACCTCGAGGAGGAGGTTTACATGATGTAATCATCAGATTACTTCGTCGAGGGGGAGTATGTATGCCGACTTTATATTTTGTGGCCTAAAGCATAGGCCACGAGTAGGGTTCGACAGCTTTACCTCTGAGATTAATTCCTGGACTTCCTTAGGACGACAATCGACTACTCGGTGTTCGTTAGACGAAGATCATCTGGTACAGTGATACTTGCTTTTTATGTTGATGGCATGGTTATTATTGATGATGACAATTGGATGTATTTTAGAAACCAAGGCCTTACTGCAGTAGGTGTTTGTCACCAAGGACCTTGGTTAACTTAGGTATTTCCTAGGCGCTAAGGTGGTATGCACCTCACCATAGAGGGATTACACCTAAGAAAGGAAGTATTGCCTTGATATTCTTATATTGGCTGGTTTATTTGGATGCAATCCATCTGGCAAACATCTACAGATCTTGAGTTTGAAGATATTACATGATATAAATGTCTAGTGGGCAAGCTGCTTTACCTTACAATCACTAGGCTAGATACATCTTATGCTGTGAGTAAAGCTAGCCAATCTATGGAGAAACCTTGCTGTAATCATTGGCAAGATGTTCTCCCGATCCTTCGATTCTTGAAGGACTCTCCAGGAAAAGGCCTCTTCTATTGGGCTAACGATCACACTTCACTGACTATGCAGATGTTGATTATGCTATTTCGCTTGAGGACAGACGATTTTCTACTGGTTATGCCATGTTTGTTGGAGGAGATCGTGTTACACAGTGAAGCAAGAAGCAAGCAATTGTCTCTTGATCCAGTATAAATATCGAGTACATGACACTGACTCAAGCCACATGCGAGATTACCTATCTAGTCTCCTTTTTACAGGAGCTTGAACTTCCTACCAGCACTCTTGTTCCTCTATACTGCGACAACAAGTCCGCTACATTCATTGCTACCAATCTTGTATTCCAGGAGCAGACTAAGCACATTGAAGTTGATTTCCACTTCGTTCGAGCTGCAATACGAGAAGGGCATATCACTACTCTGTATATCTCCATGGAGTTCCAACTTGCAGATATAATCACCAAGGCCTTGTCGAAGAAGCACATTTCAGGATTGATTTCCAAGTTGCGCATTATTGATATATATGCTCCAAGCCTCCAACTTTAGGGAGAGTGTCGAAGTTAGTTGATTATTTATTGTCTTTATTTGTTAAATCCTATTTCTATTTGTAATCCTTTAGGGTCTTTTATGTAGTTATCATCACTTGGGCTCTAGGGTTTCACATTATATACGAACTCCATACCTCTTGTTTAAAGTATTCCATTCATTCTCGATAATTCTCCACATTTGGGAAGCTCCTATACGAGGCCATCACCAGGCCGGACATTTCCTTTGTTATGAGCAAAGTCAATTAGTTCATGGAGAAGTCACGACATCCGCATATGGATGCTATTAGAAAATAGGAATGCGAAAGCGAAAATGATAAACAAAGCTTAAACGAGAAAGATAAAACATGAACTCAGAGATTTTTACGTGGATCCCAAATCCCTATGGAGCGGGATGAAACCACGGGAGAACGCCTCAAAGGACTATAGTCTATTGCTTTTTCTCATCATATACAGTGGATGTGTGGGTCTATATATAGCCCCACTGAGTCTCCAAATCTCCAAACTGGTAGATGTGGGACTAAACAATTGGATGGGGTAAATGGATCTTGGAGGGATCCATTTACCCATCTCCCTCATAAGTGACGCATAGAAACAATACTTTAACACTCCCCCTCAAGCTGGAGCATGCAATGCTCAGCTTGGACACACATAAAAAAACTCAACTCACAATATACGACGCTACAGACAATATCAACTCAATACGCACAACTGTCGGCTACTGTCGAGGACGTTGCTTCTCATGCCGTGCAGGTGAAGAGGACGAACGGACTGGAGTGTGAGTCAACTGAATCTCCTCGTCGGAGAGCATGTACTCTGTATTGCACCTATCAGAGTCACTGCAACTGAAGATGAGACTCCACCTGGAGAACTTTGACCCGCCACACCATGTGGACAACTGCTCCATCTCTGAAAGGGGCCGAAGAAAGTGCGTCGCTAATTATCCATACACAGATCTCTGAAGATGGGTCTCTCTCATAGGGACTTTGAAAAGGGTTCTCTCTCATAGGTCCCTCGAAAGGATCTCGTACTGGAGTTCACGATCGCTTGAGAATGGTGTCTGAAGAAGTCTCCTTGTCGGAGAACTGTCTCTCTCCCATTTGGCACAGAGAATGGTACCCTACTATGGAGTCCCTATGAACCACATATAAACCCTAGCCAACATGGCATAGGGAATGGTATTCTACTCTGGAGTCCCTATGGATCACATGAAAACCCTGGTCGAAACATGAAAGGTGGGGACCACACAAAAGATGGCAAACACGTGGACATCTGAAAAGACCACATACATGTGCATGTCTGAAACTGAGGTCTTGGAAACATTTGACGTCGAGTTTGACTATCTGAACATCTTTCATCTTTGTATAGTCTGGAAACTGAATGGCCTGGAAATCTGAAATCTGAATCTGCAACAGACCTGTGACTCTACACAATACTCCACCTTTCTCCCATACTTGTTGGAAAACAATGAATAGCGAACAAGTTGGGAGAAGACAACAAAGATGGAGAGAAATAACCAAATAAGCCGACACACACACACACATATATAATCGGCTTTTCTTCTCAATGAAAATTTTCTTCTCGACGATTTCATTTTGTTAATAGCCGTCATTTTTTTTAAAATTTTTCCTTCTTTTTAAACCGGTCTCTCCTTTTTTTTAAACTGACATAGCTCTTTTTTTACTGCTCCTTTTTTTAACACTTCGGCCTATTGGGCCAGAAAGAAGCAACGCCGCTCCTTTTATATTAGGGTTCCCCTTGGGGCCTAATACGCGACTCCAACCTGGAGAAGCCTTCACTCACGCCGCTGCTTGGTAAGATACGGAGGAGGCGGCATCTGGAACGTCTTGGGGATCTTCTCGAGGAGAAGGATTCCGACGTTTGTCTTGGAAGGGGGGACGACCTTCTCAACAGGGTTTCGGTTCAACGATGGGATGAGCTGCTTCGCCATCTTTTGCTATCTGGTATTCGCTTGCGGAGATACCACTGGAGAGAAGGAGCGACGAACGGGCTTCGAGCTGCGTCTGGGAGCACTTCGCAAGGAGATATGAAGATCTTCCATGAATCATCATGAACATAGAACCCTAGAAATTAGGTTTCCATCGTAACACTTGAAATTGAACTTGAACTAATAACATGATCTTCATAAGAATGATCTTTAAGAACTTATGACAATCGAATCTCGAATCTCGAACAAAAAAAAAGAACCTAAAGAAGATCCTCGAGAATCGACCCACTCTGATACCATGTTAGAAAATAGGAATGCGGAAGCGAAAATGATAAACAAAGCATAAACTAGAAAGATAAAACATGAACTCAGAGATTTTTACGTGGAACCCTGCTCCCTAAGGAGCGGGATGAAACCACAGGAGAGCGTCTCAAAGGGCTGATAGTCTATTGCTTTTTCTCATCAGATACAATGGGTGTGGGGATCTATGTATCACCCCCACTGAGTCTCCACATCTCCA
Source organism: Ottelia alismoides (assembly GCA_037367405.1). Lineage (NCBI taxonomy): Eukaryota > Viridiplantae > Streptophyta > Magnoliopsida > Alismatales > Hydrocharitaceae > Ottelia > Ottelia alismoides. The sequence goes on from JAZKJV010001569.1 coordinate 435,984, forward strand.
AACTGGTAGACGTGGGACTAAACAACTGGATGGGGTACATGAAGTCTTTACTATGTATAGGTTTATACTTCACGACAAATCCCCTGAGAAGACTTCCATAGTCATCTTCGCCCAGACACCTGCTCGTGCCCTCCCAAAACTATGATGAACCTAAATGGAGTAGCTCTCTTAGTTACGATGCGTCCTGAACCGAGTTCGCTTTTATACAAAAAGACACCTCTTGAGATCACAACATGTGCATATGCGGATTATGCATGATGAGCTAAAGACATGAAGTCAACATTTAGATTCGTAGTGTTTATTGGAAGTTCACTGGTCTCATGTAAAAGCAAGAAGCAAACTGCACTTGCTAGGTCAAGTCTTAATCTGAATACAGAGCCATGGATAAGGCAGCACTAAGATGATGTAGGTCGAGTCTATTCTGATTGACCTAGCCATTGGTGCACGCCTTCATCTCTACATCGCATGCTAGCTCAACGGAACAAACTGTAGACATATTCATCAAGGCTCTAGCAAGGGGCCATTTCAAAAGTGTTCATCAAACTGAACATGATAGACATCTACGCTCCAACTTGAGGGAGAATGTTATAGGAAATATTGTTTATGACATTTCTTTCATATGCTATTGCCTTTTCCATGTATTTTTCCTTTCGTTATTTTTCTCTCTTGGGGTTCTCTATCATATGACCACTAAATAAACAACTCATTCATTTTATTCCGTATATTGTGACAATGGTATGAAAAGACTAGCATCAAGGCATTCAAGGCATGCATCTTAAGGCAAGGCGTTTCTTCGCCTCAAGGTACCTCCTCGATTGAATATTCATGGTGTATGCCTCACATATCCGAGGTAATCATGAGTCGGAGGCAGTGTGGCAAGGCTTGAGGTATTGCCTTAGTATTGGCACTTTTCTTTTTTGAAAGATTTGATACTATAAATGTATGGACTACTTATGTTATACCTTATCTTTTTGTTAGTATACAATAATACTACACCATAACATTCGAAATCGCGATACCTTTAACATAAATGCATGCACCTGCCCTCTTCAATTGCATATGTTGTATCAAAATATTGAATGAAGGTAAATACCCATTATCATGCTACACATTTTAGATTTTTTACTTCTCGATACAAAATTAGCTCAATCCACGATTTCGGCGATGCTTTGAATCCTGGCATGTGCATATCATAATAGTCGAGGATGTTCCCACGATGCTAATTCCTTTCGAGCGAGAGGTCAAGTTTTGCTATAAACATATTCTGAGAAGACAAAAAGGGAGACCTTGTGCCACACTACATATCAAATTAGTGATCAGTTTTGGATATAAAGTTGGTCTTGCTCTAAACATGTATAATATAAGCAACACTTCAAGAAAGCAGATGATTTCTTTTGAAGAGAAATATCTAGCGCTATAACAAATGTCAAAATTTTCATAAAATTCTAAAAAAAAGATAAGCAAAATGTGATGAAAAAAGTGGATGTGGCTACACCGATTCGAAGGCAATCACACAAAGACACAACCTTCGAACATTTAGCAACTATTGGCTCATCAACTTCAAACAGGCAATGTGTAAAGGGTGGCTTGTTTTTTTACCAAAGAAAGCCTATGCTGTCAATGAACATGCCATCAAATGCATATAATATCCAGTCCTATGAAAGAATACGACCAAATGCATCAAATTTATGATTCTTTATTCATTATCAACATTGAAGAATTACATTAAAAATCCTTTAATTATTTTAAAAATATAGAGGCATTTTATTATACTATAGTTTTATTATCTTGATCAAGGTTGCAAAAGTCGGTAGTCAGTACTCGGTCGGTCGAGTCACTGATTAAGGATTAATCGGCAGTCGGATGATTAATCGGATTTAGTCGGGCTTTACTCTGCTTTGAATTTTTTGATTATTTTAAATATATAAATTAATTTTATACATATATTTACATAGATTTTGTACATTTTTATACTATTATAATGAAATAAAAGAAGTAATTGAAATAAAATAAAACATTAAGCATATTATAATAAGTTTGCTTTTGAAAAGAGCAAAAAATAAAAAAAACATGGTATTTCCAAGCAAAAGTTGATTGACTAGTGTGCCTAGTCGGAATTAGTCAGTCTCGGTCGGCCACCCCACTGACTAAGACTAGTCAGACCTATTAGTCGGGCCAGTCGGGTGACTTTTACAACATTGATCTTGGTTAAATTGCTTATTTTCTAGGACAAAAATGGGGCTTATGCCTCGATTGCCTCGAGGCTACGTTTCGCCTCGATTCCATGAAACTATCTTGTTCCACCTTTTGTTTTCTAAAACCTTATGTGATAGTATTATCCAGTGTTCGAAAATGCGGTCCATGCGGTCACATATGCATATATACGGATACCCTTCTGAGCTGCATATGTCATATGCTGTCATTTACAGTTACAACACATATGTGGTCTGAGTAATCCACATATGCATCCGCATATGCTCCCACATATTAAATATGATTCATACTTGGCCTCGTGCTTCATATTTTGAAGCTGCAACCACAATATTTCAAAATCAAAGTATTCAATAATTAGATGCTTTAGAACCATTATTTTTTTAAACAATTTTTTCGAAACAATTTTCAATGATTAAATGCTTAAGATAAACATTATATGCTTTAGAATATAATCTTAACACATTCATTTTTTAAATGGTATTAAATGATTAAGTGCTTAAGATAATATTCATATTAGATGCTTAAGAAACAAAATCCTACCATATGAATGCTTTAGAAATAATATTTTTTGATGCTTTACAACAACAAGTTTTTTAAATTCTCATAAACAATAGTTTTGAAACCTTAGATTTTACAATCATAAATACAAATCATTTGTTATTAGGCTATGTTTATTGACTTAGAAGTTTTGGTGATTATCTACATTACCTATATCAATAATGTCTTTGCATGTCTTATGCATAAATTGAATAATCATCACCGATTTTCAATAGAACATTTCTTTCTTTTATAATTTGTTCTATTCATATGATTCAATTTAACGAATTGTGTAGCCAACACCCATCTTATCCAACATTCATTGTTAATGAAATGAATCGTGTAATTTCATATTTTTAACTAATTTTTGTTATTACAGGTTTAATTATTTTTAATTAAAATAATACAAACTTCATAATCCACATATACTTCTGCCTTTCCGCTTACTCGCTTTAGACTACCTGACCGAATGAATATCGCATGCCGAGTTTCTGAACCTTGGTATTATCGCAATATGCCTAGCAAAGGATATGGTGCATCATGAGAGGATTAAGCATATTTATGTTGGGTATCACTTAATCCAATATGAGAAGAGGGTTACTGTGAAGGTCGACATGCCGGGTTGATATGCTCACCAAAGTAGTTCCTAGGAGCAAGTTTAAAATTGTATGGAGTTTCTCAATTGAATGTTGTCAGTACCATCGTGGAGGGGAAGGTGGCAATGTAATTTAGTTGTTAATGTTTTGGTATCCGATGATTCAATTCAAGATGGAGATTGTTGATATGCTTTTGTTCCTAATTGATTAAGGATTTGGCGAGATTCTAATTGATTTGTTCTAGGGAATCCATCTAGATTCTAATTGATCAAAGGATCCATTTGGATTATGATTGTTTTCTGATCTGTTTGTTTTCCTGTTGAGGGAGATTTGGGATCTTCTCATTTAGGGAAATTTGAGAAATATGTCCGTTTAAGGAGATTTGAGAATTTTCCCATTTAGGAACATTTGTCTCTATGGGATACCATATAAACCCAACATGGTTAGTCACGTTAGTGTTTTGAGTCATCCTATGTATTACAACTCTTCCACTATATTGAGAGAGATCCACTACTGTTGCCATTGGGGTAGCCTGGTTAGCGGTTACTGATGAACATTGTAAGTCTTGTCTTGTAATTGTTTTCGTGTTTGCTTATCTCTGTGTTTGATATGTGTCCAACTTTCGCCATGCTCAACAAACATCTTTTCCTCTTATACCATTCTTCCCCTCTAACCACTCACCCATCTTGACCTTGGTATGATGGTCGCCATGTCCCTTGAAAGTAGAGTTTTGTCTAGTACAACTCATGATGCAATGTCGGTATGAGCAACGCCTTACCATTGCCGATGACACATTATATGCATCAGTAGAACATTTGTTCCCATCTTTACTTGTTTGACATCATCTTCAATGCTCCATCTCATCTCACGATCTCCACTTATTTAAATTCAATTCCCACCTTAGTTAACTATTCTCACTCCTGGCACCGTAATATCCTATCTTATCTATGGTTAAAATCCCCTTCTCCACCACTTCTTGCATTCCCAGACGGACTTCTGACTTTTCCCTGGCTCTACATAATGCACAAAAGAAACACTCTATAAACATGAGATGACACTGTAAACTGGCGGATCAAGATATACAATCTTGATAGGAAGCTCCTTATGAGTCATCGATGAAGAATAATGATTAATAAGATATGTGACGATAAGCACAATATCCAACTTAGTAAGATAAATGAATGCTTTCCTGAGTAAGTAAAGTTATGTCAACATCAACAATATGACAATATTTCTGTTTTGCAACTCCATTCTTATGAGATTATACGAGCACAAGAAGTCTGGTGGATAATTCCTATGAACTTGTAAGAATCATGTAACACAAACCACATGTTTTATCAGACCCAACTTTCTTGATAGTGGCAGTAAATTGCATTTTTATGTTCTTAACAAAGCCAACATCATGTACCCACTTAATGGTCTAGTGGTAGTACAATGTGTCTACCACACAAAAGACCAGGATTCAAATCCCACTCTTGCAGGAGTTGTGTTAGGTAGTCGACGGCCAGCGTAAAAAATAGTCGAATCTTTCAACATGGATTTGAGCAAGAATCCATGTAGCCGACCCTACTTATAGTGTAAGAAGGCTTAGTATATTTTTAACAAAGCCAACATCATACTTATTTTCATTTGAAAACTCCATGAAATATGTGAAAAATTATCCATCGAAACAATATACTATTTAAGAGCCAACCAAAAATCATCCATTAAAACACGATATTATATACGAGCCAACCGATTTGGAATCCTACTCGGACCCTCGGCATCCATATGAATTAGATGAAAAATTATAGAGGACTTTTGACTCTTTGACAAAGACAAGCTTGCAAAAGTCGGCCGACTAGGCCGACTAGTCGGCCCGACTAGTCGAGTCGGGGGGGTAGCCGACTCGACTAGGCCTAGTCAGCCCTTAGTCGGTCCACCCGACTAGTCGGGCCGACTAGTCGGCCTAGTCGGCCGACTAATCGGCCGACTTTTACAACAACCTTTTTTATTTTTTTTGTTTTTCACTTTTTTTAAAAGCAAACATATTCTAATACGCTTAATGTTATATTTAAAGTCAATTACTTCTTTTGTTTCATCATGATGTCATATAAAATGTACAAATACATGTATATACATACGAATATATGTATAAAAAACTGATTTATATATTTAAAATAATTAAAAATTCAAAACCGACTATTGACCGACTAATTCCGACTAGTCGCCCGACTGCCGACTAATCCTTAGTAGGTGACCCCGCCGACCGAGTACCGACTACCGCTTTCTGCAACCTTGGACAAAGAGAATGAACTTCGACGGTATTCTCCTAGCTGACATGCCTCACACTCTAGTTTGATAGTTGGAAACAATCGAGGAAGAAATTGTAATTTAATTTTGTGTGGGCGGTTCAGATGTTGGTAACAAAGAAAAGTAGATGTATAGAAAACTGGTAGGTGGTAGCAAAAATGACAAGAGGCAGGGATGTCAATTTGGGTGTATCTGGTGTGTATCCAACCCAAACATGCTCCATTTAATGACCTGGCCCGTTTATTTTTAGATGGATTGGGTTTGAAACCTACTACCCATTCAGGTGCATAATCGGGTTCATTGATTCCCTTATGGGTACTCGAACTTGAATTTGTCCCAAATCTAGATACATATACATATATGAACATATATACATTGGTGTTTGTATGCTTTCCCGTTCTCAAATCAGTCAAACCTAACCCATGTCTAACATTTTTCAACCCACAGATATAGAAGTTCCGCAATATTTTTTCCCTATCCTCCTGATTTGGATTCAACTGCCTTTTTGTATCTCTAACATACAATCATTTCTATCCACATAGAAATAACCATTCAATTAATGCAAATTCATGATATTCCATGCACACATTTTTCATATTTTTGGCATCAACATATAGAGTTCACACATGGTGTGTTTACCACTAAATGTGTCAACGTGTTTGCGCATCTTCAATATCCCCACATAATATATATCTCCATCCTCATGAAACAATTCATATCCCTAATTAGTTTAGGTTTGACTCTAGTTTTTAAAGATTCTACGTAACTTGATTTTATCATGTTTTTATAAAATTATAGTATATGTATATGATTAGTTTATTATTGATTTTAGGCCACGGTTCAATCTTGTCGATTCCACAGACTCAACCAACTCAAATATATAGTAGGTCGACATGTTCTAGTGTTATTTTTCGATCCTTTACGGACGATGAATCTTGTCCCTCCTCTATCGTCCGCCTCTCCTGGGTTAACTTTCTGCTCGGCCTTAATAAGCTAGTTGGGGGAAATGAAGGGAAGTTCACACTGTAAATTGAGGCCCTGCGTGCGCTGTACTATATATGAATAATAGGTAGACCCATCCCAGGCAGATTCCATATTGGATGTGGATACCATTGGGGACACACATATCAATTGGGTATATGGGTATTTGCTTAGAACTATCCATCTAATAAATGGGCTGGTTTCGGCAGAGGTTATAAAAATGTGTACAAGTTTGTGAATATTGATAGTCGCTTGAAAGCCAACCCGTCGACATCCTTAGCAAGAGGCTACCGAAGGAGATGGCAAACCCCCTTCACGGCTCCATCTAATTGCCTTCCTTGTCATAATATTCTGAACCATTAAAGATACAACATAAAAAAACACAATGTTCACAGTCTTGCATATTTGACTGAGAGGGTAGGTTTATTGGAGAGTTCAACACAAGTATGACATCATTAAGGCCAATGGGAGGAGCTAGAAATATTTTAGTGGTGGTGAGTGATCTTTGGTCAATCAATATAAATATATATGATTTATGCCCCTAAGTTTGATTGGTATAGAAATAGTTTTTTTTCTATGGAGAAAGGTTGAAAATAATAAGTTACTTTTTTATGAGGCAGGCCAATATAAATGAACAATTAAGCACTTTCTCATTTAAATTCTAAGAAGGGGTTAATATAAAATTGTGTGTTTTGTTGTAAGGAGGGACCAAGATATAGTAACAAATGACATCTTTAATATTTTCATTCCGCAAAGGGGTTGAAATAAAATAGCCAATATCACTCTTCCTTTTTCTATTTTGAGAGGGGGGCACAAGCCCTATAACCCGTCTCCTTTCCCTCCTCTCCTGATTAAGATCGAGGCATGTTGTCAAAAATGAGCTTCTCCCGTCCTATTACATGTGAGAGATAACTATCCTCTATATAAGTCACCCTGCTTAGGAACTTCCCGGACACATGCAAATTATGTCATGTCTATGATCGTTGCTTTCATACTAGTTAGAGAGGAATAAAAGGATATACTTTTTATTGATACCTTACCTCGATATTTAGAAGTATAGAGAGGTCAAATCACAACAACAACAACAAAGCCTTTTCCCACAATTAAGTAGGGTCGGCTACATGGATTCTTCGCCTCCATTCAGATCTATCTTGTGTTAATCCCGGGCTTATATCCACCAAGGCCTTAAATGTCGGTTTCGGTCACCATTTCGGTATCGACCAAAACATAATTTCGATGGAATTTCGGTGGAATTTCGACCGAAATTTCGGTCATTTCGGTCATTTTTTGTACTAGGAACCCCATATTTCGGTCATTTTGGTCGAATTTCGATTTCGACTGGATATCGATATTCGACAGAAATTCGATCGAATTTCACTGAAATTTGAGGCCATGATATCCACAAAATAAAGATCTCTTCGTATGGTCTCTTTCCAACACTTCTTGGGCCGTCCCTGCCCTCTCTTAACCGGCTCAACATCCCAACACTCGCATCTCCTAACTGGTTCATCTATTGATCTTCTTTGCAAATGACCAAACCATCTTAAGCGGTTTTCTCGCATCTTATCCTCGATCGGAGCAACACCAACTTTCTTTCTGATTGCATCATTCCGAATCCGATCTTTACGTGTGTGTCCACACATCCACCTTAGCATTTTCGTATCTGCTACAGCCATTCTCTGCACATGTCTATGGTGCACGGGCCAACATTCAGATCCATAGAGCATAGCAGGTCTCATGGCTGCTTTGTAAAAGTTTCATTTAATTTTTAAAGGAATTTTCTTATCACAAAGAACATCAGAGGCTCCTCTCCACTTTAGCCAGCCTGCATTTATTCTATTAGTAACATCTCCATCAATTTCCCCATCATGTTGCAAAATAGATCCCAGATATCTAAAAGAATCTCTCTTCTGAATGTTATCATCACCAATCTTCACCTCAATTCCTTCACCATTGCTTCCATCAAAGGTGCACTCCATGTATTCTGTCTTTAGCCCTACTTATACGAAATCCTTTACTCTCCAGTCTCCAACTCCTGTCTCCAGATCTCGAGCTTCTCATTTACTCCATCTCTAGTCTCATCAATCAACACAACATCATCAGCAAATAACATACACTAAGGTAACTCATCCTGAATGTGACTTGTCAACTCGTCCATAATCAAAGTAAAAAGAAATGGACTCAAATTTGAACCTTGATGTAAACTAGTGTTGATGTCAAAATAGCCAGTCTTCCCAGACGACGTCCTTACACAAGATAAAGCGCTATCATACATGTCCTTTATGAGGTTAATGTATAGGACATGCACTTGTCTCTTCTTCAAAACTCTCCACAATATCTCTCGTGGGACAGAGTCGCAAGCCTTCTCCAAATCAATAAAGATCATATGGAGGTTCTTCCTTTTAGCTCTATAAATCCCCATTGTTCTCCTCAACAAATGGATGGCTTCAATAGTTGAGCAACCTGACATGAATCCGAATTGGTTTTCTTTGACGTTGGAAACTTGCCTCAACCTTCTCTCGATCACACGTTCCCAATTTTTCATATTGTGACTCATCAACTTGATACCTCTATAATTTGAACAATTTTGAATGTCTCCTTTATTTTTATAAAGAGGCATCACGATACTCCTCCAATCTTCAGCTATTTTCTTGCTTCGCCAAATAATAATGAATAGATTCGTAAGCCAAGTCAAACCGCGCTCACCTAAAACTTTCCATACTTCTACAGGGATGTCATCCGGTCCTACACCTTTCCCAGGTCTCATAACCTTCAAAGCCTCCTCTACTTCCTTTCTTTGTATCCGTCTATAGCTTGCATGATTCAAGTAACTTTCACTACTATCTAGATCACCCAAAGTAGTCTCTCTATTTCCTTCCCCAATGAAAAGTTTATGGAAGTACTGGTCCCATCTAGTCATAGAGAGGTGAAATAGGAATACAAAAATATCGAACAAAATCAAAGGGGACTAATAAATATCTCATAAATATCTCAGAATATCTCATACAATATCACATGGATCTCTAGAATCTTTCGAGATATTCTAAGGATTTTGGAGATAAAAGAGAATCTGCTATATATAGAAGTAAACTCGAGCACTTTCTAAAGCTGGTCAAATGATGCAGGCGAAAAAACGAGAATGGACGAGAAGAAAAATTAGAACCACGATGCATTTCACGTGGTTGAGAGAGGACCGTGATGAGAGGAGAAACCCTAGAAATTGGAGGAAGGGGGATAATGGTGGATGCTTTCTCCAAATGAAAACTCATAATTTAATTCGTAACCTCATATCCCTTACATTGGATTACCATCCTCTTTATATAGGAGAGCTGGCATTTAAAAATAGAAAGAAGATAACATCAAATCAAATAAAATCCTAATTGACTCTAAATGACTATAATTGACCCCCCTAACTAATTTATTCTAGCATAAATTTTAAGATCACAATTAATCTCAATTTATTTAACATGAAAAATTAATCTACCAACTAATTTGGGACGAAATCCCCTAATTTTGAAACAACAACAAAACCTTTTCCCACATTAAGTAGGGTCAGCTACATGGATTCTTTGCATCCATTCAGATCTATCTTGGGTCATTCTCGGGCTTAGAAAAATCCCCAAATTTTGAATCTGATCCGACCCGTCAATTTGGGAATAATTGCATCTCCACCACTTGAAAAGAATTCGTTTCCTGACGAATTACTTGATCTTCGGTCCGTCGTTGAAGAATTCGATTTGAAACCGTAGCTCCACTTTCCCTAATTTGAACCAATTTGCCTTCAATTCAACATTACATTTATAATTTCTTTCCACCATGGGTGTGGCTACAATTTTTCTACCCCTCCACTTAAAATAACTTCCACCCATATGTTGGCTTCAACTCTACCCTTTTGGTAAAGTAGTTTTGGAGGAGGGGACTCTTTGAAAATGTTGCCTATCGGCCCCAATCCCTAATTTGATGGGATACGGTTCTCACAAGGGAGAAGCCTTCAACGCCTTGGGTTTTCCTTGCACAAATAAAGCGGCGATGACATCCTAGGTAGGGAGGCCACCATCGAGTGCTGCGACGGAGAGGTCGGCATCGAGTTTCGCTACAAGGAGTTTGTTGAGACTTGTTATGCGCCAACTTTCGCTTGGAGCCCCATTCAAAGCTTGTGCTTTTCAACCATTGGAGCTCGTGAAGGCGACGAGGCTCGCAACAGTGAGGTGGAGGCACTGTTGGGGCGGAGGCACATGGTTGCCGTTGGGGCGGAGGCACATGTTTGGTGCGTGGGAAGAGATTGCATGGCCGTTGGCGGTGCTGCGACCAAGTGCTGCCGTGCTGGGGCTGTCGGTGACAGTGTTGGTGCTGATGGCGCGGTCGTGACATGTGGCGGGGATAGGGGTGATGTGGAGCCTCTTGGACCACCACTTTGGAAGTAACCAGATCTAGGCCTTGTTTTTCAATGTAGAAGACCTCTTTTTCTTCATGTTTTTGGTCATTGATAGCAACTTCGACTGCTAAAAATCAACGATTTTATATTCTTCCTCCATAGGATCTTCATCGAAGATTGGTCCTGTATATTCATTGTTTTGTTGTACAACAGTTGTATCAATAAAATCTTCTCCGTGACTGAAAATACCTCCGTTTTCATGATCAAATTCGGGTTGCACAAAAGCTGTGATGATTTGATTTTTCTTGTTGACATAGGATTCTTCCTTGAACCATGAATCCAATCATGCTTGTACTGTGATACTTGATATAAGACGCTGCTTGGACTTCTTCGAACGCAAACGTGAAAGACGACTTAAATTGAAATTTAAGTTCTAATAATCGACCTGATCATCAAATAATAAGAACGATTCAGTAGCCATGCTCTAATACCAAATGATGCAGATGGAAAAATAGGAAGGGATATGAAGAGAAATTAGGACCGCGACGCGCTTCGCGTGGTTGAGAGAGGAACGAGATGAGAGGAGAAACCCTAGAAATTGTTGGAAGGGGGATAATGGTGGAGGCTTTCTCCAAACCGAAACTCGCAATTTTATTCATAACCTCATCTCCCTTACAATGGGAATACCATCCTCTTTATATAGGCGGACGTGGTATGTCCTAAATTGATCAATAAACCAGTGCTGCCATATTGAGACAAGAAGATGGGTGAATACTGAGCCCATTCATATCAAAGTCTGATAGATAGGTAGAGGGATTCCTAAGAATGCACAAATACTGATAAATATCCTTGAACAGCCGGATCGAGACATAGCGAAGTAGACTGAAAAGAGATGTAGAACCAAGAGTCAACTCGTCTCCTAGTTGACTTCTTCAAAAAGCATCTACATTCTTCCAAAATCACCCCAACAGATGAAAGTCAAGGAGAGGTGGCATTACAAAAATAGAAAAAAAGATAACATCAAATCAAATAAAATCCTAATTGACTCTAACCGACTCTAATTGACCCCAAACAAATTTATTTTACCATAAATATTGAGATTATAATCAATCTCAATGTATTTAAATAAAATTAACCGACCACCTATTTTGGGATGAAAACCCCTAATTTTGAAAAAATCCTCAAATTTTGAATCAGATCCGACCCGTTAATTTGGGAATAATTGCATCATCAAATATGATCCTAATCCTTGGCATCATACAAGATAATTAATTATTCCTTCATCCAAAGGAATCTTGTTAGAAGAAAGATTAGAGATATCAATATATTGTATCGATTATGTAGAAAGGGATATATCGATGCTATCTTGTCGATATTGATGGAGATATTGAAATGACTCAAAAGAGTAATTTTCGGCAAAGAGTAATTGTCGATATTGATGGAGATATTGAAATGTACCTTCCTAGCTTCTTCCCTCACAATAATAAGTAGCGTAATCAAGCAAGATGGATGCTATTGATGATACATAAATTTCGGCAAATATCGATGATATCTGTCGATGTAACGGAATATTTGTATTAAAATCCCCCAACTTCGACCTATACAACACCATATGCCACTATTTTTCCAGATATTGGTCGATATTATGGAATTCGGTATGCAGGGTAGTATCAAACCTCATACCTAGCAATACCGATACATCACGAGATTTCGTTCCATGGTTAGAGGACAAGCTTTTATCAAGATGGGGGTGAGAGCTGATACAACCTGGTTTTTTAGTTTTCTTGTAAATATTTTTTTTGTGTGGAAATTCTAGGATTGTGATCTTTGGACTTGGTCGTTTAGTGAAATATTGTATCTTTTGAATGAAGAGGCATGCCCCTGGGATGGCATTGGCTCTCCATAATAGGCCACCATCTATAGCAATGAGTGAATGAAATACAGGCATTAGCCTTCAGCTTCTCATTGTTTCCTTAAGATTCTTTCAATTCTCCAATCTTTCATTCCCTTTCTCAATCCCCTTTCTTCCCCTCATGCGTCACCGTGTACTCATCCTCTCCTTTCCTCAAGTTTCTCTTTCCTCACCCTTACCTAAAATTCAGATTGTGTTAGGGTCTCCATGGAATCATTCGAGTAACGGTTATTCTATGGAGACCAAAGAGCAAACCCTGCCCAAATAGAGGGTGGCTCGGAAATGTAAACAAGGCAAAGAGGATCGACATGGGAAACTGTAGTTGTATGTTTCAAAGTTGCACTACTATCGACACGTTGGGGAATGGGGACTGCTCAGATTGTTTTGAGGATATTTTCGAGTGCTTGTGAAAAAAGAAGAGGTGAACGAGAGCATGCATCAATGGCCACTTCAAATATGGTAGCAATCGAATGACATACTAGTATTGATACACACTTGTAATCAGCTATTATTGGAATGAGTATATATTTTAAGATTCTCAATACGTAATACACGTACTTTGGTGATTGTTCCCTTGGATTTTATTCGATTTAAACCAGATACCTAGTAGTAATAGGGTCCAGAATCTTACTGTTTATGTTACTTAAAAACAGTCCTTTTCCAAGTTGGACGGTTGGCATATTGGGAAAACACGCATGTCGGTTGTGGACATTCTGATGAAAATCCTGAACTCTAGGTTTAAGCCCTTGAAGATGCAGATGGGTCGTTTTTCTTTCACCTTCATTTCATTATCATTTAGATTTGCTGAGTTGCCTGTCCATTCTGATTGGATTTCTGATTCGTATCTAAACTTTATTTTGTTCTGTCCTACGCAGGCTAGAGGGAACAGAATAAATGCCGGAGTAGATGAGATTCTTCGCGATAATGGCTTAAATATTTAAAGCTGAAGCTTCGTCCATGCGGCGTTTCGAACGGGAGAAAGATTCTCAGGCACTGCAGGTTTTTTGAGATATCAGGTCTATGGATGGCATGCCATCTTGCTCTTAGCGCCCACGTCGAAAGCTACCTGGAAAGGTTTATATGGCCCTTTTGATGCATACACAGAGATTTATCTGGTTTAATTTTTTATTATGTTCTGCAAATCTTGGCATCCGTATACTCTTAGCTCTTTCATTTATTTTAAAGTTATCATTTTCTTAGAAAAGAGGCTCCCTGTTATTCTTAGTACAAAGTTCATCTTAAAGAGAAAAGACGCATATGCATTTTTCTCATAAGATAACATATGGATACTTTATCTTTGGTTGCAGTTCTGAAAAAGGAAAAGTCAAAGGAAAAGTGCGATTCCATTTGTAAACAATTCGAAAAGGTTCGCTGATTGTGGACGTACAGATCATCGGAGCAAATCATAGTTATCCCATGTGATGCGCCATCAAATTATATAATTGATTAAAGGATCCCATTTGGGTTGATTGATACGTAGATATCCAAATCATATATGATTTGGCAAAATGGTCCTAATCAAAAGAGCTTTATAAACTTCAAAAATACGACAACTGCCATGTAAGCCATTTATGGCGCAACCAAGCACATTATCACATAGAAGGGAGCATGAGGCTTTTCATAAGTTCAAATATTATCAAGTATCATTCTAAAAAAATATATGATGATCCATGTTGTCGAATAAAATGTGTTGACATGGATGCAAGAATAATAAATTTATTTTTATGGGTATATCTTCAATTAAATTACCAGAAGCTGTACTTTGTTTTGAGTGTATGTTGTAACGTCCTAAACTTAGATCCAAGCTGCTATCGATGAATATTGGATTCTTGAAGATGGGGAAGACAACCCACTAGAATGCAACGACGGATGGAGTGTAAAGATCGAGCCTATTCGAACATTTATCGAGGAAAAATAGCCTAGATAATTTGTTGAGCTTGAGCTTAATTGTGCCAGTTGACTACAACAAAAAATGCTTAAGCACAAATTGTGTTGCAATATGTCTAGTCGAGAGACCTTGTTCTTTCCTCTGACTCGAAATTCATTTCTAGACTATTTTATTTAGAATCTTATATAATATGAAATTTGATAACAATTCTAATAGTATATAGTTTAAATAATTAAAAAATTATAGAAATCTCATTCTAAATAGCTTGATAATTAGTACTATTTATATCGAACTGAAAATATAGAAGTGAATATGCTTGAGTCTTTGCTACGTTTTTGACTATATATTAGGGACTCGGAGTCTCGTAGGGCTAGGTCTCGGGTGCGAAGCTGCCTCAAATATATAGTTGCCTTCCCTTTCTGTCAAAAATTCAAATAGAGATAAAAAACTATTAGATTATCAAAAATAATTTAAAAAAGAGATCAATGCTGGCTATTATATAAATTCAAAAAAAAAAATAGCCCCTGCTTATTTGCCACGTGTATATTCTAAGTTGCTTGGTATATAATTTCTAAGTTGTCTGGTATATATCCTAGTTGTTTGAGATACTAGACCAGGGACAGTTGATAGACGAAGGTCTGGGCTCTCATCGAACTTGAAATCGTAGGAGAGAAACATGAATATGCTTAGCTTAATTTCATCGTCCTCTCTCATAATCTTCTCTCATAATCTGCTCTCACCTTTTCTGACTATTGGATGTGAGCTTATGTTGGGGTGTTTAAAAAAGTTAGCAGTTAATGAGGTTGGAATATCTTCCATTTGCTCATCGCCTTCCTCCACATGGTTTTTAGGGTAAGCATTGCTAGGAAGCGAGTCTTTGATTTGAGCCTTGGAAATCTACCTCTACGACGGTCCTAGTATCCAACAATCTACTCCTACATTGTCATATTTCCAAGCCAATGGCATGTCAAAGCTAATGAAGAAGTGTCTATTGTCCCCTCTAGTTGCAAGCCCTTGATGTTATGTGGAACTTATATGTATGACGGATAAGACAGTGGAGGAT
This sequence comes from Ottelia alismoides, assembly GCA_037367405.1. Lineage (NCBI taxonomy): Eukaryota > Viridiplantae > Streptophyta > Magnoliopsida > Alismatales > Hydrocharitaceae > Ottelia > Ottelia alismoides. Next base: position 451,842 of record JAZKJV010001569.1, read on the forward strand.
ATGATAGGTCGAACATGTGGCTAGGATATCACGTTGTATATTGGAATCGCTCACCAAGGTAAGCTTTATTCACTATCCAAAGGGTTTGAAATAGAAGATTTGGACATTTCTTAGGTGAGTTTCGTTTAAACATGTTTGATCGTTTGTACTACGAACCTGATTTGAGGTTAGTCGAAAGGCTCAACTCCTAAGTTAATCGAAGGAATAATCACATCTTATGTATATGGGATACAATTATTACCGATTTCTCCGATACATTATTTTATCGTTCGACAAAATTGTTTTACTACATGGTCAAAATAGATTAACTTTCGAAATAACTTACAAAATCAGCTGAGGACCTAAAGGAACCTCTGAGTGAGGATCCTCGTTGTTGAAGTTATGATTCCATGAAATCCAAACAATGCCAGAGGATTCAATGAGCTAGACGCTTGCAATAGCAATTATGATATGAAGACCTTGATGAAGTCAATTAAAGTTGCCATTAAATTAATTGAATCAATTAATTAAGGTATTACTATTACCTGTCGTGCAGCCTTTGGACGTGACGTGAACACTATATTGGCAATAAGGGTGCTGAGTAGGACATCATGCGTGTAACCCATTGAAAACAAAAGGGCAGACGTCATCTGCACATATAATATTTATTGTTAATATTTATTATATATAATATATCGAAATGATCGGGACTTTGTTGGATGTGATGTTCACCTGCACATATAATATCTCTGAAATTATCGTCTTTTTTTGGTTAGAATCTGAATAGCCGGTTTATTTATTTGTTTTTGGAGGAAGAGGAGATGCGAGCTATCAACGTGGATGCGTCCAGTTGGTACGAAACAATGGATGTTTGGATTTTTTTTTGGGTTTTTATCACGTGTGCCCTTCTCAGCTTCTGTAATATCAATTTTGCCCTTTTTTACGATATCAGTCGTGTCCCTATCTTCTTATAAAAATTCACAGGTTTGTCCTTTCGTTAAGGTAAAGTAGGAGGCATAACCGATAGTACAAAAGCGAGCAGAACTGTGGATTTTGTAAGAATGTAGAGACACAACTAATATTTCAAATAAAGGAAGGGCATAATTGATATTGCAGAAGTTAAGAAGGGCACACGTGACAAAAAATCATTTTTTTTCATTCATTTGAGATTTTGTGGAATGTCATCACGTGGTTACGATCTATTTTATATTAAAGGGTTATTATTTACTTTCCTATGTGCTTGAAAACATGAAATTTGTGATTTTTGTAGAGGAATGGTTATTTATAACCGATGCTTCATTGCGGATTGTTATGGAAGAAAAATGACCATAGTAACTTGTTGTTTTCGAGTTCAATTGAATCCATTAACAACCAACCAAAATATTTAATCTCAACTTGTTAAGTATTAGCTTCCACCATTTATAATTCACTCTCACACTCTACGTACCGGTTCGATAGAGGGAAAAGGGATAAGGAGTGTTTATCCCTCATTTCTGTTCGGTTGGATTGATAAGATTTAGAAGGATAATGTGGGATATGCAGAAGTTAGTTGCTATTCTCTTTTTGGTTGGGAAAGAAGGTAAAATAGACAGAGTTTAGAGTTTAGTTATGTTAGAGGGATAAGAAGGGATACGTGATCATTATTTCTATTTTTATGGTTGATGATGGAGAGTGGGGGGCCAAACATTATCCCTCATATTGACTCCAACAAAACAATGAACGTCTATCGATGGGAAAAAATTTGAGTGTAAGGAGGGATAAAAGTCTTATTCTTTCCCTCATCTCTCAAAAGAACACGCCATATGAGTATCAGATGTGGGTATGTTATTTGAGGCGTTACAACGTCCGTCACTTATATTCATGACGTCCCAGCAACATCGAGGACTGCATGCTCTAAATATTATTTTCCTTTGGGTAGCTCTTTCCATTATAAAAGAGGACCCGCTATGTTTTGTTGCATCCCTAACATGTAATGTTTGAACAAGTTGTTACGATCAATTTTCCTTGATAAAGAACTTCTAAAGTTGTGATTGACATGTCCCTCGAGAGCTCGAGCTGATACCATTTTGGTTAGAAGTCCACTTATCGCGAATCCCTTCTTTTTGTATGCATGAAAAACCGATATCAAACATATGCTAGATGTGTAGGATTCAGCATCAAAAATCATGGTCCCATCTTCAAAATTCCAAAGAATATGACCTTTTATGTGAGGTGGGACATGCTCACTTTTATGTCATATTTATATGTTAGTGAGAGAGGTTGAGAGCACATGATTGAAAGAGTCCATAATCTACATAACAACCTCGATTTATATAAAAAGATCGACATAAAAAATTTATTCCAATAATAAATATAATCAATATAATATCTAAAGAATATCACACCGCGTCATATTTACCATTTCAATATTATTAAAAAAAACGTACTTCTTACCAAACCTATTTCATGAAGTTTACTCCAACCCAACCCAATCATATAACCAAACGAGCATGTTACTCATTCAATCGAGGAATAAAGATGGCGAAACGAGGAGGTAAGACAAGTAACAACAACATTCATTCTCAATTATTTTTTTCTTTTCGAAGATTTTATCTCGAGGGATAGACATTGGATAAACATTATTCTATTCTCCAATGGTTTGTTGTTCTTAGAAACACTATGAAATATGTAATGCAAATGAATTATAAAATACTAATCATTACCTAAACGACTGAAATAAAGAGTGTGGTTCTAGAAAAGGGAAAAAAAATTTCAAAAATAAAGAAAAAAACCTTAAAAATGGAGATAAACCCCGAATTAGTTATTTCTATTTTGGCAGAGGTGGATAAGGGGTAAGGAGAGATTAGAATAAGGGGTTTTATCACTTGTGATCTTCTTATCTTCTGCATTATCAACTATGTACATTCTTTTTTTTGTAATATCAATTTGTGCTCATATATTCTTATAAAATTCACAGTTCTATCTTTTTTTAATATTAGTTATGCCCCCTACTTTAGCATAACGGAAGGACAGAACTATAGATATCTTAAGAAGGTAGGGGCACAATTGATATTGTAAAAAAGGGATGAGCATAACTGATATTGCAGAAGTTAAGAAGGGAACAAGTGATAAAAATCGAGGGTCCGTTCGGTAGGGGAATAAGGAGAAATAAGAGGTGTGATAAGGTGGAATTAGACACTATTTCTGTTCAGCTGAAAGGATATGAATAAGGGAGAATAATGAGAAATACAGAGGAATAAGGGTAATTAGGTGCTATTCTTCCTTCGGTTGACACAGAAAGTTAGTTAAAGTTAGTTAATTATGTTAGTTGGCAACTAATCAAAGTAAATCTGATGCATTATTAAGAGAGATGCAGGATACAACTATATTTGCATCCCTGTTCATCTGTCATCATATCCGTTTTTAGACGGATATGAATATGATTTTTTTATTTCAGCGGATGCAACTATGGATATGCGTATGCGTTTTTATTTTTTTCAGAATAGGACAATGATACATATATTATTACCAATTTTCCGAGGATATGGATACGTATATTGTTACTTATTTTTTTGGCAGATATGAATACTGATATATGTATTGTTGAATCTATGTGTTTATATTGATATACATACATCAACTTGTGTGTGTATCTTCAAATATGTTACATGATTACTTCCAATACATTACATCCGAGTCAAACGTGAGAAGGAAAAATATAAATCTCTAAATTATTTAATCATTTATTACACACGTTATTAAATTTAGTATAATACTATATTTCCTTTTTTATTTTGGTATCTTTGTGGTTTATTAACTTTGATTTAATTGGCTATTAATTTCAAGTTTACAAAAATAATTCTATCGAATGCAAGCATTAGAGGACATCTATTATATGTAGGATAATCCATTTCCGTTTCTAAATATCCATATCCAAATCATGATTATTTATTTCCATATCCGAATCTGTATTTAAGGATATGGTTTATAATTTCAATATTTGCAATGGATCTATTTCCGTATCCGTGTCCATATTTTAAAATGAACCCACACTACATGATGAATTTCAGATCAACTATTATTTCAATATATACATATATAACACCATGAGCCCACATAGCGTGACGTTTTTTTTATAAAATCATGAATGGAGGACGGAATAAGCCATCTCTTCATAAAAGTCAAAAAAGAGAAATATGAGAAGAGGAGAATAAAGAAGGAGAATAAGAAAGTGAATAAGACAGAATAAGGGAGGAGGGGAATAACAGCTTATTTCAATCCTTAATCCCCTTGAAAAATAAATCCTAAAAATAAATGCGATTTATCCATCATTCTTGTTCAATTAATTTGCGTCGAAATGAATATAATGGATGATATAATTATGACGTGATTGTTTTTTTCCAGGAGAAAGTTATGGGATTTTTATCCGATAGACTCTATAAACTTTGCCAATTACTTCCACGACCTTTGAAACAACCTAATTCCCCTTTTGACCCCGTAAACTTGCCAATTCTTACCCCATGAACCCTCCAGTTAATTTGTTTGAAGCTCGTGGAAGTTCTTGGGGTAATTTACCGGGTCAATGGAGGTAATTACGTTTTGTAAAAGATTGTAGAGATAATTTAAAAAGTTTACAGGGTCTGTCGGATAAAAATCCCTAAAGTTATTTATATAGGGACGATGGAACCTTGTTACACATTAATCATCTTTCATGACTGGCAGCTAAAATCACAGAAGTGGAAGAGAGAGAAAATCAGAGGGTTCATTCATCACGCTACCAAATAAATCACAGCAAAGTCCCCCCAAATATGGACACCAACGAAACCTCTGAAGCGGAGCAGCAACGCAAATCCCGATGGCAAACTCCATTGCACGCCACCACGTCCGCACCTGACCAGAGTATATAAGAGCAACCCCCGCCCCCCACCCGCACCAGAATCTCCCACGACAACCACCATGCCTCCTCCCTACCACCATCGCCGCCATCCCTCCTCCGAGGGCGGCGACGAGGAGGCCAACGGCCACGTCCAGAAGAGGACCCGCGCCGCCCCGCCGCCCATCACCGCCGCGGAGATCCGCCTGGAGTTCTCCCACCACGACCCCTCCGTCGCGCGCGTCAACAACGGCAGCTTTGGGTGCTGCCCGCGCAGCGTCCTCTCCGCCCTCGAGCGCTACCAGCGCCTCTACCTCTCCCAGCCCGACGCCTTCTACTTCCACCACCTCCGCCCTCTCTCCCTCCGCTCCCGCTCCCTCCTCGCCTCCCTCGTACGCGCCCCCCGCGTCGACGAGCTCTCCCTCGTCGACAACGCCACCACCGCCGCTGCCATCGTCCTCCAACACATCCAGTGGGGCTTCGCCGAGCGCCGCTTCAGCCCGGGCGACGCCGTCGTCATGCTCCACCACGCCTACGGCTCCGTGAAGAAGTCCGTCCACGCCTACGTCTCCCGCGCCGGCGGTCACGTCGTCGAGGTCCCCCTCCCCTTCCCCGTCTCCTCCCCCGCCGAGATCATCGCCGAGTTCCGCGCCGCCCTCGCTGAAGCCAAGGCCGGCGGCCGCACCGTCCGCCTCGCCGTCATCGATCACATCACCTCCATGCCCAGCGTCGTCATCCCCGTCAAGGATCTCACCCGCATCTGCCGGGAGGAGGGCGTCGAGCGCGTCTTCGTCGACGCCGCGCACGCCATCGGTAATGTCGAGGTTGACGTCTCGGACATCGGTGCTGATTTCTACACGAGCAACCTCCACAAGTGGTTCTTCTGCCCCCCGTCGATCGCGTTCCTCCACTGCCGCACCGGGGCCGCATCCTCCGAGCTCCACCACCCGGTCGTGTCCAGCGAGTACGGCAACGGGCTCGCCATCGAGAGCACGTGGATTGGGACGCGCGACTACAGCGCGCAGCTCGTGGTGCCGGACGTGCTGGAGTTCGTTAACCGGTTCGAGGGGGGGATCGACGGGATCAGGAAGAGGAATCACGAGAAGGTGATGGAGATGGGGCGGATGCTCGCCGAAGCGTGGGGGACGCACCTCGGCGCGCCGCCGAAGATGTGCTGCAGCATGGTGATGGTCGGGATGCCCGCGGGCTTGGGGATAGCCAGCGACAAGGATGCATTGGCCCTGAGGAGGCACATTAGGGAGAATTTCCACGTGGAGGTGCCGATATATTACCGGGCACCGGCAGAGTGGGAAGAAAATGGTGGCGAGGTTGATGCCGCGGGTCGTGTCACTGGTTACGCGAGGATTTCGCATCAGGTGTATAATGTGGTTGAGGATTACCACAGGCTCAGGGATGTGGTGAACGGGCTTGTTGAGGACGGTTTCAGTTGCCGGCAGCTTTCTTCTAAGTGAGAAAGGTTCTCTTTCTTCCTTCCCCCTTGATCAATATCCACTGCCACTAGTTTAATTGCTAGTACCAGTGTTGTAGCGGATACGACGTCGAATCTATTTAACTGAATGTTTTCCTTCCCTTGCTGCTGCCACTGATTGTGCGTTGTGATTATGATCTCCTAATTGTCGGATCAAGTCCTTCCTTGGATTCTTTACACAGTTGGATTTCCAGGTTGTCTTAGATTACGCGAGTTTACTTATTTGATCAAATATTTTTTTGAATGGAATATTTGATCAAATACTTTCCTATGAAGTTGTTGCCAATTTTATGTCTACTTATTTACCTCCTGAGTAATCTTGAATAGTTATGTCTTCTAGATGTGTTCTTTTTTTTTGAGGCTGTTTAATGCTCATAGTTTCTCCTGCCATTTTCATGGTCTCATGTTGATAATAGGCTTCCTTTTTCCTCTTCTTGTAGCCTTGCCATATCCTTAAACGAGGAAAAGGTGAAATTCCAGACCAAAATCCATATTATTCTCAGTTTGATGTTTTTCATTCAGCATCACTGATAAGTAATGCTGAATGTCTGGTGGTAGTGCAGTGTGTCTACAACTCAAAAGATCAGGGTTCAAATCCTTCCTTGTGATGGTTGCTTTAGGTAGTCGACAACCAACGTAAAAAATAGTCGAATCTTTCAACATGGATTTGAGCAAGAATCCATGTAGCCGACCCTACTTACAGTGGGAGAAGGCTTCGTCATTTTATCACTGATAAGTAATGACCTCTTTTTACATAATGGGTTATGTTGAGATAGTTGCTATTTTTAGTATGTTCCTTTATGTAATTTTCTTCTTTTTGTTTCATCTTTCTGTAATTTTCCCAATGGTTCTTCTCCTATATAAGGGAACTCTTGGGCCTCTCATAATGCATCTCAGTATGCCCCTTTAACATGGTATCGGAGCGACGGTCTAGGAAGGACCGGAGTTACCGTATCCATCCCTAACCCTAACCCCTCCCAACACGCCACCTGCCCCTCGCCGCCCCCACCCCCTCCGCCTCCTCCCATCGCGCGTACCCCTCGCGCCCCTGCGCCCCGCGTCTGCGCACCAAGCCATCGCGCACGCCGCCCAGGCGCCCCGCACGCGCAGGCCATCGCGTGCGTACCCTCCAGGTCCTTGCGTGCCCCACCCGCGCTTGAGGTCCTTCCATCCGCGCACCTCCAGGTCTCTGCGCACCCGCGCCTGAGGACCTCCCATCCGCGCGCCACCAGACCCTTACGTTCGCCAGATCTCTGCGCGAGTCCAGAAATCTGCGCGAATCCAGGCCTTGCGCGTGTCCAAACCTGCACGTGCCCAGGCCTCCTGAAGTCACGACTCAAGCCCCTGGACCTTCGCGTGTCTTGGCACTCGCGTCCTGACCTTCTAAAGCTGCAACTCACCCTGGACGGTGATCTCCAAAGATCGACATCATTCCTCATCTACACCTTCGAGGACATCTTCCGGGAAGCGTGATTTGATTTCTGTTATTTGATTTCTACCAGAAAGCGTGATTTTGAACTTTTAACTCACATTTTCTGGCCCTAACAAGTGACAAGGATTAGCAAGGATGGTTGTATGAGTCTACACGTACAACCAATTCTTCGTTAGACTCATTTATATCGGTCTACTCCCCAGTTGAATTCCGTTATTTGGCTATTTTATCATCATGTCTAACAACAAGGGTGACATCTTCTCGTTCAGAGCCTTTAAGGGTCCGACTCCCGTCGCTAAGATGGATGGGACCAATTATGAGTTATGGTCCATGCAGTTTCTCACCCTCATGCAGTGCAACAACAAGGAGCACATCTTGACAGATCCAGAGCCAGCGGACAAGACTGGGGCAAATGCTTCTTGGAGGCAAGATGATGCGTATGCACGAGTTTGACTTTGTGGGACTCTTACTACAGAAATAACAAATGATATTCTAACTCAGCCTACTGCCAAGGCAATGTGGGATACGTTGGCATCCACCTATGCACAAGCGAAGAATGAGGCCAAGATCCTTCAATTACAGTTCGATATGTACAACACCAAGCAGAATGACTGCCCTCTGCATGTTTACTAATTACTACTCTTCGCTACGTGGCATGCTTGAAAAGCTTCATAGCTACATGCCCATTACGACGTCTATTGAGCAACAAAAGATATATAGGAACTCCACGATGGTTGGAGTTTTCATGGCTGGACTTGATACAGAATATGATGCTGCACATACTCATCTTCTTACTGGAGCAACCATTCCCCCTATAGAGGAGGCCTATAGCCATCTCAGCCGGCTCATCATCCCGTTGACAGCCACGCCTTCGCACTCCTTAGCGATGGCCGCTTCTCATGGTCGAGGTGGGGCAATCCAGTCCAGAGGGCGTACACCTCGAGGAAGAGGTGGTGGACGCCATTGTGGTTCCATGCACCTACTGCAAGCCTGGACATGCAGAGGATATATGCTATCAGAAGTATGGATATCCTGTTTCTGGTCGAGCAGAAGAGCAGATTGTGTCTGCAGAGACTTCAGCTCCCCAGGCCGATCCTCGACTGGATGATATTGTCTCTCGTATTCGAGAGATCATGACTCCTAGTGCTGACACCATCGCAGATACCGCTACAGCAGCCAGAGCATCTTCGAGCTCCTCAGGTATCACCTATGCCTTTACTGGTAGTACGAATGCAGACATGATAGAGTGGATTGTGGACTCTGGTGCTTCTCACCACTTGTGTGGAGACAGAACACAGCTGAAGTCATACATGGCTATACCACTTGGCAGATGAGTTGTCATTTCTATTGGCGACCACTTACAGGACAGGGGGAGGTGCAGTTGACACCGTCCATGCGCCTGAAGAATGTTTTATATGCTCCCGCTTTTCGAATGAATTTACTTTCTATTAGTCAGATCACTAAGGATCTGCATTGTCGTGCCATCTTTGACCATTCATCTCTTATGTTTCAGGACGTACTCACGGGCAGGATGATTGAGTATGGCAGTGACCAGCGGGGACTTTACAGATTGGTCCAACCTCCTCATGCTAATGTTTCTGGACCTGTCTCTCCTTATCTGTGACACCTTAGGTTTGGACATCTTCCTCTACAGAAGCTATGTCATGTTCTCGCTCAGATTTCTATGAAATCATCCTTTCAGTGTGAGGTATGTCAACTTGGAAATCATCACCGTTCCTCTTTTCCATCCCGTGAGAGTCGGAGCAGTTCTCAGCTATTTGAGCTCCTTCATTTAGACATTTGAGGTCCTATTCGTGTTCCTGATCTCCAAGGACACCGTTTTTATCTTGTAGCTGTCGATGATTTTTCTAGACTTTCCTAGGTTTTCTTATTGAAGAATAAGTCTGAGGCTGGATCCGCTATCAAGTATTTTATTAATGAAATAAAGAATATTTTTCTGCAAATGTTAAGTATATCCGTTCTGATAATGCCTTGGAATTTTGCACCTTACGTCTTTCTGAGTTCCTTAGATCCCATGGCATTGTTCACCAGACCTCATGTGACTACACTTCCCAACAAAACGGTGTTGCCGAGCGCAAACACTGTCACTTACTTGATGTGACCAGAACATTGTTGATACAGAGCCATGCTCCTCATGCTTACTGGGGCGATGCTATCCTTACTGCTTGTTATCTGGTAAATCGTATGCTCTCGTCCGTGTTAGGAGAGAAGATTTCTTATTCGATTGCATTTCCCGAGAAGGATCTCTTCTCTCTTACACCTCGTGTGTTTGGATTTGTTGCCTTTGTTCATGATGTCTCTCCAGGGCGAGACAAGCTCTCTCCTAGAGCTGTCAAGTGTGTGTTTGTCGGCTACTCTCATACCTAGAAGGGGTATCACTGCTTTAATCCACTAAGCTAGAAATATTTTGTGAGTGCTGACGTTACTTTCTTTGAGTCGGTCATGTATTTTTCTCCTACAGATAAAGAACTTACTCCATCTAACTCTGATGATGAGATATACAAACCACCACCTCCTACAGTTGGTCCTTCACCTTCACCTACTCCTCTTCCACCACCTCCTCCGCCACCTTTGTTGATTCAGTTCTTGCCTTGTGATGTTCCTTGCAGATCTCGCTTTGTTCGCCATGCTCACAAGCGTTTCCCATCATCCAGCACGCCTCAGGTATGCAATGAGCATATTATTTCTACTGATGGCACTACTGAATTGAATGTACAACAGGAGGAGCAGATACCCTCTCAAGGGGGAAATATACAAGCCCAGGACTTGGCAGATGATATTGACGTACCAATTGCTCTGCGAAAGAAGAAACAAACATGTGCTACTTACCCTCTTGCAACCCGGATTTCTTTGAGCAGGTTGTCAGAGGATTTCAGGAGATTTACGCTAGCACTATCAGCCGTGCAGATACCTTAAACGTATCATGAGGCTCTCAAAGATAGTCAGTAGAGGTTAGCCATGGAAGAGGAGATGGTTGCGCTACAGTCACGTGGTACGTGGAGTCTTGTTTTTGCTCCTATTGATACATCAGTCATGGGATGCAAATGGGTGTTCACTGTGAAACACCGTGCGGATGGTAGTGTGGATCGCTATAAGACGAGACTTGTAGCACGAGGGTTTACTCAGACATATGGGGTAGACTATCCTGATACTCTCTCCCCAGTTGCCAGACATTCTACTCTATGCATTCTCCTTGCTGTTGACGTGACACGAGATTGGCCTCATCAGCTTGATGTGAAGAATGCATTCCTCTATGGTGACCTACAAGAGGAGGTCTACATGCAGCAACCACCTGGGTTTGCTGCTGAGTGGGAGTGTCAGAAGGTGTGCAAGTTACACAAGGCTATCTATGGCCTCAAGCAGAGTCCAAGAGCATGGTTCCAAAAGCTCTCGGACTTGATAGAGCAGCAGGGATTTGTGAGATCAATTGCAAATCACTCCTTGTTCATACAGAAGACCCAGAGAGGTATGAAAGTCATTCTTGTTTATGTTGATGACATTATTATTACAGGGGATGACGATCATGGTATTTAGGGTGCCAAGGACTTCCTAGGTCAGCAGTTTGTGACCAAGGACCTTGGACATTTACGTTACTTCCTTGGAATAGAGTTTGCCAGGAATCAATGAGGTCTTGTAATGACCCAGAGAAAGTATGTTATAGATCTTCTTTCAGAGACAAGCATGGCAGATTGCAGACCTGCCACTACTCCGCTTGACCCAAGCATGAAGTTCTATGATGATGATACTGAGGATATCGATAAGAGAAGGTACATAGAGCTTGTTGGCAAACTACTATATGTAACTATTACCAGGCCTGACATTAGCATTTGTCGTGAGCAAAGTGAGTCAGTTTATGCAGCAGCCCAGACAGGCACATATGGATGCAGTCCATATGATTCTGAGATACTTGAAGACTTCACCTGGTATTGGACTTCTTTTCAGCAGAGGCACATCTCTCTCAGTGATAGCATGCACAGATGTAGATTATGCTGGGTGTCCAAAGGATAGAAAGTCTACATCTGAATTTGCTGTGTTCATAGGGAATTCTCTTGTTTATGGAAGAGTAAGAAGCAGGCTGTGGTTGCTAGATCAAGTGCTGAATCGGAATACAGGGCCATGGCACAGACTAGTACATAGATGATGTGTGTCAGATCCGTTCTTACTGATCTGACTATAGAAGTGCCTCTTCCCATGCACCTCCAATGTGATAATCAAGCTGCTCTCTTCATTGCAAATAACCCAGTCTTTCATGAGAGGACGAGGCATATAGAGAGGTGGATTGTCACTATACTCGTGACATGATACAGAAGCAGACTGTGGTTGCTAGATCAAGTGCTGAATCGGAATATAGGGCCATGGCACATACTAGCACAGAGATGATGTGTGTCAGATCCGTTCTTACTGATCTGACTATAGAAGTGCCTCTTCCCATGCACCTTTAATGTGATAATCAAGCTGCTCTCTTCATTGCAAATAACCCAGCCTTTCATGAGAGGATGAGGCACATAGATGTGGATTGTCACTATACTCGTGACATGATACAAAAGGATATTATCACTACTACGCATGTCAGCTTTGGAGACCAGACAACAGATATACTTACAAAGGCTCTAGCGAGAGGACCTTATCAGAGATGTTCCAAGCCGAGTCTTATTGATATCTACGCTCCAGCTTGAGGGGGAGTGTTGAGATAGTTGCTATTTTTAGTATGTTCCTTTATGTAATTTTATTTTTTTTGTTTCATCTTTCTGTAATTTGCCCAATGGCTCTTCTCCTATGTAAGAGAACCCTTAGGCCTCTCATAGTCATAATGCATCTCAGTGTGTCCCTTTAACCGGTTAAAACATGTCTTCCAATCCATAAAAAGATTTTTTTAGAAGCCAAATGACTTATACTAGAGAGTAGTAACTATCCTTTGCATTGAAGATTAATAAGGAGAAAAATATTCCAATACATCAGAGGTACAGAGCACAGAAACACATACCGAGCACTGGTATAATACGGAAACACAAAACCTTGTCCCTGAGAGTGGCCCGTGAAGCTCACAGTCACCGCCAGCACAGGGAGGTCACGATCTCGTTATACAACCTCTGGCATTTGAAAATGGTGTCCCTGCCTTGTGCCCAAATTGCATAAACTGTTGACATTGTCTCTCGAGGCAGAGCTGCTCCCCATCGGTGCCACCGGGACACCAACTCTCTTCTAAGAAGTCCAAGAACTATTTCCTATCGTTGAAACTATGAAATGTGTGCTCTTGGGCTTTATCATTTGCTTTGGCTGGAAAGTGCTGCAAAGAGAAGGGTGGAAGTGCTCCCATAGCCATCCATGGCTGAATCTCATTAATTTCTCTTTGGAATTCAAGAAGTCATGACCTCATAGTGGCATGGAGCTTTCCCTGCTAGGAAGATCAACTTGTAATGTATCCAAGTTAACCAACACGTGAAAAACACCTAAAAAAGAGGATGACTGTTCGATTTGTTGAAACCTTGTTTTGATGATAATAGTACTATATGCAAGTTAAAAGCTTCGGTGAAGATCATATTTTGGGAATTAACTGATTGAACTTTTATGATACAACCAGTTTTCCATGTACGCTTCAAAGATTGATTTAAAATCAGGTAAAGTTGTAGAAAATGATAGTGCATAAGCGTAACGGAGATACAAATGTATAAACTAGACACTAGGATTTTACGTGGAACTCTACTCCATAAGTAACAGGATGAAACCACAGAGAAGGCCTCTCAAGGACCGGGGATTCTGTATTTCCCCGTCTCAACTGTTACAGGTGGTGTGAGGCTTCTTATATAGCCCCACCAGCAAGACCAAGTCCAACTCTCAATATATGTGAGACTAGACCTGTGGATGTGGTAATTGGACCCTGGAGGGATCCAATTACCCATCTATACATGTGATGCATACTCTAACACTCCACCTCAAGCTGGAGCATGCAATGCTCAGCTTGGACAAATAGAAAGAAATAGCCCACTCAAATACAAGACAATATGTACAATATCAACTCAACGCATACTCTACTGCGTGCCTGCTGAGGATGTTGCTTCTCATGCCGTACTGGTGAGGAAGAATCGAAGGGCTGGAGTATGAACTGAGTCTCCTCGTTAGAGAACATGTGCTTTATACTGTGTCTGTCAGAGTAACTGAAAATAGATAGAGTCTCCACTTGGAGAATTCTAGCTCGCAACTGCTCCATCTCTCTGAAGGGCCAAATAACAAACGACGCTAATTAACCACACGTAGATCTCTGAAGATGGATCTCTGTCATGGGGACCTCGAAGTGGATTCTCTCTCATAGGAACCTTGGAAGGATCTCATACCGGAGTTCACAAACACTGGAGAATGGAGTATGAAAGTCTCCTCTTCCGAGAATTGGGTCTCCCATACTGGCTCAGAGAATGAGATCTCTATTCTGGAGTCCCCTTGAATCCACATGAAAACCTAAGCCCACAATGGCTCAGAGAATGTGATCTCTACTTTGGAATCCCTATGGATCACATGAATACCTTGAATCCGAATCGAAGATGAGGAGTTCTCAAATAATGACTGCACACATGTGCGCATCAAACTGGTAGAGTCAGAAATTTGGACGTTTGAATATGAACTAGAGCATCTGAATCTGTCCTATAGAACTTTACATAATACTCCCCCTTTCTCCTATACTGGTCAGAATAGATGACATCGACCAATTTGGGAGAAGACATGGAGATGGGGAAAAACAAAATCAATAAGCCATTCTCTCCTTTTTTTTTGGATTTTCCTTCTCGCATTTTTTCAATCATTTTTTCTTTACGTACTTCTTTTCTCTTTTTTGTATGCTTTCTTTCTTTTTTCAGAATTGGCCCTTTTGCAAAGATAGACCCTGCCTCTTTTTCTTTTGTTGTTACTTCAAGAAATTGACCCAGTTGTAGGTTATACAAAATAAAGTAAAAAAGGACACGCTCAAAAAAGTTATTTTTTGTCGTTTTTGCAGTAATTAAGATCTTCCAAGATATTAAAACAACAAATAACCTACAAATACACACTTATATCACACATATCGGTCATTTATACCCCATATATCGCACATATCGGTCATATCGAACATATCACTATTAATCCTGATTGTTGACTTATAGATATTGGAAATGGATTTAATCTAAGTTCTTATAATATTAAATAACTTACAGATATACACTTAGATGACACATATCGGTCATCTATGAACCTTATATCACACATATCGGTCATATTGAACATGTTGTTGTTAATGTTGATTGGTGATTAGTAAACATTGGAATTGAAATCGGAATAACTAAGTTAAGCACACTTAGAACACCTATTTTGTTCACGGAAGACAATGAATGGCATTGAGATGAGTCATTTGATTCATAAAATGCACATAATGATTAATGAGAAGATATTTCTTTGGTATAAAGATTTATCTATTCACAAAAATAAATGAAAAATGTAAATTAATGCAATATTGTAAAAGAGATTACCTAGTCATGAGGGGTTTAGAACCAAGAGTTCTGTGGAGGGCAATGTAGGAAATATCGATATCATGTCGGTTCGTCTGGTCGAAAATGACGTAGAAAGTGAATTTTTTCACGAATTTAGACCATCCTAGTTCTTAAAACAATAAATAACCTATAAATACACATTTATATGTAAGAATGAGGTGTATTTAGCACATTAATACACATTATATCGTACAAATCGCTGGCTGTTAATGCTAACAGTTGAGCTGACTATTGACTGCTGAGATGTCTTCTGGACTGTGATTCTAACTTGATCAGCATTAGACTTATTTATACCAATTGAGGAACCGTCGTATGCACCCCCTTGTAGCACCATACCCTACTAGACAGGGATTTCGCTGGAAAAAATATATAATTCATAATGTGTTTTAATACTAGGAGTAGCAAAATAAGTAGTGAAATCAAGCTTACAAGGGCAATATCAGTGATATATAGATATCGACGAAATATCGAAGATATCGGTGAAATATCATTGATATCCAAGAAATTTTATACCGAAACCTTTCAATTTCGAGAGATATGGCTCAATATGATTGTATATCGCCGATATTTCACTAGATATCGGTCGATATCCTGGAAAAGGATATCTATATGATATCGGTACCGACATCTCGTCGATACCGATATATCAGTGATATATCGCCGATATATCGCGATATTGCCGACTATGGTTGTATGTATATCTCCTCATGTAGATCACCATATAGGAATGCATTCTTCATATCAAGCTGGAAAAAGGAACCAACCTCGTGTCACAGCAATAGATATGAGAATACACAGAGTAGAATGTCTGGTTACTGGAGAGAAAGTATCATTATAATCCATCCCATATGTCTGGGTGAACCACGTTCCACAAGCATCGCCTTACAACGATCTACACTGCCATCTACACGATGCTTCACAGTAAACACCTACTTGCACCCTACAACGGATGCACCAACTAGAGCTGAAACAAGACTCCAAGTGCCACACGACAGTAGTGCATCCATCTCCTCCTCCATGGCTAGACGCCACTAACTGTCCTGAATAGCCTCCTGATATGTCCATGGTATCTCCATCGTTGATAGTTCCAAGGTAAACCTCATGAAGTCATATGACAGTCTGCTTAAGGAAACATGGGCTGTAAGAGAATATGTAGCACGCACGCGTCTCTGCTTTCGCAGAGATCGACACATCAAGGTCATCTGTCGTGTCCTGAACATGTAAACTTCCCTCTTGAGAGGGCACCTACTCATCCTGTAGAGAATCCTGCTGCACATACAATTCAGTAGTGCCATCAGTAAAAACAATGTGCTCATTACATACCTGAGGCGTGCTGGATGATTGAGAAGGCCTGTGAACATGGAGAACATAGCGAGACCTACAAGTAAACACATGCGGCAAAAAGTCAGTTAAAGTAGGTGGTGGTCCAGGAGTAGGCACATGAGCAGGTGGTGGAGGTGGTGGTGGCGGTGGCAGTGGCGGTGGTGGTAGAGCAAGAGTAGGTGTAGGTAGTGGTATTACAGTAGGAGGTGGAGGCATGTAGATCTCCTCATCAGAGTCTGATGGGGCTAGTCTGTCACTTGTAGGAGAAAAGTAAATGACAGACTCAAAGAAAGGTACATCATCACTAACAAAATATTTTCGCTTAAGCGGATCAAAGCAACGGTACCCCTTTTGGGTACGAGAGTAGCCAACAAAAATATACTTGACAGCTCTGGGGGAGAGCTTGTCACGACCTGGTGACAAATCATGAACAAAAGCAACTGAACCAAACCATTGTTTCAGATTTCATGAAATTTCGGGAAAATTTCGGTTTCGACAAGGGATCGAAATCTCGAGCGAAATGGCGATATGAGGGCAGTTTTCGGTCATTTCTTCACAAATGATGGTCGATATGGGCGAAATATCGTCGAAATTTCGATGAAATATCGTATCGACAGGGTATCGATACGATATCCGAAATCGATTTTTAAACCCTTGAGTTACCAAACACACGAGGTGTAAGGGAGGACAAATCCTTCTTGGAAAACACAATTGAGAAAGGGATCTTCTCTCCGGACACAGAAGAGGACATGCGGTTCACTAAGTAGCAGGCAGTGGGGACCATATCACCCCAGTAAGCGTGAAGAGCAAAACTTTGAATCAATAAGGTTCTGGTCACGGTTTTTGTGCTCGGCAATACCGTTCTGCTGGGATGTATAAGCACATGAGGTCTGGTGAACAATGCCAAGAGATCTAAGAAACTCAGAAAGCTGTAAGGTGCATAACTCTAAGGCATTATCATAATGTAGATATTTGACATTTGCAGAAAAATATTCTTTATCTCATTAATGAAAGTTTGGATAACAAACCCAACCTCAAACTTATTCTTCAATAAGAAAGCCCAAGAAAGTATAGAAAAATCATCAATAACGACCAGATCAAAACGGTGTCCTTGGTGATGAGGTAAACAACTCGGACCCCAAATACCTAAATGGAGGAGCTCAAACAAGTGAGAACTGCTCCGACTCTGATGAGATAGAAAGGAGGAACGGTGGTGCTTCCCAAGCTGGCATGCCTCACACTGGAAGGAAGATCGATTGAAATCTGCGGGAGAATATGGCACAGCTTCTGCAGAGGAAGGTGGCCAAACTAAAGGTGCCACAGATACAGTGAGACTGATCCAGTAGGAATAGTGGAGACGCCAACATGCGGAGGCTGGACCAGTCTATAACGCTGCTCACAACCACATCCAATCAACCAGTCCGTGAGTATATCGTGAAACATAAGAGACGAAGGTAGAAATGGCACGACAATGCATATCTTTAGTAATTTGACTAATGGAAAGTAAGGTCATATGAAAATCAGGGGCATATAAAACATTCTGAAGGCGCATGGATGTCATCTGATGCACCTCCCCCTGTCATGTGATGGTTAAGTGGACCCCATTAGTAATAACAACCCATCTACCAGAGGTATAGTCCTGTAGGACCTCAGCTGGACTCTGTCTCTACACAGATGGTGGGATGCACCCGAGTCCATGATCCACTCTGTTATATATGTAGCGTTACTATCATAAAAAGCATAAGCGATGCCTGAGGAGCTCGAAGAGGTTGTGGCTGCAACAACGATATCTGTAGATCTTGTAGTGGTGATACATGCAACTGGAGACATGATCTCTCGTATACAAGAGACAATGTCATCCAAACGTGGATCGCCTGGGAAGCAGGAGTCTCTGAAGGCTCAATCTATTCTGCCACATGAACAGAAGCAGGATACCCATGCTTATGGTAGCATGTATCCTCTGAGTGTCCTGGTCGACGACAGTAGGTGCAAGGACCACACTGACGTCCACCGCCTCTGCCACGGGGGTGCGTTATCTGAATTGGGTGGACCCTCCTCTACCACGAGAAGCGACCATCGCGGAAGAGGGCTGTGGAGTGACAATAGGAGGAATAAAGAGCCTGCTGGGATGGCTATAGGCCTCCTCCGTGGGAGGTATGTTACTCTAGTGAGGAGTGTGTACGCGCATCCAAGGTTTGAAAAAATGAAAGGCGGAATGAGGCATTTTCTTCGGAATCGAGGCGAAACGTAGCCTCGAGGCAATCGAGGCGTAAGCCTCAGTTTATAGAGAAAAATATGCAAAAAACTCTAATTATATATGACAACATAATTATATGTTCTTTGTCTTATACTTAGCACTATAAAGTATGATGGAATAATAGAGATAAAAACACCATAATAGAAGAGAAAACAACATCATATCCCACTTTTTACACATTCTCATCCAATCAACGAGGAATTAATTGTCTATAAATGTTGTGAAAGAATTAAACAATACATATCTATCTTTGAAATATTGTTGTAATTAAAAGTACGATTAAATATACATCGAAGAAATTTATATTGTATGTCTAATATATGGCCGCACGAGAAACCATGAATCCTATGCATTTCAAGCAAACCTTTGCAATATTGATGTAGTTAAAAGTACGATTAAATATACATCGAAGAAATTTATGTTATATGTCAAACATATAATATATGGCAACATGATAAATCGTGAACCCTATCTATTTCGTTTTGCATGATATATTGCAAAGCTCATTAAGTTTACGAATATTGTTGGATTTGATATTTATGAGTTCATTCATTAAAAGAGAAATAGTAAGAGTTTGTGAAATAGTTCTACACAATTACTAGCAAATATGAAGTTATGTGCACAAAAGAAACATCATATTTAGGCATTTATCTCGTATAATCATTATCCTAAAGAAACGTATATTTATAAGCTTCTCAAACTACCAATTAAACCATTAAAATAATAAAAATACCTCAAAAAAGCAAAAAATGTCTTGTAAATCACCTCGACCGCCACGAGGCGGAACGCCTCGAGGCTACGCCTCAGCCTCCTGAGGCGTACGCCTCACTGGACTGGACCGAGGCGCATGCCTCTAAGCAAAAAAGATCGCCTTGACTGGAGCCTCGACCGCCTCGAGACGCGTTTTTCATACCATTCGTGTAGCATCATGCGTAGCTAAGAAAATTCCAACCATCGTGGAGTTCTTGTATGCCATCTGCTGCTCTGTGGATGTCATAATAGGCATGAAGCTGTGAAGCTTCTCGAACATGCCACGGAGCGAGGAGTAGAAAATATGTAGAGGACGACCATTCTGCTTGGCCATGTAAATATCAAACTGAAGCTGAAGAATCTTGACCTCATTCTTTGCTTGGGCATAGATGGATGCCAAAATGTCTCACATCGCCTCGGCAATGTTCTGATTCATAATATCATTTACTATCTCCATGGTGAGGGTCTCGGAGAGCCAAATATACGTGCATACGTGTCATCTTGCTTCCAAGAAGCATTGGTCACGGTCTTATCCGTCGACTCTGGTTGTGTCATGATGTGCTCCTTGTTATTGTACTGCATGAGGGTCATAAACTGCATGGACTACGACTCATAGTTGGTCCCATCCATCTTCATGATGGGAGTCAGACCTTTGAAGGCACTGGACGAAGAAAAGAGATCCCCCTTGTTCTCTGACATGATGAAAGGAGGCCGAGAAACGGAACTCGTCTGGGAAGTAGACTGATTGTAGCAAGTCTACACGATCATATGGAGGCTTGGTTGTGCGTGTAGACTCATTAAACCATCCTCGCCAATCCTTGGTGCGCGCTAGGGTCAGAAAACACGATTTATAGGTCTGAAATCACGTTTTCCGGTAAAAAACAGACCGTTTCAGACTGCAGATCGGGTTTTCAAAGGAGCACGCAGGTGAGCAGAGGTGCACCAAGGCGTGAGGTAGCCGCTCGGAGGATGCAACGACCCTAGTGGAGGGTGCAGCAGCCCTAGCGGCGTCCTGGTAGGGCCCGATGGCAGCCTAGATGCCGCACGATGGGCAACAACCCTAGCGGAATGGGCAGCAACCCTTGCGGAGGGTGCAACGGCCCTAGCGATGGGCTCGTGGGGCCCTGACGGTGGCTGTGGAGGCCGTGCGATGAGAGATAGGGTCGACGACGTTGAGTAGGGCTGGCAGTGGGGTGAGGAAATTAGGTCAGGGCTTCAGTCTAGGACCGTCGCTTTCATACCATGCGGAGATGAAAGAATCAAATGTATTACTGAGAGGTCCTAGGGTTCTCTTATATATGAGTGAAACCTATTGGGCTAATTATAGGAAGAAGACAGAAAATATAAAATACATAAGCAATATAGAAGATAACAAATATCTCAATGATTAGGTCATGGTTTTGTTGTATCATGATCAAACCTTTAAATGTGCAACTCTGCATCTCCATTTTGTATAACTCCTAGATTATATCTAAGCATATCCTTTAAAGGGAAGTAAACATTGTGTACGTGTCTACTTATATTCTATTATAAACAATATGGAATCATATCCTATGCAACGACCAATGTAGAAAACAATGCATGGCAACCCACCTATAGGAGAACACATCCATAGGACACTCTGATAGTCACTATCGAGCCGTTTCGTAATTCTAAGGTTGTCGTTCAGTAACCTCACCATCATTAATTTTTTAATATTGGTGGTTACTTGAAAATAAGGTCCATTGTTACTAGTTTCCTTTTAATATCATATACAAATGAAGTATTTGATTTTTGAAATTCATTTACGATTCCTTGTTGGAAACATCTAACCTTTGGTTAATCTCGACCTGGTTAGATGTTTCCATTTCTTATTTTCACATACTTTCCAAATGGCATTTATGTAATTTTTCCATTTCTTATTTTCACATCTGTCACGATTAACGATTGATTGATCACCTGGTTCTTCTGTTTCTAACACAAAGGCATGGCATTGATTAACATGACAAGGTGATATATCATTTTGGCCTTCTATCTTGGGCCAAAATCTAACGGTGATCGATCACTTTCATCCATTCTCGTCCATTGTTCGCACTTCTTTAAACTCCAAGTATATAATCCATCTATTTATGTCCTATATGATCCCTATAAATGACCGTTATCGTGCATATCTAAAAGGATTCTTAAATAGGCAAAAACATAACTTGGGCCCACTTATGATCAATCACTTTAAGTAGTTGATCAATCAATTTTGGATTCTAGTGCTGTTGTGATGGATCACTTTATTGTGGTGATCAATTACCCTAAAAGTCTGCTATTATAGATTCGACCGGTGAATTGGTGAATTGTTTCATCGATTCCTGGAGTTACACAACTTTGATCAGGTCACCTAAAAATTGTTACAAAGCTTATATAAAACTCTATCAAATGGTATATATTATTATTTTGCAACCTCCAAAATAATGTGGTGACAAATTATGATAATGTCCACTCACATTCGACACATGCCATTTGGCATAGTACATAGTTACATACACGCAAGACTCCTATTTGTATATACATTCACAAACTAACATGTATGCATATTTTTATGACCATAAGAAAGAATCTAATCCATTTTATTTTGCAATAAATGCATTTAGTTATATCTCTGTCAACAATTCATTTTCATAATTTCTTAAGGAATATGAACAAGTAGAAATACCATGATAAGGGGAAACTCGTCTAGCAAGTAGGACCTTGATGGATCCATGTGACGTATAAGGGGAAACTCGTCTAGCAAGTAGGACCTTGATGGATCCATGTGACGTATATGTCAAGACCAACCTTGCAAAACTGTATGATCACATCAAAACTCACAAAGGTCACACAGTGATAGGAATCATACCTTGCACACGAGGCTCTTGTGTGAATCTTTGTTGCCTTAGCTGGTTCATGTGTGCCCTTATGGTCATGACAATGTCTAGACCACGAGAAAACCTTGGTCAGGTCTAGCCTGAGCTAAAATCCACGAAACATGTAGAAAATGAAGTTAGATTACTTTTTCAATGCAAGATCCACTTAGAGCATGGTAAGGGAATCTCTCCTCCAGAATTCATGGTGGTCTGCCACTCTGATGAACTTGAATGGAGGTTCAGTGAGATTGGGTGGTGATGGAGGTGTGTTGGGTGCTAGGCAGATGGGGTAAGGAATGGTGGATAAGATGGCTCAGAGAGAGTCCCATTCTTGAGTTTGGGCATGTCCCTAGGCATGTCTTTCCCAAAATCTATCCCAAGTGTCTTCAGCCGATACTCTTTCATTGAAACATGTGTATTTTCTTCATTCCATATCTGAATCAAGAAATTTTTGATGTGTTAAATTCATGATGATGTTGGGAAACGTGAAATGAGAGATTGTCTATTCCATAGCCCTAGGCTCTCTTATATAGGAGAGTAGCCTATGGGTAAATTACATAAAGAGAATGACAAGAAAATAAAATAACAAAATGGGACAAGTAGAGCATATGCGTCAACACTCCCCCTCAAGATGGAGCATAGATATCAATCATGCTCAGCTTGGACGCGCACTTCTGGAATGGACCTCTAAGTAGAGCCTTGGTGAAGATATCAGCAGTTTGATTCTCTGATGTGACGTGAGATGTAGCAATGAACCCCTTCTGAATCATGTCACGTATGTAATGACAATCGACCTCAATATGCTTGGTCCTTTCATGAAACGCTGGATTATTTGCGATGAATAAGGCGGCCTGATTGTCGCATTCCAACATCATAGGAAGAGGTATGTCAAGGCATAGATCTGCAAGTAAGGATTTCACCCACATCATTTCTGTGCTAGCCTGGGCCATAGCCCTATATTCTGATTCAGCACTGGATCTGGCCACTACTGTCTGCTTCTTGCTCTTCCATGAAACTATAGCATCTCCAACATAGACTGCAAACCCTGACGTTGACTTCCTGTCCTTGGGGCATCCTGCATAGTCTGCATCCGCACATGCTGTGACAGAAATCTCCTTTCCTTTCTTAAATAGCAAGCCTGCACCTGGAGATGATTTTAAAAATCTCAGAATCATGTATATTGCATCCATATGGACCTGGCGTGGTTGCTCCATGAACTGGCTCACACGACTCACTGCAAACGATATATCAGGTCTAGTGATCGTGACATACAACAGTTTGCCTACCAGTTCTCTGTACCTTCGCTTGTCGACCTCTTCTGTGTCATCATCATATAACTTCATGCTAGGATCCATTGGTGTCGTAGCAGGCCGACATCCTAGCATACCTGTCTCATTCAGTAGATCTGTGACATACTTCCTCTGTGTCATGACTAGCCCATATGGATTTCTAGCAAATTCCAGCCCCAGAAAATATCTAAGGACTCCCAAGTCCTTGGTGACAAACTCAGTCCCCAGCTTTTCCTTTGCCTGCTTAATGCCCTGGTCATCATCACCTGTAATCAAGATATCATCAACATAAACCATGATTACAGTAATACCTCTCGCCGTCTTCTGCACGAACAAGGAATGATCATCATTGGAGCGTTTATATCCTTGTTTCTCAAAGAGGTCTGACAGCTTCTGGAACCATGCTCTGGGGCTCTGCTTAAGGCCGTAGATGGCCTTATGTAATCTGCAAACCTTGGAACACTCCCCCTCAACAGCAAACCCTGGTGGCTGTTGCATATATACTTCCTCTTGCAGATCACCATACAGAAAAGCATTCTTCACATCCAGTTGATAGAGCGGCCAATCTCTAGTAACTGCAACTGATAAGAGTATCCGCAGAGTGGAATGACGAGCTACAGGGGAGAACGTGTCAAGGTAATCTACCCCATATGTCTGTGTGAATCCTCTTGCAACTAAGCGTGCCTTGTACCTGTCAATAGAACCATCTGCATTGTGTTTCACTGTAAACACCCATTTGCAACTCACTGGGGTAACATCTGGAGGTATGGTAACCAAGCTCCATGTACCTCGAGACTGAAGAGCCGCCATCTCATCCTCCATTGCTAGCCGCCATCTAGAATCCTGCAAAGCCTCATGGTGGTTCCGTGGAATATCTGTAGCTGAGAGTGCCAATGCAAACGTCCTGAATGGTCCAGATAGCCTCTCAAACGAGACCGCAGCTGATACTGGATACTTGGCACAGCTTCTCTTCTGCTTTCGTAGAGCAATTGGGACATCCAGATCCTCTGAAGTTGCACCCTGCTCCTGTACTGCATCCTGCTGAGAAGTGTCGTCAGATTCATCAACATTAATATTCTCATTACATACCATAGGCGAGCTAGTTGACTGGTCAGAGCCATGAGCTTGATTCGGCCGTCGGGTGTAATGGAATGGTAACGGGGATATTGTTGGTGGCTGTGGTGGTGGTGGTGGTGGTGGTGGTAGTTCTGGAGGTGACGGCTGTGATGTTGGTGGTGCCATGAAAACGGTATCAGGAGACAATGGTGGTGGCTGCATGTTCCCGGATTCTGAAAAATACATGATAGATTCAAAGAATGTAACATCTGCACTGATCATATACCGCCGACGCACAGGGTCAAAACACTTGTACCCCTTTTGAGTTCTGGAGTACCCCACAAAGATGCACTTGACAGCCCTAGGAGAGAGCTTGTCCGAACCGGGCGACAACTGATGGACAAATGCGACACACCCAAAGACACGAGGTGTAAGAGTGAACAGATCCTTGTCAGGATATATAAGTGAGAAAGGAACCTGTTCATTCAAGACAGATGAGGGCATACGATTTATAAGATAACATGCAGTAAGAACTGCATCACCCCAGTAGGTATACGGGACATGACTCTGAATGAGAAGGGACCTTGTAACGTCAAGAAGATGACGGTGTTTTCTTTCTGCAACCCCATTTTGTTGAGACGTATGAGCACAGGATGTTTGGTGAACAATCCCTTTCGAGGAGTAGTATTTGGCTAGATTGTTGGTGCACAACTCTAAGGCATTGTCAGTTCTCATAATTTTGACTGTTGTGGAAAAAACATTCTGAATCTCATTTAGAAAGTGAATAATAATATCTCCAGCTTCAGACTTATTTTTCATTAGAAATACCCATGATGCTCTAGAAAAATCATCCACAAAAACAATATAAAACCTGTGCCCCTGATGATCGGGAACACGACTCGGACCCCAGACGTCGACATGAAACAACTCAAACTTGGAGTTAGTACTCCGACCTTGACTACTGGGAAAAGAAGACCTGTGATGTTTTCCCAACTGACACGCCTCACACTGAACAGTTGTGTGAGACATACTATAGGGTAGGACTAGACGCAACTTCTGAAGCGGTAAATGACCGAAGCGCAGATGCCACAGGAGAGGAGATACTTGTTCTGCGGAGGGAGCTGTGATTCCGGCAAACGGAGTCTGGTTCAGACGATAAAGGCCTCCTTGCTCATAGCCATGACCAATCACGTTGCCCGTACGGATGTCCTGAAAAATCAAAGAAGATGAATCAAAAATAGCTCGACAATGAAGATCCTTCGTAACCTGACTAATCGACAACAGATTCATGGAAAAATGTGGTGCATGCAAAACATTCTTGAGCTGCATCGAGGATGTCAATGTAATCTCCCCCTGACCCGTGATAGGGGAATGAGTGCCATTGGCGATCACTACTGTCCGTCCTGGAGGAATCTGAGTATATCCTGTAATTAGACTCTGGTCGCCACATAGGTGATGTGTAGCGCCCGAGTCCATGATCCACGGCAATGTATCTGATCTACTACTGTGAAGAGCAAGTGTACTACCTGAAGTACTCGTAGAGGCAGAAGCTGAAGCAGCGGCATCATTATGATTCTCTGTCGGAGGTGCTGGGCCAGATGGCGGAATAATGCCCCTGAGGCGGGCAACAAGATCATCAAATCGTTGGTCCAGTGCAGCGGCAGATGGGGGCTCTATCTGCTCAGCTGCTCGTGCAGATGCAGGAAATCCATGCTTTGAGTAGCATGTGTCTTCAGTATGTCCGACTCGGTGATAATATGAGCATGTTGGCCTAGTGCGGCCACCCCTTCCACGAGGAGTACGTCCACGGCCCTGGTGATGGAAACCACGGCCTCTGTTGGCCGCCATAGCTGAGGGATTCTGACTCGCAGCTGCTGAAGGTACTGTGATCCTGCTCAGTCTGTGAAAAGCTTCCTCCATGGGAGGAATAGTCGAGTCTGCCAAAATCTGTGAACGTGCTGCCTCATACTCTGGATCAAGTGCAGCGAGAAAGACACCCACCATCGTCGCATTCCTGTATGTCTTCTGTTGTTCTGGCGTGGCGGTAAGAGGCATGAAGCTATAAAGCTTCTCAAACATCCCTCTCAATGATGTATAGAGAGAATGTAAAGGACGACCATTCTGCTTTATTGTGAAAATATCATGTTGTAGTTGCAGGATCTTCGTCTCATTCTTCGCCTGAGAATATGTCGCTGCCAGGATGTCCCACATGTCTTTCGCTGTGGGTTGATGTAGAATGTCATTGGCAATTTCAATAGCCAATGTGCCGGATAGCCAAACCTTGGCATATGCATCATCAGCCTCCCATGAGGCATGGACTCCAGTCTTCTCTGCAGGCTCGGGCTCGGTAAGAATGTGCTTCTTACCTGTAGACTTCATCATACTCATGAACTGCATTGCCCACAGTTCATAGTTCGTACCATCCATCTTGACAATGGGTGCTGGACCACGAAATGCGCCCATAGACGGGATATCTGCCTTGCTGTCTGACATACTGGAGATAGAAGACTGGAATGACTAAGAGAAGATAATCTTTGTCTACAATGACATAGACGGGATTAGTTGCATGTGTAGACGTCAAGCAACTATCCCCATGAATATGTGCGCGCTACGCTCTGGATATGTTTTGGATACACGAGCACAAAGATCACACGCAAGGGCAACACAGAGCCGCTACCCGCGTGTGCGACTGGAGCAAACGAGCGCACAGTACATCACTGTACTGCGCCCAGATGCGCTGCTTCAACGCGCACCAATGTGTGCAGATCTAGCGCACCAGTGCGCTCATATGCGCACAGATGCGCACGGTTCTAGCGCACAGGGGCGCAGGCACTAGGCGCTGGAGTTGTAGCGCACACGCGCCAAGGTGTGCGCGCGGATGCTAGGGCACAGTTCACGCACAGGCGCGTGGACTGCAGATGCGCACAGATCGCCGCGGAGGCGTTGTGCTATGGCGTTGGAGGAGCGCACAGCACGGGGCGATGGCGATGGAGACGCCCCGATCGAGAGAGGGAGAAGAAGAGGGCCGGCGGGTGGGGTCTAGGGTTAGGGTTTCGAGAACTCCGGTCTAGGACCGTCGCTCTGATACCATGTTGGGAAACGTGAAATGAGAGATTGTCTATTCCATAGCCCTAGGCTCTCTTATATAGGAGAGTAGCCTATGGGTAAATTACATAAAGAGAATGACAAGAAAATAAAATAACAAAATGGGACAAGTAGAGCATATGCGTCAACAGATACATATGAAAAAAGCTAGAATATTAATCATTTGGATTTCTAATGAATATTCTAAGGCCATTTAGTGTGTCTAAATCCACGGTCGCCAATTGACGAGTTGAAATGTGAATCGAAAATCTAGGGTTTCACATAGGGCTATCACCTCGAGGTGCTTGGAGATCACCTTGAGGTATAATCTTGGTCTATTTTAGTGAGGTGTAAGCCTTGGTTAGTCGAGATGGTGAGGCAGAACTCAAGCATTACCTCAGTTGCCTTCTGAAGTGAAGTCTTATTAAGATAGAAATCATGTCTTTCTATCTAATCAATGTCATACTTTAGGAAATTGAGGCTACGTAAGCTTTCTAATTAACTATTTACCGCTCAATATGATGGGATTCTTATCCTTTGGGATGATTTGTTTTTGAAAAGGTTTACTGGAATGGTCAACATGTCTTTACTTCAGAACAAAGAGACTATTTTTTTAATCTGTTTCACCAAAGTACTTGTAAAATTAGTTTCAGTTCAAGATTTTGTTATAGTTCCTAACCAATCCTAGCTGAGTGATAATTAAATCATTTTTCTTTTATTTTAGCAGAAGTTCAATGCACTGCTCAAGTTAAATTCCAATCATGAGTTTGCTACATATTTTATCAACTGTTTAGCCTAGCAAGTGGCTATCAACTATTTTACTTCAGAACAAAGAGTCTATCAACTGTTTTATTGTACCTGTTGAAAGAATTATATATCTATGTACTGTTTGGTCTTTTTATTTTTCTATGTTCTACCTTATGTAATTTATCCATAAGGTTTTCTCTATATAAGAGACCCTAGGGTTCTCTGGAATAAACACTATTCTCATTTCCTCTAACATGGTATCAGAGCCTAGGGTTTAGGCTCTCCACCCCCCCCCCCCCCCCCGCCGCCAAGGCCTCGAGCTTCTCGGCCCCAGCCCTGCCGCCCACCAGCTCTTCCCGGCCCCAGCCCTGCCGCCCACCAGCCCTTCTCGGGCCCAGTCCAGGGCACCCCCGCCACCCACCAGCCCTCACGGGGTGTCGCCCAACCCTCCTGCGCCCGGCCCCGACCTCCTTTATTCACCGCCGGCAGTGACCTAGCCGACATCCCCTTCCCGGCGGTCCTCTTCGTAGCCGCGTCCGTCATCTCCTATATGGATTTGGGTGCGCAAGTCTATATACGCACTCGAATCCTATGCAGTCGGTGTAGACATCTATTTTTCTGTCTACAAACCCTAGTTCTTTCTCTGCGGCGATATGTCAGAATTAAAGATTGATATGCCATCCGTAGGCGCTTTCAAAGGTCCTGCGCCAATCGTCAAGATGGATGGATCGAACTATGAGCTCTGGGCGATGCAGTTCATGAGTCTCATGAAGTCCAATGGTAAGAAGCACATTCTTACCGAAGATAAACCGACAGAGAAGACAAGGATCTATGCCTCTTGGGAGGCTGATGACTCGTATGCCAAAGTCTGGCTCTCAGGAACTTTATCGATGGAGATTGCGAATGATGTTCTCCATCAGCCCACCGCTAAAGCGATGTGGGACATTCTCGCGGCGACATATTCCCAGGTCCAAAATGAAACCAAGATGCTACAACTTCAGCATGACATATTCACCATGAAGCAGAATGAGCGACCTCTTCATTCCTTGTATACATCCCTGAGAGGGATGTTCGAGAAACTATACAACACCATTCCTCTGACGGCCACACCCGAGCAGCAGAAGACATTCCATAATGCTACCATGGTAGGCGTCCTTCTTGCAGCCCTTGACCCAGAATATGATGCGGCCAGATCACAGATTCTCGCAGATGCTACCATTCCTCCTATGGAGGAGGTTTATTGGAGACTTAGTCGCATCTCAGTTCCCTCCAGCTCGTCTACGCCACCTCCGTCGTCTGCGATGGCTGCTTCCAGAGGACGAGGTGGCTCCTCTTTTTCATTTCGTGGCCGTGGCCGTGGAAATGGAGGTCGTGGTGGTAGATCTCGTCCACCTTGCAGTTATTGTCGTCGTACGGTTCACTCAAAAGATACATGCTATTCTAAGCATGGTTTTCCAGCGTCTGCAAGGGTGGCCGAACATGTTGCATCTCCATCCTCTTCGGCTTCGGATCATCGGTTTGAGGACCTAGTTGCTCGGTTACGGGATATAATGCCTATTGTTCCTACAGGTTCTTCTGGAGGCTCGTCGGATATCGCTGCATCTGCTTCTGCCAGTACTTCTGCCACAACTAGCACCTCAGGTAGTGCTTTTCACACATGTTCTAGTTCAGACATCTCCGATGGGATCATGGACTCTGGTGCAACGCACCATCTCTGTCGAGACAAAGACAGATTTATTTCATACAGGGAGATTCCTTCAGGGCGGTCGATGATCATTGCAAATGGGACTCATTCTCCCATTATTGGACAGGGGGAGGTTATGTTATCCTCTTCCATGCGTCTGAAGAATGTCTTACATGCTCCTGAATTTTCGATGAACTTGCTCTCTATTAGTCAGATTACAAAAGATTTGCATTGTCGCGCTATATTTGACCCATCCTCTCTTATATTTCAGGACATCCTAACGGGCAGAGTGATTGGCTGTGGTTATGAACAGGATGGTCTTTACCATATGAACCAGAGTTCTTATGCTGGAGTCTCTTCTCATGTTGTTGGATCGGTCTCACCCTATACCTGGCATCTACGCTTTGGTCACCTGCCTCTCCAGAAGATGCGTCACGTTTTGCCTCAGATATCTCCCAGTCATGGTTCGAAAAAACTAGCCTCGAGGCGGTCGAGGCGTACGCCTCGAGGCAAGGCGGTCCAATTTAGCCTCGAGGCGTGCGCCTCGGTCCAGCCCAGTGAGGCGCGCGCCTCAGGTAGCCGAGGCGTAGCCTCGAGGCGTTCCGCCTCGAGGCGGTCGAGGCGTTTGCCGAGGCGTTTTGACTTTTTAAAGCAAATTTTTTATGATTTTAATGGTTTAATTGTTAGTTTGAGAAGCTTATAAATATCTATTTGTTTAGGATAATGCTTATACAAGATAAATGCCTAAATCTGATGTTTCTTTCGTGTCCATAACTTCATATTTACTATTAGTTGTGTCTAACTATTTCAGCAAACTCTTACTATTTCACTCTTATTGAATGAATCCATAAATATCAAATCCAACAATGCTCGTAAAATTAACGAGCTTTGCAATATATCAAGCAAAACGAAATGGATATGATTCATGATTTCTCATAATGCCATATATTATACATTAGACAAATAACATAAATTTCTTCGATATATTTAATCGTACTTTTAATCAGAACAATATTTCAAATATTTGCTAGATATAGATACGATTCACAGTTTCTCGTGCGGCTATATATTATATGGTAGACACATAACATAAATTTCTTCAACATATATTTAATCGTACTTTTAATTACAACAATATTTCGAAGATAGATATGCATTGTTTAATGCTTTCACAACATTCAAATACAATGAATTCCTTTTTGATTGGATGAAAATGTATAGAAAGGGATATGATGTTGTTATATCTTCTATTTTAGGGTTCTTATCTATATTATTTCATCATATCTTATAGTATTAAGTATTATATGTTGGGCAGATGACATATAATTTCATTGACATATATATATAATTATATTTTTTGCATATTTTCTCTATAAACTGAGGCTTACGCCTCGACCGCCTCGAGGCTACGCCTCGCCTCGATTCCGATGGAAACGCCTCGTTCCGCCTTTCGTTTTTTCAAACCTTGCTCCCAGTTCGTCATTCCGGTGTGAAGCGTGTCAATTAGGGAAGCACCATAGAGCTAGCTTCTCAAGTCGTCAGAGTCGGAGCAGTAGCTCCCCTTTTGAATTACTTCATGCTGATATTTGGGGTCCTAGTCGTGTCCCTGATCACCAAGGGCACAGATTTTATCTTGTCGTGGTCGATGATTTTTCTCGTTTGTCGTGGGTCTTTCTTTTGAAAAATAAATCTGAAGCTGGTGATGTCATCAAAAATCTTATAAATGAAGTAAACAATGTTTTCTCGTCCAAAGTGAAATATGTTCGTACTGATAATGCATTGGAGTTCTGTTCTCGATTTCTCTCCCAATATTTTTGGTCAAAAGGCATTATACATCAAACTACATGTACCTACACCTCCCAACAAAATGGAGTTGCTGAGAGAAAACATCGTCACCTACTTGATATTACTTGAACTCTTCTTATCCAGAGCTGTGCTCCTATCTCTTTCTGGGGAGATGCTGTTCTTACAGCCTGCTATCTGGTAAATCGTATGCCGTCTACAGTACTTGGTGAGAAATCTCCTCTCTCTATTGTTTTTTCCAGATAAAGAATTGTTCTCGCTCACTCCTCAAGTTTTTGGGGTCGTTGCATTTGTTCATCAGCTATCACCTGGTCTAGACAAGCTCTTACCTAGAGCTGTCAAATGTGTCTTCGTGGGTTATTCTCGGACGCAGAAAGGATACCGTTGTTATGACCCAGTAAATGGGAAGTATTTTGTCAGTGCGGATGTTACATTCTTTGAGTCGGTTATGTACTTTTCACCTGCAGGTGACAGATTGACCTCCAACTCATCTACTAATGAGGTCTATGTTCCTCCTCCTCCTCCCGTGAATCTTCCTGTGTCCAGTCCAGTTCCTAATATTGTGTCCACACCACCATTACATCCGCCTCCACCACCACCACCTCCACCAAAACCACTAATCTCTCCACTACCAAAATTCTATACCCGTCGATCTGGTCCTGCTCAGGCTACACGACAATCATCCAGCACGCCCCAGGTTTGTCCACATGTTACTGCTAATGATGGGTCGATTAGTGTGCCTATGCAGGATGTGCCATTACAGGACAAATCGGGCCCGGCGAGCTCAGTAGTTGATGATCTGGATGTCCCTATTGCGATGAGAAAGCAGAAACACAGCTGTGCTTCGTATCCTCTTGCTTCACAGGTTTCCTTTCATCGCCTTACAGGAGATTTTCAGAGATTTGCAGTGGCTTTATCTTCTGTGGAGATCCCGCGGACATATCAGGATGCATTGGAAATTGATTGTTGGCGAATTGCTATGAAGGAGGAGATGGCTGCCCTACAGTCGAGGGGCACATGGACGCTGGTTACTGCTCCCCCAGGAGCATCTGTAGTTAGCTGCAAGTGGGTATTCACTGTCAAGTACCATGCAGATGGCAGCTTGGATCGATACAAGGCACGCCTAGTGGCACGTGGTTTCACTCAGACGTATGGAGTGGACTATATGGATACCTTCTCTCCAGTTGCCCGTCACTCCACTCTTCGTATTCTTCTGTCTGTCGCTTTGGTACGTGATTGGCCCTTGTTCCAGCTGGATGTTAAAAATGCATTTTTGTATGGGGATCTGCAGGAGGAAGTGTACATGCAGCAACCTCCGGGGTTTGCTGCTGAGGGGGAGAATCATATGGTGTGCAGACTTCATAAGGCAATTTATGGCCTTAAACAAAGTCCAAGGGCATGGTTTCAGAAGTTTTCCCAGTTGATTGAAGAACAAGGCTTCAAGAGATCCAATGCAGATCACTCATTGTTCATCCAGAAGACTACTAGAGGTACAGTTGTCATCATGGTGTATGTTGATGACATTTTAGTCACAGGAGATGATGCCCAGGGGATAGAGATGACCAAAGTAGTGTTGGGTCGTCAATTTGTTACAAAGGATCTTGGCACACTACGATACTTTCTGGGACTGGAGTTCGCCAGGAATACACGGGGTCTAGTAATGACCCAGAGGAAATATATTACAGATATGATGATTGAGACTGGCATGACCGGATGCAGACCGTCTACTACTCCTATGGATCGAGCATGAAACTGTACGATAATGATACATAAGAGGTCGACAAGAGAAGGTATAGATAAATGGTGGGGAAACTTCTTTACATAACTATAACCCGACCTGATATTGCCTTTGCAGTTAGCCGGGTAAGCCGGTTCATGGAACAGCCGAGACAGATACATATGGATGCTATATATATGATACTCAGGTATCTAAAATCGTCTCCAGGCACGGGATTGCTGTTCAAGAAGGAAACCAATTTATTTGTTTCTGCATATGCGGATGCTGACTATGCAGGATGCCCTAAGGATCGAAAGTCTACCTCAGGCTTTGCTGTGTTTATTGGTAGCTCTCTAGTTTCTTGGAAAAGTAAGAAACAAACCGTCGTGGCTAGATCCAGTGCAGAATCTGAATATAGGGCTATGGCACAGGCAAGTACAGAAATGATGTGGGTTCGAGCTGTACTAGAAGATTTGCATGTAGATGTACCTTTACCCATGCAACTACATTGTGATAATCAAGATGCATTGTTCATTGCCAATAATCCTGCCTTTCATGAGAGAACCAAGCATATTGAAGTAGATTGTCATTACACCAGAGACATGATCCAAAAGGGATTGATTTCTACTTAACATGTCAGTTCTGGGGAGCAGACTGCCGACATCTTCACCAAACCGCTTCTCAGAGGACCATTTCAGAAATGCACTTCCAAGCTGAGCATGATCGATATCTATGCTCCATCTTGAGGGGGAGTGTTGAAAGAATTATATATCTATGTATTGTTTGGTCTTTTTATTTTTCGATGTTCTACCTTATGTAATTTACCCATAGGGTTTTCTCTATATAAGAGACCCTAAGGTTCTCTGGAATAAACACTATTCTCATTTCCTCTAACACTACCCACCTAAATGGTCTGGTGATAGTGTAGTGTGCCTACCACCCAAAAGAACATGGTTCAAATCCCCCATTGTGTGGGTTGCATTAGTTAGTCGACAACCAGCATAAAAATTAGTTGAATCTTTCTACATGGATTTGAACAAGAATCCATGTAGCCGGCCCTGCTTATAGTGGAAGAAGGCTTTGCCCATTTTTATTTAGCCTAGCAAGCATTCTAAAAAGTGAGTCTCAGGTAGATATTTTTGTGAGCCTGATATCATGGCTTCATGCATTTTTTGATATTTCTTGATCACTATTTCCAAGTAGAAACTAGTATCCAACTATTTTCTCATTAAAATTTAAGTGATGTTCCACATTTCATTTCTTATCTCTAAAATAGAAACTTAACGATTACCATTTCTTGCATTTTTGTATTGAAGATATTTGATGGATCCTTGCCATATAATTCAAGTTTGATTTAACTCAAGAACTAGAAGGGCATAAAGAGAAATATACTTTCGAGTTTCGAACCCTGTATAAATTGTAAAGGAATGTAAATTGATTTTTGGAGTCACATTTATAAACAAGGTGTCACTGCTGCTACAGGACTAGTCATCAACTAATGTTGAGGTTTTGGCGACTGCAAATCTCAACTGTAATGAGATGGTAGGAAACGGGATACAGAGAGAAGATGGGGAACAGAAACAGGTGAAAGGGGAGTGAGGAGAGGTATTACTGTTCCTGGTGATCGGCTCATCTCCCCTTGTACAATGGAAGAAGGAAGTTTGTCACAAAGTTTGAGTTATATAATAGACGCTATTGAAGTTTGCTTGACTTGGAAAAGCCTTTATCTGATACAAGATCAGTACGCGGAGAGAAACAACTTGACTGGTGTATCATTTTGCTCCGTTGCAAAGGATATTAGAAAACACCATATGACAATGAGATAATGCACAATCTTCTTTGGAAAGCCCAAGGGTCTACCAAAGGGTGATGCACAATCTGTTTTGGAAAGCCCAAAATGGCTATGGAAGGATGACTATATGATGCTACAGCACTCATCTAGATATTTTGCAAGGGATGAAACAAGCTATAAGGAAAGAAATTGATACTTTAATGGTGTTCTCCACTTCCATCGGCCTGACTACCCATTTTGCTATCATCTTTCATTATTCTCAAACTGGGAATACCCAGTCACACCTGCAAATTCTTGATAGCTCCATCCCAGCAAACATTCCGTTGTAATTTAACTGAGGGAGCTTTTTGTGAGTGGAGAATGTAACTTCATCATGCTAAGAATCTTCTCCGGTCCTGGCTTTTATAATACTTATCTTTGTTTAACATGGATTTGGGGTGGACATCCTTGCATGTTTTCCCTTTTTTTGGCTTCAAAAAATAATGCCAACTTTATAATTCTAATTGAAATCAATGATGAAGAGATCAGAAGTGACATCAACTAGAAGATATTTTGACTCCTATGGGATAAATTATCACAGGGGACATTCTAAATATGTTTTTGTACTATTTCTACCCATGTAAGGCATGGGATGACAAACGAAGAACTATTTTGATTCAATTCATGCTGAAATAGAATTATTATTAGAAGCGAATAATGATTTCTTGGTAGAAGATTGTCGATTCTTTAAAATACATAATAAGGTATATATCTTTTAGAGTTTTGCAATACAAATTTTCTTGTTACTTGTAAACCAGTAGATACTTCTATTTTGGGGTCACATATCTTTGCATTTCCTTTTGCATAGCTCTTGAAACATAACATGAGGTGGACGAGTTATTGGCTGTTGAGTTTTAGGCTGCAAATCATTGCAGGTATATGGCTCTTAGAGATGGATGTGGATCCTACTACCCATATGGTTACGATGTAGTTGACTAGAAGAGAGAAACCCTGACAACTAGAGATGTGGTGTGGAGTTTCCCTTTGCTTTTGTGGTTTTCTACATGTAAACTTAACACCCACGACCTACCCTCTTCTCCAATTGATTAAAACAATAGAGAACCACTAGCAGCATGTGTGGTGTGACTTTCCCTTTGCTTTTCCATGGTTTCCCCTTTATTTAAGTATCTTTTGTCGGAGTATGCATCCATTGTTTAGGTGGGTAATTGGATCCCTCCTGGGTCCAATTACCACCCCCTTTTATGTTTAGTCCCACATCGATTATTGGTGGGACTTGGAGACTCAGTGGGGGCTATATAAGAAGCCCCACACCCATTGTATCATATGAGAAAGATGAATGAAATATCAGCCCTTTGAGGCGTTCTCTCGTGGGTTCATCTTGCTCCTCACAGAGTAGGGTTCCACGTAAAATCCCAACGTTCTTCGTGTTTTATTCTATTTCTCTGGTATTATGCTTTTGCATTCTAGTTTTCCATATGGTATCAGAGCGGGTTCGATTCTCAAGATTGTATTTTATATTTGTTATTTGTTCGAGATTTGTGATTTGTTCAAAAGTTTTAGGGTTCCACAAAACCCTAACATGTGAAGATTAAAGGAGTAGATCCAATTCTTTGATTTCTATTTGAAGATTATTTCTACATTCGTGTTCAAGATTCGAGATCCAGTCCATGATTTTCTGAAACCCTAATATTTCATGATTCAATTTTGGTGATTTATTCTTGAAGACTATTATTGTATGTTCAAGATCTGTTCAAAAAAAATTTCTTCACAGATCCACGTGCAAGTTGCTAAAGATCTCATAAACGATGCTGGGTTTCTTCTGAAACCCCAAATTTAAGATTGGGTTTCTGTCCAGATCTAAAGGGGCACTGTCCCCTAGCAATTTTTCGGTCACTCGTCTGTCCAGATGTTGGGTTTCTTCTGAAACCCTAGCAACTGCTCCATGCATCAGCGATTCGCGTGGCGACACAACAAAATCAGAAAGAAGAATCCACATGGAACCTTGTCGAAGAATATCCAAGCGGCATGATAGCCCCAGGAGGAGCCCCATCCGATCGCAACTCCTCTCCAAGCCATCACGCGATGTGTTTCAGACTAGGAAGTGCCTCCCTCGCAAGCCTTCAGGCCAGATACTCCCATGAAGATCCCCCTCGAGAAAGGCTCTACGATGCCTTGGGGATGTTGGGATTCCCATAAAATCCCTAGCGATAGTGGTCCTCTCCATGCTTTGGTGGTACTGCTCCTCCAAGCAGCACCTATAACCATGTTGTTCAGCTTCCCCGACTCCTTTGTCTCCTCCGTATACACCAGCTCCTTCACGATCTTGGTGGAGGTCGAGATCAAGCTCTTGGATGATTACCCCTGTCCCAAATCATCAGGAAAGTACATGGGACTGCTCTCAAGCCCCCAGAACTTGAGCGGCGCGGCTACGACTGGATCATGTTCTTCGGATCGATTCGCCTGCCAGATCAACAATCCTCTTTTGCATCAAAAAAAGGCGGCGGCACAGATGGTCTCTTCTTCTTCTTCAGGCAGTAATGCTTGATCTTCCTCGCAGCGCCCCCTTCAGGTGGCTCCAAGACTTGACTCTGATCCGGCAGAGCCTTTTCTCATCTCCTCCAAATAGCAGCTATATGATGATGAAGCACCCTATCGGGGGTGGCATGTGATGGCTTTCCCCATCGTAGGGCGACATCCTTGAGAGGGGTTCCCAATCGGGGAACCCTAAATAGGGGTGGCCTAATTGGGTCGAAAGTTTTTTTAAAAATGAATGAGAAAAGATAGAGGCCAAGCGTTAAAAAAAGGGCTGATCGAAAAAAAAGGAAGAGAGGTCCATAGAGAAAAAATAGATGGAACCAACATGAAAAAAATCGTATATGTAAAAACATGATTTCAAAAAAAAAGTTGCGAGAAGAAAAATCGAAAAAAATTGATTGGCATCGTCTTATATCATCTATTGTTTTTCCCCATCTTCATGTCTTCTCCCAACTTGGTCAATGTCATTGTTTTCCGACCAGTATGTGAGGAAGGGTGAGTATTATATAGAGTTCTACAGGTCCGATTCATATTCAGATTCTCTAGGCCATATTTCAGTCTCTACAAATTTTCAGATTTAGACTCGACATTCAAATTGGTTTCGAGTCTTCAGTTTGATGCATACATGTATGTGATCATCAGTTGTGTGGTCCCCATCTTTGATTTGGACTCGGAGTTTTCATGTGATCCACATGGACTCCAGAGTAGAGATCCCATTCTCTATGCTATTGTGGGCTAGAGTTTTCATGTGGTTTCATAGGGACTCCAGAGCAGAGATCCCATTCTCTAAGCCAGTATGGAAGATGCCTAGTTCTCCGACGATGAGACATTTAGACTCCATTCTCCAGCGACCGTGGACTCCAATGGGGATGTTTCCTCGACCTTTTCCAGTTCGACCCTTCAGAGAGATGGAGCAGTTGCGGGCCAGAGTTCTCCAGGTGGAAGACTCATTCCACTTTCAGTGGCTCTGACAAAGGCAATACGGAGAACATATTCTTCGACGAGGAGACACATTTCAACTCACACTCCAGCCCTTTAGTTCCTCCTCACCAACACGACACGAGAAGCAACGTCCTCGACAACAACCGACAATAGGTTATGCGTTGAGTTGATATTGTTTGTAATGCCTTGCGTTGTGAGTTTGAGATTTCTTTCTATGTGTCCAAGCTGAGCATTGCTTGCTCCATCTTGAGGGGAAGTGTTGGAGTATGCGTCCATCATGTAGGTGGGTAATTGGATCGCTTGAGGGTCCCATTACCACACCCTCTTATGTTTAGTCCCACATCGGTTATTGGTGGGATTTGGAGACTCTGTGGGGGCTATATAAGAAGCCCCACACTCATTGTACCTGATGAGAAAGATGGATGAAATATCAGCCCTTTGAGGCGTTCTCCCGTGGTTTCATCCCGCTCCTCATGGAGTAGGGTTCCGCGTAAAATCCCGGTGTTCTTCACGTTTTATTCTATTTCTCTGATATTATGCTTCCGCATTCCAATTTTTCACATCTTCCATGTGAATCACTTAGCTTCCTTTGGTTGTTCGTGTTCCAATATAGTTATCAAATGACTTCAGATTCGAGCGCACTTTTCAAACTAGTTGGGAATTTGGGTCATGAAAAACAAACACCCCCTTTCTAATTGGGCACTTGGAAATCCTGGAAAAAGAATTAGGTTTCCTTTCTTGATTTGTTCCATTTTTTTCACCCATAAAAATACTGATACATGTCTGGATTTTCCTTTCTCAAATTGGAGAGTGGAGATTCGACTTTTTTTTCTGCGTATACACGCCACAAAGCTGATATATATTTATTCACAAAGCTGATATATATTTATTTCATTTTATTCGCAATAGTACTTAGGCTTTTATATGTGCATTTGTTCATAGTATGTTGCTCCCGACAATCACCTGGCGATTGTTAGTGAAGGGAGTGTTTTGCATGAGTACCAAGAATACATGGTTGTGTTGTGACCATTCAGTTTTTTCGTGCAAGGCCATATTGTTATCGCCTTATACGTTATCACTGGATTTATGATCACAAGAGCCTTGGAGCTGCTGAAAATACACTTGTCTTGGCAATTTACGACTTCTTGATGCACATTTATCTGCATCGTAGAGTTCAGTTTTTTTGGGAAAGGGTTACAGAGTTTAGTTAAGCATATGCATGTACTTGATCAGTTGTAGTGCCTAATTTGTTTTTGACAGTAGTATAGATACCATTGTACTTGAGGTCGGAGTTTATGCCTAATTTGCATTTGGTATCAGTAAAGTTCTTGCAACCCTCTGATCATCATATAATTAAAGATCTATTTGATTTGCATATCAAATCATGCCCTCTTTTACTTGAGCTTCTTTTCTTTTTGTAAGGTTACTGTACCCGAATATATTTAGTTGTCCTTATCCTATTTAGCAGGAAATTAATCGAGAGGCTTTATACACTAGACCATCGATACCATCTTAAACCTAAGAACGCCTCGACCCTAAACGGGGAATATGAGTGATCATGCTACATGAGGTTTTGGATTCTTCTATCTTATAATTAGCCATGCAAATGATTCAGTGATCTTATACTTATCCTCGATCACTTTATCTCAAGTTTAGGTTTTCAAAATATGCAGATGACTGCTATAAACTTAATGCAAGTTCATTGCTTTTTTTAATTTTGCCACTTATTTCAGTCAAAAATATTTTTCCATTTGTCAATTGGACGAGTAGCCAGATAAATTTTACGAGTTTTTTCCCAATGCATTTGTTGCTCCGACCTGCAGTTGTCATACATAAGCATGGCGCTATAGTGCATTGATTATGATTGCCTATGTTCTTCAGGCCTCAATTAACATGTTTTCAGGGGCTTGGAATGGATGCGATCGGCCCAGCTGTCGAAGGGTACGCTATACGAACCAACATTCTCTCCGAGTTCATACGACAATAACCTGTTGTCACGAAAACCGCTATTTTCAGTAGACAACGTAGTCACACAATGTATTTAATAAGGTGTTGCTGGGCTGGTTATGTACTCTGTTGTTAATTCCAGTCCCTGTATGATATTTTGTCTGCCTGAAGTCCTAATCAAGCGACATTTCGTTCCTCGTCCGCGGATGGTAACTACCAGACTCTTTTAGTTTGAGTGAAAGCCATTTGGTTTTTTTCCCAACCAACTGTATGTTTAGTTCTTTGTAATCTCATCGACATGCATTTCCAAGATGAATTGTAACTCTGGACAGTTTCACATATCTTTTTTGATGATGGTCTTGGTGTTTTGTGTACACGATCGAAAGGCTGCAAAACCGATCTGGTGAATCATGCAGGCAATGGGACGAGCTGTCGGGGTCCGGAAGGATATGAACGTAAGTCAGCATAAGGACGCCAACGGTGTCTTGAAGACGAAGAAGCGACATCACCTTAGTTGATGACAGTGTCAGTGATAATGGAGAAGAAAAATTGGCGACATATATAGAGGTTGGCGAGGGACGGTGAGAGTAACAACGATAATGATAGCTAATGAATGCGAATATCTGCAGTGAATGCTGAAGAATCTAGAGGGGTATTTGGAGTGTTTTTTTAGGTGGCTATAAAATGTGGGGGCTGAAAATTTGTCGATTTCTTGGAGGTGCAGCCTTGTTACATCTTCTCCTTCGCGATCTATTACAGCTGAGTGTTTTCCACGTGATTCTAGTGTTCTTGCAGTTGCTTGGTTGAGCACCTTGCTCGCTTGCTAGTTTTATTGCCTCGATCATCATGCGAAGATTCAAATTTGCGACAATCCACATGCAATGGGTGACCGAGAAGTTATTTGAGAAAATGGATAATGTACTTGGATCAACAACGGCCTTAGGTTAAGTACAAATGTTACAAGTTCCTGCCAGACTCAATTTCTTGCAACTGGACAAGAAGCCATAGAAATGATCATATAACATGGAAAGTTACCAATGCTTTGCAGAGATTTCGCAATCAATTTATCTCGGTTAGTCGCTCCTCGGACTCGTTCTCCATACAACCTTCGGCTTCTCCCCTCCTGTCGTAAACCATGGAGGTTTGCTGTTGTAGTTTTGTCAAGGTAGGAGACTAGATCAACGGGCAAGCACAATTTCCACCCATCCAGATACCAAATTCTATAAAGGCCTGTTTGGTTGCTGGGTTGGGTTGGGGTACACCGGTGTACCCCTCCTTCCAACCCTCAAAACCTTCCTCACAATTTACTATTCAGAAGGGTACCCCAACCCAACCCAACCCAGCAACCAAACATGCCTTAAGAATCTGATAGAACACCATCTTTGTAAGCTGCAACTTCTACGGTTTCCCCCTTTTTCTTGAGAAGGCTTTCCACGTAAATCTTGTTCTTGTTACGAGTTTTTCCACAAGAGTTATTTTAATGGAAACCATGCAAGAACTCATGTTCTCAGGCATGCATTTTTTTAAGAAAAGAAGTAGATGCGAAATACCGGTGCTGTCGATTTGCTCTGCGATTTGATTGATAAGGATCATTTTCTCTGCGTTTTCCTAATGCAAAAGAATCAATCTCGTACTCTGTTACATAGCTCGGAAAAAGCTACAGAAAATACTGAATACAAGATGAGGGCATGAGGAAAACATCTTATATGTATTTGAAATTTGAAGCAAATCATTACAATGGCACTTCAAATCAGAGGATGATGTGATCGTAAAAGATTGTATAACCATGACACTTCCATTCCGAGGGAGTGATGAAACATGTTTGGATTTTAATGACTCCTCTCAATAGATCAATAAATTAATTTTAGCACAAATGTTCGATATTGATATGAATGTGATTTAGATGCAATGAGAAGATATGATTTATAGTTTGATTTTACCAAGCATCTATGAGAGGTTCCAGAGATCTGGATTTGAGATATTATTTCAATATCCAAGTCACTATACATGGAATGTAAAATCGCTATGTCCTTATGTGCAAGTATAAGTGGAGAAAGTACACTATTCTCGAAAGAGTTCAAGAATAATTCCATTATTGATAATGTATTTGAGCATTGAGAAATTGATGATTAAATACGATTTAATTATCATTAATAATATGAATATTATTCATATTATTTGAACACATGAGACTAGGCATCCAAGATAATTAAATATAATTTAATTATCAAGGATATGATTAATATGGATATTACTATCCATAATAATCATAAATATTATAAATATGATTTATAATACACTGGAGAGATTTAATTGTAAATAATATTTATAAATTAAATGTTAATGTGAATTGAATTCACATTACAATTAATTATAAATACAATTTACATTTTATATTTGATGTATGAATATGATTCATAATTGTTGATGACTTGATTGAAATTATCACAAAATAATTTGTAATTATTTTGGTGAATAATTTTACAACAAAAGTTATTGCACATGTGGAATATTTAGAGAGATATGAGAACTCTCAATTAAGGAAAATGGAAGTCACCTTCCCCTTTAAGAAGGTGGACGACCATGGAGTCCTACTCCATATATGACCATCTACTCTAGTAAGAGAAGGAAGCTTGTCCTCTTTTCTTTATTTTCACATGAGATTGATTTGAATTAAATTGAATGTATTGTAAATTATTGCAATTAATTTAATTTATTTTAGATTGATTATTTGTTGTTGCAAATTTATGCAACAAACTCATGGTCATTGATTGAAAGCACAAAATAATCTAAACTCTTGATTATGAATGCACATAGATTAAGATCCATGGACATCCAATTTAGTATAAAAGGAGGGGTAACCCTAACCTTTTCGACTTGCTACAATAGAAGAGCAACAACTC
Source organism: Ottelia alismoides (assembly GCA_037367405.1). Taxonomy (NCBI): domain Eukaryota; kingdom Viridiplantae; phylum Streptophyta; class Magnoliopsida; order Alismatales; family Hydrocharitaceae; genus Ottelia; species Ottelia alismoides. The sequence continues at coordinate 495,831 of JAZKJV010001569.1, forward strand.
TCTTTCTCTCTCTCTCTCTCTCCCCATATTCTCACACAAATCCTCCCTCTTTCTCAACATTGTGGCCATCCACATTGTTGATCTAGAGAGACCCACAATCATCGTGATGTCGTTGTGCTGCCGGATCAATTGCTCGTGGATCTCCTCCATCTTTGGTGCTTCTTGCTCATGAAGAATTCTTCGGATTTCGTGAGATGAAATCAGGAGATTCCTCGCTTGGATCATCAACTTGGATTGTGGGAAGCACATGTATCCACACACCCGTAAGTGCGAACTTCATTGGATTGGAATTGAGACAGGAAGTCTCTTACTTTAGAGTTAATAGATCGCAAACACACTCCAAGAGGTATTTATATAACTCGTTTGTGATCTTGGTGAAACGATTTCAGAAGTATTCTCGACATGTGGTTTCATCTATTTAAAATTTTTAATTTCCGTCGTCCGACGTTACTAGTATTACTAGTTGCCCTAGGTCATATGTGATGCGACCTACATGCTTCCCGTGTTCTGCTAAGGTAAAAACCGTAGCCTTCAATAAGTACATCTTATTGGTCATAAATTACATGAGTCAATAACTAAAGTATAAGTTTATTCGTCTAGATTGGATGAACTGATATTAATTATTGAACCAAGTTTTATGGGCCTACATGGTAGCTTATAAGATCTCTTTGGACTTGCTTCCATTTGGACTTTATCTAGGAAGCCATGTAATTTTCCCACAGAGTTAACTCATAAATAATTGCGGGTACTTACAGGACGTCTAAAAAAAGAAAGAGAACTGAACGAGCTATTGGAACAAAAAACTAAGCATACAATAACAATGAAATCTACAAAAATAAGATTAGGAGATAGTATGACACACACATTGGCCACAATATTTTTGAGCCTATAAGATTTTTAGTTATTTTGATGTAAAGTTTGAAAATGATTACAAAGCAATTGAAAAGGTCCTTATTTGCTACCAAAAGGGCAAGCATCGAAAATGTCAAAGTTTTTGAATTGCCTCATAATTCAACCTTTCATGTGAATGAAAAAAAACTTGAAACTGTTCGCTAAATCTGCCAATGCTCTTTTCTTATTCCCATATCTATTTTGTGCAAGGTGTTGATTATCATTTTTATCTTCATGCTTCTCCTACATTTGTTTAACAATGGTATATTATGGATTTGCACATTTCTATTCTTTTGTTAGTTCATTTTGATTTCTTTTCCTTCATTCATATAGTACGGTTATGTCTTCCAATGCATATTTCTTTTTGCTACGTGGACAAAGTTCAAACTAAGCATGTAGGGAGTTATTAGAATGCCCCTCCTGGAAATTAGGAGATACACAAATTAGGGTGTAGTGGAGAATGCCCCTCTTGGAAATTAGGAAAATTTTCTAACAACCTCCTTTGCGCGGCTTTTCGTGCCCCTCCTTTCCATGAAAGCTGAAACGACGCAAGCAAGGCCCAACTCCCTTGCTTCGTCTGGCAGTGATAAAAAGTCTGAAATACCTTCGTGCCCTTCCCTCCTTAGTCTAGAATCACCCTTGAATGAGCCAACACTCATCCGACATCCAACTAGGATCATCACCGTCGCAGCGACTCCGTGTTCGTGGAATCGTGCTCTTTCCTCTACCGTAAAAATCACCAACGAAGGCACGGACGAGTCATTGCTCATTGAGTCAAGTCCCGATGCACCGGCTCCGTGCTCGTCTGGAATCTTCGGATCACTGTCACACGATATATACTTGCAAAAACTTGATCTCGGATTCTCGATTTGAGTCCCGACGCAGGCCAGAGAAGGTAACTAAACTAAGATCTCATCTCATGGATGGTGATAATTAGTTTAAAGATGCAGACTTTTGGGTTGTTCTATTGGTCCATTGTATGCTCAGAGTATTTGATTTGATTTTGACGTGAAAAAGGGGATTTGAGTGATGCCGGTTGTCAAAACAATGGCCTATAAGAAGTCACGTAGCCATTTGAATCCTAAATATGTTGGGAGTAAGAGAAGAATGATGGTAGCATTGCTATCACGGTAGCATTGTCCAGGTCCAGTCTGTCTTTTATGTATCAATAAAATATATAAAATCAACAGCTTTGCATGGATTGAAAACATCTATTTGATGGCAACCCAGTGGCTAAGATTTGGGAAAACACCCACTGCTCTAAAGTTCTTGCGGTAGGGGATCCGGGCACACATGCACAGAGAAAGAGCCCGTGTACCTGGTTATCCTAACTGTATTGCTGCCACAAAATCAAAGCCAAACATAATATTATTTCATGATTGTCTCCTCATTCACAATACATAGACGATCTAATCTCATAAAATTTTCATAGTATGAAGTTATGAACGTATAAGTAAAAACATGGTGTGCTTCTGTTAAATACTTATTTAAAATAGTTCATGTGCTACATTGTGGTAATGGAAAGTTCTGACTTCTGACTTTGTTGAAGTAGGGATTATATAGGGACTTTCAATATTATTACTCAATGGAAAAAACATATCGTTTGTTATGAAAAGTGACAAGTTGTTAAGGGTCCAGAAGCATTATAACACTTTCAATAAAAATCTCTAAAATAATTTGTAAGACAACTTATTGAAGTAGAAAAGTAATAAAATACACCAAATATAGTGTGATATACTATGATGGGAGGACTAATTGTGACTGGTATACTTTATCATACAAGTAGTTGAAAATCCTAGTTTTCATATTTCTCTTGTTTATCATAACTACCAGACCATCTTCTATGTTTTAGGTTACTCCATTTTGAATTATAGATATAGAAAAAGCATCCAATTATTTTCACATCTAATTTTATTTAAGGAATATTTGAGTTTTGAAGGTTGGATATAGTTTTCATTATTTCTTACTTTGATGCAAGAATGTATATGTTTGGAGAGGAATGGATAAATTTCTTATAAAAAAGCCATTGACTCCCTCATCGCATATTCCAATGGGCAATCCAATTTCTTCAAATGAAGCAACTGTGAGACCATGTAATGAAAATAAAGTAGGAGAATCAAGTACAAGTTGATGTCATATTGATGTGAATATTTCTGAGTTACCTATCGATCTTGGATTGTGTGTTCCAATTTCAACTTATCATCCCAATATTCAAGATGAAGTTCGAAGAGCATACATGCAAATGCATCCATGCCAACTGATGAATCATATATTTCCTTTTAAGAAAATCAGAAAGAAGGAAAAGAGATTTAATCCTTCTTGATTTCAAATATATCCTAATTGGTTGAAGTATAGTATGGTAAAAGATGCAGCCTTCTGTCGATATTGTTAACTATTCAGGAGAAATTACATAATGCAAGGTGGCAGTGATACATTTATTTCCAAAGGCTGGAATGATTGGAAAGATAAAAGTGAGCTAGATAAACATGTTGGAAGTCCGAATAGTGCTCACAATTTGGCTCGTGATGTGAGAATTTAATGAAGCAGGCTCAACATATTGAGACAACAATGCATATGCATGATGATCGTACTAAGAGGGATTACCGAACACATCTTTTTGCAACAGTTAATGTTATTTGAGTTTTACCTTCTCAAGGATTGGCCTTTCAAGGACATGATGATTTTGAAGAGTCGTCTAATAAAGGTAAGTTCTTGACAATACTGAAGGCTTTTGCAAAAGTTAGCATTGATGTAAAAGATGTTGTACTTGAAAATGCTCCTGAAAACAATAAGCTCATATCTCCTAAGATACAAAAAGATGTGACAAGAGCATGTGCTATGGAAACACGGAAGATCATTCTTAAAGAACTCAGTGACTCTTTTTTCACTCTTTGCTTGATGAGTCTCGAGATATATCAAATAAAGAGCAAGTAGCTATTGTCTTGAGATTTGTTAACTCAAAAGGTCAGTTGATTGAGAGATTTCTTGAACTAATTCATGTTCGTGAGACTAGTGTTGTGGCACTTAAAGAGGCAATTGACGAAGCATTTGCAAGATATAGTCTAAGTGTATCAAGACTTTGTGGTCAAGGTTATGATGGAGCAAGCAATATGCGAGGAGAATTCAATGGTTTAAAAAGTATTATTTTAAAGAAGAAGAGTTCTGCATGTTATATTCATTGTCTTGGACATCAACTCCAATTGACAATGGTTGCAGTTGCTAGAAATAATGGTCTGCTTGATATGTTTTTACTAGTGTAGCTAGTGTTTGAATGGTCTTGGCAATGACCTTAAGTGGTCAACAACCGTACCCCGGCCGTTTCGCGACCGGCATTGCAGGAAGATCGGATTCGGAGGAAGAATGTCGTGCGGGCGCAGGGAAGGTAGGGGCGAATGGCTCGAGGGGCTCGCTCCCTATAAATAGACCTCCTGACGGAGGAGAAGTCATCTAAGCAAAGCCTCGAGTTCGGGAGCCCCCTTCCCATCCCTCTCTCCATCCCTCTCTTTCTCTCTCATTCTCTCTGAAGCAAAGGCGGCGCACCTCGGTTTGCAACTGGTTACAGAGCGCTTGTTCAAGATCCCTCTATTCGTTGTTTCTTCGGCCGTCCCTCGCACCTTGGAACTCCATTGCCGCCACTGTCGAGATCCTCAAGAATCATCTCAAAGGTTGCAACCACCGCCGACCATCTCTTCAAACTAAACCCTAAAGCCAAGCCCCAGGTCCTTGCTTTTATTTTTTTGGTTATTTAGCGAGAAACCCCTTAAAATTTCCAGACCCTTTAAAAAAATTTGGCCTGCACGTTTTTTTAACTTCCTTCATTTCTGCTTTCATATTGTTTTGGTATGTTAAAAAAACGTTTTATTTTTGGCTTCAACTTGGACGTCTTTTCCTGCCATTAACGAGAAAGGCGAGAAATTAATTAGAAGATAGGCCCTGTTATTTAGTAATCAATTATATCATATCACAATTTACAAAGGTAAGTAGATTAGGTTGATTAAGCTTATTGTTTGGTTTAAAAAAATTAATTAAGAGGAGGGAGTCATTACAAGAAACCACATTCACGTTTTGTTATTTTTTTGGGACCATCTATTAAATCAACTTTTAATAGTCTATGCATTTCTTTTATAAAAGAAAAGGGTTCTTGACAACTTTTGGGTATCTTGGTTTCATTGGATTAAGAATTGGATTAAAGTTTTATTTATTGTTCCACTACTTCATAATAGCCTTATAAAGATTACGTTTTTTTTCAAGGGGAGGATCTGATAAGTATCAATTAACATTCAATCTTAGTACTTGTTGTAAAATTACGTTGTTGATTAATCGGTGAAGTTTTTTTAAAAAAAACAAGTTTTTTTGAATTGCAATTAATCTTATTCATTGAAGTGTTCACATATCCATGTTTGTTAATAAAATAAATTAACTCATTTATTGTTCTGATTAGAAGTTTGTTTTAACATTCAAAACCTTTTTTTTATTAAATTGAAATACATCTTTTATTATTATTTTGACGCAATTTGTTATTGCCTTTTTTGAATCTTATCAAAGTTATTAAGAATCTCATTGATTACCTTTAGTAAAATAGCATACTTCTTAAACCATTTGTTAGTGCTTAAGTAAAATTATTTAATCTCATTCCAACCTTACACTTATTTTTTTAGATCCAATATGACAAGCAAGACTATTGCCTCTAAGGTGGGAAAAATAGAGTACCTTAACGGTACTAATTATGAGTCGTGGAGTAGAAAGATTTACTATTGCCTATTGCACGATAGTATACACTCCATCATAGACAAATCCGGCCCAACTTTATCTGAAAATCCAACTATGGAGGAAATTAGGTCCCACGAACAGTGGGAGAAGATAGATAATAGGGCTAGGAGATTCATGTTGACCCACATGGATTTGAACCTGATTCGGGTCTTTGAGACCTGCGAATCAGCTTACGAGCTCAGGACTGCGATTAAGGAGAAATATCACTCCAAGTCGGAAGTGCGCGTCCGGCTTCTTCTACACAAGTACAACTCATGTAGAATGAAGGAATCTGAAAGCGTACTCGAGCATGTGAACAAGATGATCGTGAAGGCCAAGGATCTAGAAGCTGCTGATTGCGTAATTCCAGAGAGGATGCAGATCATAGCCATATTAGGAAGTCTCACATCGTCATTCGACATGGTTGCCACATATCTGAGAATGAATGGCAACATTAAGTCTGTGACGGACCTACCTGCAAGCTGGAAATTGAGCAGGATCTCTCTAAACAAAGATCGAAAACTGAGATCTTTGATGTTGAGGAAGAAGAAGAAGCAAATGTCGTGCATGTGAAGAAAAGGTTGGGCACCACCAAAGCGAATTTCAAGGGAAAGAGTAGGAAATACCCACATGGATTTTGATATGGTTGCGACAAATATGGCCATTTTAAGGTCAATTACCCCAACAAGAAGAAGCCAGGAAATTCTAAAATGCCTGAAAACAAAGTCAAGAAGAAAATGGAATTCACGACTGTCGTAGAATGCAATTCCATTGTCACGGACAGTGACGGATGGTGGATTGACTCTGGAGCAACCATACACATCGTCAAGATGAAGGAAGGCCTGGTGGAATTCAAGGAGCTGAGCAAAGGAGAACAGAGAATCTTCATGGGAAACAATACCTACTTGGACGTAGAAGGTGTTGGGACATACAAGCTTGACCTGAGGGACAACATTATGGTACTGAATGATGTACTATATGCTACAAAAATACACAGGAACCTGATCTCTGTCCCAGTGCTGCTCAAGAAGGATTCCGAAGTCCGCTTTTATAATAAGCGTGTTTCTATTGGCAACAATAAGAAGGTCTATGTGATGGGAAAGTTTGTGCCTGAGCATGACTTGATTTGTCTTCTTGTAATAAACTCTAGTGAATCAATGAATGTCTCTTCTAAGTATTCTTTGTGCTGTTTGACTGAGTATGACTTGTGGCACATGAGACTAGGTCATCCAGTTGGATCAAATGATGAAGGCAAATCTGTTGCCTAAGATCACGGGTGCAAGGACATTGCCCTACGAACACTGTCTGGCCGGTAAAATGGCGAGAAGATGCTTCTCAATCGGAATTCGGTCAACAGAGTTGCTAGGTTTGATCCATTCGGACATATGTAGACCACTGAGCGTCAATACACTTAGAAATAAGGAATACTTTATAACATTCATTGATGATTACTCAAAGTTCTCCTATGTCTATTTCTTAGGAAGAAAGTCGGAAGCACTTGAAACATTTAAGAGATATAAGACGGAAGTGGAAATAGGATTAGGAAAACCAATCACGACCCTTAGGACAGATAGAGGTGGGGAATATACCTCAAAGGAGTTTGAGGATTACTGTATTCATAAAGGCATTTGTAGGCAGAATACAATGCCCTATACACCACGACAGAATGGTGTAGCAGAAAGAAAGAATCGAGCTTTGATGGATGCAATAAGGTGTATGCTTTCACACTCAAGACTCTCCAATAAATTCTAGGGAGAGGCAGTGTTGACAACGAACTACATATAGAACGTTATTCCCACCAAGTCCGTAGAATCAACACCATATGAAATATGGAATGACAGAAAGCTCGAATTGGGCCATTGATGAATCCACATTTCATCATCTTTATTCTATCATTTTGGCCTCAAAAACCCCGGTAAATGCGTGTAAATACCCTTAATTCCAGCATCTTAGCATCCATGCATGTGCATGTAAATAGTGTATAAAATATAGTTTTTAAAGCCAAAATTATAGAATAAATAAAAGAAAAGAAAAAGAATAAAATATTGTAAATATTTTATAACCCAAAGCCCCGAGACCTAGACATCTAGATGAATAGGTCGACAAGGAATAAAGTAGAGTGAGATAAGGGCCAGGATACCATAAAGATTTTATTCATTCTTGATTCATTCTGAGACCTATTTTTGGTTCCACTTTTTATACTTCAAATAAAGAAATCTTGTACATGAAAGTTGTAGATAATTAAATGAAGAAAAATACAAAATTGATTTCACTCAAAAATAATGTACAGATAAAAAGTTATGGTTTGAATAAAATTCCAGAATCCCAACTTCCCAGACCCGTATCTCTCAAATAAAAGCTTGAAATGCGTCAAACTCACCCTTTAAATGTATATAATTTAAAATAAGCTACTTAATAGCGGTGGTTTTGCATTTGACGGAGCTACGGTTTAAAAGTTGAGTGTTGGACCCCTATTGTATACTTGTACATATTAAGATATTCATTTTATTATTTATTCATTATTTTTGTAATTTTATTTTTTTTATAATTTTGTAAATATTATTCATAATATATATGTATATTAAAATCAGAATAAAAACTCAAATAAAACATAGAATAAAATACTTGTGTAAATAGCATACCTAGGTATAATACCTATACACATACCTATATTATTAATTCTTATATTTTATTAAGTATCCAAAATACTTCAGAAAAATAAAATATAAATATATTTAAGTGTATAAAAATAGTCTATAAATTTATAAAATAATAAAAAAATTAAATAAAATTAAATACACAAAATAAAAATAAAATATCAGAATATATAGATATATATATACCTATATAGATCTAAAAAGGTAACTTGTAATTTTATACCTCATAAAAATAATTAAAAATCGTAATAAAATACTTCATAAAATAACAAATATTTTTCATTTTATAATCAAAAAATAATAAATTCATTTACTATTTTAAATCGAATTAATAAAATATTTTCCAGGGATTTTTCCTGGTTGGTCCACGTGGACCAACCAGGAGGCGGTCCACGTTGACCGGCGGGTCAACTGGCTGTCCTCCCTCCTCTGCCCCTTGTAAGACCTCGTTTCCACCCCTACTTCTCGATTTTTTCGAGGTCAAATCTTGCATTCTTTCATGTTGCGACTTGAAGCACTTTTGCTCCTCGATCATCCCTCTTTCACACGCTAGGCTTTCCTAGGGCCGAGGAGCGGCGATTCGAGTAATCCCCCTCAATCTTTGGAGCGTCAAAGCCACAGTGTCAACTCTACATATCCAACCTCTGACTTTCGAGCCATCTTTGAACCCCTCCTACACAGGCTTAGCTCCCGCTTCCATGCCCAAGAGCTCGAGGAAGGTGACAGCTTCCTCTCCCGAGCTTCAGGCTGGTCGAGCGACACCCGAGGCGGCTCCAATCACCTCCGCCATCTCCGGCATCGTGGTATCTTCTACCTCAAGTTCAAGCCCTTCGAGGTCTTTGTTTTCGTCCATTTTTCTTTCGCATTTCATTCGCCGTAGTCATAGGAGTAAAACCCCCCAAAAATCTTTGAGATTTGTCCATCGAATCGCCATAACGTTCACCTCGCCGGAGTGCCCCTCCGGCCACCACTTCGCGTCGCCGTTCCTCGCCTCCATTCCACCCCCGCGAGGTCCAGGCATTTTGCCTTGGACCCTCTCACACGTTTTTGCAGGTCTTTGCACATAGAAGAGAGTCTGGGGCTCGTTTTGACCTTCGCTGGAGGTCCGTGGAGCATCCCAGCTCCTCCGCTCTTCCCAGCGAGCTCCGACCATCCTCAGAGCTTTTTGGAGCCCCCAGGAGATAGAGCAAACCACCAGGAGCTTGCAGCCCACTTTTGGAGCCAGAAGATCGTCGGAGGACGCCGATCGAGGGCGGGGAAGCTCGCTTTGCCGATGATGCTTCCCTGTTCTTGCTCCACCCTCCTGCGCCGTCGTATCGGGGCTGAAGCTCCAGGTGCACGCTGACCGTTGGATCCTCATGCGCCTCCACCGTTAGATCTTCGGGGAAGATCTAATCGTGGCCTTCCATCCGCGAACTATCATCGGCCGTTCGTATCACGTCACGTGTCAAGTGGCATCTTCACCGCCGTCGGATCGCGTCTCTTTGGGTATTTTGCATCTTCCACCCTGAGAGATTTTGTATTTATTATTTAGTCCATTAACTTTCATATGTAGTTTAAATATTTTTGTAATATTTGTATCTAGGCCCCCGAACTTTTATTATTTGCATTTAGGTCCTGTCCACGTCACCTCACGTGACCCGTGCGCGTAAAGGGTGGTGACACAGGACCCCCGACGGGTTTATTTATTTTGATTTAGTCCATGAAATATTTTGCAGCGTGTAATATTTTTGGTTATTTTGCAACTTGGCCCCTGAGGTTTTTGTATATTGCATTTAGGACCTTCCCAAGCGCGTGTATAACACGTGCGGGGTTGGGAATATTGCAGGTGTACCCTTGTGGGTTGTGATATTTGTATTTGGTCCAGGAAATTAGTTTATTAGTTATAAATTTCATGGAAAATTTACACTTTGGCCCCTGGATTTATGGTTATTTGCATTTATACCCCTGCCAGCAGTGTATTTTCCTTATGTTGCTTCTATTTATTTCATGTGTTTATAAATTTCTAAAAATCACCAAAAAATCAAGTTAAGTTCCTGTTTGATTGCTCTTACATGCCATATTTTTGTTTTGCATTTTTCTTGCATTTTCATATTTTTAAAAATTTAAAAACATGCATTTTCAGTACTGTTTGCATTAGAAAATCCATAAAAATTAGTAAAAGTTTTGAAAAATTCCAAAAGAATTATATTTTGTGTATCCTAGCATCTTCTAGTGTCAACCCAAAAATTACTAAAAATTTCAAATTAAAACTCCTAAAAATTAGAAAACCCTAAAAACTTCATAAAAATCTTAAAAATTCTACAAAAATCCTAAAAATCTAATTTTTATCTCAGAATTTTCCCTGTGCTATTATCTTTAGTATAAAATTAATTTGAAGAATTTTTGTTACTGTTTGATATTTTGTTTCTCCATTTTTGTCCCAACCTTTTATTTTCTATACAGTTTTCAGTATTGCTGATTTCAAAAATACCAAAAAAATTAGGAAAAATCTAGAAAAATCACAAAAACATTAGAAAGTTATAGAAAGCCCAAAAATATTTTATTCCCTGATTTTTGAATATTTTTACTAATTTTTATAAATATTTCATCCCTCTTCTTCTTATATTGTATATATACTTTATTTTATCTTATAAAAAATAAAAATATATATAAAATATAAAATTAAAAAATTAGAAAAAAAATAAAAAAGTTAAAAACCCACAAAAAAATTTGCATGTTTGTAGGCATTTGATCACATATCACATTTTGTACATTTTTTTGCCTTGATCTATCTTGCTTGCTCCCTGTGTTCGGCACTCTATATCTTGCTTGCTCCCTGTGTTCGGCACTCTATACATACTTGCACACTTGATAATGCATCCCACTACCCTAGTTAATTTGAGAAAATTAATGTTTAAATTAATTACTAATGTTCGTTGTAGTCGGATAATGAGAGCAAATCAAAAACCACTTTCAATTATAGTCAAATTAATTTCGAGCGGCAATTTTTTTACTTGGTTGGAAGTCGAAGGTCCAACTCGGGGAGGCAGCTATCTCCTTAGGTTGATTGGAAGCAAATTTCCAAGGTTTGATTTTCAGAGGAGATATTTTTGATCTTTTTCGTATATTTTATGCAAGACACATGCAAAATCAGGCCAAATTACAAGTTAAATCAGAAAGATGGTCAAATTAATTCCAAAAATTATGAAACTTGGCCAGATTATGAAATGGGATGAAATTAAGCTACCTTATTTTTTTTAGAATTTTCTGATGTACAGATAATGAAAAATACAGATCTTGGTGAAAATGACTAAACCAATTTTAATAATTAACAAACGATGATATTTTTCAGAAATAAAATTAATCCAAATAGATCTAATTAAGACTATCCAAATCAACTTGAATTTCGTTAAAACACTTCACAGTTGATTAATTAAAAATCGATTAAGGTTTTCACTACATGATTTTTCTAAGACAAACTATACGTGCAAATGGTGTGATTTTCTGATATGTTGTAGCATAAGCTTATATCTACCAACGATGATTTTTCAGAGATTTTTCGATACGCAGAGAATGCACAATCAATTAATCAATCAAAATAGGCAAAATATTGCAATATTTCCCAAATTAAATTCCATAAATGTTCTGCAAATCAGAAAAATACAAATAAATGCTAAAATGATAGAACAACAGTTATGCTACACAATGCAATTTTCAGAATTAAAAATGGATGACAGATATATTGATGTATATAAACCGGTTGATCAATGCGAGGGGTGAACTCAGCGTACAAAAAGCCTGGCAATAGAGATGGGGTAGAACCCGTCAATGAGGAGCAGTAGTGAGAAAGTTCTCGTAGACGGCAGGGTGCAGAGCCCTCCACAAAGTTTTCTACAACCTTCATAGGAACCTGAAGGTTATAGGCATTCTTTCTCTTTGCCTGATGGTGGATAAAGTTGGCAAAGGTAGATATGACCGTCTTCTTTTTAAACCGGTACACTAAGTTGGCTTTGTCAGTGCTTGTCAAATCTTTTTGAATTTTGAGGCGCTTTTGAATATAGAATTTCTCAGAATATTGACTTTATAGGACTAGAAGATTATAGGCCCGAAAAGCATACTTTTTTCCCATCCGCCACCTCTTATCTGATAGGCTTTTCCGCCCGCCTAGCTAAATTCAAAACAAAGCCAGCGCACTACTACTTGACTTATTAGCCTCGTTTACCAGAAGGTGCGAGTGAAGTTGTAGAAAGGAGCGGACAACAATCGAGGTCTGAAGACCGGGAATCAATACAAAGGCCGTGATGACTAAATAAACGTGCAAATGCACGGGTATGAATGCAATACAGAAAAGAAATATAAACTCAAATGAAGAACAAGGACTTACATGCAATTACCTAAAACTTGAACTTTGTTTGAGAACTTGCAAAGGGGTGCAAGTGTCCCCTTTGCAAATACCCAAATTTTTATTATGCGATAGATCTTCTCTGTTTCTTGGCTTGAAACAAGGGATGGAGGCTTGACGTTGGCGAGGGGGCGCGCACGGCGGTGCGCAGCGCTTGGGGAGGCGCGACCTGGAGTGGAGGTTAAGGGGCTGGTCGTCGGTGGAGCCCGCAGGTGACGAGGGGCCGCGGGGCGAGTGGCAGGCGACCACGCGCTCAAGGGGACAGCTGCTACCGGGGTCACGCGCGCAGGGGCGCGCACGGGACGGAGCTGCTGCGATGGTGGTAGGAGGGCGGCGCCGGCCGCGGTTGCCGAGGCTAGGGGAGTTGGCGAGCTGCTGGAGGCATGGCGGTTGGGGAGTACCTGCAATGAAGAGAAGAGCTCGAGCGTGGCTTGGCCGTGGTGGAGAGAAGAAGAAGAGAATCAAAACAGGGGAACTTCCCCTGTTGCATAGGGAGGTCGTCTGATTTGTTTAACGTGCGTAAATGACTGAGCAATCGATTGATGAGATCTTGTCGAAAAATTAATTAAAAATCACCGCTGCATTCACAACATATGATTTATCCATAGAAGTGCAAATGACTAAACCAATTTTAATAATTAACAAACGATGATATTTTTCAGAAATAAAATTAATCCAAATAGGTCTAATTAAGACTATCCAAATCAACATGAATTTCGTTAAAACACTTCACAGTTGATTAATTAAAAATCGATTAAGGTTTTCACTACATGATTTTTCTAAGACAAACTATATGTGCAAATGGTGTGATTTTCTGATATGTTGTAGCATAAGCTTATATCTACCAACGATGATTTTTCAGAGATTTTTCGATAAGCAGAGAATGCACAATCAATTAATCAATCAAAATGGGCAAAATATTGCAATATTTCCCAAATTAAATTCCATAAATGTTCTGCAAATCAGAAAAATACAAATAAATGCTAAAATGATAGAACAACAGTTATGCTACACAATGCAATTTTCGGAATTAAAAATGGATGAAAAATGATGACTAAATAAACGTGCAAATGCAGGGGTATGAATGCAATACAGAAAAAGAAATATGAACTCAAATGAAGAACAAGGACTTACATGCAATTACCTAAAACTTGAACTTTGTTTGAGAACTTGCAAAGGGATGCAAGTGTCCCCTTTGCAAATACCCAATTTTTTATTATGCGATAGATCTTCTCTGTTTCTTGGCTTGAAACAAGGGATGGAGGCTTGACGTTGGCGAGGGGGCGCGCACGGCGGTGCGCATCGCTTGGGGAGGCGCGACCTGGAGCGGAGGTTGAGGGGATGGTCGTCGGTGGAGCCCGCAGGTGACGAGGGGCCGCGGGGCGAGTGGCAGGCGACCACGCGCTCAAGGGGACAACTGCTACCAGGGTCACGCGCGCAGGGGCGCGCACGGGACGGAGCTGCTGCGATGGTGGTAGGAGGGCGGCGCCGGCCGCGGTTGTCGAGGCTAGGGGAGTTGGCGAGCTGCTGGAGGCATGGCGGTTGGGGAGTACCTGCAATGAAGAGAAGAGCTCGAGCGTAGCTTGGCCGTGGTGGAGAGAAGAAGAAGAGAATCAAAACAGGGGAACTTCCCCTGTTGCATAGGGAGGTCTTCTGATTTGTTTAACGTGCGTAAATGACTGAGCAATCGATTGATGAAATCTTGTCGAAAAATTAATTAAAAATCACCGTTGCATTCACAACATATGATTTATCCATAGAAGTGCAATTGGTTTTGTGATTTGTCGGACGGAAGACAATGAATCGAGGAGAGAGAGAATGGGTGTGTAATGAGGAAGAAGAAGAGTGAAGAGATGTATACCTGTAACAGATGAAAGGATGCCTGGGAGGAGGATCTCCGTGGAGCCTCAAATCTTCGCTCTAACACCTCGGCAAGGCGGAGCTCAGCAGCGGCGTGGAAGCGGCTGCAGCAAGGGCTCGAGCCCTTGGATCTCGCCTGGAGGAAGGTGGGTCATCGCTCAACTATAAAACTTCCTAGATGTCACCTAAGGTTGATAGAAGCTCTCCTCTCCCTCATTGTGAAAATGGCGGATAGGGATGAATGGAGGAGTGAAGGAGATTATAAAGAGGAGGCGGAGGAGGTTGAAGAGGAGATGGAGAAGGTGGAGGGGATGGGGTGTGGAGTGGCCGTCGATGGTTGGCTTCTCCCTTAAGTCAAGGGAGAGTGGGAGGAATGGGTAGAGGAGAAGCTTGGCCGTTGATGAAATACCCTTTCATCCAATGGCCCTAGATGAAGGAGGAGGTGGCATAAGTGGATGAATGAGGAGGCGACACGTGGTTGCTCCCAGAAAAATCCACAACTAAATACAAAGAAAAATCAGAAAGAAATAATAAAAGAGGTTAAATAAAAAAGTGATCAACACAAAAGTTGCTCGTCTCGACGAGATCTACAACTTTCTGAAGGGCTGAAAATCAAATGAATTCGTCTGTACAAAATGTATTTTTGGGTGGTACCTTATAGATATAAAATACCGTATTTTATCTTTTGTAATTTTTTTGTCATTTTTAATCAAGAGAAAAATCAAAATAAAGTTAGAAAAAATATAAAAAGAATATTTACAACTTAATCTATTTTTTTTGGATTTTTAATAAATAAGAAAATAAAAGGATAAAATAAAGGGACAAAACGATCAATATGTAAAATATACAAAAGGGGCCCAAAATCCAAGTTTTGCATACGAGCTCCGATTTTAATGAAATTGGTCTTGTTTCGAAGGTCTCTGAATGTATATTATTTTAAAAGTGAGTAGACCTAATTCGGAGGCTGTATGAGAGAGATATGTGCATTCTAAGGTTCATGGTTTCAAACTTGGATTGGGGTTTTATTGGTCAATTTTACAAGTTAGTATTTTTTGGATTTTTTATTAGTGTTATTAATATATACACTATGGAGTTGGTTTTGTTGGATTCGGAGTTAGTATAAAATATATACAAATAGGGTATTTTAACTAATATACAGGTGAATATTTACAAGTGAATTTGGCTTCTTATTTTATGAAAATATGAATGCTAAAATGCAGATATTATGCTTGCATGCATGAATGCTAATTATGCAATATAAGGGGAAATATGCTGCTATTTACTAGGGAACAAGACTCTATTTTCAACTTTTAGAGTGATGAATCACGTATTCATCAACCCCCTATACTTAAACCTTGCTCGTCCCCGAGCAACTAAAATGAAATGCAAGAGTGAAATGATTTTGGGTTCCATACCAAGGTCATGAACAAAAGTTGAAAATGGAGCTTGACTCGACCTTTGGATTAATTATGTGGCGGAACCTTATTGGGACATGAACTTAAGACCTAACAGACTTCAAGTTCCACAAGTCTTCTATTCAAGACTCCTCAATAGTCAGGTTAGAACAAATCCTCATACGCAAATTTCTGATGACTATGATTCTTACTTGTACTGTGTAAGTGTAAAATAGCTCTCCACATCAGAAATGGCTCAGAACCAGCCTCCTCTAACAAGGTAACTCAAATAACCCGGTCCAATAACTCTTTCCTCGAGGAGCAGGGTATTCCCTTCTAAGTTCAAGTGCGACCAGCTCAAGAGGAGGGGGTGGAGAAAAGAATGGATGATAGCTAGTGTATCTACCTATCTCGGGATGCCTGACCAGTGTAACCAAGTCATCCAGTTGCACACTTCTTGCTAATATACATACTCCGACATGTATTATTTTTTTTGGACCTGTCTGATTTTTTTGGAGTTTTTACATTTTTTTCTTTTTTTTTTGAACTATATACAAGGTGCAGCATGTACATCAGGAGTTTTTCCTCTTGAGCCAGTAGACTATCCTTCTTTTAAAGCATTATTGCAACCCACATCATCCCGTCCTTAGATGTCAACACCACCAGACTAGGTTGAGATGCACTACCCTCCCTAGAGGAGGACGGATGTTTCCACCCGTGTGCTACTCCAAGCTAAAGGATTCTACCTCCTCACACCTCATCAATGAAGAGCTACGTGCATGATGCTTGTCCAAGTTAGGTCATTATCTAAAAGAATCATGCGTATGCACGAGATATTCTACTTAGACTAATCAAGATGACATGTGAACATAGACTTACAGACTCAAAGAATTAAGTCACTTGACCTGAGAAATCTTAACTCCAGTTCCTATAAGGTTCCTCTGAAATTAGGTGGATTAAGGTCAAATCAAGTCCCTCCTCAATATCTACTCATAACTTGGTTCAAAACCCACTAGCTTTTCACTTTGCATATGCAAGATATGCAAATGAGATGCAGATGACATGCTATGTAGATGAATGTAAATGCAAGACTCTTTTTCTTTTTTCTTTTTTTTCTTTTGAATGCAAGGATGATATGCAAGAGTAAATAAGAAGCCTATGTTTTTTTGTTTTTGTTTTTTTCCCAACACTTTGGTATACCTCCTATGTTACAACAATTTACAAGAGTTTATAAGTATTATACAAGTGTTATACAATATACAAGTATACGTGTATTTTATTTCTTTTTTCATTTTTTATCTACCTGTAATTATTGCAAAATATATACAAAAATACGCAAAAGTACTAGCTATGGGTAAAGTATATATGTAATATATACACACCACCCTATACTTAGCGTGTGCTATGTCCTCAGAGCACGAAAAGCGAGGAAAAAGACATAGCTCATGCTAAGCGTAGGAGAGCTAAAATAACAAAAATGTATAGAAGTTGCTCCACCCCCTATACTTAGGCTCTGGCAACCTAAGTGTAGAAGAAGATCAAAAATGGGGCGAGCGAGGTTAAGAGGGGAAATGGAGGAGTATATACACGGCGGGCATCAGTCCCCCCTATACTTAAGCTCTGGTTAGCCTAAGTATAAGATGGAAGTGAGTATGAAGCCCGATGTGATCTGGATGATGTACAATGAAGAAACTTAGGACCTCACAAACTGACTCATGCACGAGATCATCTCCGGAGGGGAGAGATTCATCGGTGCTGGCTGGGTTCTGTCTCCATGGCCCAATTGTGTTTACATGGTTGCAATCTGCTTCGGTTGAAGAGTACTCGGTGCTGGATTCAGAATCCGGTCTCTTCCATCTGGTCTGCTTCATCTCAAGTTCCTCATCTCCGCCTTGTAATCAAACAAGGCCCCCGCTATCCTGAGGAAGGGCCTGCCTAAGATGATCCGGGAGTCTCTCCAATTACGAGGGGTTTCCATATCTAGGACCGTGAAGTCCACCATGTATTCCTGGCCCTCGACTTTGATCACAACATTCCTCAATTCTCCTTGAGACCTCTTGGTTAATCTATCAACGAACTGCAGGAGGGCTCTATATTTCCTAAGAGGTCCGAGATTAAGCCGCTCATAGAGGGCTGTAGGCATTAAATTAATTGAGGATCCGTTGTCTAGGAGAGTGCGTGCAAATGCGATGTCATCAACATGACTCACCACATAGTGTGCACCCATGTCTCTTCGTTTCCTTGGAAACGAGTTCTTTATTGTACAAGTTGTGGCTACTGACAGAACGTGTTTCTCAACACGGTTTTTGATCTTCCTGCTAACCCTAGTAGGTGTGCATCTCACCTTAAGGTATTTTTGAAATGTAGGAGTCATTTCCACGTACTTGTCAAAGGGGATTGTGACCTTGATGTGTTTGTTGCAGAACTCTGCCATCTCAGGGTTATCTTTTTGGATTTTTTTAGTTTTCTGCTCTCCACCCTTGAGAGCTCGGGGGAAGGGGATTATTGACTCCAACTCATGTTCTGAAATGAAATGTTTTCATTGAAATATGGAACTGAGCTCTGTACACGACTCGGACTCGTAAACATACTCGGACTCTGACTCTGACTAAAAGGAAAATGCTGGGGCGAAATCGGTGATGCGTCTTCCGTAACTTCTTGACGGTCCTCCTTAGATGGAGGTGCGGGCTCTTCATCAGTTCCGTCGTACTTTCTGTTGGTGCGAGTTTGCTGCTTCGAGGACCCAGAAGTCCTCTTCTTCTGCTGGTGGTGATGGTGATGGTGGTGTTGCTCCTCTTCTTCCTCCAAGTTCTCCTCAGGTAGAGACTTGGCGGCTCCTTCCGTTGGTGCCCGTGCCCGATCAGGTAAGCTCACGGTCCTTCCACTCCTGAGGGACATATGATTCACATTATCATACGAAAGGATCTCATGTTCAGATAAAGAATTATCTGAATAGTATACCTGATCACGAGGTTGATTCTAGCCTTGGGTTAAGCTGTTCGGTTTGGCCTGAACCTGTGTGGGAATTGGGGTCTTTGGCGCCATCTGTTGATCCTGGGTACGAGAAACTCGATTAAGATCGGTTCTCATATCCAGATAGTCATTCTGGATTTGTTGGACCCTATCAGACAGGGTCTGGATCGCCAAGGTGAGGGACTCCAATTCGGTGGGCTGGGCTTGCTGATGCTGACTTGCGGATGCGGTTCTGTACTGGCCCTGCTGGCCATGCCAATACTGCTGCTGCTGATGGGACTGTGACGGGCCCTGCCGGCCTAAGTAGAACGTGCGCTGCTGCTGGTGCTGCTGAGGCTGGTACCCTTGTTCGGACCTAGACTGAACAAAGCGCGGTGCGGAGACGGAGCTGGTTCCTTAGTAAGCTGGGGAAGGTCGGTGAGGCTGACCGTTCCCCATCCCCGACTGTCTGCTGACGGGGTCACGGTTGTACCACAGCCCGTTGATCTCGAACACCTGCGGAGGCTCCTCGTATCCGGTCTCCGGTCTCCACTTGTGGGGGTGCATGCTGGTCCTGTTGGGTGTAAGTGTGATCCTCCACCCAGCCGCTTTGAGGCCCCGGTGCCTGCTCCTGTACAAGGTGGACTCGGTGCACAGGTGCGGGTGGTGCAGAAGGGGCAGGTAGCTTCATCTTAGCTACCTTCTCAGTAAGTTCCTCCACTTGCTTCGACAGACGTGAGAGAGACTCAAGGTCAGTGACCCTCTTGTGGATCTGCTCGACCATAGTTAACTTGTCAGCTATCATCCCCATGTTGGGGATGAGGTCCTCTGTCAGATCCGCTACAGTCCTCCTAGTTATCTCATTGGATAAGATTGAGGGAGACAACTGATAGGCCCTGGTGGCCTGCGACCTGCCTATTTCCGCCCCTGCTCTAGTATCTTCCATACTGCATTCTCGTTTTTGTTCAGATAGCTTCCTCCGCAGGCGGTACTAACTAACCCCTGCATCTCCGGGGTCAAACCACATAACAAGGTCTGGACTAAGATCGCCTTAGAAATGTCGTGGCAGGGACATTTCTGGATTAGGTCATTGAACCTATCCCAGGTGTCATGGAATGGTTCATTGGGTCCCTGGGAGAAACTAGCGATCTTTGTTCTCATTTGGTTAGTCCTACTGAGAGGGTAGAACTTCTTCAGAAATAAGTCCTTGAACTGCATTCAGGTTGTACATATCACCCCTAGGTTCTTCAGCCAATGTGTTGCCTTATCTCCTAAGGCAAATGGGGTGACCTTCAGTCTAATGTAATCCTGCCCAACCCTAGGATGGCTAAGGTTGTTGCAAACTAGCTCGAAGTCTCGGAGGAAGGCATATGGTTCTTCATGGACGTTTCCGTTGAACTTCGGTAGCAGGCTAAGGAAGTGGGGCTTGAGCTCAAATGCTTCGGCGGGAACCGCTGGTGCCAACCAACTGTGCATCTCATTTTCCGTTGGATTGTAGGCATCAACCATTGGTCGGTCGATTCCTCCTGCTGCAATAATCTGTCCCATTCTAGCTGTGAGATCTACATTTTGTTGTTCGGCTGTGGCGAGGCGATTAAGAATCTGTCGCAATGGGTCCTCATCCGGTGGCTGCTTAGGTGGCATCTTGTCCTCTAGTCCTGGGTAGGAAATAAGGTCTGTGTCAGAGGACAAATCAAGGAAGGGATTCTTACCGAGGCGATGGTCTTCCTCGGTAAGCTCGGAGGAGAGGAAAGGGTTGGTTTGAGAGTAACCACCCTGGGTGTGAGGGAACCGGAACTCAAGAGGGTCATGAGTTCTGGGTGGTCCAAGGTGCGCTTGGGCCGATGAAGAGGAGTTTCGTGGGGGGCTCAAAGAGAGATTGGTGAATAAAGAGTCGACATCCCCCCAGTCACTCATCTTGATTTGGCGAGGAGAATTGGGAGTTCTAAGTGAAGATAGGATTTGACTCCTACCTGAAGCAAACAATTCAATCCAAAACCATGGGTTCACACTCAACACGATGAAGGACCCAAAATCGAGTCCAAATAATCTTGTTAACTTTAAGTGTCATTTTCAAGCAAAATAGCAAGGATTACGTGGCCTAGAGGGAAGTCGGCTCAGAGCCGGATGCGTCTTCCCTGTTTAGCCTGTCGCCTTAGATACCGCCGGTCCTTCCTTTCTTCGCTCCTATCCCAAGTTGATGGATTCAAAGACCTGCCCCTATCTACCTGCAAGCAGGCGGAGGCTGACAAGGCCAGAACTTCACCCCGGGGGGTTACTGGCAACTTGTCGCGAAGTACCGCAATTTCGCCCCTATCTACCTGAGACAGGCGGAGGCTACTTGGTACTAGTCAGTGAACCTTAATAAATTCAACTTGTGATATTTGCTAGGATTAGTCGGAACGTGATATGGAAGGCGGGGATTTGAGCGCTGCCTTAAGGTGTTCACACACTCAAGTACCCTCACTCAGTCTGAAAACAAGGTCGGGGATTAGTCTCCCGCAAACAGATTTTCCAATTTTATTTTTTGGTCAATAATGTTAGCAGTCCCAGTTTTAAGTTAAGTTATCACTTGTTAGTCTAACCACACAGCACGCCTATCGTTCAGTCCCAATTTCCGTTTAATTTAAGTTTGAAAAACAGAGGGGGAAATCGAGAAAAACCAATGCACAAAAAACTATGATGTGTATGCTGAGTAGAGAATACTTACAGTGATCCCTTCGCTTTTTATGCAGGATGCAAACCATAATTGAGAACTTTACACTACATGCATATGCAAGCGACAAAATCCGCTCCTAGACAAGCAGTTCTATTAGCGAGTGAAGCACATGTTGATTTGACTAGATCTGCGGTCTAAGTGCGTCTTTTAAGTGGTTGTGTGGTCCTAAAAATTACGAGCACAAGCAAACCCTAGATTGGCTTGAAGAGCCGCTAGTGCAAGCCTAATTTACCATTCAAACCACACAGCACACAGGGACACTGTTCCACTATCTTTACACACGCGAGAACCCAAACGGGAACCGCTGGAAATGATGCGAAAAAATAAAGAAAAATAAAGGTACAAATTCTCTCAAATCACTCAAGAAATTAAGATGTCGATTCCTCGAAGCGTCTTCGAATCCTCGCGTTCCTTGCACAGAAATAACTTGAGGTCAGAGAATTACACAAAAAAATACAAAAATTAAAAGACAGACAATATTCACAAGAAAACCGGGGGTCAGACTACCCGGGGATAGAAAATCAAACAATCAGAAATAACTGCAAACTAACCTAAGCCGTGCCTCCCCGACGACAACAATGCCATTCTGATATTGCGTCCCACTACCCTTGTTAATTCGAGCAAATTAATGTTCAAATTAATTACTAATGTTCGTTGCAGTCGGATAATGAGAGCAAATCAAAAACCACTTTCAATTATAGTCAAATTAATTTCGAGCGGCAATTTTTTTTACTTGGTTGGAAGTTCAAGGTCGAACTCACGGAGGGAGCTGTCTCCTTAGGTTGATTAGAAGCAAATTTCCAAGGTTTGATTTTCAGAGGAGATATTTTTGGTCTTTTTCGTATATTTTATGCAAGACACGTAAAATCAGGCCAAATAACAAGTTAAATCAGAAAGATGGCAAATTAATTCCAAAAATGATGAAACTTGGCCAGATTATGAAATGTGATGAAATTAAGCTACCTTAATTTTTTTAGAATTTTTAGATGCACGGATAATAAAAAATGCAGACTTTAGTGAAAATAACTACACCAATTTTAATAATTAACAAACGATGATATTTTTCAGAAACAAAATTAATCCAAATAGGTCTAGTTAAGAGCTATCCAAATCAACTTGAATTTCATATAAACACTTCACGGTTGATTAATTAAAAATCGATTAAGGTTTTCTCTAAATGATTTTTCTAAGACAAAGTATCGTGCAAATGGTGTGATTTTCGGATATGTTGTAGCATAGGCTTATATCTACCAATGATGATTTTTCAGAGATTTTTCGATAAGCAGATAATGCACAATCAATTAATCAATCCAAATGGATAAAATGTTGCAATTTTTTACCAAATTAAATTCCAAAAATATTCTGCAAATCAGAAAAATACAAAGAAATGCTAAAATGGATGAACAGAGTTATGCCACACAAAGAAATTTTCGGAATTAAAAATGGATGATAAAATGATGACTAAATAAACGTGCAAATGTAGGGGTATGAATGCAATACAAAAAAAGAAATATGAACTCAAATGAAGAACATGGACTTACATGCAATTACCTAAAACTTGAACTTTGTTTGAGAACTTGCAAAGGGGTGCAAGTGTCCCCTTTGCAAATACCCAATTTTTTATTATGCGATAAATCTTCTCTGTTTCTTGGCTTGAAACATGGGATGGAGGCTTGACGTTGGCGAGGGGGCCGGCGGCTGTCAATGACGCGAGGGCAGCGGGCGGCGTCACGGCTCTCGACCAAGGAGGAGCTGGGCGGAGGGCGCGAGCGCACGGCACTCGTGGGAGTGCGGCAAGAGGCGACTGTGTGCGCAAGGGGCGGTGCGCGTTGAGGAGGCCTGGCGGCGCAAGGGCGCGCACGGCGGTGCGTGGTGCTTGGGGAGGTGCGGCCTGGAGCGGAGGTTGAGGGGTTGGTCGCCGATGGAGCCCGCAGGTGGCGAGGGACCGCAGGGAGAGTGGCAGGCGGCCATGCGCTCAAGGGGATGGCTGCTACGGGGGTCACGCGCGTAAGGGCGCGCACGGGGAGGAGCTGCTGCGATGGTGGCAGGAGGGTGGCGCCGGCCGCGGTTGCCGAGGCTAGGGGAGTTGGCGAGCTGCTGGAGGCACGTCGGTTGGGGAGTACCTGCAATGAAGAGAAGAGCTCGAGTGTGGCTCGGCCGTGGTGGAGAGAAGAAGAGAATCAAAACAGGGGAACTTCCCCTGTTGCACAGGGGAGGTCTTCTGATTTGTTTAACTTGCGTAAATGACCGAGCAATCGATTGATGAAATCTTGTCGAAAAATTAATTAAAAATCACTATTGCATTCGCAACATGTGATTTATCCATAGAAGTGCAATTGGTTTGGTGATTTGTCGGACGGAAGACGATGAATCGAGGAGAGAGAGAATGCGTGTGTAATGAGGAAGAAGAAGAGTGAAGAGATGTATTCCTGTAATAGATGAAAGGATGCCTGGGAGGAGGATCTCCGTGGAGCCTCAAATCTTCGCTCTAACACCTCGGCAAGGCGGAGCTCAGCAGCGGCGTGGACGCGGCTGCAGCAAGGGCTCGAGCCCTTAGATCTCGCCTGGAGGAAGGTGGGTCGTCTCTCAACTATAAAACTCCCTAGCTGTCACCTAAGGTTGATAGGAGCTCTCCTCTCCCTCACTGTGAAAATGGTGGATAAGGATGAATGGAGGAGTGAACGAGATCATAAAGAGGAGGAGGAGGAGGTTGAAGAGGAGATGGAGAAGGTGGAGGGGATGGGGTGTGGAGTGGCCGTCGATGGTTGGCTTCTCCCTTAAGTCAAGGGAGAGTGGGGGAGGAATGGGTAGAGGAGAAGCTCGGCCGTTGATGAAATACCCTTTCATCTAACAACCCTGGATGAAGTTGGAGATGGCATAAGTGGATGAATGAGGAGGCGACATGTGGTGGCTCCAGGAGCTGCCACGTGTTGCTCCCAGAAAAATCCACAACTAAATACAAAGAAAAATCGGAAAGAAATAATAAAAGAGGTTAAATAAAAAAGTGATCAACACAAAAGTTGCTCGTCTCGACGAGATCTACAACTTTCGTGAAGGGCTGGAAATCATCTGTACAAAATATATTTTTGGGTGGTACCTTATAGATATAAAATACCACATTTTATCTTTTGTAATTTTTTGTCATTTTTAATTAAGAGAAAAATCAAAATAAAGTTAGAAAAATATATATAAAGAATATTTACAACTTAATCTTTTTTTTGGATTTTTAATAAATAAGAAAATAAAAGGATAAAATAAAGGGGCAAAACGGTCAATATGTAAAATATACAAAAGGGTCCCAAAACCCAAGTTTTGCATACGAGCTCCGATTTTAATGAAATTGGTCTTGTTTCGAAGATCTCTGAATGTTATTATTTTAAAAGTGAGTAGACCCAATTCGGAGGCTGTATTAGAGAGATGTGTGCATTCTAAGGTTCATGGTTTCAAACTTGGATTGGGGTTTTATTGGGTCAATTTTACAAGTTAATATTTTATTTTTGATATCTTTCTTTTATTAGTGTTAGTAATATATACACTATGGAATTGGTTTTGTTGGATTCGGAGTTAGTATAAAATATATACAAATAGGGTATTTTAACTAATATACAGGTGAATATTTACAAGTGAATTTGACTTCTTATTTTATGCAAATATGAATGCTAAAATGCAGATATTATGCTTGCATGCACTAATGCTAATTATGCAAGATAAGGGGAAATATGCTGCTATTTACTCGGGAACAAGACTCTATTTTCAACTTTTAGAATGATGAATCACGGATTCATCAACACTATACACACTTATTGTAGAGTTATAATAAATTTTGACTCCACACTTGCTTCTCATTGTTTGATTGTTGTTGTGGGTTGATTGTTGACTTAATCCAGATTTTTGAAGTGGTCAACGCATCAACTGTTGATCCGCCTTGTGGATCAATACGACCGTTCGATTTTTGGGTAAAATCAAATGGCGCCGTTGCCGGGGAGCAACAACG
Organism: Ottelia alismoides; assembly: GCA_037367405.1. NCBI lineage: Eukaryota > Viridiplantae > Streptophyta > Magnoliopsida > Alismatales > Hydrocharitaceae > Ottelia > Ottelia alismoides. The sequence continues at coordinate 521,431 of JAZKJV010001569.1, forward strand.
TATAGATCATATTTTGTGATTGATTGTGATTGTGTGTTTACCATTATTGTTTCATTTGTTTCCATTTTATTCGACTTACATTTTTGAGCTATCTGACCACCTTCTTTGTTTTCTTTGTGCGAGGTACCGCGGATCGAGGGAGGCGGTTTTTCCTAGGTGCATGGGCACCCACGTGAAGCCGGCTATAACCTACTCAAAGAAGACTTAGAGTTTTTGTAGATTAGCTCTAGTTTACTTTTCTGTCTATATTTGTGTAATTAATTGCGAGAAAGAGACACATAACTTGTAATATTCAGGACATTCAAACACTTCGACACTCACGAGGTCCAGTGCCCGAGGGATTGTTCCCTTGGAAGCCTCATTTGCTTGTTCGGTTTTCCGCCGGTTTTGTTTTCACCGATTTTTCTTTTATTTTGATTCACGAAGGTTTTGGCCCTAGAATTAGGATTTTATTATGATTGTGACGTAATTGATTAGGATCCCACACTAAATACATTTGCATGTGCCTATAGATCGTTAAGTGGACTTAATTAATAACTCACAAATTAAAAAGCTATTTTGATCGACCTGAGGAGTCACGTACCGCTAGAGGTCGTATACAGCGCTGGCAGGATCCGTTGTGGCAGACACCGATTGACATCAGAGACCGGACTCCAACTCCTCTTGTTGACCACTTAGCTACTATTCTTCTCATGTAGAATTTTTCATCTAAGGCTGATTTCTTCGTGCATCATATAGGTAGTTTAATTTCTGTCTTTTATTTTATGCGCGGATCACCCTGCATGTAAAGTGCTGGAGCAAGGTACGCATTTCTATTTCTACATGCATCATTGTGTTTGATCACGCATCGGCTTTTCCGACTTCCTCCCCCATTTTATTGGACCTTAAATAACCAGGAGATCAGAAAATTTGTCAGGCGTTGTCTTTATTTCATAAAAAAATACCTATAAAGGTGAAAATCATAAAATTGGGATTGCTAATGCAAACTTGACCATAAAACTCACCTCATTCTTTCAAAATTTTGTCTTGGGGAGAGTAACCCCCTCATTGGTTGATTTATCTGCAGCGAGAGAGTGACCCGAACACTATGATAGAGCCACGCCCGATATCTTAGTTGACTACTGGTCTTGGGTGAGTCGTTCTCCAGTGAGGATCTCTCCGGTAACTGGTAAAGCAGACCGTGACGTCCTTTGCAGAGGGGGTTGATTGGGTAGCCGGTAAATGGTCCGCAACTCCTACTGGCTGGGAAAGATCTCATTTAGGATTGGGACAGTCGGCTAGGAGCGTTGGATTCCCAACAACTCGCTTAATCGCTCTGATAGATTGATTGATCACCTAACTAAGACTGACAAGATTAACGACCGAACCTTCACGGTCATCAGCTCCAGAGTTACGTAGGTGAATTGGGGGTTTGTATTCACATCTTGTTTTCATTCTAGATCTCATCCGCCCTTTCTCCACGATCAAAATGATGGGAAGGAGATCTCTTAGGCCACGTCTGGTGGCACCTCTATCGAGCACTCCTTCCTATTGATCTAGGCCAGCTTTGGGGAGTCCAGACCCACACTCCGAGCCTGAGTTCACGTTCACCCTGTTCCCCCTCGACCACCCTTCTCCTTCCATCAGTCCAGTAGTGTTAGAGTTTAGTGCAGCACAGAGCTCAGAACATTTGACAGCACCTGAGATGGGTTCTTTTGCCTTTGCAGAGACCTAAGATATGGACGGCAGAGAGGAACACCCAGATGAGCAGAGACCACCAACATTCTTATATGATCAAGCTGCCATAAACAACTCACTGTTAGCATCCCTGGAGACCATGCAGAGACAGATTAGAGACCTGGGAGTATTCATGGGTGACCGCATGAGGGAGATAGTGCAGATGCGAGAAGGAAGAGACGACAAACCTGAGGACGGTGGAGGAGACATACTAGAAGCCGCAGGCGAAGGAGGAGAACCTAACCAGGAGAGGCTGCCGCCTATGACCATGAGGCAGTTGCACAACCCAACCGCGACCCTCACTCACTGATGGAATCAGCTTCCTCCCATTGTTGGGAACTTTGAGCTTCGCCCGCAGACCATCCAGCTATTGCCCAAGTTTCACGGGCTAGCCACCGAGGAGCCTCATCTCCATCTGCAGGAGTTTGAGATGATTTGCAGCACTGTCCACGACAGACTGGTGGACGAGGACACAATCAAGATGGCTGCCTTCCCATTCTCATTAGATGATAGAGCAGCCTACTGGCTGAAGCATCTTGGAGGTACGTCACATCATGGGAATATCTCCAGCGTGAGTACTTGAACAAGTACTATCCACTCGGCCAGACCAACGCAACACGAGCTATGATCAACAATTTCACCATGGTCCTGAATGAGCAGTTCCATGAGGCTTGGGACCGATTCAGAGAGCTCATTGACCGGTGTCCACATCACGACATATCCAAGCCCAATCTGGTTCACAGTTTCTTCTGTGGGCTGACACCAGAGCTGTAGGGGCTTGTTAATGCCTTTTGTGGTGGAGCTTACTTCTCCAAGGGAGAAGACGCAGTTTGAGAGATCTATGAAGAAATGGCAGAGAACTCCACAGTCATGGCCCAAGCCCGCGTCTACATACAGCCGAAGCTTCCACCACAGGCAGTTGGATATCAGAGGATTGCACACATCGATGCCAGTACACATACTCCGTTCGCAGCCGCAGCTCAGGCTGAATCTACCGCTGCCGGCATGGGGATCATTTCTGAGAAGTTGGACCACATCGAGATTCTTGAGAAAAAGCAGAGTCAAGGTCTTTCCCAGATGGACCTTATCACGAAGACCATGAGTGACCTGAAGACACAGATTCTTTGCATCCAGGAGGCACAGACGTCTACTCAGCAGCCTCCCAGGTCACGGGCTGATCCTAGCAGTAGCAGCTCCACCCAGCCCTCTACCTCGTACTGTTAGGTTCACCACATCCAGGCAGAGCCGGTCCAGCAGCTACAGCACTACTCTTTGCCGCCGCCATCTCAGGACACTTAGATGGTGGTCTATCAGTCGGATCAGCCACTGGAGTTCTTCCACCACCCCCGTTGAGCAGGAACCATTGATGGAAGTCAATGGGATATGGTACGACCTGTACCCACAGTAGCCCGGGATTCGTCGCGATCACCCCGGATTCCGTTGGACCACTGGTAGCACCTCATCCCAGCAGCAGTCTCCGGCTCAGGGCCATCAGAACAACCAGCAGCAGCAGCCCTAGTATGCCCACCAGCAGTATCAGCAGGGTCCTCGTCCCGTCTATCAGGGACAACAGTGGAGGCAGCGTCAGTAGCCTCACTAGACATACTCCCATCCTCCCCACTACTAGCAGCAGCCTCATTTCCAGAAGGGGAACACTTCCGGTTCTCAGGCACCTGCCTTTGAGAACCCAGCTCTAGATGACCTCGCCCGCTTGCTTTCTGAACAACAGGCATCCTTCCGACAGGAAATGGATGACTTCCGACAGGAGATGAGGGATATCATCAAGGGCAAGGCTGCCATACCTGCACAGATCGAGCCTAATCCTAACAATCTGAAGAGGAAGTCTGAGCAGGTACAGTTTACAGAGGATACCTCTCCTAGTGATTATTTGAGTGATGTGTCTTCTTTGTATGATGCTGATTTCGTGACTACTAGGAGCGGTAGGATGCCAGCCGACGGCGCCTCATCTGAGTGACAACCACACGAGGAACCACGAGCATCAGATGAGTAGAGTAGCGGTGCTGATGCCGTTGATGATGTTGATGACGGTGGTGCTGATGCCACCAATGATGGAGATCCAGATGACAGTGCTGAGGCCGTCGTGATAACCGATGCAGACGGTGGTGCTGAGGCCACCATTTTTGATGCAGAGCCAGAGCGTTGTGGTAACAAGAAAAGGAACAAAAATATGAATAAAGGAATGGTTTCTATATCCACTTCAGGTCCATATGTGTTGCATGATGATCATTGTATGGATTCTATTCCTCCACAGGCACATGAACCTATTCATAGTCCTCCATCTGAGGAGGCCCCTTCCACCCCCTTCCCTCAAGCACTCTGCTTGGCAAAGGGGAATAAAAAAGAAAATCCAAAAAAGACTCAACAGGTAGAGTTCATCAACCAGATGATTGATAGATTCCAGATCCAGCTGACTCTACTGGAAGCACTTGAGTACATCCCCCTCTTCCAAAAGAGCGTGAGAGAGAAGACTACAGTCTGCAGGAAGAAAATGAACTACAGAGATAAGATCCATGTGCTCAGCCATTCTACTTGTTGCACCATTCAAAACCAATTGACAGCCAAGAGACCTGATGCAGGAGCTCCCTATGTCAGATGCGAGGTTAAGGAGCAGCGTTTCGATCGTACTCTATTAGACATCGTCTCTTCTATCAACCTCCTTCCGGCAGCCTTACTCAAGCAATTCTAAGTTGGTCCTCTTCTTCGGAGCAGGACAATTCTTCAGTTTGCTGATTGGTCGACTAAGAGGCCGAAGGGGATGTTGAGAGACGTGGTCGTTACCATTCAGGGCTTGAAATTCTCCGTGGACTTTGTTGTATTGGACATGGAGATCCCTGAGTCGGTAACATATACCCCCATCATACTTGGACGCCCATTCTTGGCCACTGCCAAGGCAGTGACCGATCATGATAGTGGGAAGGTGTGCTTTCGCGTAGAGGGCGAGAGCATACAAATAGAGACGATCGAGGAAACCAGAGCAAGAGAATCAGCATGCTCAGAGAAGTCTAGTGATACCACGCAGATGACAGAGGATGAGCGAGACGTCCACCAGGAGTGTGATTTTGTGATGACAGATGATGAATCCATTTGGACAGATCCAGTATCACAGACCCTCGCCTTGCCTACAGATTCACTCTATTTACAGCTTATGGCAGTTGAGAGCCTGGAGAGCACACCCCTGGACGAGGATACCTTTGAGGCTGACAGTTGTGGGACGAGTGGTGATGCAGAGTTTCAGTCTTGTTCTTCTAGTTCAGATCCCTCGGCGTCAGACATTGATTGGGATGATTTTGATGAGTATTTGCCTTGTCTGATTCCTTTTGAGCCGACAGCTAGGACGGAGTGCGAGCCAGTACAGTTCATAGATGATTCAACAGGGTTTCTTTCGTCAGATTTTCATGCACAACGAGAGTTCTCACATGCAGACTTGGTAGCCCTCACACAGACATATCAGAAGCCATATCTGCCACCTCCCAGCTGTCTAGAATTGAATCCCTTACCGCAGTCGCTGAAGTATAGATTCCTTGCTGGTGAGCCAGATATGCACCCAGTCGTTATCTTAGCAGATTTGACTAGAGAGCAAGAATCTCGTCTGATGGAGGTTCTTGAAAGAAACCGCAAGGCGAAAGGATGGAGTATAGATGATCTCCAGGGAATTAGTTCGGCTCTGTGCTCCCACCACATCTATCTTGAGGAAGACACTAGGCCTTCACGTGAGTTCCAGCGACGGCTGAAAACGAATCTTCGAGATGTGGTCATGAAGGAAATATCAAAGTGGTGGAGCGCCGATTTTATCTACCGCATCTTCGACTCCAAGTGGGTTAGTCCATTACATGTGGTACCCAAGAAGACGGGTATCACTACAGTTGTGAGTGAGTCTGGAGAGGAGATAGCTACCCGGGTACCCACTTCTTGGAGGGTCTGTGTGGACTACAGACGATTGAATCAGTCTACCAAGAAGGATCATTTCCCACTGCCATTCATTGATCTAATTATCGAGAGGCTAGCTGGGAAGAGTCACTACTGTTTTCTTGATGGGTACTCCGGTTATAATCAAGTGGCCATTACGCCTGAAGACCAGGAGAAAACGACATTCACCTGTCCGTTTGGGACTTATGCTTTTAGACGGATGCTCTTTGGTTTGTGTAACGCCCCGACGACATTCCAAAGATGCATGTTGTCCATCTTCTCGGACATGGTGGGCTTCAGCGCTGCATTGAGGTCAACCTTGTCTTGTCTTGGGAGAAGAGTCACTTCATGGTGACTCAAGGGACGTTCCTCGGTCATATCATCTCCAACAGGGACATGGAGGTCGATCTGATCAATGTGGATATCATTAGAAAACTCAATCCACCGTCCAATCTGCGTCAATTGCGTTCTTTTCTGGGGCATGTCGGTTTCTACCGACGGTTCATTCAGGACTTCAGTCGTATTGCCCGACCGCTCATTGACTTGCTGACGAAAGACACCAAGTTCATTGTAGATGATAAGTGTCTTGCATCCTTTGAGACTCTCAAGGATATGGTTGTCACGACTCCTGTCCTTCAGCCACCCGATTGGTCTCTCCCATTCGAGATCATGACAGATGCTTCTGATTTTACTGTAGGGGCTGTGCTTGGATGGAGGAGGGATGGATTGCCGTATGCCATTCACTACGCCAGCCGGACTATGGATGCCGCTCAGCGGAATTACACTGTGACAGAGAAGGAGATGCTGGCCGTAGTCTTTGCTTTGGATAAGTATCGATCATATATTCTCGGATCTAGAGTGACTATCTTTATAGATCACACCGCCATCCGGTACCTCATGGCAAAGAAGGATGCTAAAGCTCGCCTTACCAGATGGATCCTTCTGCTCCAGGAGTTTGATATTGAGATTAAGGAGAATCCTGGAGTTAAGAATGTGGTGACGGATCACCTCTCCCGCTTAGAGAACCTTGAGGAATCTGAGCCCAGCGTACCTATTACAGAGACATTCCCAGATGAGGCGATCTTGGCTATCACCTCGCTCCCATGGTACGCTGACATTGTGACATATCTTGTTGCCAAGACGGTTCCACAAGATTGGCCCAGGAAGAAACTTGAGACCTTCCTGGCGAAGGCCAAGTTTTACCACTGGGAGGATCCCGTCCTTATCATGAAGAAGGGGACAACATCTGGAGAAGGTGCATTCCTCAAGACGAGCAGCATAGCATCCTCACATACTGCCACAAGCTTGAGGCAGGAGGACATCATTCTGGGAGACGGACAACACAAAAGGTGCTCCAATCCGGCCTTTGGTGGCCTACTCTCTTCAAGGATTCAGATGAGTTCGTGAAGAGATGTACTGACTGTCAGAAGATGGGTACTTGCGGACAGAGAGACATGATGCCCATGCAGCCCATTCACTTTTGTGAAGTTTTTGACGCATCAGGTATTGATTTCATGGGCCCATTTCCTAATAGTCAGGGGTTTGAGTACATTTTGCTTGCTGTGGATTATGTGAGCCGTTGGGTTGAGACCATCCCCGCCTGAGCCGCAGATGCTAAGACTGTGTGTCGCTTTTTGAGGAAAAATATCATTTCATGGTTCGGGGTACCTAGAGTTCTGATTTCAGATGGGGGTCTCACTTTATCAATGACAAGGTTAGGGCCCTTGTAGATGAGTTCAACATTGACCATCGTGTTGCCACGCCGTATCACCCTCGGACTAATGGTCTTGCTGAAGTATCGAACAGGGAGATCAAGACTATTTTACAGAAGGTTGTCCGCCCATACCGAAAGGATTGGTCACAGCTTTTGGACTCGATCTTGTGGGTCTATCGGACTTCCTTCAAGACTCCATTAGGGACATCTCCCTTTCGTCTCGTCTATGGCAAGCCGTGCCATTTGCCAGTGGAAATCAAGCACAAGTCACTATGGGCAGTTACTGAGTTATTGTTGGATCCTGAGAGTATAGGAGAACAGAGCAAAGCAGGCTTGGCAGCCCTTGAGGAGTTGAGAGATACATCCTTTTCTAGTAGCCTACAGTATAAGGAAAAAGTGAAGACATGACACGATTCTCATATCAGCCATAAACAGTTTGAGCCCGATCAACACATATGGTTGTTTGATTGCATGCTGAAAGTATTTTCAGGGAAATTGCAGAGTAAGTGGAAAGGTCCGTATGTGGTCAGGAAGGTACATGACAATGGTAGTATTGATATATCCGAGTTGTCATCTTCCTCTACCTTTCGTGTTAACGGTCAGTGCCTGAAGCTATATCTAGATCATGATCCGCCGACCGTTGACGTTGCCCCCATCCTTTTGGTATGAGATGTGCTCTGTGACTCATATCATTTGCATCTCATACATGGTTATCACTTCCACCTTCCGCTATATAGGTCCATCTGTCTATATCATTCTTTCATTCTTCTGTTATGTCTGCTACCCCAACTTTATCTTTTGATTTTGCTATACTTAGGACGCACTTTGTCCTAAGTATAGAGGGGAACACACACTGAGCGGTGATCTACTCTTTTCTTCTTTTCTTCTTTTCCTTCTCTATCTTCTTTTTGTATCTAAAAGGTGTTGCCCCTTGTTGACAGTTTTCTGTACTTACGACGTACTTTGTCCTAAGTATAGGGGGGTGTGCAGCCTGGGTTTTCTTCTTTTCGATCCTCTCCATTGTCTCCTCTTCTTGTCTATACTTAGGGATATCTTACCCTAAGTATAGGCGGAGACAATCTGAGTACGATCTGTTCGTTCCCACCCTTGACCCTCCCTGCTTTGTGTACAGTCTGCTATACTTAGGATTATTTGATCATTAGTATAGGGGGGATGGTCAACTTCTCATTCGTTCATTCATTATTTTATTTATTTATTTATTCTTTAGACTTGCCTATACTTAGTACAAGTTATGTCTTCTCTTTTCTCTCCGATCTATGAGGACATAGCTCAAGCTAAGTATAGGGGAGTCTTATATACTCCATATATACTCTAGTCATAACTCGTACTTTCGTATTTTCTTAATAATATGGCTAATAATTCTTTAAAATTCGTTAAAAACCCCTAATATAAAGATGTTGATTATTCCTCAAATTCTTTTTGTATTTACTGATTAATAAATCAGGTGAAAATGTTTTTTGCAAAATATTTGAAAAATAGTTTGAAAATCCTTGTGAAAAATCTTTTGAAAACTATTTGGAAAATGTTTTGTTAAACCTTTGTAAAAAAGTGTTGCTTGTAAAATTTTATTTGTGTGAAATAAAATGTTTGAAAAATGATTTGCAAATGGTTTGAAAAATGGTTGCAAAAATATTTTAAAAAAAATCTATATATACTGTTTGGAAAACCTTTGCAAAAAGATTTTCAAATGTGTGTACATATTTGCAAAAATGTTTGTAAAAATTATTTTGGACTGCAGTTTTCAAAATTGTTTGTAAAATGATTTTTAAATAAGTTTGAGGAATATATACATCACACCAAAAATTCATTACAGATACTTATAAAATTAACCACTTACCCCTGTAAATTCCTAAAATCCACTTCTTGTAAATATAAGAAGCACTCCTGTGTACATATTTTTAACCTAGCTTTTAGCCAAAATCTTTTTGTTTTCAAAAATCCCAAAAATATTTGCAAAATTAAAATACCAAAAACATTTGAAAATCTTTTTGAAAAATACAAAAAATGCATATGCATCGTCTTTTCAAAAATTCATAAAAAGGACAAAATCTTGAAAAGTGCATCACAAAAATATTTTCTGCATTTTGCATATCATTTGCATAGCATGAGCATTTTTCGTATTGAGTTTGATAGTTGAACAAGTCTAAATAAAATCCGGAGATTGGAGCTTGATTGGACATTAAAATCTACCTAATAACAGGAACCTTATAGGAACTAGGTTTGAGGTACTTCAGGTCTATTTGACTTAATTCTTTGAGAATCACGAGACTTGGTTCAATGGATTCTTGATTGCCTAAGTAGAGTATTTTGGAACACACACACGACTCTTGTTGATAATGACCTAACTTGGACACCTGCACCTTTCACTGGCTCAACTCAGTTGGAGTGGTGAGGGGATTGGATTTGCCGGTATGAGACGCAAACAAGTGGAAACACTTGTCCTCCTCTAGGGAGGGAAGTGCACCCCAACCCATCCAGTGACGAGGAATTCTAAAGACATGAGAGTGTGGGTTGCAATGAAGCTTCAAAAGAGGGATAGTCTACTGGTTCAAGAGGAAAAACTCCTTATGTAAATGCTGCTGTGAATAGTATTTAAAAAAAATGGACATGCCTGTACAAAAATAAAATGCCTGCAAAGTATATACATGTGTTGTACAACCAATAAGAAAGCTTGATTTCCAAAGTCATATCATGTGAGCCTGCAGCTGGATGACTTGACTACACTGGCCTTGCATCCTAGGATAGGTAGCTACACTGGCTACCGTCCATTCTTCTCTTCACCCCCTCCTCTTGAGCTAGTTGACACTTGAACTTAGAAGGGAATACCCCGCTCCTCGAGGAAGGAGTTATTGGATTGGGGAATCATTGGGTTGTCATACTGGAGAAGTCAGTCTCTTTGTCATTCTAGTTGGGGATAGCCACCATCACTTACACTGTACGAGTCAGCTTCATAGTCGTAAGGGTTTGCATATGAGTTGAGATATTTCTGACCTGGCTATTGAGGAGACTTGAGCAGAGTTTTGGGATTCTCAGGGACTATTGGATTTCAAATCTGGTTCTCTTTAAGGTTCCGCCCGCACAAATTCCAAAGGTCCAACTTGAGCTCCAAACTTTGATTTTGTGAAGACATGTTTGGTAATTAAACTAAATCCACTTTCTTCTTTTTCTTTCCTTTCCTTCATTTTTCTTTTCTGCACTTATTGCATAAGTGTTTGCTAGGGACTAGCAAAGGCAATGTATAGGGGGATTATGAATCCACATTTCATCATCTTTATTCTATCATTTTGGCCTCAAAAATCCTAGTAAATGCATGTAAATACCCTTAATTCCAGTATCTTAGCATCCATGCATGTGCATGTAAATAGTGTATAAAATATAGTTTTTAAAGCCAAAATTATAGAATAAATAAAAGAAAAGAAAAAGAATAAAATATTATAAATATTTTATGATCCAAAGCCCCGAGACCTAGACATCTAGATGAATAGGTCGACAAGGAATAAAGTAGGGGGAGATAAGGGCCAAGATACCATAAAGATTTTATTCATTCTGGGACCTATTTTTTGTTCCACTTTTTATACTTCAAATAAAGAAACCTTGTACATGAAAGTTGTAGATAATTAAATGAAGAAAAATACAAAATTGATTTCACTCAAAAATAATATACAGATAAAAAGTTATGGTCTGAATAAAATTCCAGAATCCCAACTTCCCAGACCCGTATCTCTCAAATAAAAGCTAGAAATGCGTCAAACTCACCTTTAATTGTTTATAATTTAAAACAAGCTATTTAATGGAGGTGGTTTCGCATTTGGCGGAGCTACGGTTTGAAAGTTGAGTGTTGGACCCCTATTGTATACTTGTACAGATTAAAATATTCATTTTATTATTTATTTATTATTTTTGTAATTTTATATTTTTTATAATTTTGTAAATATTGTTCATAATATATATGTATATTAAAATCAGAATAAAAACTCAAAGAAAACATAGAATAAAATACTTGTGTAAATAGCATACCTAGGTATAATACCTATACACAAACCTATATTATTAATTCTTATATTTTATTAAGTATACAAAATACTTCAAAAAAATAAAATAAAAATATATTTAAGTGTATAAAAATAGTCTATAAATTTATAAATTAATAAACAAAAATAAATAAAATCAAATACACAAAATAAAAATAAAATATTAGAATATAAAGATATATATGCCTATATAGACCTAAAATGGTAACTTGTAATTTTATACATCATAAAATTAATTAAAAATCGTAATAAAATACTTAATAAAATAACAAATATTTTTAATTTTATGACCTAAAAATAATAAATTCATTTACTAATTTAAATTGAATTAATAAAATATTTTCCAGGGATTTTTCCTGGTTGGTCCACGTGGACCAACCAAGAGGCAGTCCACGTTGACCGGCAGGTCAACTGGCTGTCCTCCCTCCTCTGCCCCTTGTCAAACCTTGTTTCCACCCCTTCTTCTCGATTTTTTCGAGGTCAAATCTTGCATTCTTTCATGTCACGACCTGAAGCACTTTTGCTCCTTGATCATCCCTCTTTCACGCCCTAGGCTTTCCTAGGGCCGAGGAGGGGCGATTCGAGTGATCCCCCTCGATCTTTAGAGCGTCAAAGCCACAGTGTCAACCCTACATATCCAACCTCCGACTTTCGAGCCACCTTTGAACCCCTCCTACACAGGCTTAGCTCTCGCTTTCACGCCCAAGAGCTCGAGGAAGGTGACAGCTTCCTCTCCTAAGCTTCAGGTTGGTCGAGCGACGCCCGAGGCGCCTCCAATCACCTCCGCCATCTCCGGCGTCGAGATATCTTCTACCTCAGGTTCAACCCCTTCGAGGTCTTTGTTTTCGTCTATTTTTCTTTCGCATTTCATTCGCCGTAGTCATAGGAGTAAAACCCCCCAAAAATCTTTGAGTTTCGTCCATCGAATCGCCATAATGTTCACCTCCCCGGAGTGCCCCTCCGGCCACCACTTCACGCCGCCGTTCCTTGCCTCCATTCCACCCCTGCGAGGTCCAGACATTTTTCCCTGGACCCTCTCACATGTTTTTGCAGGTCTTTGCGCATAGAAGAGAGCCTGGGGCTCGTTTTGTCCTTCGCCGGAGGTCCGTGGAGCATCCCAGCTCCGTCGCTCTTCCCAGCGAGCTCCAGCCATCCTCGGATCTTTTTGGAGCCCCCAGGAGATAGAGCAGACAACCAGAAGCTTGCAACCCACTTTTGGAGACAGAAGATCGTCGGAGGACGCCGATCGAGGGCGGGGAAGCTCGCTTCGCCAGCGACGCTTCCCTGTTCTTGCTTCACCCTCCTGCGCTATCGGATCGGGGCTGAAGCTCCAGGTGCACGCTGACCGTTGGATCCTCCCGCGCCTCTACCGTCAGATCTTCGGGGAAGATCTAATCGTGGCCATCCATCCGCGAACCGTCATCGACCGTTCGTATCATGCCACGTGTCAAGTGTCATCTTCACCACCGTCGGATCGCATCTCTTTGGGTATTTTGCATCTTCCACCCTGAGAGATTTTGCATTTATTATTTAATCCATAAACTTTCCTCTGTAGTTTAAATATTTTTGTAATATTTGCATCTAGGCCCCCAAACTTTTATTATTTACATTTAGGTCCTGTCCACGTCACCTCACGTGACCCGTGCGCGTAAGGGGTGGTGATTTTGCATAGGACCCCTGGCAGGTTTATTTATTTCGATTTAGTCCAGGAAATATTTTGTAACGTGTAATATTTTTGGTTATTTTGCAACTTGGCCCCTGAGGTTTTTGTATATTGCATTTAGGTCCTTCCCAAGCGCGTGTATACCACGTGTGGGGTTGGGAATATTGCAGGTTACCCTTGCGGGTTGTGATATTTGTATTTGGTCCTGGAAATTAATTTATTAGTTATCAATTTCGTCGAAAATTTACACTTTGGCCCCTGGATTTATGGTTATTTGCATTTATACCCCTGCCAGCAGTGTATTTTCTTTGTGTTGCTTCTATTTATTTCATGTGTCTACAAATTCTAAAAATCACCAAAAAATAAAGTTAAGTTCATGTTTGATTGATCTTCCACGCCATATTTTTGTTTTGCATTTTTCTTGCATTTTCATATTTTTAAAATTCAAAAACATGCATTTTCAGTACAGTTTGCATTAAAAATCCATAGAAATTAGTAAACGTTTTTTGAAAAATTCCAAAAAAAAATTATATTTTGTGTATCTTAGCATCTTCTAGTGTCAGTCTAAAATTCACTAAAAAATTCAAATTAAAACTTCCAAAAATTAGAAAACCCCTAAAAACTTCATAAAAATCTTAAAAATTCTACAAAAATCATAAAAATTAATTTTTATCTCAGAATTTTACTTGTGCTATTATCTTTAGAATTTGAAGAATTTTTGTTACTGTTTAATTTTATTTCTCTAATTTTGTCCCATCCTTTTATTTTCTACACTGTTTTCAGTATTGTTGATTTCAAAAATACCAAAAAAATTAGGAAAAATCTAGAAAAATCACAAAAACATTAGAAAGTTATAAAAACCCAAAAATATTTTATTCCCTGATTTTTGAGTATTTTTACTTATTTTTATAAATACGTCATCCCTCTTCTTCTTATATTGTGTATATACTTTATTTTATCTTATAAAAAAATAATAAAAAATATATATAATATAAAAATATAAAATTAAAAAAATCAAAAAAATTAAAAGCCACAAAACAATTTGCATGTTTGTAGGCATTTGATCACATATCACATTTTGTGCATTTTTTGCCTTGATCTATCTTGCTTGCTCCCTGTGTTCGACACTCTACACATACTTGCACACTATACACACTTATTGTAGAGTTATAATAAATTTTGACTCCACACTTGCTTCTCATTGTTTGATTGTTGTTGTGGGTTGATTGTTGACTTAATTTGGATTTTTGAAGTGGTTAACGCATCGACTGTTGATCCGCCTTGTGGATCAATACGACCGCTCGATTTTCGGGTTAATCAGCCATCTCTAGAAATAGGGATGTGTTTCACATGTTCTGATACCGAGCCAACTTAGGGATAAGTGATGACAGAATTTTGAGATCGGTTAATACATAATAAATTTGCATGATCGTTGTTCTCAACCAATCGATTCGGTTAACGGGAAAAATATATTAACCACTTAATGAAATATGAATCAATGAAAAGTAAGCGGTCTTCGCTATTTAATTTACCTGGTATAGCGACCAGGGTCGAACACACGGAGCACGATTGAAAAACTAAGTAGTCAAATTTCGAAAATTAAATGAGTTTTTAGTGGTTTTTGATTTTTTTAATTTTGTTAATTTTCAAATTAGGTGCAAGTCACAATATGCACACACGATCTTTTTGTAATGCATGAAAATTGAACAAAAAATAAACGATAGTAAAATAGACCTAATCTATTTTTTTTGGAATTTTTTAGCAATTTTTGAATTTTTATGATTTTTCAAATTTTAGACAGAGAAAAAGATATTGTTTTTGATTTTTTTAAAATATCAAATATAAATAAAATGCAATGAAATTAATATACCATGATCTCGTACACAGCAGGAGTCTACGAATGTTTTTGTCAAATTTTCAGATCAATAAAAACATTTAACTCCTTCATAATAAACATGCAATGTGAAGTCTGTAAATGAAGAACTGAAACATAATTATTTATTGTTTTTGCATAGAAAATTAACACAAAATAAACAGAGAAAGAAAATGCAAATTACCCACGGGGGGGCGTGTGCCGCACATGCTTAAGTTCTGACGAGGACCTTTATGTAAATACGAAAACCTTCAGGAGATGAATGCAATTGTCTAATTATTTAATTAAA
Source organism: Ottelia alismoides (assembly GCA_037367405.1). Lineage (NCBI taxonomy): Eukaryota > Viridiplantae > Streptophyta > Magnoliopsida > Alismatales > Hydrocharitaceae > Ottelia > Ottelia alismoides. The sequence continues at coordinate 536,665 of JAZKJV010001569.1, forward strand.
AACCCCTTAGGGCTTCTTCTCTCCATGTCTTTGTTCTCAACGGGAAAAGGGGCGGCCGCCTCCAAGAGGCTGCCGTCGCCCCTTCTTCGAACCTGCTGCAGAGGTCAGCGAGTGATGTGGAGGTGCTGGGCCGCGGTTGTGCGAGATGGTCCCCATGAGGAGGTGCGATGGAGATGGCGGCAGGCACACACACGATGACGAGCGTGGCGGGGGTTTCGGCGGTGAAGCCGCTAGCTTCTCGAGGGCGATGATGGCGCGCCACAGAGGCAGTGGAGTGCGGGAAACGGAGATCGTAGAGGAGCACCTCCGCATCGGGCGAAGATGGCACACCGGGTTCTCGCCTACGACGGTAGATCTGACGATGCTGGGTCCAGGCGCAGGGGCGACAAAACAGGGCCAGCGCCGCTGGGCTGGCATAGTCACGCGCGGGTGACTCAGATCCGCTCTGGGCGGAGGGGGCATTGGCAATCTGTCGCGCGCGGTGATAATGCTAGAGGCGACGCTGCGGAGGCGCGTGGTGGTCGGCGCGGTCGGTGGATGAGTGGTCGCGTGCAGGTCTAGGGATTTGCTGTTGATTTTTTTGTTTATTTTTTTATATATTTCTTTTGTAAACTGTAAATAGAAAATGAAAAAAAAATATTTTTTATTTAAACAGGAACTGTAAACACAGAAATTATTATTATTATTTTTTATTCTCCTACAAAATAAATGTTAAGAATAACAACTACATATATTTTTTTATTTTATTTATAAACAAAAGATGATGCTTGAACGGTTGCGAATCTTGGCGAAGCATGAGAGAGGTCCAGATCTCCGACCACTGTACGTGGTCGGAGGTGATAGGTTGTGCGAGGTAGAATAAGAAAATGATGAGATCGAGAAAATGAGGTGAAAATCAGATTCAGATGACAAGTGTGATATGGATTTTTTAGGATTTTAAGATCTAAATTTTGATGAAATCGAAGCAAAAATTAAATCTAAGATTTATTTAGGAAAAATGACAGAAAAGAAAATGGATCTCACCTTGGGATCGGATACACCGTGATGGCCTCGACGAGGGTCGACTCGCTGTCACCGGACGGCTCGAAGGCTAGACATCCTTCTTCGACAAGATTGCTCTCGAAATCGGGCTCCTCTCCACCAATTGATCAAAGACAAATGAGGGAGGAGGAGCCCCATGAAAAGAGAAGAAAAATAAGAAAGGAAATAATGGATAAATAAAGAATGTTTTTATTGTTTAAATAAAAAAATAAATAGATAAATTTAAAATAAATTTCGGAATTAAATAGAACAAATTAATTAATTAATTTATAAAAATTAATTAGCCACCTTAATTGTAGCTATTTAAGGTATAGAATCATATCTTTATATACAAGGTATGTTTTCAAATTAAATAATGAATAAATTATATAATTAAATAATTAAATCCAAATTCGTAAATAAATTAATTTAATTAATTAATGTTAGATATTTAATTTTTTGGTAATTTGTATGTAAGGAAATTAGTTGTATATATGTATTATATACATATAGTATAATATACATATGTACAATTAAGGAAATTATTTTTAAATAATATTTTTTAGTTATATTTTATATTTTATTTTTAATGAAAATAATATTTACAATTATATACATTATATATAAAAAATATATATGGATAAATATATACAATAGGTGATTGGTAAAACTGCACAAATCACCCAGAAAACTGACTTTTCAACCGTTATTTCAAAAATTATGACATCCATTTAAAAGATAATTTAATTTAGAGTATAATGGAAATGAGTTTGATTCAATTTGAGCCCATATGGGGCCAGAATTAGTCATTCAATGATTACTTTACGGCTTTTTCTGAGTGTGATTATTTGTATTCTGTACATTATTTTGCATGGTAATTATTTTTATTATATATAAAACTTTTTTGTTTACAACTTATGTTTAGAAAAATATTTAATTTGAGGTCAATTTATGTACAAATAAAATAGTGTAAGTTTTGTACAAATATGTAGAGAAAAATATTTACAAATTATTTGTGGCTTTTTTGGATTGAAGACCCCATCCATCTCCCCCTACTTTATTCCTGGTCGATCAGGTCAAGTCTTGACCTTCTCTCGGGGTTCGAGTTAGTTTGCATTTATTTCATAAACACATCCTTTATTTTTATTTTATTTTTCTTTTCTTCTTTATTCTTTTATTTGAGTATAAAAAGTGTTAAAAATGCATATTTAACAAATGCATGCAAAATTGTAATTTCATGAAATTAGTATGTATTTACATGTGTTTGACTAAGGAAATGAAGTTATAATAAAAGAATAAAGACGATGAATCGTGGATTCATCATTCCCCTATACTTTACCTTTGATAGTCCCTTAGCAAACATTTATTTGGAAAATAAGTGAACACAAAAATAAAGAAAAGAAAAAGGAAAGAAGTTAGAATAATGTTGACTTTTAAACTTATCTTCATAAAATTATATTATGGAGCTCTATCGGACCTTTGGATTATTAGTACGTCAGAACCTTAATGGGAAATGGATTTAAAACCTAACATCCTCTAAGTTCCACAAGACTCCTATTTAGGTCTCCTCAATAGTCAGGTCAGAACAAGTCTACACACACAAATTCTTATGACTATGAATCTTTACTTGTACGGTGTAAGTGAAATATATCTCCGTCTCAGAAGTAACAAAGAAACAACCTCTCTCAACAAGGTAACTCTAGTCCCCTGATCCAGCAACTCTTTCCTCAAGGAGCGGGGATATTCCCTTCTAAGTTCAAGTACAACAAGCTCAAGAAGAGGGGATGGAGAAGAGAATGGATGGTAACAAGTGTAGCTACCTATCCTTGGATACATGACCAGTGTAGCCAAGTCATCCCCTGCAAGCTTACAAACATTTGACTTTGAAGCTCTTATTCTTTTTTTCACTTGTATATACATTCGAGCATGCATTTTACTTTTCAATCAGGCATGTCCACTTTTGGAGATTCTGCATTTTTTCTTTTTTTTTCTTTTTTTGAAAATATATACAAGGTGCAACATGTACATAAGGAGTTTTTCCTCTTGAGCTAGTAGACTATCCCTCTTTTGAAGCATTATTGCAATCCCACAACATCCTGTCTTTAGACCTCAACATTGCCAAACCAGGTTGAGACACACTTCCCTCCCTAGAGGAGGATGAGAGGTTCTGCCTAGATGTACTACCCTCGTATGCTACCCCAAGCTAAAAGATTCTGCCCCCTCACTACCTCCTCCATGAAGAGCTACGTGTAGAGTGCTTGTCCAAGGTAAGCCACGGTTTGAAAGAATCATGCGTGTGTTGTTAAATATTCTACTTATACTAATCAAGATGACATGTGAACATAGTCTTATGGACTTAAATAATTAAGTCACTAAAACCTGAAAAGTTTTAAATCCAATTCTTATAAGGTTCCTCTGAAGTTAAGTAGATTAAGGTCCAACTAAGCTCCATTCTTCAATTTTATTCCAGACTTAGTTTAAATATCAAAATTATCATGAAAAATGCAAGTATGTACAATGCACAGAAAATAAAGTAAAATCTTTTTGTGAAATAAATTTTCTAATTTTAAACTTTTTATGGATTTTTAAAAAATGATGCACATGCAAAAAGAGTTTTTTATGCAATTTTTTATAGACTTTTGGGTTTTGTAGTTTTATATATATATAAATAAATGGTTAGTAATATATATACAAGTATATACAAATTTTTTAATAAAGTTTAGGGATGAGATACACATATTTACATAAGAGTGAGTCAATTATTTACAAGAATCAGGTGAAAAGATTTACAACTTGAGTAATTTATACAGGTATATACATACTGTTGGATTTTTTTGTGATACGTATATTCCTCAAACCTATTTGAAAATAATTTTGAAAACTATAGTCCAAAATATTTTTTCAAACAATTTTACGAACATTTACAAATATTTAGAAGCTATTTTGCAAACATTTTTCAAACAATATATATATTTTTTCAAAATAATTTTTCAACCATTTTCAAAACATTTGCAGATAGTTTTACAAAAAAATTTATTTCACACAAAGAAAAGAAATTTTTTTACAAGCCAACATATTTTTACAAAGGTTGAAAATATTTTTCTAACATTTTTCGAATAGTTTTCAAAAAAGTTTTCAAATAGGTTTTCAAACTGCTTTCAAAATATTTTTCAAAATATTTTAACCTGACTTATTAATCAGTATATGCAAAAAGAATTTTAAGGAAATATTTGCATCTTTTTTTATTGGTTTTACTGAATTTTACAAGTATTTATACAATATTTTAGCCATACTGAAAATATGAAAGTACGAGTTATGGCTAAAGTATATATACAATATACGACTCCCCCTATACTTAGCTCGAACTATGTACTCATAATGATCAAAGAGCTGCAAAGGAAGACATAACTCGTGCTAAGTATTGGGAAGTGAAAAGAAAACTATGCTACAACGGCGAATAAAAGAATAAAATCAATAGAAGTCGTTGATCCCCCTATACTTAGGATCAAGTAATCTTAAGTATAGAAGATTGTACACAAGGGGAAAACCGAGTGTTAGAATGTACAATGTCTACCTCCCCTATACTTATGGTAAAATATCCCTAAGTATAGACAACAAAACAAAGGTAAAAAGAATCAAAAGAATAATCAAAAGTCTGACACCCCCTATACTTAGGGTAAAGTACACCCTAAGTATAGCACAATCAGAAGATGGAGATGGGGTGTTAGACAAAAGAATGAATGATATGGATAGAGTGGATCTAGACAATGACGAGTAGGAAGTGATAATGTTGAGGTGCCTCTCAACAAGCGCTAGAGTTTACGCCCCTAGCTGGGCGCAAAGGCTAGGATAACACAGTATTGAGGTTTAGGACGACATCTATGAGGCGAATACCGTACTGTCATTGCAGTCTCGCTGGTAGACAACAACGAGGTCATCAGTGTAAACTATGACACCCAGGTAAACAATAAGCGGGTGTCTGCTACCGGGTAAAGATATGGAAGAATGAAATCGGGCTCCAGTAGCACAAAAGAAATCATCGGCTCAAGGTCTGAATGGAGTGACTGGATGGAGCCGAAGAAATCGAAAGTAGAGAAGGAAGGATCAGTCATGGAGTTCTCCATGTCAATCAACTTCTCGAATAGATAAGGAAGGTCATGATCATGAGACTCTCTATAAAGGCTGATATCCAATGTATGTAATGTAGAGAAATCAGTAAAACCATCGAATACCTCAAAGATCAGCTCATCCTTGTGAGGGTCATCGAGGAGAGAAAAATCGAACTCAGGGAAATCAGAACTAACCGACGGCTCGGTCTCATGATCCGACAGATCAGAATCTCGTCCAGGCAGCAAAATCGAGTACAAGGGACATAATGCATCCTCCTGCAGATAACCCTCGGGGAGTGATGCAGGCACGCCAGTACAGAAAGAGGAATCAGAGTCGAACTGGGGATCTATGCTGTCAAATATCAGGTCCTCCAAATATGTATCGACCTCATCATATGGGAGGACATACGGCTCAAAGACGGGACTATCTAGGTCTATCAAATCAAAATGGTGTCACTCATCAAGCTCTCTACGTTGAGATGGATCCAAATGTGTATCTGAATATGAGAAGATCTCCTGAAGAATATACACTGAATCAACTGGACATGGACACTGAAATGACTCAAAGGACGGCCGAAGTGTGGGATCCTCCTCTATTTCCTGGGATACTAGCAGATATAGAATCCAAAAATCTTCGACATGAAAGTGCATGACTAGCTCAAAATCTTACTGTAAAACCAACGAGAACTCGACCAGTGTCCGGCTCTGGGAACTCACAGTGGTAGTCAACACATCCATCATATGAATTGTAGTAGAATCCATATCCCCTGACTGGTGTGTGCTGTCTAAATGGGCATGAAGTGCCACACACTCAACTGATGTCATATATCCCTCGTGTGTTGTCCTAAATAAATCATCTTGTGAATATGGAATGTCTGAAAGTGTTCCCAAGATGGTCTCAAATAAATCCATGTCGGGACTGTGGTGTGAACCACCACACAAGGTAATGACTAATGCAATCTGTTCGGCGGTCATCCCCCTCATGGCGATCTAGACAAGGCCAGTCATCAAAAATCCGTGATCCGAAAATCACCTCAAAAGATCAAGTAACCTCATCCACAAATCTCTCAATGGCTCCTGAGGGTCTACTGAAAAATCACGAATACAAGATCGCATCAACTTTGCTATACGATAGGGGTAAAATCTCTGCAAAAACAACATCTGAAGGTCGCCCCATGTAGCAATCTTCCTCTCAACTCTCTATACCATCTCAAAGCTCTGGTCTGAAGTGAGAAAGGTAAGGTCATCAGCATCAGTTCCTCAGAAGTGATATCTAGGTTTGTTTGTGATCCACAAAATCCTCAAACTCAGATATATGAATATAAGTCTCCTCATGCACTCCCCTTGAAAACTTCGACAGTAGAATAATGAACTCTAAATCCAGAATGAAGGGACTCAATGTAGAAGCGAACTGAGCTTCCTGATCTTGCTGCTCATCCATCATCCTAAGATAGAAGTCATCTAAAACTCGCAACTGCTCCATATGATCGCCTATGGAATGTACTGTCATCTCAGCAAGGTAATTGCCTGGGTCTCTTATCTGGTCAATATGGTCTCCAAAGGCATCAAGCACAACATGTCTTGAATGCAAAGGTGAGTAGGGAGAAGATCGGATGTCGGTTGGAGTTCCGACCTCCCAAGAGAGTGGGCGGGAATGATGGGCATGAAATGAAGAAGCCGCTAAATCCGGCTGAAATGGAGTATGACCTATCATGACGAGAGGAAAATGATGGAGGGCGGGTGGTATAGTAGAGACGGAGTGAAGGTAAGAAGGGAGATAGAAGGGAGGGAGGGATGAAAGAAAGAGAGTGAAGGAGATAGAAGGTGACTGCTAATGATCCAAAGAGGATAAACGTAACCAACTCACACCAAAGACAACCAATACAAAAAGCAAATCCTCAGTTCCCCAACTCAACACAAATTTGACTGTGAGAGTTCGGTCTTTATCTTTTCAATTTTAGAGTTAGGTGATGATTCAATATATCATAGCGATTAGAGCGAGCTGTTGGGAACTCGATGCTTTCAAAAGACTGGCATAATCCCAAAGCTAGATCTTTCCCAACCAGTACGAGTTGCGGACAGTTTACTGGCTACCCAGTCAACTCGATCTGTTAAGGACGTCACGGTTCACTTTACCGATTACCGGAGAGATCCCCACTGGAGAATGACTAACCCTGAAACCGGTAGTCTAACGAGAGTTTAGGTGTGGCTCTAGCCTAGTGTGAGGGTCACTCTCTCGCTCAAGCAAACCAAACAATGAGGGGGTTGCTCTCCCTAAAATAATGGTGAATTAATTATGTTTAATTTTATGATCAAGTTCAATTAGCAGTCCTAATTTTTAATTTTTGATTTTTTATTATTTTTTTGATATTTTTAATGAAATATCTAACGAGATTTCCGATTTTCTTTATTCATATATCCACAAATCAGAGGGGGAAAACGGAAAAGACAATGCACGAGAAAATATGGATGCAAATGCTAGAAATAGAGGTGCGTACCTGACTCTAGCACTCTACATGCAATATGATCCGCGCAAAAAAATAAAACTAACTATATATGAATGTAATGCGAGAACCGTCGTAAACAGAAACTTCTATATCGTGAAGCACATATTTATTTGTCTAAGTCCAAGCAAGTTCTATAGGAACATATATTCTATTAGGGGCTTTGGACCTATTGTTACATGGCTCAATCAAATAGAAACCTATATCTGATGGCTCAAGCACATAAAATCCACGTGAAACAAATAAAAAATAAAAGCGAGAAAATAAAATACGGAAAACAGCGATGAGGTCCCCTAAGTGCACCGGTACTTGGAGAAACAAACCCCAAAATGTCCAAGTCCAACAAGAGTCCAAGTGTCTAAATTATTACAACACAGATAATTGTTCTCTACAATAAAATAAATGTCTTCTATCCTTCCCTGCTCTTACTCCTATGCGGTTCCTCCAAAAAAACTCCAAGTCGTCCTCCAAGCAGTTCCTCACACAAAAATCAAAGCAGAGATAAGTAAGAAAACAATTATAATATTTAGAGACAAAATCGAGCATAAATGAAATATGACTACAAAGTCGTGCTCCCCGGCAAGGACGTCATTCTGATGACACGAATTTTGAGATCGATTAAGATGGAATAAATTTGCATGGTCGTTGTTCTCAACGAATCGATTCGATCAATGAGAAAAATATATTAACCACTTAATGAAATATAAATCAATGAAAAGTAAGCGGTCTTCGCTATTTAATTTAACTGGTATAGCGACCATGGTCGAACACTAGGAGCACGATTGAAAAATTAATAGTCAAATTTCGAAAATAAAATGAGCTTTTAGCGGTTTTTTATTTTTTTTTAATTTTTTTAAAATTTCAAATCAGGCACAAGTTACAATATGCACACACAATCTTTTGTATTTTTAAAAATATTAAAAAAATGCTCAGAAAATTACAGAAAATATATTTTTATATTTTACATATTTTAAAATATTTTTGATATTTTTTCCAAATTTTCTGATGTTTTTATGATTTTATAAAAATCAAATAGTGGAAACAAAGGTAAACAGTGTACAATCAAGAGTATTTTGCACCTTAAAATACTTTAAGGCCTAAAACTCTTGGAAATTATTTTTATGCTGAAGTATAAACAAATGTCTACATATAGAAATAAAAATAAATATTTTTCAATTTTTCTAGAATTTTCTACAATTTTTATAAGCTTTTCAGTATTTTACAATTTTTTGGGTTTTATAAATGGTTAATGCACGTAAATTGAACAGAAAATATAAGAGAGTAAAATACACCTTATCTATTTTTTTGAAATTTTTAGAACATTTTTTGAACTTTTATGATTTTTCAAATTTTAGGTAGAAAAAAGGCACTATTTTTTTATTTTTTTTAAAATATCAAATATAAATAAAATGCAATGAAATTTATATACAATGATCTAGGACATAGCAGGAGTCTACACAATTTTTTGTCAAAATTTCATATAAATAAAAACATTTAACTCCTTCATAATAAACATGCAATGTGAAGTCTGTAAATGAAGGATTGAAATATAAATATTTATTATTTTTGCATAGAAAATTAACACGAAATAAACAGAGGGAAGAAAATGCAAATTACCCACGAGGGGGGTGTGCGCCACACATGCTTAAGTTCTGGCGGGGACTTTTATGTAAATACGAAAACCTTCAGGAGATGAATGCAATCGTCCCAATTTTGTACTTTAAAATCCCTTAGGGCTTCTTATCTCTATGTCTTCGTTCTCAATGGGAAAAGTGGGGGCCGCCACCAAGAGGCTGCCGTTGCCCCTTCTTCAGATCTGTTGCAGAGGTCGACGAGTGATGTGGAGGCGGCGCGCTGGGCCGCGGTTGTGCAAGGCGGTCCCCGCGAGGAGGTGCGGTGGAGATGGTGTTGGGCATGTGCGCGATGACGAGCGTGGCGGACATCGCGGAGGAGCACCTCCGCACCAGGCGAAGATGGCGCACCAAGTTCTTTCCCGCAGCAGCAGATCTGGTGATGCTGGGTCTAGGCTCGAGGGAAGTCACGCGCGGGTGGCACAGATCCGCTCCGGGCGGAGGGGGCGGTGGCGATTCTCCGCGGTGATAGTGCTGGAGGCGACGATGCAGAAGCATGCGGTGGTCGGCACGGTCGACGGAGGAGTGGTCGTGCACGGTTCTAGGGACCTGCTGTTGATTTTTTTGTTTATTTTTTTTATATTTTCCTTTTGTAAACTATAAATAGAAAATGATTTTTTTATTTTTTTATTTAAACAGGAATTGTAAATACATAATTTTTTTATTTTTTATTCTCCTGCAAAATAAATTTTAGGAAAAACAACTACTATACATATTTTTTAATTTTATTTTATTTATAAACAAAAAATGATGCGTGAACGGTTGCGGATCTTGGCGAAGTAGGAGAGAGATCTAGATCTCTGACCACCGTGTGCAGTCGAAGGTGACTGTTTGTGCGAGGTAGAATAAGAAAATGATGAGATCGAGACAGTGAGGAGAAAATCAGATTCGAAAGACAAGTGTGATATGGATTTTTTTAGGATTTTCATATCTAAATTTTGATGAAATCGAAGCAAAAACTAAATCTAAGATTTATCTAGGAAAAATGATAGAAAAGAAAATGGATCTCACCTCGGGATCAGATACACCGTGACGGCCTCGACGAAGGCCGACTCACTGTCACCGGATGGCTTGGAGGCTGGCACCCTTCTTTGACAAGATTGCTCTCGGAGATCAGGTTCCTCTCCACCAAAGATTGATCAAAGATAAATGAGGAAGGAGGAGCCCCATAAAAAGAGAAGAAGAAAGGAAGGAATGGGAAAATAAAGAATATTTTTATTGGTTAATTAAATAATTAATTATATTAAATTAATTAATTAATTAAAAATGAATTTTAGAATTAAATAGAAAAATAAAGTAATTAATTTACAAAAATTAATTAGCCACCTTAATGGTGGCTATTTAAGGTATAGAATCATATCTTTATATACAAGGTATGTTTTCAAATTAAATAATGAATAAATTATATAATTAAATAATTAAATCCAAATTTTGTAATTAAATTAATTAATTAATAGTAGATATTTAATTTTTTAGTGATTTTTATATAAGGAAATTAGTTTATACAAGTATTATATACATATAGTATAATATATATATATATATGTACAAATAAGGAAATTATTTTTAAATAATAATTTTTTGGGATTTTTACCCGACAGACCCTATAATCTTTGCCAATGACCTCTACGACCTTTGAAACATCGATATTCCTCCCTCGACCTCGTAAACTTGCTAACCCTTACCCTACTGACCTTGTGGTTAACCCCCATCCATTTACCCATTAAAACTAACCAGATTCCGTTATGTTCTTTTACATTATACCCATTTTCTTTATCAAATTTACATTCAATGCCATTCCCCCTCTCCCTCCTCCTCATCTCTGTTTCCCACCCCCTCGCCCTCCCTGTCGTCCGCCTCCCGCCCTCCGCCCTTCCGCCCTCCACCCCCCGTCTCCGCCCGTGGTCCTTCCTACCCTCCGCCCTCCCGCCCTCCGGCCCTCGCCTCCTGTGCCCCTTGCCCCCTCTGCCCCTCATCCCCTCTGTCTCGGCCCTGCCCAGGCCTCCTCCCCTCCGCCTCCCTGCCCAGGCCGAGCCATCGAAAAGCAACTGGAACATTCCAAGCATTGACCTACATCTGGAGATTGAGCCTCAACCTGGAGCGATTACAAATCACAAGCAACACCACCACTAGAGGCCATCAGATCTGAACCATCTCAAAGAACATCATCAGATGCGACGTCTTTAAGCGAATCGTCACCTCCAGCAAGAGAACCTCAGCCTGTCGTTGGGTCATAGTTTTGGGAAAGAAGAAAAGCATGTGGCGGGGAGGTAGAGGGTAAAAGGCCTGGGCGAGGGGCGCAGGGGGCGAGAGCCGGTTGAAGAAGAAGGTGGAGAGGATGACCTTTGGAAAGAACATGGGGGTGGAATATCCAATGTTGGATTTCCATTGGTTAGATTAACTCAAGATTAACCCAAGAAATTGGCTCAAATAAAGTTAAAATTAACGACAGGGTTTGTGGGGTAAGACAGAGCAAGTTTACGGGGTTGAGGGAGGAATATCGATGTTTCAAAGGTCGTAGAGGTCATTGGCAAAGATTATAGGGTCTGCCGAGTAAAAATCCCTAATTTTTTTAATTACATTTTTTATTTTTATTTTATTTTTAATGAAGATAATATTTTTAATTATATACATTATGTATAAAAAATAGATATGGATAAATATATACAATAGGTAATTGGTATAATTGCATAAACAGCCCCAGAAAACCGACTTTTCAACCATAACTCCAAAAATTATAAAATCACAGCCATTTGAAAGATAATTTAATTTAGAGTATAACGGAAGTGAGTTTGATTCAATTTGAGCCTGTATGGAGTCAGAATTAGTCTTTCAATTATTACTTTACGGCTTTTTCTGAATGTGATTATTTGTATTCTGTACATTATTTTACTTGACAATTATTTTTATTATTTACAAAAAATTTTTATTACAACTTTTGTTTAGAAAACTATTTAATTTGAGGTCAATTTATGTACAAATAAAATAGTGTAAGTTTTGTATAAATATATAAAGAAAAATATTTACAAATTATTTTTTTATTGAAGACCCTATCTCTCCCTACTTTATTCCTGATCGATCAGGTCAAGTCTTGACCTTCTCTCGGGGTACGGATCAGTCTGCATTTATTTCATAAACACATCCTTTATTTTTCTTTTCTTCTTTCTTCTTTTATTTGAGTATAAAATGTGTTAAAAATGCATATTTAACAAACGCATGTAAAATGGTAATTTCATGAAATTAGTAGGTATTTACTGGTATTTATTTAAGGAAATGAAGCTAAAATAAAAGAATAAAGACGATGAATCGTGGATTCATCAATAAGCTAGACTTCAGGACATTAAAATGCAAGTTTATCAGATATAGTGAACATTCTAAAGGATATCGATTCTTCCATGAAACCAAAGGTCTGATCGAAAGTTTTCTTGAAATTCATCAAGAAAAGGGGCATGGAGTAGAGGAATCAGATCCTCTGATTGTCCTACATGACAATGAAGATGACTTGAGCATTAGACAAGAACTTGAGGATGATATTGATCATCCAAATGTAGAGAACGAACCTATGGAACATGATGATCCTTTAAAAGAAGTGGGTGAACCCACACAACCCACGAGTATAATTGACAACAAGAGACTCAGAACACGACCCGCATGGATGGAAGATTACCATTTCTATGGATCCGAGGCGTCATGATACATCGTGGTTGAGGATGTCGCGTATTGTACAGATCCTATATCCTTTAATGAAACTATATCTTCGTCTGAGTCGGAATCATGGTTGGCCGCCATGAGGGATGAGTTGGACTCAATCGAGAGAAACGGTGTTTGAGAATTATGTGATTTCTCAGAAGGTAGGCAATCCATAGGATGTAAGTGGGTATTTAAGTAGAAGTACCAAGACATTGGTACTGTTGATAAATACAAAGCAAGATTGGTTTCCAAGGGTTATACTTAGCAAGCTGGAATAGATTTCCAAGAAACCTATTCTCCAGTGGCTAAGTTTATATCCATTCGGATGATCTTATCCATAGTCGCATATATGGATTCGGAATTGTTCCAAATGGATGTGAAGATGACCTTCCTTAATGGAGAATTAAAGGAGGAGATTTATATGCGACAACCTGATGGATCTTAGGTTGAAGGTCAGGAGAAAAGGGTTTACAAATTAAGAAGGTCATTATATGGCTTGAAGGAGTCTTCACTGTAATGGTATCTCAAATTCCATGAGAAAGTTATCCAATTTGGATTTGTTGCAAATAAATTGGATAATGTGTGTATGTTATGAAGAGTGGGAGCAGGTTTGCAATCATGTCATTGTATGTTGATGACATTCTGCTTGCAGGTAATGACAAACAAATGCTCAATGAAATCAAACAAAAATTGAGCAATGAATTTGAGATGAAGGACATGGGCGAAGCATCCTATGTTCTTGGAATTCAAATAACAAGAGATAGTGATTCAAGGATATTGAGCCTTAGTCAAGAAAGATATTTGCATACTATATTAAGGAGATTTGGAATGCATAATAGCACTCCAGCTCCAACACCACATGTGATAGGTAAGAGACTCAGTAAGAATCAGTGTCCCGAAAAGGGGCTGAAACTTTTAGATGTACCATATGCACAAGCAGTGGGAAGTCTAATGTATGCAATGATGTGTACTCGTCCTGACATAGCCTATCCACTAAGCTTAGTCAGTAGATATCAAAGTAATCATGATCTAGCACATTGGGAAGCTGTAAAAAGGATTCTTCGATATCTGAAAGAGATGGTACATTTGAAACTTATGTATCAAGCAGAATCACTTGAAGTGGTAGGATACTCCGATGCCGATTTCGGAGTGGATGTGGATGATAGAAAATCCACCTCGGGTTACCTGTTCATGTTTGGTGGTGCAGCCATTTCTTGAGGTAGTAAGAAATAAGGATGTGTATATCGGTATACACAGGATGCTGAGTACATTGCATGTAGCATGGACACCACTCATGCTGTGTGGATCAGATGTTTTCTAGAGAATCTAAGCCTCGAATTGGTCAAAGGGTCATATGAAATGTATTGCGACAATCAAGCCGCGATAAGCATGATCAATAGTGGGGCTAATAGTTCTAAAGGAAAGCACATTGAAATCCAATATCACTATATACAAGATATAGCGGGGAAGCAAGAAATCACGGTAACTTACATAACTACTGGTGACATGTTGGCTGATTCCCTGAGAAACAAAATAGCAGCAGGAACATACATTAAACATGTAGGTTTAATGTGACTCAAGAAATGTATGAGTCAAGGAAGAGGTTTCATAGATAATGATCCTCACATGATACATCTCCATGTATATACTACACGAATAGTGGGAGCATAGATGTTTTGACCACTTCGGTCAAGTAGGAGATGTTTCAATGATCCCAACGATGACCTTAAGTGGTCAACAACCATACCCCAGCCGTTTCGCGACCGGCAGTTGCGGGAAGACTGGATCTGGAGGAAGAACGTCGTGCAGACGTGGGGAAAGTGGGGGCGGACGGCTTGAGGGGCTCGTGCCCTATAAATAGACCTCCCGAGGGAGGAGAAGTCATCTAAGCAAAGTCTCGAGTTCGGGAGACCCCCTCCCATCCCTCTCTCCATGCCTCTCTTTCTCTCTCTCGTTCTCTCTGAAGCAAAGGCAGCATACCTCGATTTGCAATGAGGTTGTCAAGTTTATTTGCAACTTCATGCAAGAAAATCGAATTACTGAAAGAAGCAGAAACTATTAGAATTGTTGAACCACTTGAGTTGGGAGAACATGAAACAGGAACAAGAGTAAATCAAGAAAAAAATTATATGTCCCAGTGATATAGGTTGGGGTTCACATTACAGATACTTAATAAATTTATTTGATCTATATCCTTCCATGATTATAGTGTTGGAGTTCCTGAGAGAGAACAAGAATTAGGTAAACATGGAGAAGCGCTCGAGTATTTGAGCAAGTGGCAAGATTTTGAATATATTTTCTGCTTACACTTAATGATCAATGTTTTTGGGTGTTACATATGCACTTTCACAATCACAACAGAGGAAAGACCATGATATTATTAATGCAATGTCGTTGGTTTATGTAGCAAAACAGTGTCTGTAGGAGATGAGAGATAGTGGATGGAGTTCATTAATGGAAAGAGTTTGTTTATTTTGTAAGAAACATAATGTTGATGTTCTAAGTGATGACGATTTATACACAATTGTGGGGCGATCAAGACGTAACATTGATAAAATTACAGTTTTACATCATTATCGTGTTCAAAATTTTCATACTATTATTGATATGCAAGCTCAAGAGTTGAATGGTCGTGTTGCCGAGGCTAGTACATAACTTCTTCTTTTTGTGGCATGTTTAAGTCCAAAGAATTCATTCACAGCTTTTGATGTTGATAAGCTTATCCGTCTTGCCCAGCTGTACCGTTGGATTTCTCTTAGACAGATTTATTGCTTCTTCAAAATGAAACGCTGACATACATTAAAGACGTAAAGCATGTTATAGAGTCTTTAATGTTAATTTTTTTGACAGAACTTATAGAAAAAATGGTGAAAATGCAAAAAGATCTTGCTTATCCTATGGTGTATTTATTGATGAAATTAACATTGACTCTACCAGTTGCAACGACAAGTTTTGAAAGAGCATTTTCAGCAATGAGCATTGTCAAGACTCGATTGTGCAACCGAATGGGAGATGAATGGATGAGTGATGCTTTACTCACTTATATTGAAAGAGAGATATTCGATTCCATCGGTGATGATGATATTATTGATTGCTTTTGAAAATATGAAATCTAGACGAGGTCAACTTTAATTACATGTATGATTTTTCTAAAATTTTCTTTGTGTAAGACATCTAATATATATATATATATATATGCACATGGGTAATTATATTGATTTGATTTTTTGAGTTTTGTAATTTTATTATTTTATCTTTTTTTATGTGCCCTACCTAGTCTCTAATCATGCGTCGGCCACTGGAGTTATATAAATATATACTAAAAACACGATTCTTCAATATTACATACACACACACACTATAGGACATGCTTATAAATATCAATAAAAAGGTAAAAAATCAAGTTGAAACTGTTATAGTAATTGTATAAATTTAATATATATAAAATTCCATAATTTAGTATACTGTACAAGTTTGCATAAAAAATTGCATAAAATACTTCATAAAAGGTTCGAAATAGGAAATTGTCCCACAATAGTTTGCATTCATATTTGCATTTTGCATTTTGTATATATCATGTGTGTTCATCTACATTCATCCAAAAATATTTTGTTGAATTTTAATTTTTATAAATCTTTACATGCAAGTGCTTTCATTAAGTAGATCAGTTGTGTTGAGAAAAAAACTATGAAATTATCTAAATATACGTTTATCTTATTTTGAGGTTTTTTATGAGTTCAGTATCAAGAATCCTTGAGATATTAAATATACAAGATTATAATGTGCATGTTTAATTTTTACTTTATAATAACTGGCATGCTACTGTAACTCTCACGATCATAGAGCGGTGATCCTTGGAGAATGCCACATATGTGAGTGGTATAGCAGGTTCACAACTAGAGGACGGAGGTCTTTCACAAACATGGTCATTAATAGGGATGTCAACAAATATAAATATACCTATATCTATTTTGCATCTGCATTCATCAAATAGAGGATTTGAATGCTATTTTCTTATGTCGAGAAATAAAAATACAAAAATTCAATTTCAACAAATATGAATATGAATACAAATTTGATATCTTTAATTTTGATGAATACATATATGAATACAAATGTTCATGTTTTAGAGGATACATACATATATATATATATATATATATATATATATATATATATGAGTAAATTATGCAAAAGTCTATGAATTATAAACCCAATTTCAATGTGGTACCTCATCTTTCGAAAGTAACAATATGGTACCTAATATATTGTTTTGATCCCAATGCAGTCTTTTACTAACGAGAGAATGTGACGTTTGTTAAGTCCTTTGTTGTCCGAGCATGAATACCCCTTCTGAACAAAACCCCAAATCATCAAATCCCCCTCTTTTCCGCACCTGCATCCCATCCTTCCCGAACTAGAACTCCAAAGGCATGTGGGCTTCACAACAGAGAGGGATCCACTGGCAGCGGTGAGGCGCGACAGAGGGCACACCCTCCGTGAGGGATCATAGGAGGGGCTAGACCATGAGGGCTTGGCGGAGGGTTCCAAGGGCTGGCTTGGCATAGGGCTCTGTCGACGATGCTCAGGAAAATTCGAGCTTACCACATTACATTTTTTCATGTGCAATTAACAAGCATCTTAATAATGGAAGAATAATTTTACTGATCATATGTTTCCATCATGATAGGTATCGTAAATAGCAACACCTTAAAAAATGAATTTCTCATATGGACATTTCATTAGCGACAATTACAACGATGACTAAATCGAGTATTTCTGTATTTCCATACGTGTTTTCCACAACCTGACATCAAAAGAGCATTTGAAACTTTTAAATGTTTAGAGAGTCAGACATGCTCTTTATATACGTCTCCCTTTCATTCGGGCAAGAACTTCAATAGTAAAAGAGTAAACAATTTTCCCTATTCAGGCGATACTTCAAGAAGAAATAGTTTCTGAATGTCATTTCTCTTACAGTTTCCAGTCAGATATTTGTGAATCAACATCTAAAGGCATGCCAAGATTTGATTGTATGAAAGGGATTCGAGGAGCAGATCACTAATTAAGTACTGGAGAGCAAATAACGAGGATTAATGGAGGATAAAGAGGATATAGATGGGGTCACAGAGGGAGCTAAACCGGAGTTAGAGCATCGTGGCGATGATAATCGTGCGCGACATCGAGGCCGGTGTTGTGGATTCTCCTCCACAGTGCTTGCAATATGTACTCCACCAACCCCTTAGCCAATCCAGACCCTGGAACCCTCCGGCAAGCCCTTGCGGTCACACCCCTCCGCCAAGCCCTCGCGCTGGTCTCTCCCCTACGTCGAAACATGACGCCAGTCGCGCCTCACCGCCACCGTTGGAGCTCTAGTTTGGGAAGGGGGATGCAGGTGGGGATGAGAGGGAGATTTAGAGCTTTGTTTAGAAGGGGTATTTCTGTTCGAACAGTAAAGGACTTAACGAACGTCACCTGTTCACGTTAGTAAAATATCACATTGGGACTAAAATAATACATTAGGTACCATATTGTTACTTTTAAAAGTTTAGGTACTGCATTGAAATTGAGTGTATAGTTCATGGACTTTTGTATAATTTACTCTATTTATTTTTCAAAGGGTGTCATTACAACTACAAATACAAATATTAATAGAAACGTTCAAATTTTAGATGATACCAATACTAATATGATACACATACGAATAAGTGTAAGGCTTTCTTATATTATTTTCTTATTTTTTAAGCTTTTTTTACCATTCCATTATTTTTTTGGTCCATTTTTATCATTAAAATATTTAACATATTTATTATATGTTGGATATTATTCTAAACCTAAAATGCTTATAAATTTTAAGTAAATCTGGACATGTCTAATATTGATAAATCAATTCGCATTCGTTTGTTAAATATATATATATATGAATATTCAATATTCATTTTGCATTCATATTCGTATTTTCAAAATATGATTCTCCATTTTATACATTCGTGTGACATTCGTATTCGTATTTAAATTTTAAAAAAGATGAAGATATTCATCCTTACTCATTAAACATGATAAGATTACATGACCTTTAAGAGCATTCAACCCAAAAGATTGTCCCCACAACACTTTGTTGCTGCTATTATGTACTTCACATTAATGCATGAAGTTCAAGATACAGTTCACTGCTTTCCTACGGATGAAAGTAATTAATTTATATAGAGATTTAGATTCCAAGGTACCTTTATTAAAGATGGAAATGTGGCAACTGAAAAATTTCTCTCTTTTCTTGTTGAGTATTTCAAATATTGAATTATCAAGGATTATTATTAATTAATGGATAATAACGCCAATTAGGGTACTTAATTATTGATATGAAACAGGGATGAGTTAGGAGGAACAATTATAATGCCATATTTCTTGATGCAAAAGTTTTAGCATGCTCATATGTGATTCCTTTCCTAAGTTATTATAGAAAAATTTTAAGGGGATAAAGGAACCACCAACAAACGTCCACGCTCTTGCTTCTGCTTCTACTTTGCCTTTGTCTTCACCTTCAGCTCCGGCTTGAGCTCAAGAGAGTTAATTCAGATTTTGATAATTTTGGTACGATTTTGGACCTTTTTTTTGGATAAATTACTATATATGATTAATTTGATAATCCAAATGTTTAAATTCTGATTAATTATTTCACTTCCCAATAGTTTCATTGAGAATCCGACTAACATCCTCTTAATACGACGGCTACAGATCTAATGAGGCATACTCCCCGACTTCAACTAGAACGGTTGCTAGTTCACTTTAATCAAGTACGCATACATATTATTTTCTGTTATAATTTTCCACCAAACAACTTCTTGATTCTCTCGACTGCAAGTTCTCCGAGGGATTTTTAAGATGATCTAAGCTCGAGTACGTTACTAACGATCGTGTATCGTCAATCATGAGAGCGGATTATCAAACAAATGCATCGATAAAGTAGGGATGGAGTCTTCTCTAAGAAAAGTCAGTATATGTGCTACAATGATGTCTAATCACAACTCCATTCTGGTCTGTCTGTTCCTCGTGCAGATGGTTTACTATGGATCTTCTTTGTTATCAAATTGTTGATGCATTTGGATACAAGGTTAAACTGATATTGGGTTAACCAGTTTTTGGAAGCAGAGGAAGACAACAAAGCTTTGTTATCATTGTTGTTGCTGCAATTAGGGATGCAAACGGTTTCGGATATATCCGTATCCGTATCCGTTTTATCCTGATTTTGACATCCGTATCCGTATCTGTTTTAAAAGGGATACGGATATGGATATCATTTTGATATCCACAAACATCTGTATCCGCATCCGTACATCCGTTTTCATATATAAATTTAGTCATGGATTTATTTTTAACCTTATATAACATAATTATATACATTCTTTTACCGTATTTGTATAATTTTTATGATACAAATACATTTAGTAAATTTATATTATGTGTTTTCCATCCAATTTGTATATATTTAAATCGATTATAAAGAGTATTTCTATCATTACTTGTATGCGATCAGTATCCATTTTACATCCGTATCCATTTTATAAGGATATGGTGAGGTAGTTTTAATATCCGTCAATATCCGTATCCGCAACCGTATTCGTATTCAAAAACAGATAAGGATATGGTAATACCTATATCCGTATCCGTATCCGTCCGTTTGCATCCTTAGTTGCAATACAAACTTGTGGAAGAGGTTGAGACACTGAAAAATACGACAAATTTATGCAAATAAAATTAAAGAATGATTATTATTGAAGATGATGCCAAGAGATCAGGTGATCTGTCCTTGCTAACTCCTTCCCTACGACCAAATAGCATGTTTTTTTGACACCTTGGGAAGCAAGCACGCAACAGCTGTAGTTCTCATCACGTTGCCTGCGAGTGCACGAGACGGGCCATCCCTTTCTAGCAGGACAACTCTCTCCCCCTTCGCTCTCTTCTTTGTTTCATCCATTAACACTAATTCACTATATGTTGGTTAAATCACATGCTCCAACAAAAAAACCAACATGAAAAATGTGCCAGAGAGATTAATGGGCACTGTCATCAATGAGAGCTGCAATTGCTATTGCTGGGTTTTACTCCGAGGTGCCCCCACCCAGATAATAATGGTGTGAGTTGGCAAGGTCAACTTGCTGCTATCAACATATATATTTTACTCCATGATTAATTAGCGAACTAAACTAGTAATCATGATTCATAAAAAAATGTGAAATATGAGATGATGGAAACAGGGGGGACACGACCATCCACGTCCAGTTACTGCTACGTGCTCCCAGGAGGAAGGGATAACCATGCAAGATCTGCCATAGAACTCCTGTCATCCATCTTCCATCATATATGACTACTAGCAATGGCTGATCTGCGACGAGATCCTGAAGCTATGAAGAGGAACAATAAAACTATTGGGTTCTTGAATCATCTTCATCACTAAACAAGTAATCCAATCTACGGACGATATTATTGCCAGAAAAGAATGGTAAAGAGATGTGGGCATGAGGCACTTTAGCCTTCCCTGCTCCTCCTTTCCCTTTGTCCCAGAGATACCCCCACCCCATCACGCCCACTGCCCTTCCCTCTCGTCCACACCAACTACCGCCTCGACCTCCCATATCCTACTCGATCCAAGCTACGGTGAAATATATAAAATATCTACGTTAGGATCAACATGTCCTATAACCTGCAGAAACAGATGATTCTCCGAAGACTTTACGATAATGACAAGCCTAAATGACATCGATATTAGTGTGCTCCATATGCCTTTAGAGCCACATTAGTAGGGATGCAGCCACCGACGATCTGGCTCAAAGATTCTATTAGCTTGGACATAAAAGCCAAATAATCGAGGACAATACTCTTGCATCTGCATCTTTTTATATAAATATCTGTTTTTAAGGATGTATTTCTGATTCGGAATCAATAGGACAGTGAGAGCTTTCAACCATGTATCCAACAGGTACTCGATTTTCCACATTGATGTTTTGACGGGAGGATCGATAATGTCATATCAGGCACAACAGATCCAAACAAATTCTCGCTAGTTTAGGATCAAAATGTACAGGTCGAGTTTGATGAACACTAATCCAACTATTCTGAACACCTCTAATCGCAACTGTAAAATGGATCCCGGGAAAAGTTTTGGGCCTCATAACGAGATAACACGTGACTTCTTTTCAAGAAAATAGTTGACTTAGTCGAACGATAACCAAGCGGAAGTCTCCAAACCCCAATTCAAGCAGCATACTCAGAAGCCTTGAGGGTTCGTTTTGTTACCAGTCTACCCCCCTACAATCATAGGTTGGAATTTCATCACAAATCAATATGATATCACATCACATTTCTTACTCCAACCCTCTCCAACTGAACTGCTATTTACTGAATATTACCTCAACCTACCCCATCCTAGTAACCAAACAGACCATGAGTCTCACGTGTAAGAATAGCTCTCCCACCTAACTAAGTTCAAACTTTACTGGGATTTTTCGACTCAACAAGGCACGACCGACCGTAGCCTCTCATGGGATACCCTCACAAGGCACCCAAGGTAAACGAGTTTTCTTAGGACATCACTCTAAGGTACTCAACCTTTGATTATACCTCAAACTTCCCTCTTTAAGGTAAGGCCTTAAAAACTGGTTTCGGTCATCATATCGCTGACTGGCCGAAACGATATTTCGACCGAAATTCGATCATTTCGATCGTATTTTCTTCTATAAACCCCCCTCAAGGCATTCGAACAATGTGGTATCTCACTTTAGGTAAATCGTACAGATATTGACCATTTCGGTCGAATTTCAATCAAATGTGGTAATCAAAATTCGGTCGAAATTTGATGCCATTCTTTTAAGGTAACCAAGTAAGTGCTGTCTTGGTATTCAAGGCATCCCATCCTACACCATCCTTTTCTCCCAAGTAGTTATTTTTTTGCCATCTTTAGGCACACTCAATGTGTGGGAGGCTAATGTTTACCAATGGTAACCAATGCTCACATCCGTATGTGTGTCTGTTCCTACATTTAAGAGCTCCCCCAGGAACCCCCAACCCCAAGGAGGAAGGTGGAGGAGAGGGCCCCTAGCAGTTGGTTGCCGACAGCAGCATGCAACAGAAGCCCACACCACCGCACCTTTCTTTACTCCCCCACTCCCACTCCACTCCACTCCACTCCCCCACCCCTCCTCCTTAAACCCTCGCATCCACCACGCCCCTCCCTAAACCCAACCGCCATGCCAACCCCCGCAGACATCCTCCTCCCTCTCATCCTCCTCTCCTCCGCCGCCACTGCCGCCTCCCTCCTCCACCCGATCGACTTCCTCGCCCTGCAGTCCCTCCACAAGTCTCTCTCCGACCTCCCCGGCTCCCACTTCCTCTCCTCCTGGGACTTCTCCTCCGACCCCTGCTCCTTCCCGGGCGTCCTCTGCTCCCTCGACCGCGTCGTCTCCCTCTCCCTCGGCGATCCCCGCGCCGGCTCGCCCGGCCTCTGCGGCCGCCTCCCCGCCTCCCTCTCCTCCCTCTCCCACCTCTCCGAGCTCTCCCTCGTCCCTGGCCGCGTCTCCGGTCCTATCCCCTCCTCACTCTCCTCCCTCACCCAGCTCCGCTTCCTCGCCCTCTCCCGCAACCTCCTCTCCGGCCCTATCCCCCCTTCCCTCTCCTCCCTCCGCCAACTCCGCACCCTCGACCTCAGCTCCAACCTCCTCTCCGGCCCCCTCCCCCCATCCCTCGGCCAACTCCCCTCCCTCACCAACCTCATCCTCTGCCACAACCACCTCGATGGAGAGTTACCCACTTTCCGTTCCACCTCCCTGGTGAGACTCGACCTCAAAAGGAACGACCTTGCCGGCCCGGTCCCCCGCTTACCCACCTCCCTCCGCTACCTCTCCTTATCATCCAACCGCCTCTCCGGTCCCATAGACGCCTCACTCAGCCCCCTCCGCCGCCTGACGTATCTCGACCTCAGCAGGAACCAACTCTCCGGTCGAATCCCCGGCGTGGTCTTCTCGTTCCCCATCACCGTCCTGCAGCTCCAGCGCAACGCCCTGGAGGGCCCCGTGCTGCCGGAGAGGAAGGTGGCGATCGAGACCGTGGATTTGAGCCACAACAGACTGACGGGGATGGTGTCGCCTCTGTTCGCTGGCGTTAGGAGGCTGTACCTCAACGACAACAGGTTCACAGGAGAGGTGCCGGGAGGGTTGGTGGAAGGGCTTGCAGGTGGCGGGGTGGAGGTGGTGTACCTCCAGAGGAACTTCTTGACGGGGGTGGAGATGGGGCCGGAGGTGGAGATACCCACGAGCAGCTCCCTGTGCTTGCAGTACAACTGCATGGTGCCGCCCAAGGTGCAGACCTCCTGCCCCATACGAAGGCACAGGGCGAGGCCAAGGTGGGAGTGTGGAGGAGGTGGTGGCGGCGAGGGGAGGAGGAAGGGGAGGTGAGGGCCTGACAGGAGGGGGGGTGGACGGGAAGAAGGTGGTGTTCGCTATATTCTTTGTTTTTTTGTTGTCGTTTGGGTCCTTCCACAGGCGCGTGGATTATATATCTTTGCAAGCTGGAAGGGGTTGTTTATAAAAAAAAAGTTGACTGGTTCGGGGGGATCTAATAAATTTTCTGAAGATTTTTGGGAAGCTGTTTTCCTTGAAATTGTGGGGGAACGAAGATACAAAATTTACGGAGAAAATTGTTTTTTTGTTATTTTATGATTTTTCTTACTTTCTATTCGGTGGCTATTTTATCATGTGACCCCTTTTATTCGTTATGAATTGCGGGACTTGGGGAACGATGGGCTGTTAAGTGTAAGTGCTTGTTATTTTATGGTTTTTTCTTCTTTTTGGGTCCTTTTTTAAATAGCAAGTCCGGTAATATTGAAGGTCCGTCCTCCTCGAGATTCAAATCCGGATCTTTTAAGTTGTAGGCACGAGGGTATGAAATATATTTTTACGGGTGGGTTAAAATTTCTTTATGAGGAGAGTTTAACAAAATATAAAGTTATAGAGGAAAAGCAACATAGATAGCCGCTTTATAGTTCATATCTCTTTTTCCTTTAAAATATTACGATTTGGCCCCTTCGGTTTGTTAAGAGGATTGTATTATTGCGAGTTAGGGGTTGCGTATATAAAAATTCCTCGATATTTTGGGAAGTCGTTCATGTAATTACTCGCGTCTGCCCAGACTTGTTTCTGGTAACTAGTATATATATCACGGAAAAAGGCTTTCTTACTTTACGCTTCCTCTTTTTTTTTGCTTTTTTTATAGTTTGACCCCTTTAATTGTTAAATATTGTGGTAATTCCCCTTTTTTTGGGACCAAGGAGACGTGCTCGCGATTGAAAATCTCCACGCAATCACACACCACGAGATCGGCGTTTATAATATTTTAAGGAGGCCTACAATATTTCGATTAAAAAAACCTGCAGCTTAGGTCGTGATCGAGGTTTGTTGGTTATGGTGAATATATAAAGTTGATGCTGTTTGACCTTTTTCTCTATAAACAAAGAAGCATCTTATGTTTTAACCTGTAGCCTCTCCTGCTGGAGTTATTTCTCATAATGGTCACCCATGCGAAACTAATTCCCAAAATGGACACCGCTGAAACTTTTTTCCGGAATGGAGATGTATCGGCAAACCGTTTGTCGCTCGCCTGCGTGGCGCGGCAAACGGTTTGCCGTGCTGACGTGGCATCGGCGGCAAATCATTTGTCGCGCCTTGTGTCTGAAGTGCTTCCTGCCGCAAACATCAAAAACAGTGCCACATCAGCACGACAAATCATTTGCCGCACCACGCAGACGATCGGCAAACAGTTTACCGATACATCCTTATTCCAGGAAAAAGTTTCGGTCCGTACCCATTTTGAGAAATAGTTTCGTATGGATACCATTATGAGAAATAACTCACCCCAAGATCATGGCTCCGCCACCGATGGCATCAGATTGCAATCAAGCACCCAATCTGACAACCGCAAAAACCAAAATCAACACCCCCTTCGGTTCTCTGCAGGAGTCAATGACACGACATTTACGTTTACATCACGAAGTAGAATTTAGACCTGGAAGTACATAAGCATCGGCAGAGATGTAGGCTCCCCACTGGAGCAAAAGGTGAAAGGAAGGGCCCAACCGAAATCATCGAAGACCTGCACCACTGCTGCAACCTGCAGCCTTTCCACTTTCACCTCTGCCCTTTGCCTTCACCCTCAAACCTCCCTGCCCTGAACCAGAATTAGCTCGCTCGACGCTGTTACCCATATGGGAACATCGGTCTTGCAGTCTCTTGCAAGGCAATCCTCACGCTCATGGTAACCTTGAGCGGGTAGCCAACTCAACCATTTTTGGGATATCCATTAAAATTATATTCTATGCCTGTATTTCCAGCCACTCACAATCTGTCGATATCGTCTCCTCTCAGATACCGGTTATTGGGGTACGATTCACCGGTACAGATATGGATGTGTAATCACCACCACCACCACCACAGAAACTCATAAAAGAAAGAACAACCATATATATGTTGATATTTTATTATATTTCAAATACTTTTATTACTTTGTTAAAAACATAAAGGTGAATTTATTTTATATTTATTGGTGCATGAACTTTATTTGGTTAGCATTAATGAGCATGTGATTTATAGCATACGTTTTTGCATGATAATTTATTAGTGATATTATATCACAATCATGTTTTCTAACGTCTTTACCTGAATATGATTTATTGTCAGTATATTAATAATAATACCATTAATATAATATTTAAATCTTTTATGTAATGTTGCATGCATGTTGTATGTTACACATTTTACTTTATAATAATGATGGATGTTGTACATATTATGAGAATATTGAATCTTATTTATTGTATTTTTAATACGTTATTTTATGAATGATTAATATTCAAATTGAATGGAGGATTTAATTGGTTGTTTTGATTGTGTAACGTTTTCTTATTGTGTATCTATATAAAGGGGCCTATAGCATTTGATTTGAGAATACACAATACACAACACACAAGCATTCTATCCCTCTTCTCCTCTTTTCTCATTTGAGTGAGTTTATTCCGAAGGAACGATCTATTGTTGCTCAATAGATCTCGATGTTGGTACGTGCATACCCATTGATATCTCGCCGTTGTATCCTGGAGAGTAGTTGTACCAAAACCGATTACACCATCGGAATCTCCGTGGGGTACGAATCTATTCTTAAGGTCAGTGCATTTTGCACGCCTCGGCAAGTTGGTTCGTCTCATCAAATCCGGTATTATCTAACCCTCCTTATATTTCTATACACTCATATTTATATCTTATTTCACCTACAATCTTAAGAATAGATTCGGAGGGTTTGTTATTTCTTTTATCTAAATACATGCTCTTAGATGTAGTCGTAGTTGAGCAACTTTATGTAGAACCGATGCACTGAAAAACAAACTTACAACTAGCTATGTTCGGTAACCGTTATAACTGAGAATGAAACGTAATCTGCATCTGATTTTGATATAACTGACAAAGCAATGGTGAGAATGATTCGTCACATTCTCCTGAACATATTCTTCTTTGGATTAAAAACAAGTACTGAATTGAGTTATATTATTTATGTAATCTCCTTTAAAGAACATGTAAATATCATCTTCCATAACCCAAAACGACAATTTTTATCTATGACTACAACATAAGTATTACAACAACTGACAAAATTAATTACCTTATTATACATGATCACTCCCGATGACAGCAAGATATAGCTGAGAAGGTAGAGATAAGTCAGAAGAAGATTTATCGATCACCATGGTTGGTATCTATAAGATAGCAATCACTCTCAGGCCCTTAGCACTGGGTAAAGAACATGATAACTAGATACACAGTCTTCAAAAGGCGGACATTTTTAGATGCATACAGGTGCTCCTGCAGCCATTTTAGTCGTGAACGGATCTTCCTATTCTCTCTTCCCGCCTTCAGAAATCATCTGGCATGAGAAAGATTCGAGCTTTCTTACAGCTTTGGGGAGTTTTGATATTTATCAATTATCTCAAAACTTTTTTTGTCTTTTAAGATAATTTACTTCGTGAGGCATTCGAATGCCAATGTTACCTATAATAGTATTCCTCATTACAACTTGAGCATCATATTCGTTTGCAATTTACTTGCTTCTGTATGCCAATTACATAAAATTTCTTTTGATTTCAAATCATAACGGAAAAGTTATTATTTTATAAACGTTACATACCTTGAGGTTGTATATTTAACATGAATGGAGAGATTGCAATTACAAAAAAAACTCTCATTTTTTTAATCGCTCAATTGATATCTATGGCGTGGGAGAAATAAATACCATATTGAGAATAAATGTATCATAAGAGTATTGCAAAAGTTTTTCTTCTTTTGAATGCAAGCAAGTTAGTATTCATTTTACTGAATAATTTTTTAAGGAAAAAGAAGAGTAAAAGTGGTCGTATGCTTCAAACTAGATATGTACAAATTATTGATTGTCTTATACATTAGACAAGATATTGCATATGTTGTTGAAAGTTATGCAGGTATACTCCAAATCTGGAAGAGAGCAATGAGATGCTCTATTTTGAATGCTTTAATATCTCAAAAAAGAGATATGTTATTATTTAATATTTTATGGAGAACCTACAGTTCTTGGAGGATATTATGGTGCAAATTCACTCCATTATTCAGATGAGTCGAAAATTACTACTGGGCATATTCTTATCCTGGAAGAGGAGATATTTTTTGAAATTAATCTAGAAAGCATTCTTTGCTCGATATACATGAGCTTAATGCGTTGGAGAATGCATGCACTCGTGATGTGCTTGAGAAACCTCTGGGCAGATCTTTCCATTTGGATGAAGCCAATATCATCAATATTTCTACTGTGAAAGCCATGTTGCTAAAAATATTTTATAATGTGAAAAAGCAGGCATATTTGTCCGAGAAACAATATTATGAGATATCTCATGGCATAATATCAATGTATTATGTGAAGTTAGAGTTAAATTTGATTGATCCTCTAACTAAACCACTAAGCAAAAAGCTTGTGGAGAGTACATCGAGGGGAACGGGATTGTGCCCAAATCAATGATGGAAACCCAACCTTTATGAACGGAGATCCCGGGAAGGAGATTCATATGGGATAAACAATTCACTAGACGACTAAGAGGAAACTATCAGTTATTCCCTATTCCTATGGTGTACAATATGATAGTACCATAAGTGGTGAGGTTGAACATACTTGTTCTTAATGGACGTCATAGCCCAAATTGGGTGGTGTGTAAATGCAGTATACACTTGATGATGATCCACCTATATGGGTGTGGAGGTGAGGCCACTTCTTATGAGATTTTTGGGTAAAATCTCTAGAGCACTCATGAAAATCTAGGTAGACGCATGGCCGAAACGTGTCAACCCGCATGAGCAACAAAGATTAAAAATGTAATGCGAGATATAAGTCAGTGGTTTCACAAATAAAGGACTGGTTCATAGGAATTATTATTCCATCAACCTTTAGAAACTATATTCATATTCTCTATGTCTTGGTTCATAGTCGATAAGACACCAAGTCTTATGCATTACATTTGCGAATTCCTTCATGTGTCGTCTTTAAGTTTTTATCCCTCTTTTATGGTTATCTTTATTCTTTTTTGAAATTGTGGGGGATGAAAAGAGATAGTTCAAAAAAGGTATTTGAAATAGTAGGGGATTGTTGATATTTTATTATATTTCAAATACTTTTATTACTTTGTTAAAAACATAAAGGTGAATTTATTTTATATTTATTTGTGCATGAACTTTATTTGTTTAGCATCAATGAGCATGTGATTTATAGCATACGATTTTTGCATGATAATTTATTAGTGATATTATATCACTATCATGTTTTCTAACGTCTTTACCTGAATATGATTTATTGTCAGTATATTAATAATAATATCATTAATATAATATTTAAATCTTTTATGTAATGTTGCATGCATGTTGTATGTTACACATTTTACTTTATAATAATGATGGATGTTGTACATATTATGAGAATATTGAATCTTCTTTATTGTATTTTTAATACGTTATTTTATGAATGATTAATATTCAAATTGAATGGAGGATTTAATTGATTGTTTTGATTGTGTAACGTTCTCTTATTGTGTATCTATATAAAGGGGCCTATAGCATTTGATTTGAGAATACACAATACACAATACACAACACACAATCATTCTATCCCTCTTCTCCTCTTTTCTCATTTGAGTGAGTTTATTCCGAAGGAACGATCTATTGTTGCTCAATAGATCTCGATGTTGGTACATGCATACCCATTGAGATCTCGCCGTTGTATCCTGGAGAGTAGTCGTACCAAAACCGATTGCACCATCGGAATCTCCATGGAGGTACGAATCTATTCTTAAGGTCAATGCATTTTGCACGCCTCGGCAAGTTGGTTCGTCTCATCGAATCCGGTAGTATCTAACCCTTCTTATATTTTTATACACTCATATTTATATCTTATTATTTCACCTACAATATAACGGTGGTTGGCTAGCGATTACCGGAGAGAAAAATCATTATAATCAGAACGGGTACAACTATCTCCGTTCTCTCGCTCTCTTCCATCTCGCTCTTCTCTCTTTGTCTCTTTTCTCTTGTGGTATTCACTCTCGCTGTGTTGTTGAGGCAATGACTCCACCTCCTCTTTATATAACCCAAATACAACTCGTTAGTCATATTTACTATAGGATTATAAATAGAATACAATTCAATTACTATTAGAATTAGGAGTCCAATCTTATTAAGATTCTTAATCCTAATTTTACTCTAATCCTAACAAATTCACAATCGTTCACACCTCGTTTCAACTTGCGATCATACCCATCTCATTCCCTGTCAAGTTTTCCATCAAATCACTCATCAGACCTGTAACGTTTGGACTTAGGTCCTCGATCCATTATCGAGGAAATCTAGCCTTGACAACTTGTTAGGTTCGGGCCCAAAAGGATCTTTTGACAGCCACACAAAATGCTTAAGCCCAAGTTGTCAAATAGTAATCCCCACCACTTATAACTCACTCTCACACTTTGTGAGTTTCAGATGTGGGACTATATTTGGGGTATGGGTGTTATAACCTCCCCCACTTATATTCGCAACGCCCTCATTGTGGCATGACCCATCACTTATTCCCAATGACAGTGGCGGTTGCACGCTCCCGGCATAGGTTCCTTTGGGTAGCCATTTCCACTATCAGAGGAAACTCACTATAATATCATTTGTAACGTTCCAAGCTTAGGTCCCCGGTCCGTTATCGAGGAATATTGGCCCTGAAAACTTGTTGGGTTCCGGCTCAATTGGACCCGTTAACAACCACCCAAAATGCTTAAGTCCAATTTGTCAAGTAGTAATCCCCACCACTTATAACCTACACTCACACTTTGTGAGTTTCAGACGTGCGACTATGTTTGGGGTATGGGTCTTACAACAGAGGTATATCGACTTTGATCAGGAATTGGACGTAGAGACGATCTAGTTCACTGTAAACCAGAGCTCAGGTCTCTCAAAATCGACTGACGTAGTAGATCTGATCTTTCAAAAGCATCTTAGCAGGGGAAGAACGACCTATGGGACGTAGAGACGATCTAGTTCACTATAAACCAGAGCTCATGTTTCTCAAAATCGACTGACGTAGTAAATCTGATTTTTCAAAAGCATCTTATCAGGGCAAGAACGACGTATGGGATGACTAGGGGCTCATTCTGACTGAAACGGGTCTTTACCAACTTCAACAATCCGACACCTCTTGGTTCTATCAAATCCCCATAATCTAGTCATCTTGGACAGCGTAGTTGGAGTCGACCTCAGGAGGTGGGGTTCGTTGGATGTACCATCATTGACATACCATCGGTGGGCGTACCATAGGTAATATATGATTTGCGCAAATATTATTTACATCCATGACTTTGCGACGACTTATTTGCGACGGATATAGGCTTTTTGTTGTGATTTATGACCGTCACAAATAGCCATAAGTCCATTAGTGAAATGATGAACGATTAAGTATTAAATTTTACATATTGGACATACCAATGTTAATAATTTTTGAAACACTTTCACTTCATGCATGCATCAATCCATCAATAAGGTCTGAGTATAAAGTAATCATATAGGGAGTAATTACGTTCCACAAGATACCAAAACACAAGATACCCAAGTAGGGATGTAAATATTCTGATACAAATAATGATAAAACTATGACCATATCTTCATATACTTTAAAATATGCATTAGAATAAAATTGACCTATGCCAACGAACAACTTAAATATTCATTGATATATCTTTTGACCTTAAATTTATAACGGCGAATAAAATGTGTTGCAAAGTTTTCTTTTTTTTATTCGCAACGAAGATAATATACATTGTTGAAAGTTAATAATAATAGCAAATATCCTTAGGTTTTTTCTTTAATATTTGTAATAATCATTACTAGTTTAGCAACAATTAGATAGCAATGAATATGATATTCATTGTGAATTTAAAGAATAAAAGATGCTTTAACGACAGATAATTTCTATTATTATAGATTTTAAATATGAAACATAATGAAACAAATATTCATTTAATCTTTGATGTAGGCAAGTTTAATTTCCTTTAGTGATACATACCGATATAGATGCAAATATTGGCATATATGAAAATTATGCTACCATATTCTTAAATAAATAAATAAAATAAAAATGAAAATGCATCGAATATTGATCATATTATAGAGATTTTCTAGATTAGCTCAAATATATATGAATTGATCAACTTATTGTGTTACAAATATACTAATGTATTCAATTTTTTGATGTTATTAAATGAAACGTATAAAGTTTTATTATAAATTTGTACAAATAAATAAATAATAGAGATGTAAATATGGAGGCATAAATATCTATAAATATAAAAGTGGTATTCGTATTCTTAACCCTTTTAAAATAGATATAGATTAAAATGCCACAATATAGATAAAACAGATATATCAAAACTGATCAGACTATCATCAATGGAATTTTAATAGAATAATAAACAGATATAACAATGGTAACAATGAATAGAATTATCACTGATAGATATGCCAAATTTCACCCATGAATGTTAAAAAAATGGTATAGTTGCACAATATAATACGAAATTAATATCACTGATGGAAGTGTATTTTAGTAAAATGAAGAATTTTATAAGGATATTTTACTAATATGATATTTATAGAGATGTAAAATCATTAATTAAAATGGTAATTTCCTAAAAATATCATGTAAATATTCAGTGTGAAATACTTTCGGAGTTATTTCCCCAGAAATATGTAATCAATAACATCCAACAACTACCAATAACTAAAATATCAAATAATGGTAAAATAGATTAGACAATAACATGTCTAGTTTATCCTTTAAATAGTAATTTTTAGATTAATAATTTACTCCAGTAAATATCCTAGGGCATGTTTGGTTGCCATGGTACCCTGAGGTATCCTGGCATACCCCTAGCTCCAACCCTGCATTTTTGGGTTGGGATTGCTTGTATTGACCTTACAATTTCTTTGGTATAATGGTTTTTAACCTTGTTCAAATACAGTTATTAACATAAAAACATATTATAATCATTAAAAAATTAATATAACACATAATTAATGTCACGTCACATCACAGTTATCATTCCAACCACCCAATCCTACAAACAGCTACCATTCACAGGGAGATATCCCAATCCAGCCCAACACAATAACCAAACTGGCCCTAAAGGGGCAGTGAAGGGGAGGAGATGGAAGAATTCATGAAGGGTGTCAGAGGTGTCTGGTTATTATTTTGTTGCAGTAGATGTGGGAGAGAGATGTCATGTTTGTTGCCTTCAGTTTTTAGCATTCATGTGTGTATGTGTATGTTTGTAGAAACTAAAAGAATGTAAATACATCATGACAAGGACACATGCAAATAAGCATGCAAGTAGAACAAGAGAAAGGTCCATGGAAATATCAAGAGTAAATTACAAAAATATCCCTGAACTATAGACCCGATTTCAATATCATACCTAAACTTTAAACGTAACAATGTGGTGCATGAACTTTAAGATTTGTCTTAATTGGACCTTGACTATTGAAATTTAGTTGATCATTTCGTCTTTCCTACCTTAAATTTCAATAATCAAGAACCACATGAGACAATCTTGAAGTTCGAGTACCACATTGTGACCTTTTAAAGTTCATGTTTGACATTGAATTCGAGTGTACAATTCATGAAGGGAGAATTTCTTCGATCTTTTTATAAGATGTTTAATTTTTTTGTAAATATTGGGGGTGTTTTAGTGATTTTCCTTTTAAAACTTCTTTTATGTATGTTAGCTTTAAGATTCAATCAATGATAAAACTTGTTTTAATCCACAAATACTTCAGCTATAATGATTAACTTTTTAAATATCATATACAAAAATAGATGTTAGTCTAAATGTGTAAATGCATATAGATGAGATAAATCATATTCTGATTTTTCTTATTTAGTATATAGTGTTTACTATTAAAACTTGTGGTTCTATATGATATTTAGGATCTTAGATCTCCATTCTGCGTATATGAACTTTGTATTCTTTTATGAATGTCAAATAGATTTATTAAACCATTCTTCAGAAGCTTTGCATTATTGGCTATATATAATAATTCGTAATTATTTTAAAAAAGTATTCAATATTTCAAATTCAAAATAAAACGAATCAGACTTGAATAATCAAAAACCGAAATGGGAATTCGCTATGAATGCCAATCCAGTTCGGATTCGAAATTTTTGAAATCAATGAGAGATCGTGTTGATATGCCTTGAATCCTTGCCATCCCTGTGTTGAAGAACCATCATGTGCATCCCTTCCTGCCATATCATACCTAACAAGACGAAGGTCTCAATGCATCAGGGATCCGTCTGTACAGGAGTATGGATCCTTGGGTATATGGATCTGTCTGTATCAAGAATATGTCTATACGGGAGTACTATATAAACTCTTCTAGGTTAGGGCTCACTGTATCCTTTGTATGTTATTCTTCTCCACATAGTGAAAACTGATCGTTGTCATTCAAGGATGTATCCCAATTAAGGATGAACCTTGTGTATCTGTGTATCTTCGTTCTTATATGATTGATCTTGTTCGTGCATGCTTATGTGATTCGCAAAAGATCATACGGATCCAAAATCAATCTTATTTGATTCGACTGGCATCCCTGCAT
Organism: Ottelia alismoides; assembly: GCA_037367405.1. NCBI lineage: Eukaryota > Viridiplantae > Streptophyta > Magnoliopsida > Alismatales > Hydrocharitaceae > Ottelia > Ottelia alismoides. Next base: position 571,857 of record JAZKJV010001569.1, read on the forward strand.
GCTTAAATGGGAACTTTGCAAAAGGAACCCCGTTATGAATACGATTTTCGAAAACTATATAATTTCCGTGGACTGATCTTGATCCTTAGGGAGGTCTTTTTACATGAACTCTATTGTACAATAGACGACCGGAATCCTTTTTCGCGATTGAAATCGAGCAAAGCTAAATGACCAAGATGTGGTATAATAGTTCAAGAAGGTTGCATGATTAAGAAGTAATATAATCCAGCTTGCAGATGGATATTGTATTCAAAATCATATCGGAAAATTCAGAAGATCATTAAATGTGTCATGATCTCTATGCATCAGCTTAGCAGTGTACTTTGATCGATCAGCAGCTTTATTTTTGGGGATTAATACCTCTTCTGAAACGAGTGGGGTTCAGGATCTTTAAAATCTCTGCAAAAACAAGGCAGCACCAATATCCTGCCCATTGGTCTAGTCCCATACATACACGTTCATCTGTCGTAGGGTGTCATCATCATCGCGGCCGTAATTTGTGTCGAGGACCTGTTGCGTATCACCGCGCAAGAATGAAACAAACCGTGAATCAAACGATCACAAGGTGCAAAAAAAATCACTGGAAAAACTCTGGCAAAAACAAAATAATACAGTTCTGAAAAGGCCAAATGAGACGTGATCTGTATAAATACAGATTAAGTGTCAATCATCGTTGGGGAAGACTTGGTTTTGGTGTGATCATTGTAGAGGAGTAGATGGATAATTATATCCATGGGCCTACATCAATCCTCTGGTGCGCATGCCCTCATCTCTCCAAGGGATTCATGGCAACCACCAGTGCCATCAATGCTGATGGCTGAAGGGTAAATAAAAGTGGGAAGGGAAAGCTGGAAAAAATGTAGGACTCGTGCAAAATGGCAGACCAAATTTGTCTCCTCCTCGTTGTCTACATAGATTTATCAGCATGCCCCTATGGTAGGATGCTATCTGGAAGAAGAACTGTCCCGGGCATCTTTCCAGATAGAAAGCTCCATTCCTACTACCAAATAACATGCCACCTGAGTTAGCATGTTGATCTGCAGACACCACTCCCTACTGAAAGGTGTTGCAGGCTTCTTCTCCGTTGAAACTTTCGTGTATGCAATGCACGTTAAGGGTATCTGCATATCCTTAAGCTCTGTGTTCGGATGGGCTAGGCTTTCTTCAACCCCATCAACACCTTATAAAAAGGGGTGGAAAAGTGATTTCGGGTGATCTGCCCCCCTTCTCGACCTCTTCCTCCTCGATTGTTGTCTTCACACATCCTCCTCTTTGTGGGATCTATCATGGGGGATGTAAACTCCTAATTCTCTTGCATGTGCATTTCAACATGGGTTGTGTTTGTTGATCAATGCTTTGCTGAATGGAGGCTCTTGATATGATGTCTTTGTTACACTTGTGAATCTTAGCGAATCATTTCTACAATAAAAGTTATTGTTAATTATTTATCAATAAATTATTGATTTATTTACTCCTTTTCTGTGATTATATTGTGCATGCACTTATTGGATCCCTCTGTATGAATATGGTTCTGTACCTTGGTCATCTTGATATCATACCGCCGGTGATCTAATTGTTCGATCATAGAGGGTAGTGTTGGGTTGAATATCTAAAGTGTTAGATTGCGAACTCAACTGCACCGTCAAGTGATTTTTAGGAAGAGATCTCCGGCCTGACAAAGAGATGGTAATCCTTACTCTAAAAGCTGACATCCAACCAACCTCTTGATGTATGTCCTCTGCATAGGAATAGAGATTCAAAGGTGTTGGGTGAGTTAAGTCAAAGAGTTGACCTAGCGAGATCATTATGACAAAGACTTATGTCGTAAACTACCACGATATAGGAATGCATCCTCTGACGAAAACATATGTGCTACTATAGATATATATATATATCTAAGTATGTGCATTTGGTAGACCATTAGGTTTATGATCTATTCAAGGTCTATATACTGACACACTAATGTACATATAAGGGTGTATATGTAATACACTCTCTCAAAGGAATCATACAAGTTCACCACTGAACTGGAAGACGTGAGCTCACTCATGAGATATTGGGGTAAACCCAATTCCATCGATGCTCATCTTAGTTTGGAAACAAGTCAGGATTTATAGGTATGATATGTGCTTTTGGAAAGTATGTGATCAATACATACTCCCGATGATCAAGTGAGAAACTTAATGATAAAACTTTGAAAAAGACATTTAAAATGAGATTAGAACTTCAGGTTTATAAATAGTCTTTCAGTATGCATATTGTACGGGTATTAGGAATACTCGAGAGTAATGTGATCTTAATTAATTGTATACCATGAAACTTCCATACCGGGGGAGTTTTGAAATTGGTTTGGGTTTTAGTGATCCCGCTCAATGAACTAGTTATCCAATTTTACTCCAAATGGTAAACATTAAACTAAATTAGATTCAGATGTAATGAGAAGATAGGAATATTGACGCATCTGCATTTCATCATCTTTATTCATTTATTTTAGCTTAAAATCCCGTATAACACACCTGTAAATATCAATAAATCTGTTCTTTTACTAACCCTAATTCTTGTGTAAATATTGTGTATTTATCACTATTTCAACCTAAAATAAATAAAGAAAGAAAAAAACAAAAAATAAAGAACACAAAGACTGTATATATATGCAACAGATACATGCTGACTCAGAAACCGAGAGAATGTCAAGACTTGACTTGATCATCAAGGAATAAAGTAGGGGAAGATAAGGCCCAAAAATAACAAAAATTCCTGAAAACTATCTATCACTTGTATATTCTTCATTTGTACATTATTGTCTATAATACATATTCTTTCTTTAATTTATTCATCACCAAATTCTTTGTAAATAAAAATGATTTCTTCTTGAAAATTGTGACGAATCTCCATTTCATCACCTTTATTCTATCATTTTGGCCTTGAAAATCCTAGCCAATGCATGTAAATAACATTAATTTGTCCATAATAGCATTTATGATTTATTGTATTTCTTGCACATAAAATAAGGTTTTAATGCCAAAATTATAGAATAAAGTGAAGAAAAGAAAAAGGAATAAAATATTGAAAATATTTTATGACCCTAACCCTGAGACCATGTCTAGAATGGAATTGGTTGACAAGGAATAAAGTAGGGGGAGATAAGGGCCAAAAATACAATAAATACCTCATTTATTCATTATTGATTTATGCATTTTTGATACCTATTTTGTATCTAAGTATTTATTCATCAAATAAAGAAACTTTGTACATAAAAGTTGTAGATAATAATGTAAATAAAATACAAAATTGAATTTGTACAAAAGAATATACAGTGTACATTTTATACCCAGAATAAAAAGCCAAAAACCAAACTTCACAGATGCATATCTTTCAAATAAAAACTCAAAACATAGCAAAATCACCTCTAATTATATATAACTTTTCATGAGCTATTTAATGGTGGTAGTTTTATATTTTTTGGAGTTACTGTGCAAAATATAGGTTTTGGACCCCTATTGTACATAATACCGATTAAAATATTCAATTTATTCATTACTTATTATTTTTACAAATTCATATTTTTATAATTTTGTAAACATTATCTATAATATAGATGTACCTCAAAATCAAAATAAAACTAACAAGAAAATGAAAAATAAAATAAAGTTATATAAAAACATAGATGAAACACCTATATGTATATAAAAAAAAGGAATTATATTCTTTAATTGTTTTATTCTTTCATATTTTTAGAATATTGTCAATATCGTATAAATTCTATTAAAAATATAAAACAAAAATAAAAACTCATTAAAATGCATTAAAATAAAAAGAAGTATACAAAACATAAGCAAAATACCTATACTTATACTTATACAATTCATATACCTATTTATTTAAATGTGCAAATAAACTCATTTAAAACAAATAAAAATATATTTATACTCATAAAAACAAGTTATAAATATATAAAATAAGAAAATAAAATAATAAAATAATATATACAAAGTAAAAATAGAAATGCACAAAACATAGATGAATATACCTATAAATAAACTCATAAAAATTAACTACTAAAAGATCAAGCCAAAAAAATAAATAAAAATCATATTAAAATACTACATAAAAAATTAAACATTTTTATTCTATACTCGGAAAATAATAAAATCATTTACTATTTTAAATTAATTATTTTCGAATAAAACCTTCTGTTTTATCCTTTAGCGGCCGACGTGGACCAATCCGCGTGCGGCCTTCGTTGACCTCTGGTCAACTGTCCCATTTGCTGCAATAAGTCGTCATACCTATTGAATCCCCGGTTTTATTGCATTTTTCGTGGGCGTCTCCTCCATCGATCACATTTTCTTCCTTCACAAGAATTGTTCCTGACACTTTGTACATACACGCCAACACCTTGTATCGCTTGTACATACACCATATCAATCGTTAATCGCCGGTTAATAAGGGTGCCCAGAAAGGTTTATAAATAACCCAGCTCCTCTTCCTTCGCAAAGTTGGTCAATTCTACCCTTCTCCCTTCCTCGTATTCGGTCCTAGGAGCTTCCTTGTGACAGGAGGGATCTCTTGGCGCCTTGAATCGGTCGGAGGAGGTGGGAGCTGCACCCACGGCGGCGCTCCGGCGATCGCCACGCTCCCTGGTTCCCACCAGGTATTAGAGCCCTTTTCTTACTTTATTAGGTAGATTTTGATTCCAGTATTTATTTCCCGCATTTAGTTTAGTTTTTAGCCTAGGAATTAGCCGTGCGTCGTAGTTCGCCGGAGCTCCGCTCCAGCGACGACTCCCAAGCCTTCTAGTGACTTCCTGACCCCCATATCGCCACCATTCAGTTCCCTATCGCGTTCTTCATCTTCCGCACGCCCCAGATCAACCGGAGCCCACGTGGCTTCACGAATCGAGGTTCACCTCCGCCGCTCGCCGGAACCTCACCGCCCCTCTTCATTTTTTGCGCAAAAGCTTCAAACCCCAGGTCGAGGGTGAAGCCCTCGAGCCGTTGTATCTTCCTGCGTAGGTCTTGACTTAAAAGGAGCCCTCTTGGGCTTGATTGATCCCAGGGAGAAGTTCCTGGAGGTTCCCCCCTTCCTCGAGCTCGCCTGATCGATTGGGACCTCCAGGAGCCAAGCGGAAGCCATCAGTAGACTCGGGGATCTTCCAGGAACGTGCAGAGACCTTCGGAGGTGACGGAGGAGGCCGGAGGCGCCAGCTATTCACGATCGAAGCTCGCTGCGCGTGAGCTTTGTCCTTGTTCTTCCACCTTGCTCCATCACCGTCCGATCAAGATGGAGATCCCAGGCGTAGCAGCAGCCATCGGATGACAAGCACCAGAGCCGTCAGATCTCAGCAGGAGATCTAATCTCTTGCTTCCGATCGCGAACCGGTACCAAGCATTGGATGGACGCCACGTGGATAAGTGGCTGCATCATCACCGTCCGCCAGCGCCTAATAGGGGTAATTTACACCTTTATTTTTTTAAACCTGGTTTTTGCAGCCAGGTAGCTGCATTTATTTCACCAAAAGGTATTAGAACAAGAGGGCCCTTCATGGGGAGTTACAAAATAATGGCCATCAAAATCAGAATATAGAATAGGATAGGGGGGAAGATAATTTTTGTTGCTTCTTCGAATAGCAACCTTGGCCTTGAACTTTTTGGGAGCAAGGAGAGATTTATCTTGTAAGCCCTCCTTTTAGTAATCAACCTTGGACCAGCCACCAGATCTTTAGCAGCTATTTAACTTTTTCCTCCAAATCCCAGTGCAGTAAGCTTCCGCATCCATAAAGCAATTATTCCACAGAAGTGTAGCAGCACCAAGGTCTCTTGCATGCACCAGTTCCAGAAGAGAGTTCCATCTCCAGTCTTAATGTCGTAGAGAAAAGGAGATGTAGAAAAGAGCTCCTTCATGACCTTTTCCAAATATGTCAAAAAAAGCAACCACAAGATTAAGATCTTCTCAAAACTCTAATCAGAAATTAGATATAACAAAATTGTAAATTGGGTACTTAGCTTCTGTGCACACATCCAAATGGATGTGTGCACTTCCTTAATCCCTTGCCAAGGAATATATCCAGGCTTTAAGCACCCCAATAGAAAAGCAGCTCATAAGGACCTCTTTCTTTTAAGCCTCTTCTTCAGTAACCTTTTATTTTCCAACCATTCATATATCCAACTCTGACTCCTCAAGCTTTGGATCCAATTGACTTGTAGTAACCATACTAAAGTATAGCTCCTAGTGATAACCTTTCCTTCTGCATCCAAGAAATTGTTCTGAAGGAGTAGCAATGCTTCAAATAATTCTTCCAAAATTCTTTTTGCATCTTCTAATCTCCATTCCAACACCTTCTTTTCAGTTATATTATCCATAAAAGATTCGATGTTCCTTTGACAGGGAAGACCCTTAATAGAAAAATAGAAGTTTTCATATTTCTTCAATTTGTCCAGTTCTGGCGAAACAACCCCTTCCTTCACAGGAGTATAAATTGTTTTCCTCAAGAGAGAGCATTTTAACAAGTCACATAAATCAGGAGTCAAAATATGCTGAATATAATTGTTATTACTCCTTATATCAAATTCAATCAAGAGATTCCAATAAGATTGGTAGATGTAAATAGAGGTCATAAGACCTACATCTGCATTATATACTTCATACCAATACTCAGATAAGTCCATGTACGCGCTACAGACATTTAAGTACATATCCCAAGCAGACTTAGTATGGTCAACCAACAACGAAATAGTTGTGCTCATGAGCACAAAAAACAGAGATGTAATAAAGGATAGACTTTCATCTCTGTTAAAAAAATAAATCCAGTAGTCAATCCTTGCTTCCATCATTGTAACAGAAACTCTGCTCAAGATCAAGAGAGCATTCAAGAAATCCCTCTGAATAATAAAGCTCTTTCTATATCTAGAAGCAAGAAGTTTAAAGGGATAGAGTATATCAAAGAACCTGGACTCAGCTTCCAAAAGTTTCTTGGATAAAAACATTAAATCATCTTCTTCTTTCTCCAGATCATCCAATGCCAATATTAGAATGGAATCTGAGGAAGCAAGGAGGAAAAATAGAGCTTCATTTTTCAGAACCTGTTGACGGAATATCGCCCCCTCCAATTGTCGCCCAAACAACACTAAGCACGCCATTCCAGAGATAGTGTTTGAAGAAGAAAGGGATCTCCATTTGTATATATATAGAATTAAAATCATGATTTCCTGCCTCGAGAAAGATTGAAAAGGTACAATCAGCTGTTCAAATTCCTGCTCAAGTAGTGGAAATACCAAAACCCATCATTACTCCAGCTTCTCCCTATCCTATCAGCGATCAGAATGAGCGAAACCTGATGTTTTGAAAAGATATGTAAATGTCTTCGGAAAATCATCCGTTAGGCAAAGAGTCGATCTAGTCCATCAAGATAAAGCAATTCAGTTCAAAATTTGAATCTAACATAATTAAGTTGCTCCTTATCCAGTGTAATACACCCTTTGACTTTCAGGGGTAATTGGCTAGTATTATAGAAGATCTGATCTTGTCTTTGTCTGATTGCAAGATTAGCCAACGCATCTGCAGCAACATTAGCCTCTCTTTATACATGGGAGACTCTCACAATGAGATGCTTGACAGAATCAAGCTCATCCCACCAATTCCTAAGGTTGGGAATTCTGCAAACACCATCTTCCACCATCTTAACCAACACCTCAGAATCAAGTTCCAGCCAAATTCTATTGAAATTGTGACTCCTGCAGATGATCAGTCCCTCTACGACAGCCCTAAGCTCAGCCTCCATATTCGTAGCAATCCCCAAGAAACAAGAGAACGAGAGTACCATCTCCCCTTTATGATTCCTAATGATACCTCCTCCCCCTGCAATCCCTGGGTTACCCTTTGAAGCTCCATCAGAGTTGAGTTTTAGAATCCCACTTTCCAGCTTTTTCCAGCAGAAGATTTTCCAAATCCTTTCCTTTTGTCTAGATTCAAACCCCAGCTTTTGCAAGAAATCTTCCTCAGCTTTATTTTCCACAAGGTTCGAACACACCAAAGGGATTATCATCCTAGTATCCAGCTGCACCTTCTTTACCAAGAAATAAATAGAAGAATGACCATCATCAAATCTTCTTTTGTTCCTTTCAGTCCAAATGTTCCAGAGGAGCCAGGCTAGGAAAATCCTCCTGGCTTTTCCAAGAAGGGTCTCTTTCGACCTCCATTTGAAGATATATCTCATCCAGCAAAGAAGTCCCTCATGTTTCTATAAAGCTTAAAGGTATCAAAAAACCAGTTCCAAAGAGCCACCGCAACCTTCCCATAGAAGAATACATGTTCAGGGTCCTCAGTGCTCGGATTATCACAGCAGTTACATCTTGAAGCCAGACTGAAGCCCATTTTAATCACATTGTCATCAAAAGGTAGTTTATTGTGAAATAGTCTCCAAAGCATAATTGAAATCTTCGGTGGGATTCCTGGATCCCATATAGCCCTTCCCCATTGCGGGCATCTTCCTTTCTTTCTGATGCATTGCCATGCACTCTTAAGTGTAGGAATATCCTGATTATTCAAGGTCCAAAACCTTTCCAGATCCTCATCCTTGATTTTTATCTTCTTAGCCAGGATCTCCTCAATTTTATCATTCTCCATCCCTGTAGATCTTGATTTGTTCATGTTCCAGCTTTCAGCATCAAACATATCCGATATTAAAGTATCAGGTTCATCCGATATAATCCCCTCATGAGGCCAGAGGGGTCCACCAGGCAGCCAATGATCTAACCAAAATCTGATTTTCCCATTTCCAACAGTCCAAGAGGTGTATTTACCAACCTCCTTCCAGGTCTTTTGGAGATTTTTCCATCTTGCCGGAGCATAAACATTAACGTCATCTAAACTACCATACCTCTTTTGCATGAAGTTTGTCCAAAGAGAACTATTCTGCATATAATGCCATGCCATCTTCATTCTGATGGCCAACATCATCTCCCCCAGAGACCGAATGCCCAGACCACCTTCAACAAGAGACTTACAAATATGCTTCCAAGCTACCCAATGCTTAGCCTTGTTCTCCTTCGATCCCTGCCAAAAAATTTTTGAAAATATGCTTTCCAATTTGCTAATGACTCCTTGAGGAATATCATACACCATCATCATGTGGATGGGGATGCTCGAAAGGACATGTCTGATCAGCGTGATCCTTCCTCCTGCCGAGAGAGTTTTACTCTTCCACCCTGCCAACTTATTCTGTACATTTTCAATCATACTGTCAAAATATTTCATTTTTATCTTGCCTTGGAAGATTGGACAGCTTAGATAAGTAAATGGTAGCTTTCCATCACTAAAACCCATAATCTCTTTGATCAAGATGCTATTATGCCCGTTGGTGTAGAAATTACTCTTCGCTACATTAATCTTTTGTCCTGAAGCCTTCTCATACTTGTGTAAAAAATCCTTCAAATTCTCTAGAAAACGTTTCCCACCATTTGTGAAAATGATGATGTCATCAGCAAAATGCAAATGAGAGACAATGGGGACATTCGGACGCGTATAAAAAGGCTTCAATTTCCCATTATTCAGAAGCTTCAAAAGTCCTCTACGCATTGCCTCCTCAGCTAGTGATGATTACTTGATATACTGTGATAATAGGCTTAAATTATGTGGAAGATAATATCTATTCTTGAATTATAAACTCTAAAATCACATATTCCATGTCCAATTTATTCCACATACAATGCATTTATAATTGGTAAAATCATTGTCTTTGATACTCATCTTTATCATACATTATTTTTACAAGTTTAGATATTCTCTTGATTATTATTATTTTTTACCTCACAATGGAGTCAATAATTATAGAATCATGTTTATCAAACTTGAAGATTTGACTTCAATCGATATTACTTATAACACAAACCAATCTGCTATATAAATAGTTATCTTAAACATATACTTTACATATTTGTAAACTATAGAAGATGCGTGACTTTATCCCACATTCATATACTATTACTACCAATTTATATCTAAAATCTATAAATGAAAACCTATGTAGTATCATTAGATAATTCTAAATATATAGCATTTCAAAGTTACATATGGGATAGTGTTGTCCACATAGGGCACTTTGCTTTTAGATTCTTAAATAAACAACAATATGCATTCTCATCCATGCCATCGGAATGCACCACCACTTGCTCTAAGAATTTTTTATATTATAACATGGTCGCCTTTTACTCCTTTGCAGGAGACAAACAGGTTGCCCCTTTCGTATTCTTCTGTCGCAACTCCTCGTCTCCTACGCATTAAGCAAATACACACTACCTTCTTCTCAAGGACAGACGCATCAGACTCCAAGCACGCCATCATGGTCCCAAGAAATCTCAAAAGCGCTTTACCTTCTCAACGTCAGGATCTCGTCTATAAAAGGAGTTCCATAGCAATACATCAAGGGGGAGGAGTCGGAGAACAATATCGTCATCGCCACCTTGTTCAGAAGTTTTTTTGAGAAGAACCCAACACCGCCCCCTTCACGTCCTCCTGCGTGCACTGCCATCCGCGCACACTCCTCCTCTAGCTGTGCTGCTACCGCCCCGCCGCACGTCTCTGCTCTAGCCCTGCGCCTCATCTCCAGTTCACGCGCCGCAGTGTGCGACCTCCTCGAGCGAGCCCTCGTCGGGCACCTTTTGCCGCCGGCCACCGCACTCTCACCGCACACATTCTGTGCCCGTGCCCGCGGCCTCCGACTGTCACTGCCATCCACCGAGCTCCGGGTTGCCTGGCGATACCTCCTTCCTAGCAGCCGCTCTTTGCGGATTTTCTCCAACGCAGGGGCTCGACAAACTAAGCAGACTTCCTTTTTCTCTACTTCTCTATCCTTAGTTTTTTAAATTTCATGATCCGTAAACTTAGTAGTAATTATGTTAAGTCTTTGATTGAGAAATAATCTATTTATTTTTTCAAACCTCATATTTGCATTTTGGTCATTTAGTTTCATTTTCTCATTATGATCCTTGGAATAGGACTGTTTCACTATTTCTGAAAATTTGCCCATTCCTAATGCGAAGTATCACATTCTGAGATATCCGTGGAATTTATACATTTCCCCTGCTAATTCAGAATACTATTTTTTAATGTGTGTTTCAGCCATCCAAAATTTGACTTAGTTGCACATATGTCCCTAGAATCTTGTGGTGAACTTTATAACTATAGAAAATGACGATAGTGCAATCTATTTGAGTTAAAATCTAGTCAAAAATACATTCAAGAAAAATGCAAACTTGCCTTGTCCATGTGGATTCGAACCTTAACTTGCTCTTTACATTTATTTATGCCATCTTGTGCAAGTAGTTGTAATATTATCTGTTTGACCTTGATTCTTCGTGGAACAACAACGACATGATAAAATCATCATCTTAAATCGTGAAGAATCTTGTCAACATTTTGGTGTCGTTGCCGGGGACTAGGCAACATTTGCAATTTTTTTCTTCTTCTTCATTTCTACTCATCTTCAATTATCTAATACGTGCATTATTTTGTTTTGCAGGTACTTAGGCTTCAAAAAAAACACTTTTCTTTCATGCATTTCATTTTTTTAAGCAAATTTGTAATTTGTGCTAAGTAGAAAATCTGTAATATTTTCTCCTCCTTCTTTCTCGGAAAGGCTCGCCATCAATAGGACAAAACATTACGGATTTAGCGTCAGAAGTGCGGGCACTGTGAGCTTCTCTTATTATTAGGCATTTTAGGTTTTTAATTTCTGTATTTGTTTGTGCTCCAAATTAAACCCAAAAAAAATAAAAAAAGACTTCTTGATTGCATCATCTCTGTGGTCTTCTCCCTGTGATAACTTAACTCAAAGATCACCAAAATCATGTTTTGATAACTTAAAAAGATAAGCTTGAAAGATCACCGTAGTAATCCGAGCGAAAGCGAACAAATTTCTGGATGCTTGTTTGATGCACATGGTGAATGACACAACACTCACAAGCACATAGAACCCTAGGATAGAAACAAAAAAATCCCTGGTGCTACGTGGGATTGCAGAGAGAAATCGTAATTCCTCGACGCGTTGGGCACAGGTTCTTGTCGGAAGAAGCAGATCCTCGATCTGAGTACCGCACCCTGGATCCCCCAGCTGGATTAGGACATCGATTTCTCACAATCTTCCACACCCACCTCATCCTTAAGGACTCTAATTTCTCTGATAACTTTGGTTGAATCACTAAATTAAAATCGAAAAGATAACCGCTTCCGCGGTAATTTGTGTCGAGTCGGTGAATCAACAAATTGTTTTGTGTTTGTGCTGTGTATGCTAGGTCGTAGGTCTCTGAAAAATCCCTTACAACAGCCATTAGAGTACGACCCGATCTATAAAAGAAAATCCAACTCATCTCCTTCAACTGAGGAACTTGAGAATTCATCTGACATAGGAGACATGGGATAAGAAAGACTAAATCCTATGGATCTCCTCCTACATCAACTACAACTGTTGAGAGAGGAAAATGCGACGATCTGCCACACTATAGCACCTCTTATCCGACCACCACTCATTAGCACACACTATAACCCGACGGCTGAACACTTAGTCCATTGGGTCCAGATTCCACCTGAGGTAGGAGACTTTGAAATAAAGCCATCATCTCTCTCCTTGATACCAAAGTATTATGGCAATGAGAGTGAAGACCCGTTCTTACACATAAAAGACTTTCGATCTGCTTGTGACACAATGAGCATCCCTGGAGTAGAAAAGGAATACATTTATATGAAAGTCGTCACTCATTCTCGTAAGGAATGGGCACTCCAATGGTTCCGAAATTATGGAACCCCACTCACATCCTAGGACGCCTTAAGAGAGGCATTCATCAAGAAATACTTCCCAATAGGAAAGACAAATGCCCTGAGACAAGCCATATCATCATTCACTCAGAAGAACAAAGAACCCATTCATGAAGCTTGGGAGCGTTTTAAGGAATTACAAAGGAAATTCCCTCATCATGAAATCCCCAAATGGAAATTGGTTCAGATATTCTATGAGGGCATAGACACATCATTCAAGAGAGTTATTGACGGCGCATGTGATGGGAATTATATTAGCCGCGACGAACATTTGTATGGACCTTATTTGAAAACATGGCTGATAATTCGGTGAATAGCTCATCCATCGAGCAATGTAGTGGGCACATAAGACCTGTCAATATAGTCGATCACGAGAACTCCACCAGCAACTCATCCAAACAAAGTCATGACAAATGGGAAGTTCTTTCAAAACAGATGGATCTCATTACCCAAGCCATAGGTAACCTGGCTCTGAATAAAGTCCTGAACAACATCTGCGGGGTTACGTCTGACCCTAATGTTCAGGACTTTGGCCATTTACCATTTTCTCATGATCAAGAATTGACTTCCGAGACTGTAAATTGGGTACAAAGAAATCAAGGAGGATCATTTTCAAACAACCAAAATCCAGGGTGGAGAGAGCAATCTAATTTTGGGTGGAATGGGCAACCCAACAAATACCATTTTCAGAATCATCACTCACAACCCCAACAACCAACATGACTTCCAATGACTCAACCTCCCACGGCTGTAAACTTTGATGCATTGACTCAAGCTATACAACAACTTGCGGCAGCACAACAACATGCCAACCAGGCACAACAACAGGCCAACGCTGAGAATGCCCGACAATTTGCTGAGATACGATCTTATATTCCAGCATTGTCACCTCAACCCCTGCCCAATCCTAATACCAATAGAGCTAGCTCCTCCGGATCATTCCATACCCCACCACCAGCCAAATCTTTCACGTCACCCCCTGGATTCCAAGCTCAAAATCAAGGATTTTCTGCCCCAACTCATAAGACCAATAATTCCAGCCAAGGAACTCATCCTCAAGGTTTCTCTATATCCACCCAAGGATCCAACATGCATCAACCTAAAAATCAAGTGACTTTCAGAACACCAAATCAACTCAACCAGTCAGCTAATGTCGTGACTCTCTGAAATGGGAAAAACACATTTGCCTCTACCATACCACAAACTAATACAACTGATGAGGCGCAAATCGAGGAAGAAAAGGAAATTGAGAATGAAGAAGGACATACTGAGACCACCATGCCTCCACCTTCCTCTCCCATAGCTATCCCCTTTCCTGAAGCTTTTCGCAGGAAAAACACCAAGTCACCCATACTTGATCCTGAATTAGAAAAACTCTTCTCTGACATTATCATAGAGATCCCACTTCTGAAAGCCCTTGAACAAGTTCCAGCTTTCTCTCGCTTTCTAAAAGAGAAATGCACACCAAAGAGGAAATCAAAAGGAAAGATTAGAAAGAATCATGAGGACATCGAAAAACATGTTCTTCCTCAAGCAACATCAAATGTCATTTTACACCTCCTACATACAAAGAAGAAAGATCCAGGTGCACCGTTGGTGAAGTGCACTATCGGGAAGCTGACATTCGAACGTACATTATTGGATAATGGTGCCTCGATTAACCTCCTCCCTACTGCTATTTTAGAGCAGTTTGACTTGGGAAAACTAAAACCTGTCTCAATGATTTTACAGATGGCTGATCATTCTGTGAAAAGACTAAAAGGATTACTTGAGGATGTAATAGTCACGGTTCAGGGACACCAATTTCCAGTAGATTTTGTTGTTATGGATATGGACTCAGCTAATTCACTAAGTGAAACTCCCATAATACTTAGACGACCATTCTTGGCCACTGCCAAGGCACACTTTGATTATGAGGATGGGAGAGTGGAGTTTAAAGTTAACGGTAAGGTCATTCCTGTGGATCTTATCATCCCCACTTCGATTGACTTTGAGACTGAAGATTGTGGTTGGATAGAAAATTGTGATATGCTTGACATACAAAATGATTTTGCCCTTGTCCACCTTACCAAAGATCCTTTGGAGGTTAGTCTGAATACCTCCCATTCCACCTATAAAGATATGTCGCATCAGATTGCCACATATAATCTGAACTCTTTACTTGAAGAACCGCCATGCCCGCTCTCTAGCAAAGAAATCATTGAATTAGATGAAATTTAGGATACACTGGATACTGAACTCACACTAACGTCATCGCTAGTAATGCCAATGATGGAACTACCATTCGAGTTCATATGCTCATCTAAAGAATCACTTTTGTCTCATCTTAACCAACCACATTCTCACACTACTGCATTGATAGATACACCAATGAAAACCACCACGATGACCCCGCCAACCGCCCTTGTTGAAATGAAACCCTTACCACAAGACTTGAAATATGCTTTCCTTGATGATGCACACACTCTACCGGTCATCATTAATGCCAACTTAGATAGCACTCAGGATAGTCAACTCATGGAGGTGTTGAAAAGGAATTCTCAGGCTATTGGATGAAAAATAACTGACTTGAAAGGAATAAGCCCGACACTTTGCACACACCACATATACTTGGAAAATGACAGTAAACCCTCTCGAGAAATGCAAAGACGGTTGAATCCTAATCTACGAGAGGTTGTGAAGAATGAAATATACAAGTGGTCGAGTGCTGGCATCATTTATCCAATAGCCGATAGTCCTTGGATCAGTCCTCTCCAGGTTGTCCCCAAGAAAGCTGGATTAACAGTTGTGAAAAATGAAAAAGGAGAGGACATCCCTACTCGAATGGCAACATCTTTGAGAGTCTGTGTCGATTATAGAAAATTGAATAAGGCTACACGAAAAGACCACTTTCCACTATCATTCATTGACCAAATCATTGAGAAACTAGCCGGAAAAGAATTCTTTTGTTTTTTGGATGGATATTATGGCTACAATCAAGTTGCCATAGCACCTGAAGATCAGGACAAAACCACATTCACTTGTCCATTTGGGACTTATGTG
The DNA here is from genome assembly GCA_037367405.1 of Ottelia alismoides. Classification (NCBI taxonomy): domain Eukaryota; kingdom Viridiplantae; phylum Streptophyta; class Magnoliopsida; order Alismatales; family Hydrocharitaceae; genus Ottelia; species Ottelia alismoides. The sequence continues at coordinate 587,709 of JAZKJV010001569.1, forward strand.
TTTCGGCGCATGCCTTTCGGATTATGCAATGCCCCCGCTACTTTTCAAAGATGTATGATGGGTATCTTTGCTGACATGATCGGTGATTTTATGGAGGTATTTATGGATGATTTTTCAATTTTTGGAGACTCTTTTGAGGAGACACTTGGATTTTTGGACAAAGTCTTACAAAAATGCATTAAGGTAAATCTAATTTTATCCTGGGAGAAATCACATTTCATGGTGAAACAAGGAATTGTGTTGGGACATATTGTATCGAAGAAAGGAATGGAGGTAGATCCCTCCAAAATTGAGACCATCACCCACTTGAGTCCACCTGTCAATATAAAAGGTGTTCGATCCTTTCTTGGTCATGTTGGATTCTATCGACGCTTTATTAAGGATTTCTCAAAACATGCACGACCACTTACCAAACTTCTTGAAAAGGATCATGACTTTACATTCACCAAGAAAGCCTTCGAGTCCTTTATTTTTCTGAGAAAGATCATCACTGAAGCACCGATATTACAACCCCCCGATTGGACCATTGAATTTGAAATAATGTGTGATGCTTCTGATTATGCTGTTGGGGCGGTCTTAGGACAAAGGAAGGATGGTAGACCATATGCCATCCACTATGCTAGCAAGACACTTGATGATGCACAAAAGAATTACACTGTAACTGAGAAAGAGTTGCTAGCTGTGGTGTTCTCACTAGAAAAGTTTTACACTGTAACTGAGAAAGAATTAAAGCTTCATTGTCATCTCTGTTGATGATTCTAGGGATAACATCCAACATCTCATCATCCCAAGAAGTCCCCTGAGATTTATAGAGATCTGAATAGTAAGCAACTCCAGCTTCAGCAATGCTTTCCCAGCTTCCTCCATAATTCCCAGACTTGATGAAGGAGTCAACAATGCTTTGTCGGCTCCTCATGTTGATCACAGTGTGAAAGTATCTGGTGTTCGAATCTCCTTCTTTCAGCCAATTGACTTTAGCCTCCTGACGAAGAAAAGTATTATAAGCACAAGTTGTATCTATATATATCTTTCTAGCTTTTTGAAGATCCTCCCAATTCTGATCATCCCAATGATCCCTTAGCTTCTGTTCGGCCTCAGTTACATTTTTAAGATTTGTAAGATGCTGCACTTCAATATTTACAAATACCTCTTTATTCCACTTTCTCATAATCATCTTCATATGTCTTAGTTTACTTGAAATTGTGATGAGGCCGTTATTAAGATAGTAGTCATGCCAGTTATTTTTTATCAGAGTTTTAAAACCAGCATGAAACTTCCACATCTTCTGATATCTGAAAGGGGTTGGCCTTTTAGCCCTGGTTAGCTTTTCCAGAACCAGAATAGGGCTATGATCAGATAGAATTCGATCTTCATATCTGAAATCCATATTAATATTGAAGGTGCCATTAACAAGACATCTATCCAGTCTTTGATAGATTCTATCCTTTGCAGTGAAGCTATTACACCAAGAAAAACAATCTCCCCCATGTAGAGGTTCAACCAAACCAGCACAATGAATGGCTAAATTGAAATCAGTCGAAGCAGGGTCATCAAAAACACCCCCTATCTTCTCATCTCTGTTTCTAATACAATTGAAATCTCCCCCCACAATCCAGTTATCAGAATTAACCAAATTAGACGTCTCTTCTAAGTCTAACCAGAGTTCCTTTCTCTTCCCAGCATTTGTGGAGGCATAAACAATCGAAATATAACACTGGTTAAGAAGGAAATTCTCCACTCTGCAAGTCATCATCTGTTCTTTCATCTAAATTATTTCAATTTCCACATGATCCCTAGCAAGGATCTAGATCTTCTTCTGAGATTTATCATCTACAAAAAATTTCTCCATTCTGAGTGAAAGAGCTACTTGAGGAATCTTCTTCCCATCTACCATAGGTTCAATAATTCCTAAGATTGCAATCTTGTGGGATCTGATTAACTTGTTAAGATGCGCTAGAGTTGCCTTATTGAAGACACCTCTACAGTTCCAGATAAGGGTGTTCGACATTAAGCACAAGGAGCTAAAGATTGGCTGGTATTCCTCCTTGATCTTCTACTGGGCTCTCTCAACTTCTCTGTTTGAAGCTGACCTTCTTTTTCCTGCTCTTACTATCAATCACATGAGTTTGAATAGGCACATACTCTGAATCAGAAGAAAATTCCCTCTCCCTGCTTGGTGAAGGATCACTAAAGTAATCCTCCCCATGTTGGCATTTGGAGGAGGCATCATTCCCAAAAACATCATCATTCAAAGCATCGAAGGAATTAGCCGTAGGGATTGAAATAATAGCATTACAGGGATCAATATTCCGAGCACAGACTATCCTACCTTCCTGCTGCTGTGTATTCTGCTCTTCCTCTTCCTCATTTCTGAGATCTCCCTCATTGTTACCATTTTCCATTATTAGTTCGTCCAGTTCTTGAGTTGAATTCTTCATTTCCTCTAGCACCTTCCTTTTCTCAATTTGTCCCTCAATAGATTTCTCTTTCAAGATCACATTAAATGAGTTTTGACCCGAATATAAGTAAGGTTCCTTGGAACCCACAATAGTATTACCAGCCGGACTTTCCCCTACCACTTTTGAAGCAATCTTGTCCAAAATCTTATCAAAAAGAGTGTCCACTACCTGCAAATTAGCCATGTCCCCTTTTTCAATATTCTCAGGGAGGGTCGAGGGACCTGCATCATCCTTCCTTAACTCAGCAATCTGATTAGGCTTCACCACAGCATCTGACTTAATGACTTCATTGTTCCATCCAACCTGTTCAGTACATGGCTCCTTCTCACTGTTGTTTCTGACAACCCATTTCTTCCTAGGCCTCAAGAATGCCTTTGTAGCGATGTTCTTTTTTGTTTCATTAGGATTATTCACAGCTTTCTCTTTCATTTCTTGTTTTAGGCCAACTTGTTTTTTCTTCATAATGCACTCCTTTTGATCATGCCCAATCAGGCAACAGTAGTTGCAGTAACAAGGGAGATTTTCATAGACGACATTTTGAACAAAATCCTTATCCCCACATCTGATTACTACATGGTCTGGCTCTGGTTCACTGACATCTATTTCCACATTTATCCTGATCTATCCCGGCCTAGTAAAATTTGTAAGATCTTTATCAACCGAGAGGAATCTCCCAATGGGTTTGACAATAGATCTAAGAGCTCCTTCATTCAAAAATTGTAGGCTCGGCATTGGAAATCCGACCCTAACAGGAATATTAGGGGATGAATCCCTTGGATGAAAAAAAGGGGATCATCTAATCAGTGACATCCAGTTATTGCCAAACTTCCAGGTGCTGTTTATGTACATTTTCATATAATCATTTTTATCTTCAAATTTTAGAATAATGTGCCTTGTATCCAATGCACCAATCTGCACATTGTTCTCAAACTTCATCTCCTTCCTAATCACCGAATCAATCTCCATGAGTTTTGGTCTGAATTTCTGAAAAATTCCTACAAGGCAAAGCTCAAAAGGCTTGCTCATCTCCATCATTTCCTCTTGCGAGAATTCTACGATTGCATCATTTCCTTCAAAGTAATGATCTCGGACCTTCACAGGAGGTCCCAATCTCATAGGAACAATCTTGTCTCTCATCAGCGAAGCATAGGATTTGGCTATAGGTTTCGCTTCAGCCAGCTTAGATCCTCCTGCGATAACCACCCCCTTCGCAATAATCTTCGGAGGGGAGAGCTCAGGGAAGTTACTATCATTCTTTTCCAGATCCACAGCATTAGATTCAGCCATTACACGTGTCAGAATCCCAACGAAGGAAAGAAAAAGTTACCAACTAATCGCCCACGTGTTCAAATCAGAAGACCCCCTCAACCACCAGCTCACCACATGTCAGATTCTGATAGGTGCCTTTAACTAACTAGGGACCACAAACAAGTAGCGCGGGAGTCTTTCCAACAAAAATAGATCAAACACTCCTCCTAGCAACAAAAATACCCCGAATTCTATAGAACAGCTTCAGGATCGGAGAACGGAATCCAAAACAATCAGTATCAGAGCTTAGAGGTCCAGACCAGACCTCCCTTCCCACAGAAATAACCAAAACCACAAGCAGCTATTGCCCAAAAATACGCAAAATTGCAGTGTTCCTCACAAAAGTCAAGAGAAAAAACATCCAAATCCCGCAAATTGATGGAGTAAAACAAGGATCACAAGCACAGGATAGCGAATACAGCACTATTCCATCGTAATATCCATCAAAAGTTTCCAGAATTGGATTGGAATGACCCGGGGAACAGATTCGAAGAACCAAGGCCGTCGCCTTCTTGATCGCCTTAGCCGTCAGAAATGCTTCCCCGATAAAACCTCTAAAGTAGACAATGTAAAATTGATCTTATAATTTACACCTTTAGCCCCTGCCTTTTTGTATTTATCGTTTAGTCCCGTAAATATTATGTAACGTTTAAAATAAAGTGGATATTTTGTAAAAAGACCTCTAGGCTTCTTGTATTTACATTCAGGTCCAATCTACGTCAGCTCACGTTTGGTTCCACGTGGGCTTGGAAAAATTGCACTGGAACCCCTATATGTATTTGTATTTCGTAAAGGTCAATTAAATAAAATTTACGGTGTTATATTTTTGTGGAATTTGCATGCAGATCCCTGTACTGTCTGGAATTGCGTTTTGGTCCCTGTGTGTGAGTCACGGGTAGTCCCATGTGATAGGTAAAATTGCAAGGGCCCCCTGGCGTGGTCCTGAAACTTTGTGTTAACATTCAAATGTTTTGGTAAATTTGCACAGAACCCCCTAGGCTTTATTTTATTTGCAAAAATACCCCTACTAGGGTTGGAATTTCTTTTTGCTTTCCCTATATATTGCATGCATCTATAAAATTCCAAAAATCACCAAAAAAATACCATAAGTTCCTATTACATTGTATTATCACGTCATATTTTTATTTTGCATTTTTAGAGCATTTTCATATTTATAAAAATTTAAAAACATGCATTTTTGCTATTGTTTGCATTATAAAATCCTAAAAAAATATAAAAACTTCTTGAAAAATTCCCCAAAAAATATATTTTGTGTCTTTTAGTGTGTTTGATCTTCTATGCAAAAATCACTAAAAAATATTAAACAAACTCCTAAAAATTAGAAAAATCCAAAATCCTTCATAAAAATATTAAAAATCCTAGAAAAATCATAAAAGTACAATATCTATTTCTGAATTTTCTATATTTTATTATCTTTGTTTTAAAATTAATTTGAGGAATTTTTGACATTATTTGATATTTTTTATTCTCATTTTAGTTTCGGCCAGCAATTTATTTCAATGTTTACTCATATTTTTTACTTTAAAAATACCAAAAAATTAGGAAAATCTAGAAAAATCACAAAAACATTAGAAAAATATAAAAATCACAAAAATATTTTATTTATTGTATTTTGAGTATTTTTCCCTATTTTGATCTCTCTCTTATCTCTCTTTTATTATATATTCTATATGGCTTTATATCTTATTTCAAAAAGAAAATATAAAAACATAAAATATAAAACAAAAAATTTAAAATTAAAAATCAAATAAAAATTATAAAACCAAAAATCAAATAAAAAATATAAAATAAAAAAACCACAAAAAGACTTGTGTACATACATGACTAGCTTGTGTATAAATAATTGTAGGCTACCAGTTTTTGCTCTCTGTGGTTCGACCTCTAAATACTTACGCACTATGCATCATTATGGTAGAGTTAATAAATTTTAATTCACATTTTTGAGACTCAATTGATTTATTCTTTATTGTGGGTTAATTGTTGCTTGAGTGGGTTATTGAGCGGTCACCGCATCGACTACTGATCCGCCTTGTGGATTAATACGACCCTTGATTTACTCCCTTATCATCAGATGGCGTCGTTGCCGGGGAGCAATGAGTGTAGCTTACTTTAGTTTGTCATGTTGTAAATACTTGCATGATCTTTTGAATTGCTTGTAAATATTTATTGCCTTTGTTTATATTCTGTGATTATTTGTGCTAATATCCTTTTTCTTGCAACTTTGATGCGAGGGTCTGCCATGCGAGGATGGTCTTCTAGGAGGCTGGTGCAGCCATGCATGAAGGAGGGTCACGCCTATTTGACCAGCTGGAGCAAGCACCAAGGAAGCAAGAAGAAGACTTAGCTAGTTTTTTTAAAAAAATGTAACTCTATGAGAGAGAGAGAGAATTTTGGCATGTAATAATATGGACTCTACTCTTCACAACGAGGTCAAGTGCCTGGGTGTCTGTTCACCTGGAGGCCTTGTCAAGGCTTTTTCGTGTTTTCCCACTTTCTTTTCTTTGTTTCCCGTGGTTTTGAGCTTTCTGCCTTTTCTTTATTTTGTTTTGTGTGTATGGAGCCCCTAGACTTAGGTTGCTTGACTTGGTAGCTAGGTCCACACATTAATAAGAATACTTGTTTCTATAGTCTCTTACGTATGGATTTAGTCAAACTTAATTGGTTATTCACGATTAATAGCAGCTAATGTTTAGGGTGATTTTGTCGCTTGCACACCGTCATGTAGTTAGGTTTAAAAATTCTATTTTGCATACCGCATGGAGAGAGCTGGGATGCACTGTAAGTCTTCTAACTCAGCATGCATCATTCGGTTCAATGGTGAGATTTCCATCATGGAACCAACTTGCATGGCTTTTCCGCTATCTCCCTCTGATTTTGAGCACCTAGGACATAAATGAAAATCTACAAAAACTTTAGGCGTTGGCATGAAAATAGACTCAAAAAACTAAAACAAGAGGACTGTTAAATAAACTTTGACCTTAATTAAAATTTGTAATGGATTATCATTATACTGAGTTCATAAAGCCCTCATTGTTTTCAGGTACCTTCGGAGGTGGACCAAAACCCCACTCCCATGAGCGAGGCACGTCCCATAAGGAATAGAGCCAAAATCCCAGTCTGCAACTGCCTTATGTATCGCCTGGATTTCTGAAGTATTGGCTCTTCTATCGTACGTGACCGAGTAGGGCCTTGTCAGCGATGGTGTTCCCCCTTGTGTGGAACATCGACATGGTCTGAAGTACTGAGCATAGGCCACGCCTTCACGGGGGTGTTTGCTCATCGGTTCGTGTCCGAGTAGGTTCTTGCACGCTCATGGGTGATTCTGTTCCGAGCAAGAACCGAAGTATTGGTTTCGCCTATCAGCTTCCTCTCTCTATTTCTTTGGCTGAGTAGGGATCCAGGAAAGGTTACAAGGACCTCAAAAAGTACAGACTACAGGTTACAAAGGAGGAGGACAAGTACAGGATTCTTTTCTGGTAGTACTCTCTCTCCTATAGGGCATGTTTGATTGCAGGGTTGGGCAGGGTTGGGTTGAGCAGGGGTACCCCTGTAAATAGTAAACTGTGAGGAGTATTGAGCCGTTTGGTTGGAGCAGTAACCTGGGTTGGGCTAACCCAACCCTACCCAATCCTGCAACCAAATAGGCCCATTGGGTTAGCGTGCTAAGTACTTGTTAAAAGATATGCCTGAAATAACAACTCTAAAACTGAAAAGATAATAAGTAGCCGAACCTTCACGGCTCCACATGGCGTGAGTTGGTGAACCCGATTTTGTATTGCGTTTGTATGGATCTAGATTAAGGTTCAAAGATCAAGTCCCGCGCCTTTGCGCAAATTTTGTTGTATCATTCTCCTTTGACCCCCGCTCAGTCGAGCCTTTCTACTGTTTTGTACTCCTTTCTATTCCTCGTTGACCATTGTATCCTTCTTCCAACATACAATCCTCCTTTTGCTTCGCGAAGTCGATCCATGGATGGTTTCCGTCGGGATCCCTCCAACACCCACATCGATTCCATAGACTCAACTTCGCCAATAAATTCGAGGCGATTCTCGAGAACCCGACCCGGACTTTGCAGAGCGATCTCTAGACTCCTCGTCTTCTGCCTTTCTTTTGACCATCCAATAAACCGGGATCACTTTTGTCCCACTTTTGCGTTGTGAATGGAAGTCGATCACAGTCCATATCCTTTTCCGTTCATAACATTCTGGGATTGACCTTGATTCCAGATCCATCATGACAATTGAATAAGATTGCAAGTGGTCTAACTAGGATTCTCTCATTCTGCAGATAGAAGACAGATCAAGCCCTGGATCCTGATCCGGAATTCATTTCGTCAGACTCAGATCCTGACATGGCTCCTCAAGGAAGGGCAAGGGTCAGCAGCCACCCCAGTCAGAGGAAGGACAGATGCTTGATCAGAATCAGGTTAATGCACAACTGTTGGCATCCATCCAAGCTATCCAACAACAGCTGACAGAGTAGGCCCTAGCACAGACTACTTTCCAGGAGATTCTGAATGATGTAATGAACAGACCCGAGGGAGGAGGAGGACGACGAGGAGGTGGTAACCCTCCGGATGACGATGAAGAAGACCCAGACATGGCAAGATCGAAACCTACACTGAAAGAGACATACAACCCTAGAGACAGCCAGATGACCGAGTGGATCCTCATTCCTCCAGTGCATGCTCACTTCTAGCTAAAGCCCCAGTTCCTCGCTCTTCTTCCATCTTTCCATGGAAACACCAGTAAAGAGCCTTATATCCACCTGCAGCAGTTCTCCCGCATTTGCCGAACTACCCACTATCCAAATGTTCCTCTGTACATTGTCAAAATGATGCCATTTCCCTTCAGCCTGCAAGACAAGGCCCTCTACTGGGTCAACCATTTGGGAAAGGTTATAACCACCTGGGAGGAACTGAAGTCAGCCTTCTTGCACAAATTTTACCTTCTCGGTCGGCTCAACCAGATGCGAGCACATATCAGCAGTTTCTCTCAAGGAGTGCACGAATCCATACATGAAGCCTGGGAGAGATTCACCGATCTGCAGGAGAAATACCCCCATCATGAGATCCCGAAGACCAGCTTGGTCCAACACTTCTTTGGGGGCCTGAACATTGAGAGCCAAAGGCTCGTCGACGCAGCGTGTGGGGGCTCACATATCAATAAGGATGAAGATGTAGTTTGGCAAATCTTTGAATAAATGGTCGAAGGAGAGGCCGCCCTCTCTTCATCAAAAGCATACCAAAAACAGCACCATATCCTCCAGAAACAAGTGCACATGGCAGCGTCCCGCGAGGCGGAGAGAGATGAGAGCTCCAACCTCAGCATCATCGGGAGCCATCTCTCGAAGGTTAATATCATCGAGAAACTATCACAGGACTTAGAAAAACTTGCAGTGATCGAAAAGAGGACTCAAAACCTTGACAAACTAGATCAGATCACCAAACAGTTAGAACTGCTGGTGCGCACCATCAACTCTATCTAGTCGGCAACACCATCAAAAGCTCCAGCTGAGAAGAAGGACAATCTACCATCGCCACATTAGCCTCAGCCGAACCAGCAGCCACTGGCAGTCCAGCATGTATACTACGTACAGACACCCGACCAGGGCCAGCTGCAGCAGCAGATGGTTGTGTACCAACCAGATTTTGTAACAAGATTCGATCCAGTCTTCCCACCACCACCCCTGATTCAAGAAGTCAATGGGGTTTGGAGCAATGAAGCACAACTGATCCGTCCCATAGGACAACCTTAGGGTCTGCTACCAGCCAACTGGAAATACCACCAACCTCAGGGTGGTCGATTTGGGCAGTCCTCACAGCCGCCATCACAGCATCGTCAGCCTCCCTCATGCGCAAATCAAAGAAGGCAGAATCAGCATTATCAGCAGCCGCAGTACTGCCAGCCACATCCTTTCCATCAGTATGTGGCCGCTCCACCTCAGCATAACCAACAGTATCCCCCTTCCTCTTACCAGCAGCTTCAGGTTCCTACACCACCCCAACACCACCAACAACAGTCTCAGCACCAATACATTCAATACTAGTGTGGTCTATACGTTGAATCTACTAAGGCACATCCTGTGAACCCGACCATGGATTGCTTGGCCCAACTCGTCAAAGGGCTAGCAGATATGACCAGGGCTCGACGATCTGACCGCCACCAAGACCACTATCCCAGCTCAGGTTGAGGCCAACCCCAATAGCTTTAAAAAGAAAGAGTAGGTAGAATGTGATGTCCTATCTACGTCTGTAGAGTCAGAAAATGATAATGTTGTTTGTTCTAATGCTATCACTCTCAGGAGCAGTAGGGCCTTGCCTCCACCTGCTATCAAGAATGGGGAGAATAAAGAACCAAGTGAATCGTCATCTCTGCATCAGTCGTGCCAGCTACAGGGACAGGTGAGGAGGAAGAAGAAGAAGAAGTCATTCCAGCAGTCATGCAACACCAGCACCCTCAGCGAAAACTACAAAAAAAATCAGCAAAACTAAAAAGAACAAAAAGAATTTTGCAGCCGAAGCAAAGCCGAGCCAACCTCGGAGGAGCAGCCAGCTGCAGCCGATCCCTCGCCAGCCGACGGAGCAGACGCCCTACTTTTTGCTCGCCCATCAGCACCATTATCTCAAGATCCAGCTTGTACTCCTTTTTGTAGTCCGGATGTACAACAATTTGTGGGCAATAGTTCCGATGTAAATAAGAACTCTACTCTGTCTATCAGTGATGTAAATATTCCTTTTCCTAATGCAATAAAAAAATCCAAAAAATTGCAAAAAGAAAAAGTGCATTGTCTGATCCTGTAGTTGTTGAAATAATAGATAACTTAACCTTTGAGATTCCCTTACTGAAGGCCATGAAATATATGCCAGTTGTGAAGAAAGGTTTGAAAGAAGCATGTACCAGCAAGCGTCGACCAACACGCAAGAATAAACGCAATCAGCTCGAGAGGTGCGTGCTTTCCATGGACACTGTTGCGGCTATCAGCAATCTCCCTCAGAAGAAACAAGACAAAGGGTCACCTCTTATCAGTTGTGAGATATTTGATCAGGTCTTCGAGCGTACTCTCCTTGACAGCGGATCTTCTATCAACCTTTTGCCCTCGTCCCTAACCCAAGAATTTGTTCTAGGTCCGCTCAAGCCAACACAGATGATCTTTCAGTTCGTTGATCGATCCACCAAACGACCTAGAGGTCTGATGGAAGAGGTGGTGGTGATGGTGCAGGGGATGCAATTCCCTGTTGATTTTGTGGTCCTCGATATGACTCACCCACACCCTTACTCCAGACCCCTATCATCCTTGGTCGACCATTCTTGCGTACCTCAGGTGCCATGGTTGACTACAGGTCCGGCAAGATTACTTTCCGCTCGGACAACAAGCAGATCACTATAGTCATGATCAGAGAGTTGAACGCCACGACTAATGAGAGCCATGCAGCATCAGAAGCAGAATATGACTTTATTACAGAGATCAGAGACTCATCACTTTCATTGAATGATTCATGGACCCGAGAAATCCTCACTCTTGAGGAGGACTTGGAAAGCACAGTTGACCTATGCTCCAATGATTCTTGGGAGACAGACTCTCAAATGTTGACGCAACTATGTGATTTTGAGAATTCACTCCAACCCGAACATAATGAGCCTAGTAAAGAACCGTTCGGCACATCATCGGGATCACAACGGAATACTGAGGATGGTAGCTCCATCAATGAAGTACATCCCACCACCAGTATAGTGTCTGAAGTGACCAATAAGTTGGACCAATCAGGACCAGAACTCAAGCCACTCCCTGTAGGCCTGAAGTATGCTTTCCTTACGGGTGAAGAACACATGTATCCAATCATCCTCAGTAGCAGGCTGAACTCGGATCAGGAATCTCAACTTCTCAAGGTTCTAGAAAAGAACCGCAAGGCACTTGGTTAGTGCGTATCAGATCTCCGTGGGATAAATCCAGCTCTGTGTTCACACCACATTTATCTGGAAGAAGATGCCAAGCCATCACGTGAATTCCAAAGATGGCTGAATCTAAACTTCAGGGACGTCGTCATGAAAGAGATCACGAAATGGTGTGATGCAGGCTTCAACTATCCCATCTCCGATTCAAAATGGGTAATTCCACTGCATGTAGTTCCGAAGAAATCAGGGCTTACCGTGGTTACCAATGACAAAGGAGAGGAAATATCCACTCGGGTACCAACATCCTGGCGGGTGTGTGTTGACTACCGTCGTCTTAATGCAGCAACTAAGAAGGACCATTTCCCTTTACCATTCATTGATCAAGTTTTGGAAAGACTAGCAGGTAAGGTGTTCTTCTGCTTTTTGGATGGGTATTCCGGGTACAACCAGGTGGCAATCGCTCCCGAAAATCAAGAGAAGACTACCTTCACTTGCCCGTTTGGCATCTACGCCTTCAGGAGAATGCTCTTTGGATTATGCTACGCACCTGCGACATTCCAGAGATGCATGCTAGCAGTTTTCGCCAAGATGGTAGGCAGTTTTCTCGAGGTGTTCATGGACGACTTCTCAGTCTATGGTGATAGTTTTGATTCTTGTCTTGGGCATCTAGACAGAGTGCTTCAGAAATGTCGTGAAGTCAATTTAGTTCTTTCATGGGAAAAGAGCCACTTCATGGTCACCGAGGGAATTGTGTTGGGTCATGTGATTTCCAAACGTGGCATGGAAGTCGACCCGGTAAAGGTGGATGTTATTGCCAATCTAGAGCCACCTTAGTCAGTCAAAAATGTAAGGTCATTTCTGGGGCATGTGGGATTTTACAGACGATTCATCAAGGATTTTAGCTGCATCGTCCGCCCTCTAACAGAGCTTTTAAGCAAGGAAACTGAGTTCAATGTCGATCACCAGGTTCTCCTTACTTTCAATCAACTGAAGGAGCTTATCACTCAAGCTCAAGTCCTACAGCCGCCGGATTGGTCTCTTCCTTTTGAGATCATGACTGATGCGTCAGACTTTGCAGTAGGGGCTGTTCTGGGATAGAGAAAAGAAAAAGTGCCCTATGCCATTCACTACACCAGCAAAACATTAGATGATGCGCAAAGAAATTACACTGTGACAGAAAAAGAGTTGTTGGCTGTGGTTTTCACCTTGGAAAAGTTCAGATCCTATTTGCTTGGATCGAAAGTTACCATTTTTACAGACCACTCTGTTATTTGTTACCTACAACAGAAGAAGGATGCCAAGCCAAGACTGATTAGATGGATCCTTCTTCTCCAAGAATTTGATTTGGAAATCAAGGACAAGCCTGGAGTTCAGAATGTGGTAGCATACCATCTCTCCAGAATTGAGCAGCAAGAGCCTCCCCTGAACAATGCACCTATCACAGAAACCTTTCTAGATGAGTCAATTTTAGCAGTGGATTCCCTCCCTTGGTATGCTGATATAGTCAATTACCTTGCCTTGGGGGTAATACCATCAGATTAGACGAAAAATCAGAAGAATAAATTCATGTCGACCATCCGTTTTTATCAATGGGAAGATCCTCTCCTATTCAGGGAAGGAGCGGATTGCATTTGGCGCAGGTGCATACCTCGGGAGGAGTATTATAGTGTCCTCGAGCACTGTCACTCGCTTGAATCTGGTGGACATCACTCTGGAGACCGTACGGCAGCTAAAGTACTTCAGTATAACTTCTGGTGGCCCACACTATTCAAGGATGCAGCAGTATTTGTCAAACGATGCATTGACTGTCAGAGATTGAAGGGTACACTCACTGCAAAAGATTCGATGCATCTGAAGATCATTCAGATAGCAGATATATTTGATGCATGGGGCATTGATTTCATGGGACCTTTCCCTAACAGTCAGGGTTTTGAGCACGTCCTTCTTGTCGTAGATTATGTAAGTCGTTGGGTTGAAGCTATTACCGCTCGAGCCACTGACAGTCGGACAGTGTGCCGATTCTTGAGAGATAACATCATTGCGCGGTTCGGGATTCCGAATATCTCATATTAGATGGAGGTAGCCATTTTATTAACAAAGAGGTCAAGAAATTAACGAAAGAGTACGACATCGACCATCGAGTCGCATCCCCTTATCATCCTCAGACCAATGGCATGGCCGAATTGTCAAACAGAGAAATCAAGACGATCCTTCAGAAACTTGTATGGTCGGACAGAAAGAACCGGTCTCAACTCTTGGACTCAGTCCTCAGGGCTTACAGAACTGCCTACAAGTCTCCCTTGGGCATGTCGTCCTATCATCTTGTATATGGGAAGTCGTGCCATCTGTCTGTCGAATTAATTCACAAGTCTTTATGGGCAATTAACATGTGCAATTTGGACTCCCGGAAAAGTGGTCAGAAAAGAAAAGATGATCTGAACAGACTCTTGGAGTTCCGAGACTATGCATATGATAACACATTGATGTACAAGGAAAAGGTGAAACGCTGGCATGACCGACATATCAGACGAAAGACCTTTGAAGTTGGACAGAAGGTGTGGTTATTTGATGCAAAGTTACGGATCTTCCCGGGCAAATTAAAGAGTAAGTGGACAGGGTCATTCCGAGTTCGTGAAGTGTGTGACAATGGAAGTATTGCCATATCAGAATTGTCTCCTGACGCACAACCATTCGTCGTCAACAGTCAACTCCTGAAGCCTTACCTCGAGCCTGATACGTTCTTGGTCGTCGTCGACTCCATCCAGCTTCTACGCTTTGATGACACATCCACAACAAAGTCAGCATCAGAAGATTCAGACACCGCACCTCAAAAACTATTTATATGATTTCTTCTTTTCTTCTTTTCATTTTCTATTTTCTTTTTCTACCAAACAGGTGCTGCCCTTGTATCCATTGCCTATACTTAGGACCCACCTTACCCTACGTATAGGGGGTATACACCACGAGTCTCTTTCTTCGTCAATCTCCTCCATTGTCTCCTTCTTCTTGACTATACTCAGGGATACTTCACCCTAAGTATAGGGGAGACAATCTGAGTACGATATGTCCATTCTCATCCTTGACCATCCCCGCCTTGTGTACAGTCTGCTATACTTAGGATTATCTGATCCTAAGTATAGGGGGACGGTCAACTTCTTGATTTCTTTATCTCCTTATTCATTCATTCGTTCTATTCATTCTATTATTCTTTAGACTTTTCTATACTCAGTACGAGTTATGTCTTTTCTTTCTCTTTTTTGATCTATGAGGACATAGCTCATGCTAAGTATAGGGGGTCGTATATACTTTGTATATACTACAAGCCATAACTCGTACTATAAATAAAAATAATACCTGGAGCTAAAAATAATGTTAAAAGTATTTCTATTACGATAATAAAAGATGATTGTGAGCTGCTCAGACTCTTTTTGTCCGTACTGATTAATAAATCAGGAAAAACACTTTGTGCAAAATGTTCTCCTTGTGAAGAAATCTTTTGAAAATTGTTTGAAAATATTTTGTAAAAAGTGTTCAACCTTTGTAAATTTTTTTGGTTGCAAAAGCTTATTTTCTTTGAGTGAAATAGAAAAATATTTGAAAAGCGGTTTGCAAATGGTTGGAAAATGGTTGTAAAATTATTTTGAAAAATCTATCTATATTGTTCAAAAAACCTTACAAAATAATTTTCACATGCGTGTACATGTTTGTAAAACTATTTTGGACTATAGTCTTCAAAATCTTTTGAAAATGATTATCAAATAAGTCTGAGGAGTATACACAAAAATTTCTCATGCAAAAACAAGCAATAATTCCAAATAAAACTTATAAGAGCCTAAACCATTTTGTACATAAAATGTAGTTTTTCTTTGTATATATTGATTAATAAATCAGGTTAAATATCTTTGCAAAATGATTTGAAAAATGGTGTGAACCGTTTGGAAAACTTTCTATGAAATGTTTTCAACCTGTGTAAAATTGCTTTGTTTGTAAAATTCTCTTGTTTGTGTGAAATAAAGGATTTGAAAACCTATGTGCAAACGGTTTGGAAAATGTTTGTAAAACTATTGTGGAAAATGTATATACATAGTGTGACAAATCTTTGCAAAATGGCTTTCAAATGTTTGTAAATGCTTGCAAAAATTATTGTGTACTATAGTTTTGAAAATGTTTTCAAAAAAACTGGACATATCTGTAAAGCCGTTAAATAAAAAGTCTTTATCAATTGTATACATGTACCTGGAACAAACAGGTTAACACTTGTAAATCCCTTAAAATTCTTAGTTCTTGTAAATAAAGAAGTACGCCCATGTAAATAGTTGTACATATGTTATTCTTGGAATACCAAATTCCTTTTACAAAAAAAATATGTGCAAAGTTTTTTCTCTTTATTTTCAAAGTCTTTATTCTTTGCATCATTGCATAGCATGTGCATATCATTCATATTCTTTTTGAGTGAGCTTGATGATTGAACTAGTCCAATAAAGTCTAAAATTGGAGCTTGGCTGGACCTTACTACACCTAACAGCACTGGAACCTTATGGGAACTAGGTTTAAGGTACTTCAGGTTTATTCATGCTTAATTCTTTGAGAAATCAGGGCTAGGTTCAAGTCACCTCAACTGACTAAATAGAACTTTTCGAGACACATGCATGACTCTTGTCGATTGTGACCTAATTTGGACACTTGCACCTTTCACTTGGCTCAACTCGGTTGGAGTGGTGAGGGGGTTGGATTTGCCAGTCTGAGACGCACACGGGTGGAAACATTCATCCTCGTCTAGGGAGGGAAGTGCACCCCAACCTGGTCCAGTTTCGATGAAGTCGAATGACAGGAGAGTGTGGGTTGCAATAAAGCTTGAAAAGAGGGATAGTCTTCTGGCTCAAGAGGAAAAAGTCCTTATATAAATGCTGTTGTGAATAGTATTTCAAAAAAAACTTCAAAAAAGTGGACAGGCTTGAAAATAAAAATAAAAGTGCCTGCCGGAGTATGTATATATGTTGTATAGAAAATAAGCAAGCTTGAGCATCAAAGTTATACCATGTGAGCCTACAGCTGGATGACTTGACTACACTGGTCTTGCATCCCAGGATAGGTAGCTACACTGGCTACCGTCCATTATCTTCTTCCCCTCCTCCTCTTGAGTCAGATGCCATTTAAATTTAGAAGGGAATACCCCGCTCCTCGACGACAGAGGGTTGGATTGGGGAATCATTGGGTTGTCATTCTGAAGAAGTTAGTTCCTTTGTCATTTCAGTTGGGGATAGCCACTATCACTTACATTGTACAAGTCAGCTTCATAGTCATAAGGGTTTGCGTATGATGTAGGCCAGTTCTGACCAGGCTATTGAGGTGGGTTGAATCGAGTTATGTGACTCTCGACGGCTGTTGTGTTTTAAAGTTGGTTCCCGACCAGGTTCTACACACATCCACACTCAAGGTCTAACAGAAGCTCCAAATTCTGATTTTGTAAGGACAGATATTACACTGAAAGCAATCCTATTCACTCTATATCTTTTTCAATCTTCTTTTTCTTTTCTTCGTATTCTTTGTTCTTTTTTGTACTTATTGCATAAGTATTTGCTAGGGACTAGCAAAGGCAAGTATAGGGGGTGATGAATCTCCATTTCATCACCTTTATTATATCATTTTGGCCTTGAAAACCCTAGATAATGCTTGTAAATAACATTAATTTGTCCATAATAGCATTTATGATTTATTGTATTTCTTGCACATAAAACAAGGCTTTTAATGCCAAAATTATAGAATAAAGTGAAGAAAAGAAAAAGGAATAAAATATTGAAAATATTTTATGACCCTAACCCCGAGACCAAGTCCAAAATGGAACTGGTCGACAAGGAATAAAGTAGGGGGAGATAAGGGCCAAAAATACAATAATTACCTCATTTATTCATTCTTGATTTATGCATTTTTGACACCTATTTTGTATCTAAGTATTTATTCATCAAATAAAGAAACTTTGTACATGAAAGTTGTAGATAATAATGTAAATAAAAATACAAAATTGAGTTTGTATAAAAATAATATACAGTGTACAATTTATACCCAGAATAAAAAGCCAAAAACCAAACTTCACAGACTCATATCTTTCAAATAAAAACTCAAAACATAGAAAAATCACCTCTAATTGTATATAACTTTTCATGAGCTATTTAATGGTGGTGTTTTTATATTTTTGGAGTTATTGTGTAAAAGATAGGTTTTGGACCCCTATTGTACATAATACCGATTAAAATATTCAATCTATTCATTACTTATTATTTTTACAAATTCATATTTTTATAATTTTGTAAACATTATCTATAATATAGATGTAAATCAAAATGAAAATAAAATAACAAGAAAATGAAAAATAAAATAAAGTTATATAAAAACATAGATGAAACACCTATATGTATATAAATAAAAAGGAATTATATTCTTTAATTATTTTATTATTTCATATTTTTAGAATATTGTAAATATCATATATATTCTATTAAAAATACAAAACAAAAATAAAAACTCATTAAAATGCATTAAAATAAAAAGAAGTATACAAAACATAGGCAAAATACCTATACTTATACCTATACAATTCATATACCTATTTATTTAAATGTGGCTAAACTCATAAAAATCAAATAACAATATATTTATACTCACAAAAATAAGTTATAAATATATAAAATAAGAAATTAAAATAATAAAATAATATATATAAAGTAAAAATAGAAATGCACAAAACATAGATGAATATACCTATAAATACACTCATAAAAAGTAACTAATAAAAGATCTAGCCAAATAAATAAATAAAAATCATATTAAAATACTACATAAAATAATAATTACTTTTTTGTTTTATACTCGAAAAATAATAAAATCATTTACTATTTTAAATTAATTATTCTCGAATAAACCCTTCTGTTTTGTCCTTTAGCGGCCGACGTGGACCAATCCGCGCGCGACCTTCGTTGACCTCTGGTCAACTGTCCCATCTGCTGCTCTGAGTCGTCCGACCTGTTGAAACCTCGGTTTTCTTGCATTTTTTGTGGACGTCTCCTCCATCGATCGCATTTGCTTCCTTCACAAGAATTGTTCATGGCACTTTGTACATACACGCCAACACCTTGGATCGCTTGTACATACACCAGATCAATTGTTAATCGCTGGTTAATAAGGGTGCCCAGAAAGGTTTATAAATAACCCAGCTCCTCCTCCTTCGCAAAGTTGGTCAATTCTACCCTTCTCCCTTCCTCGTATTTGGTCCTAGGAGCTTCCTTGTGACAGGAGGGATCTCTTGGCGCCTTGAATCGGTCGGAGGAGGTGGGAGCTGCACCCACAGCGGCGCTCTGGCGATCTCCACGCTCCCTGGTTCCCACCTGGTATTAGAGACCTTTTCTTGCTTTATTAGGTAGATTTCGATTCCAGTATTTATTTCTCCCATTTAGTTTAGTTTTTAGCCCAGGAATTAGTCGTTAACTGGTTGAGTCGTAGTTCGCTGAAGCTCCACTCCGGCGACGACTCCCAAGCCTTCCAGTGACTTCCCGACCCCAGTATCGCCACCATTCTGTTCCCTATTGCGTTCTTCATCTTTCGCATGCCCCAGATCAACCGGAGCCCACGTGGCTTCGTGAATCGAGGTTCACCTCCGTCCCTCGCCGGAACCTCGCCGCCCCTCTTCATTTTTTGCGCAAAAGCTTTAAACCCCGGGTCGAGGGTGAAGCCCTCAAGCCGGTGTATCTTCCTGCGCAGGTCTTGACTTAAAAGGAGCCCTCTTGGGCTTGATTGATCCCAGGGAGAGGTTCCTGGAGGTTCCCCCCTTCCTCGAGCTCGTCTGATCGATTGGGACCTCCAGGAGCCAAGCGGAAGCCATCAGTAGACTCGGGGATCTTCCAGGAACGTGCAGAGACCTTCAGAGGCGACGGAGGAGGCCGGAGGCGCCAGCTATTCACGATCGAAGCTCGTTGCACGCGAGCTTCGTCCCTGTTCTTCCACCTTGCTCCATCACCGTCCGATAAAAATGGAGATCCCAGACGTAGCAGCAGCCATCGGATGCCAAGCACCAGAGCCGTCAGATCTCAACAGGAGATCTAATCTCGTGCGTCCGATCGTGAATCGGTACCAAGCGTTGGATAGACGCCACGTGGATAAGTGGTTGCATCATCACCGTCCGCCAGCGCCTAATAGGGATAATTTACACCTTTAGCCCCTGCCTTTTTGTATTTATCATTTAGTCCCGTAAATATTGTGTAACGTTTAAAATAAAGTGGATATTTTGTAAAAAGACCCCTAGGTTTCTTGTATTTACATTCAGGTCAAATCCACGTTAGCTCACATGCGGTTCCACGTGGGCTTGGAAAAATTGCACTGGAACCCCTGTATGTATTTGTATTTCGTAAAGGTCCATTAAATAAAATTTACGGTGTTATATTTTTGTGGAATTTGCATGCAGACCCTTGTACTTTCTGGAATTGTGTTTTGGTCCCTGTGTGTGTGAGTCACGTGTAGTCCCACGTGATAGGTAAAATTGCAAGGGCACCCTAGCGGGTTTTGAAATTTGTATTTGGTCCTAAAACTTCGTGTTAACATTCAAAAGTTTTGGTAAATTTGCACAGAACCCCCTGGACTTTATTTTATTTGCAAAAATACCCCTGCTAGGGTTGGAATTTCTTTTTGCTTTCCCTATTTATTGCATGCATCTATAAAATTCCAAAAATCATCAAAAAATACCATACGTTCCTGTTGCATTGTATTATCACACCATATTTTTATTTTACATTTTTATTGCATTTTCATATTTATAAAAATTCAAAAACATGCATTTTTGCTACTATTTGCATTATAAAATCCTAAAAAAATATAAAAACTTCTTGAAAAATTCCCAAAAAAATATATTTTGTGTATTTTAGTGTGTTTGATCTCCAAAAATCACTAAAAAATATAAAACAAACTCCTAAAAATTAGAAAACCCTAAAAACCTTCATAAAAATATTAAAAATCCTAGAAAAATCATAAAAATACAATATCTGTTTCTAAATTTTCTGTATTTTATTATCTTTGTTTTAAAATTAATTTGAGGAATTTTTGACACTATTTGATATTTTTCATCCTCATTTTAATTTCGGCCAGCAATTTGTTTCATTGTTTACTCGTATTATTGACTTTAAAAATACCAAAAAAATTAGGAAAATCTAGAAAAATCACAAAAACATTAGAAACATA
The DNA here is from genome assembly GCA_037367405.1 of Ottelia alismoides. Lineage (NCBI taxonomy): Eukaryota > Viridiplantae > Streptophyta > Magnoliopsida > Alismatales > Hydrocharitaceae > Ottelia > Ottelia alismoides. The sequence continues at coordinate 608,617 of JAZKJV010001569.1, forward strand.
TAAAATCACAAAAAAAATTATTTACTGTATTTTGAGTATTTTCCCCTATTTTCATCTCTCTCTTATCTCTCTTTTATATTATTATTCTATATGGCTTTATATCTTATTTCAAAAATAAAATATAAAAACTTAAAATATAAAACAAAAAAATAAAATTAAAAATCAAATAAAAATTATAAGACCAAAAATCAAATAAAAAAATATGAAATAAAAAAACCCACAAAAAGACTTGTGTGCATACATGAGTAGCTTGTGTATAAATAATTGCAGGCTACTACTTTTTGCTCTCTATGGTTCGACCTCTACATACTTACGCACTATACATCATTATGGTAGAGTTAATAATTTTAGTTCACATTTTTGGGACTCAATTGATTGTATTCTTTATTGTGGTTTAATTGCTGCTTGAGTGGGATTTATTGAGCGGTCACCACATCGACTATTGATCCGCCTTGTGGATTAATACGACCCTTGATTTACTCCCTTGTCATCAAATTGTGAATACAATTCTGTTGTAAATAATACAAATAATTTCAATAAAAAGTGTGTATACTGTGTAGATTACAACACTATCAAAAAAGTCACAAAAAGTTAACTTGCAAGATCTATGTCTACTCCACCAAAACTTCAAAGTCATCAAACTCTTTTCATTATACTACAAATTTAATTATCTTTAAAATGAAGGCGATTTCATAAAAATCAGAGTTAAGGCGTGAAATGTGGACAATTGAGGTACTATTGTGCATTATACCTATGTATACTATACTATATTTTTTATTTATTTTTTTATTTTTTTCTTGTGTATATTTGTAAATATTGTTTTTTACTTAATTGTGAATATTATATTTGACTCATATAAAATACTAATAAAAATTACAAAATAAAAATCTACAAAAATAAAATCATGTATATAATGTATATGTATCGCTATGTATATATTGTATATATACCTTTTTATTTAACCTCATAAATTAATTCTAAAAATCAAAGAAAAAAATCATTAAAACCCTTGTAAAATATTGTAAATAAATACAATAATAAATTATGTGTATATTTGTATAAATATATAAATACAAATCAAATCTTATAAATATAGGAATACATACATATAAATAACTCTTTATATTTATGTTAACCCTTATAAATACCTTACCAATTAATTAAAATTCACCTAAGTTAACTTTATTTTATTCTTAATATTTTTATTGAATCATTTAAGTATTTATATTCATTTTCAATTTTTCATTCAATTATTTAATTTTTCTTCATATTTTGTCATCTAGCCTATTTTGGCACTTTCCTCCATGCCTTCTGATTGGTTGACCCGATTTATTGACCTAGGTTCATTGACTTGGGTTAACTGCCTAGTCTGCATGCCTCTTCTGCCTATCTTGCGCCCACCCGCTCTTTACCCATTTTTCCCATGCATATCACTGATAAATCTTGTATTCATCATGCTAAAAATCAATTCTTTCTCCCCTAGCTTAAATAATTCAATAAAAATCACTAATAATTCCTCATTATTATATTGTATTATGTTGCATATAATTAACCTATAATTATTATTTATAATTACTATTATTTACTTTGTAATTATTTTTTATTAAAAACCTATAAAAATTAGGCTAAGTTATTGTTTATAATTTACTAACCCTTAAAAGAACTAAAAATTACAAAAAAAATCACAAACTAAAAATTAGTTTTTTAAATCCTTTCAATACCATAAAATACACTTTTGTACAAATGACCTCTTTTATCTTTTGTCAAACATGAAACTTGTAGATCTCATCGAGATCTACAACTTTCATGTTTTGACTTTTTTTCCTAATTTTACCTCTAACTGATTCTTTTTAATTTATCTTTATTTTCACATTTTCTGATTTTTCTGGTGCAGCCACGTGGTTCCCTCTAGGCCGCCCACGTGGCTGCCTTCTCTTCCGCCATGTGCCGCTTCTTTTAACCGCTTGATCCTCCTGGCCCGCCCAGATGCTCACCATCCAATGATGCCTCCATGAGAGCTGTCCGATCTGATCATCATATCAGATCTCAACCACACCTTCGCACCTCACTTATAAACGCAGGGATCTTCAATCCATCCTACGACTACCATTACTCCATGTCATTCGTCCACTCTCGCCGTTGGATGAGATCCAAATTCCATCAGAACCATCCACTCCTCACCCACTCACAACCATCAGATCTGATCTCTTATCAGATCCTAGCCGCTCACTCGCACCTGCATCTCCTCCGTAAGATGCTTTCTCATCCTATGACGTCCCTTGCGCCACGTTACCTCTTACACCCCTCCATTGGATGAGATCCCCAGATCTCATCCCAGCCGTCCACTCGTACCTCATTCTCCGCCACTCGGTCAAATTAAGGGATTTAATCTCCACCCTTCAACATCACCTTAGTCCTGGTCGTTGGATTGTAAGATCCAATGACTAAGCGGTTGTCATCCTCCTCCAGCTACCTCTCTTCCCAGCCGTTACCCTCCACCCCCTTCCTATTTTTGAAGGCGCTCCAGCCACGCTCCTCCCCTTCTAACGTCCACCCCACGAAGCCTACTCTTACTTCATCCTCTTGTAACTCCCAAGACCTCTTCCCTTACTCCATCAATCCTCCAGCCGTTGCAAGACCTCACTCCCATCACATAACAGCCATCGACCTTCGCCTAAAAATTGACTCCTTCACCCACTCGCCAATCCATCCACCAATCCACGGGGCTTAGGGTCAGCTTCCTCCGCCCTCCGGTGACAGCGGAAGGAGGCATCGAGGAGACGACGACCTAGCTTCCAGGTGTGATCCATGGTGCCTCCGCCATGTAAGCTCCACCACCGTCGGCGGTAGCTTGAGCTCTGTGCATGGCTGCGCACGCTGGGTGACGACCCAGAGCATCCTCCGATGCTCACCCCATGCCCATTCCTCCACCAATTCTCCATCTCCGTTCGTGTATTCTCCTCCCCCATTTTTGTCAGATTTTCTCTTAATTATTCCTATAACATGCATATTCATCGACCACTGTTCACCTCGCGACCTTAATCATCCATTGATCACCTTCGCCGACTAATCCATTCGCCCTCTCTCCTCCTCCATAACCCTCTCTGTCTCGCTCCATTTTCTCCGACAACACGTCTGAGGACCCATTGGGCCTCCATCTTCTCTGCCTGACAAGGCCCCGTTCCACTCTCATTCACTCACAAATCACTCACGCATACACTCTTCGGCTACCTTCTGACCATTTTGCAGGTACCACCTTCAATGTTCGGAGTTTGCATTCCCTCATCAATCTCCAGCTCGACCTCTAATGGCACACCGCCACCTCAACTCTCTAGTAGTCTCCGCACCTCCGTCTTCGCCCATCTTCTTCGCTCGCACGTCAGAAATCTCAGCCGATCCCCGAAGAGCCAGGGAAGCATGGAGGAGCTCGAGCTGGCTCACTGGAGCGCAGCCCCCTCGCCATTGCAGAAGGCGGATAACGAAGTACAGATACCGTCTGATATGTTTGATCGGACAACCCATGTGCAGCCATATGCAACAGTCGGGCCTCATGCCAAACCAGTAGGTGTGGATCCTCTGAGCCTCACGTCGAAGCCACTTCCGGAAGCTACGTGGCTCGAGCCAGCTTTGCTTCCCGAGCATAGCCTCCTCACATGCATCACACGTGGAGGCTGCGTAATTTGTAGAGGAGACCCAATAAGTTTTCAAAATTACATTTTGGTCCCCAGGCACGTGCATCATGTGTGCGCTTGGGTATTTTACAGGGAAGCCCTCATGGCTTTAATAAATTACAGAAACGACCCCACGCACAGGAAAATTTACAAAGGGCTCTAGGTAATTTTTGCAAATTTCAAATAGGTCCCTCTAGGGACCTATTTGTAATTATTTATCCTTTATTTCTTACATTTTATTACATTTATGCCCCTGCATTATTTCCTTTATAACTTGAGTGTCGGAGGTCCAACTTGCATGATTTTAGTGTCATTTTGTTCCTAGTGTCCTCATCTATCTAATGGCATGTTTTATTTTCCCATCTGACACCAAATGAATATGATGAAGTCTTTATGCTATATAGTGTCATATGCTCTATATATCTCTGCCATAAATAAGTGTTTGCTCGTAATTATATTCTCAAAATGACTCTGAATCTGGATCATATTTTCTGCTCATTTTCTCCAGGGCATCTTTGTAATCCATTATTTACATGCTTGTCCCTTGCATTTAACCTTGCATCATTTTCACGCATAATCTTACAACTACATCGCAAAATCCATAAAAATAAATGCATCATATAATTGCATTATTCTGCATTTTAGTATGCACATCTGCATGAATACCTGAAAATGAGGATTTATTTAGACATGCTTCTAATTGACCAAAATTCGATAAATAGATTAAAGTAGCTCGTGTCCCTATGTTCGACCTTGGTAGACTTGCCAAGTATAAATATTCCACAACGTTCAAGTATTGTGATTTTTGATCGACCATTTTTTGCCTCCTATACTACAATTTATTATTATTAAAGAGGCAAATTTGACGTTCATCAAATGGCACTATTGCCGGGGACACGGCTCACCATTGTTTATTTATTTAATTTTGAAATATTTTTTTGTTGAATATTTTCAAAATTTGCAGGTTTTCTTCACATGCATTATTTTTGTATCATTTCTGCTGATTCTTTTCTTTGTTATTTTTTTAACATTTTCTTTTGTGGTAGGGTCAATGAAGATTGAGGATGCTTGATCTCCATGGAGGCGTGGAGTTGGGATCTCGTGCTGAGAAGTCTGCAAAAGAGTTGATGAAGAATTATAGGAAGTTTAGTCAGCTCTACTTGCATTTGCATGTTGTAAAAAATTTTGCATGTTGCATATTTTTAGCGGTCCTCATTTGCGGGCTCATGTGATGTAAAAAAAGAAAAGAAAAAATAGATCACTAGATGATCTACCCCCCCCCACCCCCGCTGCCACAGACACGCACACACGCTTCCTTGTCTATACATCCATTCACCCCCTCTCCTGCACCTGAATCTGTAAAATCCTCACCCTCTTACATCTCTTTCCACGCATTTGTATAAAAATATACTCCTAACCCTAAATAGATCGCCCCCCTAATTTAGATATTTTACTTCGGATATTTTCTGCCTAAGTATATGGGGAAACCGACTCATTATATGTCCCTCCATCTATCTTCATATACTTAGGTCATTTCTGACCTAAGTATAGGGGACCCTCCTCCTCAGTTCCACTATATCACCACATATTTAACCCGAGGCATGGCTTCATAACACTTGTTCTATGAGAACATAGCAAAAGTGGTATACCATATATTATTGTATATATACTTTAGCCATAGCTTGTGTTTTTAAATTTTTTGAAAATTATTTTTGGGCTTGGTTTAAGTTGACTTATGAATTGAGTTTTGTAAAATTCTTGTAAAAATGTTTTCAAAATTCAGGGATTACCTTTTTTGTAAACATTAACTTTTTTGTAAAAAATTATTTTTTTTATAAAATTAACCTCTTTTATAAACTCCATAAAATTCCGAAAAATTAAAAACTTTTCTTTAGAGGCTCTGACTATTAGGCTTAAAAATGACTAGCTGCTCTTAGTGAGGGAACTTCGGTCTTCCTTAA